>OX328270.1:36538127-37738127 GCA_946814005.1 Chamaenerion angustifolium
CCATTCTTTGTACATGGGACAAGATGACACAATGTACAATGTATGTCAGATGGACAATTGGGTACCTGCAACCCCTAATACGACGCCCCCTGACCTACTTACGACAATTTAAGGATGATACAGACCGGTCTGATCAAAAGAACATAAATGATAGTATGTCAAAAACCACTACGGGAGAGATGGTGTTTACCGACCAAAAATGCTATTTTTAACGGCTGGATTATCACGACTCAAATTCATTTGAGCCGTAACATTAAGTGTCAGGACAATTATCACAGCTCAATTTCAATTCAGCCGTGATAATTGCCGGCCCAAACTCAAAACAGACGCGAAAATAATTATCGCGGCGCATTTGAGTTGAGCCGCGATATTTTTTGTTTTAAACCCTTATTTTTCACGGCTCATTTGGATTTGAGCCGTGAAAAATATTTTCATTTAAAAAAAAATGATTCTCATTAACCACAAACGATCGCTCGATGAATCCACAAACGGTCACTCGTTGAATCCAGCTCTGACAAGTCCGACAACAACAACAAGCCGTTGAAGATCTTCGCAGGTGAGTGAAGAGGTAGAGCGTGTAGTGACCCGAGAGTCTGGTCTCCGGTGACGGCTCACCTCTCCAGGTCCGCCTTCTCGACCCGAGATCCAACATGACTTCCCTGTTTCCTTCTGGCGGGTCCATTAAGATCCAAATCGTGGCTCTTCGGGGAGAATTTGCAGTTGGAGACCGCACTAACTGGTGGGTCCGAAGGTAAGAAAACGAGAAGGTTGGAGAAGACGTCCAGCTCCGAAGCTCCAGGAGCCACCTCTATCGGCTCGGACACCTCCGAGCCACCTCCGTCGGACTAGGCTTAGTTGAGCAGAAGTTACATTAGAAATCTGGAATACATAACGAAGACTTACCTGACTAGTTAATTGATCAGCCATGAAGAAATCTTGAAGAGTTACCTACATTAATGTATAAGGTGGTCTGCGACCAAATGAAGAAAAAAAAATGTAGAAGTTAAATTTTATTTTATTTTTTACGGCTCAATAGTAATTTAGCCGTGAAAAATAGCGTAAAAAAATATTAAGTATAAAATTTTCCCCATTTGTCACGGATCAAACCCAAATGAGTCGTGATAATATTATTATTTTTAAAAAAATTGTCTATTTATCACGGCTCATTTGATTTTGAGCCGTGATAAATGGACAAACTAAAAAAAAAAGTATTATCACGGTTCATTTGGATTTGAGCCGTGAATAAAGCCGTAAAAAATACTTAATAACGGATCAATGTTATTTGAGTCGTTATTCTCAATTTAATTTAATTTTTCACGGATCAATATACATTGAGCCGTGAAGTTTAGCCGGTATATGCACCATCTCCCATAGTGAACACTTGTCTCCTCCGCACCTTAATGAGCACCCAATCATGATTACTTAACTAGATGACACCTGAGATGACTGACCTAAATGAGGTTAGGGGTGAGGGTTATAAATACCATCACCTACCTCTTTTTTGAGTTTAATGTCTCACTCTCCCTACTCTCTTGCATTTACTTTCTTCAAACGAAACTTCGAGTTACTTGATCGTCGGAGGGGAGACAACGAGAACTCTCTGAGCTTTCCTTTCGTGGAGGTCATCGGAGCACCAAGAAGACCGACCCTAAACGTCCCGAACCGAGCCCTACCGGAAAACGTGATCCAACACACATGATTTCTATCTTTTTAATCATCCATTTAATTTAATTGATCAAGTAAAACTAAATGGTTATTTAGTTTGAAATGTGAGTGATTTACATTAGAGGAGTATTGAAATATACCATACGGTCCCGTTAACGTATATTTCTGAAGCATTTTAATAATCATTTTATTAACCCTAAATTCGAATGACAAATTTCTAGAGTTAAAAAAAATATTACAATATTATTTATAGCCAACTATAACGCCATCTAACGTGTCAATATGTTATTTCACTGTTGCTTGCCCTACGTATTTGTGTACTGTAAGTTAGATATGTACGTACACATATATACTTACAGTACGAGGATATAACAATACATCCTTAATTATTACAAAGTACCACGTACGACTCATTCTAATTCTGAAACATGCAACCTTTTCCACTTGTACTAAATTATTGCATTGTTGCTTAACCAACGGAAATAACGTAGCTAGGAGAGGTTCATAATACAAGAATTTGGTCACCTTATTTTACGTATTTTTAATAAGATTTTATACTTATTATAAAAAATAAAATCGAACGTCATTTTATTTTTAAAAAACACTTCATTCATACTAAACTTTCATTACAAATATTCTAAATCTACAATCGCGTGCAAAAACAACTCTTACTGATATATCAGATTAAGGTATTGTCTATCAGATTAAAATAAACACATTGACGTGTTCATCAAAATATGTATGTATATATCAACTTTTCTATTGGTTCGTTCCATCTCACGTAGGGTTTAAAATTTAGGGTTTCAATCGTATCCATTGATGATCTTCAAAAGGTCTCTATGTATGTTAACTTTAATCTAAAGTAGAAAAAATAAATACATTTTGTCTATCATTTTCCGAAATTAGTATATAATTAAGGGGTGGTTGAATTATATTTTGTCAAGTGGTGATCTTTTTCTTTCTTTTTTGTCAATATATGTACTAGTAGGTTGTCTATTTCTTCGAATTACTCTCAACTTGATTCTATATAGATAACTTACGGGATAGGTGAATGGTTTTTATTTTTCATGAAATTTTATATTGTTTTGGCTGTTTTTTTGGATAACAAAAACATAAAAATTATATATATATATATATATATATGATTATCTGTGAATTCATTTGTTATATCTATAGGTGTTCCGATGATTTATGATACTCTACTTTACATCGATCGACAAGGAATGAAGTGAGTTAAAAATTGAAATGGTTAATAATAAGTTTAATTTTTTTTGGGTTTAAGTGATAATAATAAGCTCAGACAATCTAAGATAAATTAGTGAGTACACTTATTTAGGTTTTGGGCGTTGCAATTGGTACTAGAGCCGAACCAAACTGTACTCGAGCTTGCAAAGTTGAAGATCCTTATCCGTAGGAGTGATAAAAAAAGATTGGTTAGACTGAATTTCTGACAAGACTGGCCCGAGACCGACTAGGACCGAGACTGAGAGAGCGATTTTTTCCTTCAAAGTCGGCCTTGGTCTCGGTCTTTTCCCCCCAAAAGCCCGACTAAGACCGAACCAGCCCGACCTTGAAGACCCCCCCTAAAAATTAATGGTACAACCCTTGAAACACTAATAATTCATGATTTTGAAGCATTCAACAACCCTTGGATGAGTTCCATAAGGGAAGTGTGATGGAAGACAAGAAGCGAGCGGGTTCAAAACCAAAATTTCGGTGATTTTTTGTGCCAAAAATTTAGGTCCAAGATCGAGACCGACTAGGGCGTTTTTTTTTGCCCAAAGTCGGTCTCGGTCCTCCAAATGTCAAAACCGAAATTTCGATATCAATCCTACCTCCAAGACATGATCGGTCCGCCCATGATCATCTCTACTTATCCATAGAAATATTAGTAATTGACCAAAGGTATTTAAAAAGTATAGTACATGATGTACCTACCGGCCGTAAAAATTATGAACTGAGACGCGGTGATGACGTCACGCACTTTAAGGATGATAGATAGTGATACCTTAACTCATATGGAAAATGAAAAAAAGATTTGAATTTCGTATAAATAAAAGATATATTACTTAAGTTTAATATAAAATTATAATTTTGTTACTCAAATAAGGATACTGATCTTATTAAACTAGATTAACAGCACAGTTGATCTCTATTACTAAGATTTTGGCTATACAGCAAGATAAGTTTCATATCCTATTTCTTTTATTATCTTCCATTTTCGGTGCCTTGTGATATAAGACAATTATTTCTAGTAGCGTTGGATTTGTATATAAATAGGCAGACCAAAAAATATTCAAATAAATAAGACGGGTAGATTACTGTTTGATATAGTTACACTTCGTTTCACACCTAGTATATTAATTAATATCAAGTGGTCCTACATAGTATTTAACATATGGTTAAATAAAGCTTAATTAACAAGACCCACTAATTTCATTTTGTCTTAGTTTTGCCCAAATAAAAATGTGAAATGAGCAAATATACCATTTTGTCTACCTAGATACCTATTTTTCAATATGAAACTCTACATTCCGTAATTTCGGGTAGGTTTGAATATGACTATGCAACTGTAAATATATAAATGGAAACATCTCATCTATAGTAAAAGTACATTGAAAAAATGGGAAACTACTGAACTGGTATCCGAACTTGTTGGAGATTAACAAGTAGGTACCTAAACTTTTTTTTTTGTAGCAAATAGGTTGTTGAATTTTATTAAATAAGCAAATAGGTACCTACAATTAATTTCCGTTAAGAATAAATGGAAAATATCACGTTAGGAGCAGAGGTACTTGAACTTACACGAATAAGCAAGTAGATACCTGAATCGGTTCAAAAATCGGTTTTGTCTAACCACTTTATTTATTTTAAAAAATAAAGGTTTGGTTTATATACCAAACGCATGCATGACTCAACTCCAAACGCTCTCGGTGCATCAAAAAAATACTCCGAGAACGTCTGGAGTTGAGACATGCATGTGTTTGGTATATAAACCTTACTTTATAAAAAAAGTGGTTCGACTGAAGTTGTTCAAAACCAGTTTTTGAACTTGTTAAAAAACAGTTTTTGAACTGGTTCAGGTATCTACTTGCTTATTCGTGTAAGTTCAGGTACCTGTTTGCTCCTCATGTGATATTTTTCGTTTATTCTTAACGGAAATTAACAGTAGGTACCTATTTTCTAATTTTCATAAGTTCGGCTACTTAATTGCTACAAAAAAAGTTTAGGTACCTATTTACTATTCACACACAAGTTCAGGGACTAGTTTCAGGGACTAGTTTGGTAGTTTTCCCTTTAAAAAATGATAAAAATGCCGAAAGTGAATGGTAAAAATATATATGAATAAAAGACCCTTAAAAATGTTATAGAATTAAATGGCCCATACAATGATTTTCTAACAAATCTTAATCTTATATGTAATAGTGCTACAATATAGAATATGTAACAAGTCATATTTCTTGTTCCACCTTTCCCTTCAATATTCTTGTTCTCACTGAAAAATATCACACCTCAATTTTGTCAACTCCACTCATCAAAAAAATGTAAATTTTGTTACTCTATTACTATTATTTATAACTTTTCACATTTTTTTTATAATAAAACTCACAACTCTTTATTAGTAATTAATAATTCTAATTGACAAATTTTGTTAAAAAAATAGTTTTTTTCTTCTCCCACCTTCTCACCATTATATTTAGTGTTTTCTCCCTCTTGCGCACACTAGAAAGTATGACATTAAAACCCTTTTGCCATTGGAGGTTGCAGAAGCATACTTTACTTTATTTATATTCTTCATAGAGTCATCTTCTTCCTTGTGTTCATCATCTTTCCTTCTGGTCCAAATTTTCTCCCACATTCATATATATATATATATATATATCAACCCTTGTCCTTTTTCTCACTCTAGACTCGACCGAACATCATCGTCAATCTACGGCCTCCGCGTTTGCATGTCTTTTCCTCAAAATCAAACAGAGATTCTTTCACGCGTTCACCTAAATTCCATTACCTTTTATCGTCTCCATTTCATATCTACATACATATACATTTATATATAGACCAACACGTAAGCATGCACTCCTCTCTCCAACCCACAATAATGATGGACTTCGCCAAGCACGGACGCCGCTGGGCCTCCGACAGCGTCACTGGAAAAGCTCCGGCAGCCTCCAGCAGCGGCGCCACGTCACCATCAGGCACGGACTCTAACTACGGCGAGGAGTTCGTGGAGGTCACCCTCGACCTCCAGGACGACGATACCATCATTCTCCGCAGTGTGGAGCCCGCTACCTCCATCAGCATCGAGTTACTCGAATCCGACCAGGCACCCACCCCTGGCTCTACCTCTGGCTCAGTGTCACGGTCGCCGACCATGAGGCGGACCTCCTCCAAACGTTTCCGGCAGTTCTCTCAGGAGCTGAAGGCGGAAGCCGTAGCCAAAGCGAAGCAGTTCTCTCAGGAGCTCAAGGCGGAGCTGCGGCGGTTCTCGTGGAGCCACAGTCACGCTGCCCGGATCCTGTCCTCCTCTGGACCCGCCGCTTCTGACTCAGCTCTAGCAGCTCGAGCCCTGAGGAAACAGCGGGCTCAGCTCGACAGGACTCGGTCCAGTGCACAGAAGGCCCTGCATGGTCTACGGTTCATAAGCAACAGCAAGACTAACGGTGTCGATGCCTGGAACCTAGTTCAGATCAACTTCGATAAGCTCGCCAAAGACGGCTACCTCAACCGAGCCGATTTCGCTCAATGCATAGGTCTCACATCGAACCAGACAAACCCTTCAATTTTCTTACATGAACACATTTTTCTCCGAACCATCGACATTAATCTTGTTACGATATTACAGACATTGTCGTCGGTTCATATATCATCGTTTTACCATATTTTTTAAATCCAGGTATGAAAGAATCAAAGGAGTTTGGTCTTGAACTGTTTGATGCATTGGGGAGAAGAAGGAGATTGAAGGTCGATAAGGTAAGCAGAGACGAGCTGTATGAATTTTGGTTACAAATTACTGACCAGAACTTCGATTCTCGACTCCAGATCTTCTTCGACATGTATGCCATTTCTCTATTCACTTAACATTAAAAAAACTATATATTTTTCATAATCTTTTTATTAATTACTAGACGTTAATGATATTATCGCAACACTTTGTTTGGTTAATATCTTAATCTACAATTAATATCTATTTTTACATTTTTTTTAATGCAGCGTGGATAAAAACGAAGATGGCAGAATCACTGAAGAAGAGGTTAAAGAGGTAAAAGTCCAAAACATCAAGAATTATTATCTTATTTTTTCTGTCATTTTTCCTTTATTGATTAATGAAAAATAAGAGGTCATTACTTATGTCTAATGTGGGTGGTTTAGCCAGCTAATTACGATGGCTCTTCCACCAGAAAAAGAAGTGCCGTGTTGATCTTTCCATAACGGTGAAGAAATTCAAGCTAATTAGTCTCTTAAACTATAATCAAATTCTTATTTAAAATAAGTGACATTAGACATATACGAATCCCAAATACTAGGCATCTGGCCACACCTTATATAAAAATTGCACTATCATAACTACTACAATATTTAATAAAATTCTTTAGTATTGTCTCCATGTTCTCTCTAAGCATCTTCTCATGTATACTTATTTATTTATCCTATAATATATAGATATTACGTTATATATCATTATATTAAGGGGAAAAGGTTTGATCTTACTTTCTAATATCGGTGGTATGACAGATGGAAGACAGAAGCAGTTGGGTTGACTTTAGAAGTTAACCCTAACAACGATATAAATTATTATTATTTACATTTAGTGGAGTTGGTGAGGGCATACTCGTCCTTTCATAATTATCGATGTTACTGTCGCTGATGTCTGAAATGCATGCAGTTCTTATTACGTGGTCTTTTTTTTTTCACTAATAACATTTTTTGTTATTGTTCTAACAAAGTAATTAGTTATCTAATTACGGTTTTGGTATTCAATTATTTGTTAGATTATTATGCTAAGTGCTTCTGCTAACAAGCTATCGAGATTGAAAGAGCAAGCCGAAGAGTACGCAGCTCTGATCATGGAAGAACTCGACCCAGAGAGACTAGGCTACATCGAGGTGTGAGTCAATTTCCAACGATTTTTATGGTTATTATACTTTATTTATTACATATTTTCTTACCAACTATATATATATATTTATTTATGAATAGGTTTATAATATAAGAAATAATAAACATTATTTAATGGGTGATAGTAATGCACCCAACTACTTTACATCATTAAGTAAGCTCTGGCTGACAATATTTTATTTGTCTGCGCTTCCTTATAAAGTTATTTAATATCAAACTGAATATATATCATGACATGTGATAGATAAACCCGGTTCATATACTCCTATGGAACGATTTATGAACGATGGTCGTATGAGCCGGGGTTGGAAAACCTGACCCAACCTGTGAGTGATCCGCTCACGGGTCGTGTTTGGGTCAGAGTTTTTGACTCTTGGGTCATTTTGACCCAACCCGTAGATGACATGTGATATCACGGGTCAAGTTTGAGTATGAAAGTTTAACATACAAGTCAACCCGTGACCCATGACATTGATTTTTATATTATATTAAAATAACCGTTTTTTTTGTATGCGCGGGTCGAACAGGTCAGACTGATCCGCATATCATAAGAGTCCAACGAGTTAGTCTGACCCAACCCTTTCATTCCTGACGAGTCATTCTGCCCCGCAGATTGAGCACCAACCCGCGCGTTAGGTTTGAGTTTGAAAAATTAACTCATACTATTACACGGTCGTGTTTGGGTCAAGGGGTCCCTGATACAACTCAAGGCAGATACGACCCATGACCCATTTTTCCACCCTCGTATGAGTGTTACAACTACGAGACCATATGAATGGTTTATCATGGATCGGGTGCACTCTCTTTTCTCGATTCATTTCCTTGTTAGGTGGGAAACATGATAATGTAGATTTCCTAGAATTGGGTAAACCGTATAGTTGAATTATGCTGTATGGAAAAGAAATGTCTACCCCACGACGTGTTTTATTGTTTTTTTTTGAATTATTAAAGCTAATGATGAGCTCTTAGATGAAATCATCTCTTCGAAATATTCAAAATTTATTAAATCAACTAGTAAAAAATGTTATAATTTTCATAAACGAACATACATCGAATTTTACTAAAAATACTATGTTAAATTGAATTTTAATCATATTACTTATAATCTGAAATTACAAAATCGTTTTTTTTTAAAGAAGTCCTTCCAAAATCAGAACATGTTGTCGAGAAGCAACCGTTGCATTGGTTGAACAACTCTTCCTTATTTTCATTTGACTTATTCTTCGTCTTGTAGAAAATTCATTACGTGATTGCAAACATATACGTATAACGTTATATATATTTTTTTCTTGGAAATAAAGTATCCGGGTCGGGTTTTGTCCGTTAGGAAAACTAAAAAACATTGATGTTTGTAGTCTTGTACACTGTCGTGCTCAAATAAAGTGCGTCCCCCCGCACTCCTAGTGGTATTGAGAGCATACACATTGAAACAAAGCATGCCTACATTTGTAGATGTTCATGTTTCATGGGTGGAAATGCTGTTCAGTGATAGTATAAAGTAGGGGTGTCAAAAATTGATTCAGCCCATGGGTGATCCGTCTACGAGTCTTGTTTGGGTAAGATGTTTTGACCCACGGGTCATTTTGACATGATCCATGGATGACCCGTGAAAACACGGGTCATGTTTGAGTCAGTAGTCTTGATCTATGAGTCAACCCATGATCCGTCTTGAATTGTATATTATATTAAATATATATAATTCTGACTTATGTGTCATTAGTCTTACCCATGGGTAAGTAGTCTTGACTCACGAATCAGTTTGTTTATGGGTTTTTATGTACTTGTGGGTCGAACGTGTCAGATTGACCTACGGATCATGGAGGTCGAACGTGCCAGTCACTCAGTCTGACTCAAGCCTTACTATTCCTGACGTGTCTTCTGACCCGCGGGTTGATAGATCAACCCGCGGGTCAGGTTTGAGTTTCAAAAATTGACCCATACTATTACACGGGTCAGGTGTGGGTCATAGGGTCGACCATGACACGACCATGAGTCAACCCATGATCCGTTTTGACACACGTAGTATAGATAGTGTGTTTACTCTATATAAAGAAAATGAGGATTAGTGCAAACATGCTGTAGGGTTACTGATGATGAACAACTTAGGGTTTTAAACTTGCATGTTTTTAATGGATGCAGCTATGGCAACTTGAGACACTACTGCTCCAAAAGGACACCTACCTCAACTATAGCCAAGCCCTAAGCTACACGAGCCAAGCCCTGAGCCAGAACCTGCATGGTTTACGAAGGCGCAGTCGGTTTCAGAGACTGAGTACGAGTCTCGTGTACTATTTCCAAGAAAATTGGAAGAGGATTTGGGTAGTGACCCTTTGGGTGTTGATAATGTCGGGACTTTTTGCATGGAAGTTCGTTCAGTATAAGCATAAAAGTGCATTCAATGTCATGGGTTACTGCCTCCTTACTGCTAAAGGCGCTGCTGAAACCCTAAAGTTCAACATGGCGCTGATTCTGTTGCCTGTGTGCCGGAACACCATCACGTGGCTTAGGAGCACTAAGTTTGGGATCTTCATTCCCTTCGACGACAACATCAATTTTCACAAGGTACACGTACGTACGTAAGTGTTTTTTGTTTTTGTATACTGGAATCGGTCGACATTGTCATGCATTGCGCCATATGATATAGTTAAAAACATGGTATTTGGTTGAGAAACAAAGGATCAAGAACATGTCTGACAGTTGAAACTAACTGTCCTTGAGATTCTTCAATGGAGTTGTTCCCTAACTTTAGTGAATGATTGATGTTCATAATATGGTTCAAAGTGTATAGCATAATTCGGAATCTTCCATGTGCTTAGATCTCGGTTAAAAGAAGAACATGACGAGAGATAAACCATGTTCTAATTTTATGCTGTCTCATTTATCCTAACACTAAGGAACATGGCTGACAAGGCGGGAAAACATGGTTCCAAGCTTGCTTTTTCAGTCTAATTTTGTTTTAAAATTGGAAAACCTTCTTGGAGATTGGACATAGTAGTAGAGTAGATACATATAATTAAGGTTTCTCGTACGACACTCGTTTCTCTCACTTTTGACTTATTCATTCTATTTTTTCAATGTAATTCATTTTATCTGTTGTTTCAGCTACTAAAATTTGATTTTTGCTATCATAATTGTGGTACATTTACACTCATAGTCTTTGTTCCTTAAATGATTTGTTGGAAAATTCATAAAATGTGGATCTACTACACTTTTTCATATGTAACATTGAACAAATGATCATGTTCTGTAGCCCCACTAAACAAAAGATTTTAAGTTTGCTGGGTTAAAATTTTGAAGAAAAAAAAGTAACATGCACATTATCATGATATTTTTTTTAAAATTTTTATAGCTTTTTTCATATTATCGTAAATACATGAAAAATACTAAATATCCAATTGACAGTTAAATCTGTTATTGATCCTTTTCCCGCTATAGCTTGTCTAAATTTACCGGTAATGGAAACAGATAATTGCCGCCGCCATCGTGGTCGGCGTGATCGTCCACGTTGGCGACCATCTCGCTTGTGACTTTCCCCGCCTGATCAACTCGCCGGAGCTCCTCTACCAACGGAACCTCGCCGCCGACTTCGGGAAGACAAAGCCCACGTACTTCGACCTCGTCAAGGGGCCGGAGGGGGTCACCGGAATATTGATGGTTATCCTGATGGCGGTCGCCTTCACCCTAGCCACCAAGTGGTTTCGCCGCAACCTGGTGAAGCTCCCCAAGCCATTCGACCGCCTCACCGGCTACAACGCCTTCTGGTACTCCCATCACTTGTTCGTTGCTGTCTACGCCTTGCTCGTCATCCACGGCGTGTTCCTCTACCTTGTCCACTACTGGTACCTCAAGACGGTAATTTCTTCGATTAAGAATTTGATTCTGACGGTAAGTTAGTGAATTCATGGTTGATAGTAAGGATTTGAATTCATGATTTGCAGACATGGATGTATCTCGCTGTTCCAGTTCTACTATACGCCGGAGAAAGGACTCTCAGATTCTGTAGGTCCGGTCTCTACACTGTTAGATTGGTGAAGGTGATGAAGTTCTCAATAATCAATTCAATGTGCTTTTCTCATCTAACTTATTATCAAACAAGATCATTGGACAATTTTTTACAAATTTTGAATTTGTAGGTTGCTATCTATACTGGAAACGTGCTCACACTGAAGATGTCGAAGCCACCGCAGTTCCGTTACAAGAGCGGCCAGTACATGTTTGTCCAGTGCCCTGCTGTTTCTCCATTCGAGTGGTAATTCTGTAACTCAAATCTTTTTCAAGCTTATCGATCTGTAGGTGTTTGACAAAATGCCTTACTGACTGACTGGTTTCAACTTTCCAGGCATCCATTCTCAATAACTTCTGCACCTGATGATGATTACCTCAGTGTTCACATCCGCCAATTAGGTGACTGGACGCAAGAACTTAAACGGGTCTTTGCAGAGGCATGTGAACGCTCTTGTGAAGGGAAGAGTGGACTTCTAAGGGTAGATGAGCCTACCAAGAAAAGGTCTGTTGTCCTCCACAAATTGCCTTGAGATCTAAAATATCCATAGCGTTTACTGTAGTAGTTTCTCATCATTCTTTCGATTAAGTATGATTGATATCCTTACTGCAGCCTTCCAAAGCTGTTGATAGACGGACCATATGGTGCACCTGCACAAGATTATCATAAATACGACGTGTTGCTGCTGGTGGGTCTTGGAATTGGAGCAACTCCATTCATCAGCATTCTCAAAGATTTGCTCAACAACATTGTCAAAATGGAGGAGCAAGCAGTAAGAAACACTCTGAACTATGATTTTAGTAACAATAGCAATCACAATTTGAACAAAATGCGTCTTTTAGCTTCAAAATCTCACCTTTGGATGCACTTGATAGTCTATTAATTGCGTTGATGTCTGCCTCTTGGTCTTGAATGTATCATGATCTTCCTTATCTCATCAGCAGTTGAGCCAAACCACCTAACTAACAAGCATGTTCTTTGTTTAGGAATCTGTCTCGGAACATAGTAAAATCTCAGACGGAAGCATTGATAGTGTAGAATCAGGCAACAGGATCTCTCCAAGAAGGAAGAAGCTAAAGACCACCAATGCTTATTTCTACTGGGTCACTAGAGAGCAAGGCTCATTTGATTGGTTCAAGGGGGTTATGAACGAAGTAGCTGACCTCGACCAGAGAGTAAGACACTAAATTCTTCCTCTATCTCCCCGCTCTCAATTCATATTCGAATTTGTTAATCTTTCAATCGCTTATAGTTGAGTTTCTTGGCATTTTAGGGGGTCATTGAAATGCACAACTACTTGACCAGTGTGTACGAGGAAGGAGATGCAAGATCTGCTCTAATCACCATGGTTCAAGCACTCAACCACGCCAAGAACGGTGTGGATATTGTTTCCGGAACAAGGGTAAATTAATGATTCAATTACTCAAATTTAACACTATCATCTAAATCGCCAAGTTGATGTAGCACATTCTATTGGGTCACCGAATACTATCTTCATTCACCAGGTAAGAACTCATTTTGCTAGACCTGATTGGAAGAAAGTGTTCAACAAGATGTGCTCCAAGCACTGCAATGCCAGAATAGGTAGATGAAAGTCTCTCGAGTATTATCCAGACATCTATTTGCTTGCTGCATGATCGTGTTCATTATTATTAACTTCTACATACTACTATCGTGAATCAGGTGTTTTCTATTGTGGGGCACCGGTGTTGGCCAAGGAGCTAAGCAAGCTCTGCTATGATTTCAACCAGAAAGGATCGACGAAGTTTGATTTTCACAAGGAGCATTTCTGAAACCCGAGCTCCCTCCAAATCATGTACATACATACATATACAAATATACTAGATATACCAATAAACCGACAGCATTTCTCCACCCGCAAGAACCAGAATCCAGAAATTCTTCATTGTTGAAAAGAAGCATTAAGTGTTCTTCCACTTGTCAAGAGCTGAGATGGTAGCCGCCTTCTAGAAGGGCATGGATTGAGGGACAACATAAATGTTGTTGGAGAAACAGAACAGAATAGAATATGTGCAGCATCTGTCATATATATACGCATGCGGCCTTTGTCAGAAACTGACAGTTTTGGTGGTGACAAAAGAGCAAGCAAGCAAGCGGGCATTTTTCATGATGTGGGTCTGTATGCCTTCAAGCTATTAGGAATGCTGATGTTATTGTTATTATAAATGAGAGGCAGATGATGTTTTCTTGTTATAGATATTCTGTTATTACAGTTACTAAGCGAAGATTCAGTCAATCAGATGTTCTGTAATTTGTCAAAATGTGAATTTGGAAAATGTATATGAATATTTATATCCAATGTGATTTAATAATTAATTTTAAAAGGGTGAATAACCCAATATTATTGCATGTTTATGTAATCTATCAGGTTGGCCAAAAAAAAATGTAATCTATCAGAGTCTCAGACACGTTACTTCATTCTAACTCGATTCCATATTCTCTGTATTATATATACTATTAGACTGGTACATGCCCTTCCTTTTATATTTTGCCATGTTATATAAAATAAATATTAATATACTAGTTAAATGAAAGGATGTGGATACGGTAACAATTTCTGACCTGACACGATTAAACGATATGTAACGACATGCAATTTACACAATAATAACACGACACGATTACTAAGTGTGTCTAAACAACTCTTATACGTTTAGACACAAGTAATAATTGTGTATAATCACATCTAACCTGATAAAATAGTAAAACACGACAAACACACGTTTAAACACGATTAATTAATCGTGCCTAAACGTGTCTAATCATGTCGTGTCTAACCGTGTTTAATTGTGTTGATTTGTTTTGAATGTTGAATCTGTTGAGTGTTGATTTAAACATGTCTTATCGTGTCGTGTCGTGTCTGATGTGTCGTGTTATTGTGTTCTGTCGTGTCTAATTGTATCGTATTGTGTCATGTTACCGTGTAATGTGTCGTGTGTCGTGTGACACATTTAATAAACATATTGTGTACATCTATGACATTTAGAAACACGTTTAAAACTTATCAATTTAGACCCGATATGATTGCCGCGAGCAACGCTGCTAAAGAAACTCACTTAAATTGCTTATCCGGCGGCTAAGCTAGGGTTTTCTTTAATTTATAAAACATGACCAAGTCAAATATGGACGGCTAGTGACAAATTTCATGGAATAGGGAGTCTTTATGTATTGCTTCAGCAATCAGCATTGCAATTTGCACCAACTAGTCTTCCACATATGTTTGAACGTTAAAGGGGTCATTTTTAATTATGTTAAGATTTATTTAAAGCTAGTTCGACTAATTGATGACATAAGTTAGATTAATTTTTGTAAGAGCTTAAATATATATTTTATTGATTCTAAACTAAAAATAATATTTTTTACTTAATTTTTCCACGTTCATAATAATTGGTTAGAAGAATCAACTTATAGGCGAGTCAAATGGTGTGGGGCATAGGATTGATTTTTTTAATGGGAACTAACTTATTTAGGTGTCATTTGAGACTTTTACTCAGACTATATACAACGTCTAGCGAACGTTGCAATCAGTAGACTATTATTAAGGGAGACTATATAGATAGATAGAGAGGACCAATACTAGTCAAACGTGACAACTTTTTTTGTTTTTTTTTTACCAAAAACGTGACAACTTCACACATCAAAAAATTACTTGTATGTCCGATTATAAAATTATAAAATATAGATAAATTCTACCGTATATTTTACTTTACTAGCTAGTAATGTTATGATTAAAACCCAACTTATTAGATTTCATTATGAATTTGGAATTGTATGTCTTCAAGATACAAATAGCTACCACGTTCCAATAGCTAAATACCAAATAGCATTTTTTATGTTTTATCATAGCTATCTGAATTTTGAATTTTTAAAAAATGTTATCTCAACTTTGACACATGAGGCAATTAGCTACCTTGGTTACCTCAACACATGATTGATACATAATTTAAAAAAACTATATAAATTTTTAAAAATACAAAAAAAAAAATTACTTTAAAAAATTGGAAAATTAATAGAAAAACTAAGAGTTTTTAATATAATTTTTGTATTGAAAAATATGAAACACGATTAAAAAAACCTAATCATTAATTTTTATTTTTATTAAAAATATTATATTTAGCACTCTTATTTTCCTTATTAATTTTCCAGTTTTTTTAGTATTTTAAAAAAATAATAATATAGTTTTTAAAATTATGTATCAATCATGTGCTGACATGTTATTTTCCATCCATATTTAACGAAAAATTTAATTAATGCAGTTATTTGCTTCATATGACATATGTTAAAAGTTGAGTTAGTCGTCCTTGAAAATTCAAAATTAAGAAAAGTATTCATAATAGGCACAAAGTTTGGATAACTATTTTCTTTTATTTTTGAAAAGTAAGTCTTGCAATAATGTACCCCCAAAGTCTTGGTGATCATCTAGAAGTACGCGTTTAATTGGCTGCCTCTGCAGGACTTAACCGTGGTCAATACCCTTGGCTTCTTTCTCTACACCAACGGCTATTCCCAGACACTATAAAGTTTCTCACAAGCTTTCAACAACTCATCATCTTCTCCATCTCTACACATTTAATTACTATTCTCTGCAATCAATCTCTCTAGCCAGTGGCTACTGCATTGGGAACTTCACTTTGAGTTTCAATGGCAGACAAGGACCAAAACCAGTACCAACCACCAACCTCAAACGGATACACTAGAAACGACCAAGAGTCACTAGACCCCATGGAGGCGAAACGCAAGAAGAGGATCAAGCTCGCAATCTACATTGTTGCATTCATCGTGTTCCAGTGTATCGTCATCGCGGTCTTCTCTGTGGTGGTGATGAAGGTCCGAACCCCTAAGTTCAGGGTTGGAAATGGAGTCGTGATCCACAACCTAACAATTGGTGACGGGACACCTTCATTCGACGTCAACTTCTTTGCACCGATCAGGGTGAAGAACGAGAACTTTGGACCCTACAAGTACGATGACACCATGGTTAACTTCACCTATGCAGGGGTTCAGGTGGGTCAGATCAAGATTCCCAAAAGCAAAGCCAACTTCAAATCCACCAAGAAGATCAACATGGAAGTGTCTCTGAATACGACCAATATGGCTAGTATCCAGACTCAGCTTGGGACCGACGTGAGCTCCAATGTATTGACATTGAACAGTGTCGGGGCAATGACAGGAAAGGTGGAATTGATGCTGATATTTAAGAAGAGGAAGGCCACCAACCTGAACTGTACCATTACCGTTGATGTCAAAGAAAAGGATGTCAAGACAGTCTCATGCAAATGATTTAAAAATCTAGTTTTTATTATTATTATTATTATATGTGTTTACATTTTTTTTAAAATTTTAGATCATTCACGGGTATATGTTTGATGGTATGATTTGTTACAGAGAGACTAATAAAGTAATAATATTGTTATTATTATATGTGTAAGGAGATTATTTATTTTTGTCAGTACAATAATATATTCTTATTTTTTAAGAAATTACAATCTCTTTTAATTTTGTTGTGTTCGAGTTCTGGAGTATCATTAATCATTTAAGGGATCCCTTAAACACGTATACTTTAATTAATCAACTGTAAAAAAAACTTGTGAATAAATAATTATACTCTTGAACCATCTTAAAGATATTTAAATAATAATTTATGCTATAATAGTTATTCATTTGTGTTGGCATGTTTGTTTTTATATAAATTATTATATACTAAAAAAATACATTTTATTCTTGGTTAATTTGTTGCATTAATGTATTTAAACAAACAATATATAATATTGGAATTTTTTTAAAAAAGTAAGCATTTTTTAAAAAGAAAAGTAAGTACACAAAAAATATATTTCAAAAAATAGGTATACGTGCATTCCGGGTAGCGCGTATTAGACATACGCGCACCCCAGGGTGGTGCCTATTGAATAAGCACCACCCCAAGTGGCACCTATAACATAACTTCCTTTTTTTTTAAGATTTTGTCGATAACGACGACTCGATATTTAATTAAAAATAAAATTATGTCTCTATTAAAAAAAAATTAAAAAAAGTATAGTAAGTAGATATTTTAATTGTGATTCAAATGATGTAAAGAATATTAAATTTAGATTTACGGATTGACTGTACCGCATGCCGTAAGTTGAGATATGAAAAGTATTCTTCAAAAATTATAACTCACACCATGTAAGTCTAAACTCAACACGGTTAACGTTATTTATGTCGTAATTCAATTATCTATCTATGGTAATTTTTTGATTTTTTTAAAAAAGTATGCAATTTGTTTTTTTTAAGAAAAGTAAGTATACAAAAAAAAAATATTTCAAAAAATAGGTATACGCGCACCTTGGGTAGCGCGTATTAGACATACGCGCACTCTAGGGTGGCGCCTATTGAATAGGCGTCACCCCAAGTGGCGCCTATAACATAATTTTTTTTAAGATTTTGTCGATAACGACGACTCGATATTTAATTAAAAATAAAATTATGTCTATTCAAAAAAAATTATAGTAAGTAGATATTTTAATTGCGATTCAAATGATGCAAAAAATATTAAATTTGGATTTACGGATTGACTGTACGACATGCCATAAGTTGAGATATGAAAATTTTACTTGAAAAATTATAACTCGGACCATGTAAGTCCAAACTGAACACGGTTTACGTTATTTATGTCGTAATTCAATTATCTATCTAGGGTAATTTTTTTGATTAAAAATACAGTGATTTTGTAGCCTAACATCGTTCATTTTATAATTTGACCGAAATAATTAAATGCATTGGTGATAAATTTAATTATGTACTTACTCAAAAAAAATAAAAAAAAATAACGATGCGTAGATAAATTAATTACGAATTAAATGACGCTAACTATGCGTTAATTTTTTACTTTTAGACTGACTGTATAATACGATACGTAAAAAACTCTACATAATA
The DNA here is from genome assembly GCA_946814005.1 of Chamaenerion angustifolium. Taxonomy (NCBI): domain Eukaryota; kingdom Viridiplantae; phylum Streptophyta; class Magnoliopsida; order Myrtales; family Onagraceae; genus Chamaenerion; species Chamaenerion angustifolium. The sequence goes on from OX328270.1 coordinate 36,556,852, forward strand.
TAGAAAAACTTCCAAATAATGTTTTAAAGAGTAAATTTACTGTTTAATGCATCATTTTAATCGCAATTAAAATATCTACTTACTATAATTTTATAATTTTTTTTTGAATAGAGACATAATTTTATTTTTAATTAAACATCGAGTCGTCGTTATCGACAAAATCTAAAAAAAAAAAAGAAGTTATGTTATAGGCGCCACTTGGGGTGACGCCTATTCAATAGGCGTCATCCGGGGTGCGCTTACCTATTTTTCGATTTTTTTTTTGTATACTTACTTTTCTAAAAATAAAAAAATAAAAGACTTACGTTTTAAAAAATTCATAATATTGTCATTAAAATGTTATTCACACCTACTTTCATCCCAAAATACACTTTGGTAAATATAAGAGTTCCGTAAACAATGTGAGAAGTGAGAACCCTTTGATTATGATATCAAAATTAAAATAAATATATATATAGACATATTAAAATAAAACAAAAATAAAAATAATTATGTATACATTAAAAAATGTAATATTATTTAATAACTTGATTTTTTTAGTCTGTAATTTGAGGTTTCGAGTTCATAGTTATGTCCCATGGTAGACTACTAAAGATATTATATTAATTTTTTTAATTGATTTTATATCTTTAAAATAACAAATTTATCACGTGTAATTATCTAAATTAATCCAATTGAATTATACTTTTTAATGTTATATTTTTAATCAAAATTAAGTAGTTACTTATATTTATTAAGGGCCCTATATAATTTGGTTTTGTTGACTAATTAATCTAACACAAACTAATAATAAGTAAAATATCATGATGTCTACTTCAAATTATGAACTTATATAAATATTCCCTTTCATTTATTTATGAATTTTGTTACGTTTAGAAGTTACTAAATAATTTAAGGGTAATTAATTGGGGCCGGCCTACCATTTTTTTTATCGTCCATCTAGAAGGCACGTTCTTAATCAGTTACCTGCCCAGAACTCCCCTCTCGTCACCTCCTTCTTCGAAATCTCAGACAACTTCAAACGCTATAAAACCTTCCCTAATCTCAGAGAAATTTCAGACACAAATCATCATCTTCTCCTTCTCCACAGTCATCACTTTCTCATTCTGCAGTATAATCACGAAGCTCGGATCCAAGCTCCAATGGCAGACAAGAACCAAAACCAGTACCAACCACCGACCTCAAATGGATACACTAGAAACGACCAAGAATCACTAGACCCCATGGAGGAGAAACGCAAGAAGAGGATCAAGCTCGCGATCTACATTGTTGCATTCATCGTGTTCCAGTGTATCGTCATCGCGGTCTTCTCTGTAGTGGTGATGAAGGTCCGAACCCCTAAGTTCAGGGTTGGAAATGGAGTCCTGATCCAAACCCTAACTGCTGATTCCCAGACACCTTCATTCGACGTCACCTTCTTTGCACCGATCAGGGTGAAGAACGAGAACTTTGGACCCTACAAGTACGATGCCACCACGGTTGACTTCACCTATGTAGGGGTTCAAGTGGGTCAGATCAGGATTCCCAAAAGCAAAGCCAGCTTCAAATCCACCAAGAAGATCAACATGAACGTGTCTCTGAATACAACCAATATAGCTAATATACCGGCGCAGCTTGGGACCGAGCTGAGCTCCAATGTGTTGACATTGAACAGTGTCGGGACAATGACGGGAAAGGTGGAGTTGATGCTTATCTTCAAGAAGAAGAAGTCAACCAATATGAACTGCACTATTACTATCGATGTCTCAGCTAAAGCAGTCAAGACCGTCTCTTGCAAATGATCTTAAAGTTTGTTTAGTGATGTGTTGATATGATTGAAACAAGATTGTTGTGTACAATAATATATATATATATATATATGTATGTATGTATGTATTATTGGTTTCATTATGCGTTGGATCGATAGTTTTGAAAACTTATCAAATTTGGCAGCTCCAAATTGGATCTATTTAGCAGACAACTTCTTCATTTCTCAATGGTAACTCAGTTACTAAGTCATGGTTAGTTGATTCTCATGTCTCCTCTTACATGGATTCTATTGGAATGATAACTTAGCATTAATAACAATTAGAATGTAGGCTTGCTTATGAACCGATTCAATTATAATTTTTTTTTTTTGGGTCAATAACAACTTCATTTCAAACTCGATTACCAGTGTTTTCGACACTATTACAATCACTCCTCAAAATACTACGAAGTAAGAGTGGGGTTCTTTCGACCCAATTACTTAGACACACTCCTAGTTTGGCTTGTTGTGCAATCCAATTTGCACTCTCATTCGCGGTTCGTCGGACTTTCCTCCATATGATGGTTTGCACTCCCGTGGCTAACGCTTTGATGTTGTCGCACACATTTTCAATTCGCCATTGGTATGCCATGCCATTCAATTGGTTTATCACTATCTCCGAGTCCGATTCCACCACTACATTGTTCCATCCCATTTCTATTACCAATTTCACACCTAGTAGCACGGCTTGTGCCTCCATTGTCGTGGCATCCGTTCCCATCATGTTTCTGTTTGCCCCTCCCGCTATTTGTCCTCGGTCATCTCTCGCAATTACTCCGAGTCCTCCTTTTTTCGTACGAGGGCACCAAGCTGCATCACAATTGATCTTGATTTCACCTTGATTTGGAGCTAACCACCCTTCGGTTTGTGGCTGAGCTGATTCATTCTGGCTCCAAGCTGGTCCAGTCTGTGCCCCATTCGGTTCGGCTTGTGGCCGAGTAGGTTCGGTGGTGTGCTCCCCTTGCAGTCGTCGTATTTCTTCCATGACGTGTCTTGGGTTCGGCATTTTCCTTTCGAACGCCGCTCTACACCTTGCCTTCCAAATCATCCAACATGTCATCATACAAAGTTTCCACCTTGCTTCTTTGATATGCCTTGTCATCCCGGTTTCTTCATGTCGTGATTTTATCCATACCTCAAAATTTTGTGGTCTTTGTTGGTTTGGATCAATTCCTAACATGTCGGTCCATACTTCCTCCGTCCACCTACAATTGTATATCATATGTTCTCGATCCTCCTCGAGACCACATATTGGACAACTTACCGGGACATTCATACCCCTTCGTCGAAGGTTCATCATGAGGGGTAGTGAATTTGTTTGAAGTTTCCACATGAAATGCTTGATTTTTGGCATTGTGTCACACTTCCAAATAGCTCGCCATCCTTCCTCATTTTCATCTCCTATGGTCGTAGCTCTTGGTTGTAAGACATCGGCTTGCTCCTTTATGCGGTTGTAGGCCGACCGAACCGTGACGGTTCCTTCTTTCGTATGAGGCCATATCAATCGATCCTCCCCTCCATTTTGTGGTATATGGACCTGCAAAACATGTAAAACATTTGCCGGTTCAATCAAGGTTTGGACCAAATCGGCATTCCATGTCCTATCCTCCTTGATCAAATCGGCCACCATGAGAACCCGGTTGGACTCGCACTCCGGTCGGATGTCTACTTTGAACCCCTCAATTGTGTCCACCCACGGGTCCCCGAACACTCTTATATGTCGACCATCTCCTACTCTCCATAGGCCTTCGCTCACAAGTTTATCCCGTCCATTCAAGAGGCTTGTCCACCCCCATGAAGCACGACCTCCTTTTTTTGCCGAGATAATGTCCCTTCCCGGATAATAAATCCCCCGTATTACCCGAACCCATAGTGCATTCGGTTCAGTTTGCATCCTACCCACCATCTTGACAAGCAACGCCATATTGAAGGTTTCCAATTCTCTAAATCCCAAACCACCCTTGAACTTGTTTTTTGTAAGTGTTTCCCATTTCCTCCAATGGATTTTTCGGCCCTCATTCGTTTGTCCCCACCAAAACCGAGCTATTATTGCATTAACCTCCGCACACCATGTTTTAGGATGTTTGAATAAGCTCATCACATAAGCCGGTATTGCCGTGATCACTGATTTTATAAGGACTTCCTTACCCGCTTGATTAAGGGTCTTTACTCGCCATCCACTAATCTTGTTTTGAATTCTCTCCTTTAGGTATCCCAAGGCCGCCTTTTTTGATCTACCCCAAACCGCCGGTAGCCCTAAGTATTTCCCCGGTTGGCGCGTACCTTGGATTTGCAGGACGTTCTCGACTTCCCCACATATAGACCGATCAGCTCCGCGGTTAAAAGTGAGGGTTGACTTTGCCTCGTTTATTTTTTGACCCGACGCCTTACAATACCTCATGATCGTGGTTCTTAGGTGTCTTGCATTCTCTGTTGTTCCTTGAAAGAAGAATAAAGAGTCATCTGCAAAAAACAAATGATGAAGTTCCGGGCAACCTCGTCCCAAAACTAGTCCCCTCAAACTCCCTTCTTGGATGTCACGCTCCACCATCCGTGATAGAACATCCGCCAAAAGAATAAACAAATAGGGAGACAACGGGTCACCTTGTCTAATTCCCCTACTTGGTGTAATAGTGGTGGTGCGGTTCCCATTCACAAGTACCCTGTATGTTGGCGTTTGAACACAAGCTCTCATCCACCCAACCCATTTTGCATCAAAACCCCTCTTCTCCAAGCTCTTTAATAAGAACTCCCACTCGACCCTGTCATAAGCTTTCTGCATATCCAGTTTTAGCGCACATTCCACCCTGTTTGGTTTCCCTTTATTTTCCAAGTAGTGGAAAACCTCATGTGCCACCATAACATTGTCCTGTATGAGGCGACCTGCTACAAAAGCGCTCTGGAATTGAGTAATAAGATCTGACAGATATACTTTCAATCTATTCACCAACACTTTTGTTATCACCTTGTACACAAAGTTACACAGACTGATTGGCCTAAATTCAGATGCATGTATCGGGTTTGAAACTTTTGGCAACAAGGTTATATCAGTTTGAGTTAGGGATGTAGGAAAGATACCTGTTTCGAGGAAAGCTTTGACCGCGGTGAAGACATCTGGGCCCACTATGTTCCAGTTCCTCTGATAGAATAACCCCGGAAATCCATCTGGTCCTAGCGCCTTTGATCCCCCCAAATGAAACACCGCCTCTTTTATCTCCTCAATTGTCACCCTTCTTGTCAAATCTGAGTTCATCTCCTCATTGATCTGGTGAGGTAAACATTCTAGTATAGAGTAGTCTGTGTGAACTGACTCCGAAGTGAAAGCCTTCTCGTAGTAGTTCTTTATCTCGTTCATAATGTCAGACTCTCTTGTGATCCATTCCCCCCCTTCCCCTTTGAGACGAGTAAGACGGTTTCTTCTTCTTCTTGAATTGGTTGTAAGGTGAAAGAAAGTCGTGTTTCGGTCTCCTTGGGTGAGCCACTTTACCCTCGCCCTTTGTTTCCAATAGAGTTCCTCCCTCTTCCATAAATCTCGAATACGACCTTTGAGTTCGATCTCTTCTTCTTGAACCGCACTACTTCTAGGTCCCCTCCCAATTCGTTGTAGTCTTTTTTTCGCCTCCCTCATTTGTATCATGTTGTTCCCGAACTTACACTTACTCCACCCAATGAGGTTTCTTCTACATTTACCCAATTTCGGCCAAAGTCTCGGTTGGTTCGGCCGGTTTTGTTCCTCCTCCCCCCACACAGTTCGGATCACCTCTTTGCACTCCAGGTTTTCGAGCCACATTTCTTCAAATCTGAATTTTCTTGGTCCTCTATTCGGTTCCCTCCATTTTGTGACTATCATGGGCGAGTGATCCGACCCTACCGCAACTTCATTAACACACTCGGCATTGGGGAATATTGATGCCCATCCCGCATTAATGAGAACCCTATCCAACCGCTCGTACACCCGATCCAAACCACTCCTATTGTTACACCACGTGTATCGTTGCCCTTTTGAGCCCATATCCTCCATTCTTACGGCTTCTATCAAATGGTGAAATGCATCTAGTTTCCTTTGCGGTTTCATGTGGCCACCCTCCTTTTCATGATGATGCAGAATCTCATTAAAATCACCTTGGCAATTCCAAGGTGCATTTCGGCCCACCCCCAACTCTTGGATCTCCTCCCAGTTTTTATACCTCATGCCTTCGTCCGTATGTGCATGCACCCATGTAGAGAAGAAAGAATTCCCTACTTGATCCACCACCCTTGTATCTATTATGTGTGCATTTGATCTCAGAATCTGGATTTGTATGTCTTTTCTCCACCACAGAGCCATCCCTCCCGCTCTCCCATTCGGTTGGACATAATAGGCCTCCTCCAAACCAATTTGCTCACGAATCTTCTCACAGTAAGCATCACCATTCTTTGTCTCCATTAGAAAAATTATTTCTGGATGATGCTTTCCATTGAGGTCTTTCAGATGTCGAACCGTCAGGGAAGACCCCAAACCCTGACAGTTCCAAACGATTGTGCTCAGTGATCCCGTGTGGCTGTGTTGGGACAGCCACCAGAACCCGTTTCATTGTCCTTCGTCTCCTCATTCATCATAATTGGTACCTCAAAGAGAACCCCTTCCCCCTTTGTTTTTTGTATCCTTTTCCGTGCTTGCGTATGTTTTCCTGAATTTTTCCTTCTTCCCCGACCACTACTTGTGGCCCGACTCCCCTTATGTTCAGTTTGGGGTTCTTCTCCCCGTTTTAGCCTCTTTTGCACGACCTCTTCTTCCTCTCCTTCCCAACTCCTCTTTAGGTGCATTTTGTTCATGAACGGGCTTAGACCCGTCTCCTTTTCCTTTTGCATTCGTTGCCCTCCTGATTTTGGTGACTCAGGTGGAGTCTCCACAATATATGTTCGAATCTCCATTGTGTCCATCAGATCTATTTTGTGCTCAAAACCTTTCGGCATTTGGATGATGATTGGTGAGACACATGGGTTGAAAGGGAAAAAGTTTCGGTTCAGTTGATCCTCCATGTCAGATTCATATCCTTGGTGTGGTTGTCGCGGTCGATTTCTCCATGCATAGTTTGTGGTTTCGCCGTGTACGGTTGGATCGGTTTGGTTTGTCTGGTTTGGCTCCATGTTTCTCTTTGGTTCCATGGTTGTTTGGGTGGGTGCATCTGGTTCAGTGTTTGGTAAGGTACGGTCGGTTATCATGTCCATTGGCATGGTTTGGCAAGGGGTTTTGTTATGAGTTTTGGTCGGATTCAGACTGGTTTGCGGGTATGTAGGTTGGTTCGGCCGGGGGTTTGCTTGCACGGGTGAAATGTCACGGTATGGCTCGGTTGTAAGCATCTGTTGTTTGTGGATAGGGGATGGTCTGATTGGGTGATCACCAGGAAGTGGTATAGAGCGGTGGTAGGGTTGGCTAACACGGTCCGGTATGATGTGGGTCGGGACGGTTTTGACCTTCACATATGGTACGATGGTAGTAGTGTTACAAACACCTTTCCCCTCCTCGCTTGTATCTTCTCCGTTCATTGGCTTGTCATCTCGATCCATTGTGTCATCCCCTTGTGTATGTTTCTCCCCCTTGCTCGGGTTTGTTCTCTCCTTTTCATGTTCCTTGAATTCATTCATGATATCAAACCATGATTTCCTGGCACTGCTTTGTCCCCCCTTCTCACTACTCCTTGCGCCCCCTCCCATTCGACTTTCCCTCCTCATCTTTGGTCTTTGGACCGACATCCACGGACCATACATTGGTTGGCCTATGGTTGCTTCTGACATAATGATCTCGTCCTTGCACCCCTGAGTTGTATGACCCAGTTTCCCACATCCATAACAGTAATCTGACAACCGTTCATATTTGATGGATGCCCATTGTTTATCTCCCATGGAGTTTCTCCACCAAAAACCAGGCATCAATGACTTATCCACTCTCACCTCAACTTTTATTCTCATATACGTTTTTTGGAGACTTTCCATCTGCTCCTCCACTTCTATGACTTCTCCCACTTTTCCACCAATGTACATAGCATTCTCCACACTATATTTCTCAAGACCCAGATCATGCACTTGCACCCAGAATTGAACCTTCTTAAAATCAACCAGAGCTAATCCTACAGTTGGGCTCCATTTTTTCATGCTCATACAATGACCTTGGACTGACCAAGGCGACATATCAAAAATCTGCTTTCTGTCCTCTTCATTTTCAAACTCAAACATAACAACCCTATCAGATGCATCAGATATGACTACTGACCCATACCTCTCCCATGCTTGTTTTAGCACCGTATGAATTGCGCCCACCTTGATCGGTTTCTGAGATATGATCATTCCCACATATCTCTCACTCTTTTCCCATCTAGGATTTGACGGCAGTTCCAGATCAAGATTTCGCGGGGTTATTCTATCGGTCGGACTTTCACTATGATCACTCATCGTGTAAGAACCGGGTCCAAATGTCGTCACCGTCGTCGCACCTATTCCTGCAAAACACAAATACACAACAAGGAATTAATATGGTGGCTCTCGGTTTGCAACCTCACATGGGTACACTCATCGTTGCCAAAAGTTTCAGTCAAGGTTCAATTCTGTCCGAGCTCAGATCAAACCAGGATGTCCTCGCCTTCCCTGCAGATTGGCCTCTAGGTTTTGAATTCTCTTTCACTTTGCATGAACAAAACGAAATAGTCTTCTGCAGCTCAGTAGTTTACAACATGCGATATCCTGAAGTGCAGAGCTCCCCCCTCTGGTTCGGCTTGGAGTAAGTGCTGCATCAAACAAGTTCTGGTGTGAGGAGATTTTGCAGCTCCTCAACTTGGCGAGACAACTTCCACTGCTCGCTGCCCCAAGCTCCACCGAAAGAGATGTTCAACCGATTCCCTGTTGCCGATGAAATCAAGCTAGGGTTTCGTAATTTCTTTGAGCTCTTTCCTCTATTCTACGCACTCTCCTTGCATGGCTCTGTTGATTAAACTCTCTCCGCAATAAATACAATCAATTGCAGAAAAACAAACAAACGATTAAGACGCTTGGAATTTGCTTCAGATCGAGATTGGCTTCGACAGAACAGGACAGACGACAGGCGCCAGGGAAAACTCCAACAACGCATAGAGAATTTTCTCTCACTATAAAAGTAGGAGAGAGATATTCAATTATAAATGATTTTAAAATTGAATTAGAACGGTTTAAATATACCTAATATTTTGGCTCCTAAAAAAATGCATAATAAAGTAACTGATTTGGTTTAAAATTAGTTTTGAAGTGAACTGATTTTCTTAAACTTGTTTTCTTACTAAATATTTCAATGCGATCTCCAATTACAAATAAGAAAAATACAAATATAAAATAGTAGTTATTAGTTAATGGTATATTCTAAATTCAAGTAACCAAATCCATACCACTCTGATTAGTACAAGATATGTCTACATGCTAATAATAAAGTGATTTTTTTTGGAAAGCAAGTATCTATAAAATTCTATTTAAAAAAGTAAGTATTTAAAAAAATATTTTGAAATCTAGGTATATATACACTCGCTTCGGGCTCTAAGTTATTGGGCAACTCGCTACCACATATGACGTGACATAATTGTTTTATTACGGCGATGCGATGTTTAAATAAAATTAAATTATATATCTATTAAAGTTTTTAAAAAAATTAGAGTGATTAGATATTTGAATTGAAATACAAAAGCTGCAAAATATATTAAATTTTGACTTGCATATTGATCATAAGTTCTACTTTAAGCTGAGATAATAAAATTTAACTCATATCCTATATGTTCATACTTAACACCGTTAGTAACATTTATGATGATACCTACTCTATTCTTTTGTATTTATTTTTATGTATATAATTAAATTTTTGACTTAATATTATTATATCTATAATTTGACCGGAATAACAAAATGGTTTAGGGTAGATATGTTAATATATACCTACTAAAAAAATCAAACAAATTTCAGTATGTAAATAATTTAATTATGACATAAGTGTACCATGAGTTTGAACTTTGATATTGATCGTACGACACAATACACCAAAACTTTTAAATATATGTACACCCAAATTTTTTAATATATAATATATAAATTTTGGTCTGTACGTACAATAAAAATAATTATTTTTGAAGAATTATTTATATTTTATATCTCTCTAGAAGTTTTGTTGGACCTCTAGAAGCTCTTTCTTTTTCCTATCATAGTAAATTAAAATAATTCTTTTTCCCACTTGTGATGTATAGAGAGATCCGAAGTATAGAAACCAGTCCGCGTTAGCAGGTCGGACACACATTTTTACTATAGAAATTGTTATAAAATATTGTACTTAGATGATTATTATTTAAGAAAAAATAAAAATTTAATGTGTTATTGCAAAATCCTAAAAAGTCTTCATTCATATTCACCATAATAGCCCATCTAGAAGCACGCGTCAGAAGTCGACCTTGGTCAAAACCCTTTACCACGAGATCCCTACACGCCAATAACTATCTCTCTAAACATTATAAAGCTAACGGAACTCTCAGCAAATCATCATCTTCTCCTTCTCCACAGTCATTACTTTCTCATTCTGCAGTATAATCACGAAGCTCGGATCCAAGCTCCAATGGCAGACAAGAACCAAAACCAGTACCAACCACCAACCTCAAACGGATACACTAGAAACGACCAAGAGTCACTAGACCCCATGGAGGCGAAACGCAAGAAGAGGATCAAGCTCGCAATCTACATTGTCGCATTCATCGTGTTCCAGTGTATCGTCATCGCGGTCTTCTCTGTGGTGGTGATGAAGGTCCGAACCCCTAAGTTCAGGGTTGGAAATGGAGTCGTGATCCACAACCTAACAATTGGTGACGGGACACCTTCATTCGACGTCAACTTCTTTGCACCGATCAGGGTGAAGAACGAGAACTTTGGACCCTACAAGTACGATGACACCACGGTTGACTTCACCTATGCAGGGGTTCAGGTGGGTCAGATCAAGATTCCCAAAAGCAAAGCCAACTTCAAATCCACCAAGAAGATCAACATGGACGTGTCTCTGAATACGACCAATATGGCTAGTATCCCGACTCAGCTTGGGACCGACCTGAGCTCCAATGTATTGACATTGAACAGTGTTGGGAAGATGACAGGAAAGGTGGAATTGATGCTGATTTTTAAGAAGAGGAAGGCCACCAACATGAACTGTACCATTACCGTTGACGTGGCAGCGAAAACGATCAAATCTGTTGTGTGTAAATGATTCGTAACTATATGTTTGTTTTTGATTCGGTTCTTGCCCTTCCTGTTTTAGATATTAGTTGAACCTATTAGATTATTGTTGTTATTACTATGTGAGTATAAGGAAATTAAATTTTCCATTTTTCTGACTACAATACATTATTATTTTTAATTTTATGTTACTTTTTTTGTTTTTTCATAATAGCGACGCTCATTAGAATTTATTTGTTTATTTTTATCGGCCAAAATTAAAAATCGTTTAGAAGTTGCATTTTTAGTTTCAAACCAACCTTCCTATTTATTCTGCATCGTGGGGATGGAGTAGCTTATTAATAGGTCGGGATGTGCTCAAACAAGAAGAACTATGGACCCTTGGAAATGGCGAACGCATAAGGGTCTTCTCGGACCCATGGGTGACCCAAAAACCAAGGTACCGTGCGGAAGCTGATCCAGAGACGGACCATCGGACCGAACCGCGTGTGAGTGAGCTCATGAGGGAGGACGACACGTGGGATGAAGGGAAGGTACGACAAACCGTGACAGCTAGAGATGCAGAGCTCATCCTATCGATGTCAATACCATATGACGCGACCGAAGACAAGCATATATGACCCCACTCGAAGGATGGCAAACCCCAAGCATGATCGGTCTACCATCGACTTCGAGAGAGCCGAACACCGACTACGACCCAAGGGAGTAGCAGCGATACAAGAAGTGGCCTTTGGAACGCTAATTGGGGAGCAAATGTAGTTCCAAAAGTGGAGAACTACGTATGGATACTAGCGACAAACGCGGTGGCGGTCAAAGGAAACCTAATCCGACGAGGGATGCAAGTAGCGCCGGATTGCCCAATGTGTGGGGAGTATGAAATGAGGGAGCATATGGTATGGGGATGTACGTGGACTGAGCCGCTATGGATAGACCTACTGGGACCGCGAGGTGCTGGGGACCAAACCATGGACACCGCGACATGGCTGAATCAAAGGCGACACAACAGTGGTAGACCGGGCCCCGAACAGGATGAACGATGGGACACATGCATGCAGACGACATGACACATATGGAAGGCGAGGTGCAAGGCGGAATTTGAAGGCATACAACCGAACCCCACAACCATCATCGAGCCATACGAGAGGTACGTTGACCCGGGAACGGTCGTGACACACAGCCGGTGAGACCACAACCGAGATGGGTGAAACCGACCAATGAAGCCATTAAGATCAATTGCGATGCGTCGTGGTGCCCGAGGACGAGAGCCGTGTGAAAAGGCGTGGTGGCCCGAGACGAAGAAGGCAACCTTATCGGGAGTATGAACAGGTCTTCGAAGGGGTGAAGTTAATGTCTCTTTTTCTATCATCGATTGATTTTAGAATTGAGCTTAAGTTGTATAATGTGGTTGCTATTTGAGCGTGACTTGACCCCGATAATAAAATTTAACACTAACCTACCCCGAACCACAACTCAGCTTGGGACCGAACTGAGCTCGAATGTGCTGACATTGAAAAGTGTCGGGACTATGACAGGGAAGGTAAAGTTAATGCTAATTTTCAAGAAGAACAAAGCTACACATATGAACTGCCGCACCATGACCGTCGATGTGCCGACAAAAGCGTTCGTTCAAGGTTGTCTCGTGCCAACAGTTGTTTACGTGTCTGTAAGTTATAAGTTACATGGTTGGGTTGATTTGGTAATGAAATAGATCATTATAATTAGTAATTAATATGTAATAACTAATATAGTAATATGAGTATAGTTGTTGGTCACATGAGTCCCGCTTGAAGAAAGTCAAATATATCACCCGCGACTTTGACCTCCATTGGCGTCTTAATTATATTCCACACAACGTAACTCTTTCACGATATCCGATGAAGTGGCAGAAGTAGGTCCCACATTCGACTGCTCAGTTACTCCACAGTTCCACTCCACGTACGACTTTGTCTTGTCTCTCTACAAACACAATTATAGGTGGCAATTGTGAGTGTAGCTTCTAATTGGATCGTTGTATTAACGGAGTTGGGTTATTAACTTTGTATTTAAACTTAAACCACATATATTATTATTAAATAGATCACACCCGTTACACATCTTTTATTTTTTGAACAAAAATACTTTATACATGACACAAGTATGACACTATATGAAACGTCATAAAATTCACATTCAGGTTTTAAAATTCACAAAAATAAATTTAAATATTAGATACATATATTTAATCGTGTTTATTCGTATATTAGCAGATAAGAAATATTTAAACACGATTATTTAGCGTATTTAAATGTATAAAAATTATTTAGACACAAAATGTGTTAATATCAAACTCATATACGCATAAATGCAAATCGTTACATATCTTTTAATCGTATGTCAGAAATGTGTCAGAAATGTCCGATAGTAAGCACAATAATGGAAAATCAAGAAGTAACCACACTACATGCTACGAGACGCGGAGGAAGAGCTCATCAAGTAAATCATCGCTTTTGCATTGTTTCAAACCCTAATCATCATCCTTCCTCTTCGCGATGAAGGTCTCAAGACCCCAAAGTTTTGGAGTCGGAACCCTATGAATCCAAACCCTAACCGCCATCACCCGACCCTAACCAACCTAAACTGCTTTGATAAGTAATAATGAACTCCATTCAAATCTCAAAGTTTCAAAATTACTCTACAAAGAAATCACAGATAAGGTTCAATTCAACAACAACTATTGGTAACATCATTCCTTGCATAACAAGGAACCGAATACCTGTCTAGTCTTACCACTTAAAGATGATAAATCACAAATGAAACAACTATGAACAATAACAAAATGACAACCTTATCCGATATCCAGTAGGAAATTCGGGTACTAAACTGCTCCTCAGAAGATAATGTCCTCATCCTTCTCCATCGCAGTAGACAACATGTTGTGAGCAGAGTTCAAAGAAATACCTTTCTTCAAGGAAACCTTCTCCGCGATCTGCTCTTCAGCAAACTGCGTAGCAGATGCAAGTTGCCTCTCCAATTCCCTCTTCTTGTACCCCTGAATCTTCTTCAACCTGAAAAAATCCTCTCTTTCGAGTTCATCCAACTCACCCTTAATATAACTGATGGTATTCTCCAGCCTTGGCTTCACAACGTTTTCCAGTGCATTAACTCTCCGATTCGTGGTCTTAATTGCCTCATCAAGGGTCAAGAACGATGTTTGGAGGGAAGCAAGCTCGACCAGAACCTCAATTGCTTTGACATATGCAGTTTTGCAAAGCTGGATCTGCTGCCCACCTCTAGCCAATCCAGTGAGGCTGTTCTTGGTCTCGCCTTCAGTAAAGTAATCAAATTTTGGAAGCTTCACTCCAGCAATGTTATCTTGGCGGGACCGGACTTTGAGAGATGCGGTTTCTACATTTTCTAAGACAATGTGTTTGATATTTTCTCCAGCCACGTACTTTGCCTCGGTTAACGCGAATGAGGATGCTTTCATGATGTCTCCCATGGATTCCTTTGCGGATACAATGTCCTTGAGGATCTGGCGGAACTGTACGGTCAAAGCATCACTCTTTTTCTTGAGGAGAGCATGGCCTCTGGTGGCACCAATGAGGCGAGCCTTCATGATTCCAAGCATTGTGACAGTAGGGACAACAGTCAGTCGTTGGGTTTGTCCCGACATCTTCGCAGCAGACTTCTACTGCAAAATCAGATATGAAATACAACAGGATATCAATGCAACTGAAAAATATACAAGATAGAAGAAACCAGCCATCAAGAACCAGAGACATTTTCATTGAAGAAGTGAACCTCAAAAGTCAAAACTAAGGAACTGAGTTTCTGCTGATAATTATAGCTGAAGATGACAGCAAAACTAGGCCAATTTGAGCATTACATGAGAAAACACGCAAAAATTATAACTAATAAGTCGGATCTGATACTCTGCTTCGCTAAAAGTTTAATGATCAAGCTAATGAGTGGGCTACAGATACGATTAGCAAGAAAATCAAACTTTATGGACAATTATTATACTATGAACATGTCATGAACTTATAATACAAAGGAAAAAAAGAATGACGTGTATCTAGCTTGAAGCAAAAAGATGGTATTTGCACAAAATAGAGTTTGATCTCTTTTCCTCAATATTAGCTGTACTAGGCAACAGATAAATTCTGCTTTGAGCAAATTGATCAAATTTACACATATCGCCAGAAAAGCTTTATCATGTGGCCAAATCTGTCGGGATACAGTTCATAGTATGGAAGATTATTATCATTATTTTACTCTTTCAGCTTCATCTTGCTCAACCCAGATTATTTCCTTCTAGATTAATACATAGTAACTAAAACAAAAAGACCATCTTGGGAAGTTGCGGCTTGGAAAATTATACAGTCGAATAGCAAAAGCAACCTTCAATTGCATCAGAAAATAATCTGCTTCCTTTGAACTGTCACCAATTAAGCCACAGGTTTATCATATTCCAATTTCCACCTCAACAAAAGCATCAGTTTTCTTCCCACATCTCGGTTAGATCAGATTTTCAGCACACTATACAATTAAGAGCATCAAACATAAATGAACCAACTCAACGCAATGTCAGATTCAAGCATGTGAACTCAACACCTTGTGATAAGAAAACAGAAAATTGACAACGGCCAAACACAGTAACATCAATCAGACTGAAACCCACCGATGGAACCTAAACCCCCAAATAAAGATCGATCGCATAGTTTTCTCTCCGCTGAAATCAAATCTGAGCAGAATGGAACTTCACCTTGAATTTCTGAGAGTCGGAGAAATTGATGAACGGATTGATATCAGAAGGATGATCTTTCCAAGCTCCTCCTCAGAACGAAAGCGCCAATTCGATGAAGTGTATTTGGTACTGCGGAATTGGATGATTGATTTGGCGGGTGAGCGTTTGTGAGAGAAACTACGAAAGAGGAGAGATAGAGAGAGGAATAGAGTCGGGGGATCCTGTCGTGGCGTTATTTTATGTTCAAGGGTACTTTAGTAATTACATTCACACTTTCATCATTCATGCAAACCGTCTCCGTTAACTTTGCACCGTCTCCGTTAAATGCGGGCCGTTTGATAGTGGGCTTCGATCCTAACAATAATTGGGCTTCGATATTAACATTAATTGGGCCTACACAAAACTTATTTAGACCCAACAATAAATAAACTATCATTTATAATCTAATCATTAGGGTGATAAAAAAGACGGTTGAACCGAATTTCCGACAAGATCAATCCGAGAGCGAGCGGACAGATTTTTTTTTCCTTCAAAGTCGGTCTCGATCTATAACTTTTTTCACGAAAGCCCGATTAGGATCGGTCCGGACCGAATTTACTGTGCAAACCCTAAAAATCAATTATGTATGTTTGGAACTATGGGAGAAAATGAACTTTGTATATTTGTTACTTGGTTGATTTGTACTTTGTAATTTTGTTAATTTGATTCCAATAATATTTGTATTTTGACAAATTCATTTTTTTTTGCCAGATTCGGTCCATAACCAAGACTGACCCAAGTCAAGAAAGACCGACTCGAGCGGACATTTTTTGTCGAGGTCGGTCTCAGCCTCGGTCCTCCAGAAGGCAAGATCGAAATCTCGATCTTGCCTTCAGGATCGGACCGACCCACCCAGATCATCCCTACTAATCATCTATGACCAATAAACTCAAACTTTAAAATGAGAACCATATTTTAATAAATATAAATTGCAAAATGATCCAACTTTATGTCTAGAAATTAACCAAAAAACAATTTTTATTGACCAAATAATTAAGGAGGCCAAAGTTCAGAAAATAAAATAAAATAATGCAACATCGTAGGAAGCACCTCCATTGTGCCGTAGTATATACAGTTCATTGTCCTTGGTTAGTATAGTTGTATTTACTATTTAGCACGTGAGAAATGTACGACAGGAAAGTCAAAACCATCTAGAAGGTCAACAAATGTAAACTTTAAGCGCGTCGTAGTTCTGCTCTGTCCCACCAGACATAGTCTACTCTTACTCTATATAGAAGCTCATTCTTTCCTTCTGAGATCTATCAACCAAAGCCTGCTCTCCAATTACAAATCTTTCAATAACATAAGCAAGAAAACTTTCTGTCTTCTTCATCAAGTAACAGAAGCCCAGGGAAGATCAAGAATGGCGGGAACAGACGTTGAATCGTTTCAATCCAAAGAAGAGAAGCGACAGAAGAGGATCAAGTTGGCGGCATACATCGTTGCGTTTATAGTGTTTCAGTGTATTGTTATTGCAGTGTTCTCCGTGGTGGTGATGAAGGTGCGGACTCCTAAGTTCAGGGTGGGAGACAACCTTCAGATACAAACCCTAATTACCAACAACCAGTCTTCACCTTCCTTCGACATGACCTTCGTTGCTCCGATCAGAATCAAAAACGCCAACTTTGGGCCTTACAAGTATGATGCCACCACCGTGAACTTCACCTACGGAGGAGTTCAGGTGGGGCAGGTGACTGTACCTAAGAGCAAAGCCAACTTCAAGTCCACCAAGAAGGTTGATGTCACCGTGTCTCTGAATTCCTCCGCCCTGCCGTCAAACTCCAACCTCGGAAGTGATTTGAGCTCCGGAGTCCTGACCTTGAACAGTCAAGGTAAGATGAACGGGAAGGTGGAGTTGATGCTGATATTCAAGAAGAAGAAATCCACCAATATGAACTGCACATTGGCTATCAACGTGTCGGAGAAGACGGTTCGCTCTGTCGAATGCAAATGATGTCATTTTTAGTTTGATTGTGAAATTATTCTTTCAATTGTCACCTTACAATTCATTACACACCTATTTTAATATTATGGATATTATGGTTTTAATATCATATAGTAGTATAAAACGATTGTTGTTTACATAAGAACTTTAGACTGTTCTTTCTCGAGACACAAAACAAACATGTCTATCTTATTGAAGAACTCGATCGATAACACCCACTTCAAACGTAACGATTTTTTTTTGATTTTTTTTGCTGAAAGACATAATAACAAGTCGAAATTATCTTTATATATATATTACCGATCCTACCTAGTGATGTTAATCACATTCAACATGTATATTTTAACTCTAAAAAGTTAAAAGTGAACTCTTTCAAGTTTTATGTTGCTTTCTCAACTGTAAATTCTGGTTTCGTCCATGTGTGCACCGACTGTTTTTGTGTCATAAAAAGATGTTCTTTTCAATAAAAAGAAGAAAAAAAAATGCATATGACCCGAACAAAATAATCATAACTGTTAGATTGAAGACGTATGCATTAACCAACTGTCTCAAAAGTCCAAACTTGTGAGTGAAGGCGACCAGTATACTCTTAAGTCATCTTAAGATCCTTCCTTAATGGGAGTGGATCAATATTTTCAACGCCAGGATTTGAACCTGGGCGCTCTGATACCATGTTAGACTTAAGACGTACGCCTTAACCAACTGTCTCAAAAGTCCGAACTTGTGAATGAAAACTACCGGTATACTTTAAGTCATCTTAACAATAACAACCCCATTTATAGTCTATATAACAAAACAAATATGTCTTTCTTCTTTTGACCGAAGTAATACCTTCTTTAAAGTAAATATAACTTACACTTTCTTATTGAAATAGTAATGTTCATCTCTAATATTAAAGTCTTCCATTTGTGGCCTCATTTATTTATTTTATATTGCATAAATATCATAATTGGTCTCGACTCTTTTACATGATGTATGACTTAATGATTTGACTATATTTGAGTCAAATTTATTGTCTCTAGTTATAATATATTACTATATATTTTTTATAATTTAGTTTTACATTATGTTAAAAAATAAGTTGATTAACTGACACTGTATTTAAATAAAGTCATATTCTCTCTTATTCTTTTTTCATATTGTATATACATGCATATAGGTAATATCTAATATGCAAGGTAAATGTGTGTGGTACAGTAATTGAAATACATAGTTAATTTCATCCTTGCCCCGCCTGAGTTTCCTCGTGTATTACGGAATTTATAGTGTATTAGTATGCTAGATAAATAATTACAAATTAAATATTTTAAAATTACGATAGTGGATACACATGTAATACTATTAACATATTATATATATATAAATAAGTAGATGGAATGTGTTTGGTTAGACAACTTGCGTTTCTAGAACCATGCCCACCAAAGTTTAAATTCAGAAGAAGCGAAGACGACCATCTAGAAAAAGTCAACAATTCAACTCTTTAGGCGTGTCTTTATATATATACAGAGGAAATTCTTCGTCGAAGAACGACCAGGCCTTATATAAGGCAGATTATACTTCATCAAATTCTCACAATCTCTCTCTCACACACACACTAAACAGTAAAAGTCTGCAAATCCCAACAAGATTGATAGCACTTTCTGTTCACCACAATGACGGGAAAAGATGTCGAATCGTTTCAATCCCAAGAAGAAAAGCGTCAGAAGAGGATCAAGTTGGCGGCATACATCGTTGCATTTATAGTGTTTCAGTGTATTGTTATTGCAGTGTTCTCCGTGGTGGTGATGAAGGTGCGGACTCCCAAGTTCAGGGTGGGAGACAACCTTCAGATACAAACCCTAATTACCAACAACCAGTCTTCACCTTCCTTCGACATGACCTTCGTTGCTCCGATCAGAATCAAAAACGCTAACTTTGGGCCTTACAAGTATGATGCCACCACCGTGGACTTCACCTACGGAGGAGTTCAGGTGGGGCAGGTGACTGTACCTAAGAGCAAAGCTAACTTCAAGTCCACTAAGAAGGTCGATGTTACCGTGTCTGTGAATTCCTCCGCCTTGCCATCAAACTCCAACATCGGAAGCGATTTGAGCTCCGGAATCCTGACCCTAAACAGTCAAGGTAAGATGAACGGGAAGGTGGAGTTGATGCTGATATTCAAGAAGAAGAAGTCCACAAACATGAACTGCACATTGACTATCAACGTGTCAGAGAAAACAGTCCAATCTATTGAGTGCAAATGATGAAGATACCTACAAAACCATATTTGGCTATTCATTGTGTAATATTTGTTTGTTGATCTAGAAATGTTACCGGATGGATTCTTTGAGTGATTTTTATATATATGTAATTCTATTCATTGTATACATAGAAGAGTGTATTTTCCAACAGGAAGACGGTCTTCGTTTATCGGAAAATAACTGCAACCAACACGTGTGGTGCCACTCCGCTTCATCGTCTTGACAATTCTAACTAGTAACAACTGTTCTTCTTCTTCGGCCATCCATCCTTCAA
Source organism: Chamaenerion angustifolium (assembly GCA_946814005.1). Classification (NCBI taxonomy): domain Eukaryota; kingdom Viridiplantae; phylum Streptophyta; class Magnoliopsida; order Myrtales; family Onagraceae; genus Chamaenerion; species Chamaenerion angustifolium. The sequence goes on from OX328270.1 coordinate 36,577,069, forward strand.
AGACACAATAAAAATGGCAAATGTGGGAAAACATAATCCTAAAACAAGGAAAAGCAAGTCAAGAAATCATGGAGCACAAAACAAGGAATCATGAAGCACAAAACATGAAGAAGACACAAGGAATCATGGAGCACAAAATATGGAGAAAACATTGTTTTTCATATATTATTCCTTACACTGAGAATAATGTTTTAAGCATGTTATTTAAGTCTATGTATTCTAGATAACTATATAATGAGTTGTAATCCTTCAAATGAATTGAATGTGAGTTATATCTCTACAAACCTGTGTATTAAATTCAATAGCAAATGCTCCTGCAAATTAACTCCTCCCTTTCTTCAATGGCAGACAACGGACACCAAATTAACTTAATTCAACATATTATTGTAAACATAACTTTTTCCTCTTCTTATGCAAATATGGAGGTTTGAGTTAGGTATCAATATTTATCAAACTTTTTCCTCTCGTCTTCTTAATTAATATTGTAAACATAACTTTTTCCTCCTCGAAGTAAGCTCGTATTCGAGAACAAGTGGCCCAATGTGGGAGCGGTTATTGTCAAAGTCAACAACTCATTGGGGGAGCTGAGCTCGATTTGTCATTAGGAACTACGTGCCCAGGAGATCACCCAAAGCTCTTCACTGGCCAGGAGTAGGTGGACGAAGCCGATGAATGGTATCATTAAGATTAACTGTGATGCGGCTTGGTGCTCAAACTCTAGGTGCGGGGGTTTTGGGGTGATTGCTCGGGATCATTTGGGAGGCCTTGTTGGGGGACGTCATGGGTGCTTGCAGTGCGGCTCGGTTGAAGAAGCAGAGGCATCAGCGGTTCTGGAGGCGATCAAACTTGCTAGAGAGATGTGGTGGCAGAACATTGCGATCGAGTCGGATGCGTCGGTCGTCATCAACCACATCTTAGGATCCGATTTCTTATGGCGTTTGCATGCTTTGTCTTCTCATATTCTGTTATTAGCATCTTCTATTTCGTTTGTAAGTTGGTTGACTATTCCTCGAATGACAAACCAATGTGTGAATTGTATTGCTAATCTAGCTAAGCTAAGGGTGTGTCCTATGGATTGGGTCGTTAGACCCCCACCCGATCTATATCGTTTTATGCATTTGGACATGTTGATTTCATTTATGGAAATTGAATCTTGTTGTGGGAAAAAAAAATATTAGTTGTATGACCTTCAAATTGGCTTCATAGAATAAAGTTTGATACTTTTATGCTTCTTGAAGGCTTTGCAAACTATGTTCTATTCTCTCATGCATCTTGTAAAGGGTTGATTCATTTTTTAACACAAAATAGCCAACCATATTTATATTATGAACTCTCCCGACAAAAAGTATCGATCTTTCCGTTAACTTTTGTCATTAAATCACAACACATGCAATGTCTCTGTCGTGTCTGCTTTTGAAATGTATTAATTATATACATCTCAAAAGAACCCGTCGTGTTTGTTGGACCACATGCCTAGATAGCTAGGGTTGCTTTCGTTGAGCATTAATATTAATTATTACGTAATAGATAGTGATCCACAGAGGCGTGCGTGGATGGACCTTGCATACTTTGTCATGTATATACATCCATATCATATATATATATAGCTGACTTTAGAAACATATAAACAAATCTCTTCGATACATATACAATGAATAAAAATTACATAGATATGGAACTCAATCAAATAATCCATCTGGGTAACATCTAGATCAAATTACAGCTACTAATGAACTCAACAAACAAGTGTGGGTCGGGTAATTGTAAGTATCATCATTTGCATTCGACAGAACGAACCGTCTTCTCCGACACGTTGATAGCCAATGTGCAGTTCATATTGGTGGATTTCTTCTTCTTGAATAACAGCATCAACTCCACCTTCCCGTTCATCTTACCTTGACTGTTCAAGGTCAGGACTCCGGAGCTCAAATCACTTCCGAGGTTGGAGTTTGACGGCAAGGCGGAGGAATTCAGAGACACGGTGACATCAACCTTCTTGGTGGACTTGAAGTTGGCTTTGCTCTTAAGTACAGTCACCTGCCCCACCTGAACTCCTCCGTAGGTGAAGTTCACGGTGGTGGCATCATACTTGTAAGGCCCAAAGTTGGCGTTTTTGATTCTGATCGGAGCAACGAAGGTCATGTCGAAGGAAGGTGAAGACTGGTTGTTGGTAATTAGGGTTTGTATCTGAAGGTTGTCTCCCACCCTGAACTTGGGAGTCCGCACCTTCATCACCACCACGGAGAACACTGCAATAACAATACATTGAAACACTATAAACGCAACGATGTATGCCGCCAACTTGATCCTCTTCTGTCGCTTCTCTTCTTTGGATTGAAACGATTCAACGTCTGTTCCTGCCATTATTTCAGGTTTGTGTTTGTGAAAGCAGAAGGTGTTTTTGTTCTGATGGTGATGAGAATCAGATGAAAGATTGAGTTTGGGAGATGGTTATGGAATGAGAAGGAAGAAGCTTTCTCTCTATATATACTATTCAAAGAAGGAAACAATGTAGAAAATAAGGTGTGGAGACATGGAAAGGAACAACGCGCCTCCAGAGCGGTGAATTATTGACTTCTAGAAGATTAAGACTCGAGAACCTTTCTTCGAGGTGTACACAATTATTATAATTCCATATAATATGGAAGCTTCTCTTTTGATAACTCATACATATGTTTTAATGAGTTAATAGTGTATCGCGCATTTTTTCTCTATAAAATGATTAATTTTCATGTTTATATACAAACATTGTATATTATGGACTTATGGTTTGGGAGAGCGTGCTTGTCTCTTTTCTTGTGCATGAAGAAATCACAGACATATATTGCTTATCAAGAAAGTTAAGGCGTCAAGTCGGGAGCCCATAATATCATCATACGTTTACACTCTAGATTAGGGAAAGGAAGGTGACATTAATTTTTCACTTAAATGTAGTGGTGATTAAAAAAAGACTATTGGACTGAATTCCCGACAAGACCGACCCGACTAGGATCGAGATCGAGCGGGTGCGTTTTTTTCTTCAAAGTCGGTTTTAGTCTCAGACTTTTTTCCCAAAAGTCCGATCAGGACCGGCCCAAACCGAATTTAATATGCAAACCCTAAAAATCAATGATGTATGTTTGGAAATATGGGAGAAAATGAACTTAGTTTAGAACTTTGTATGTTTGTTACTTGATTGATTTGTTACTTTGATTTGTACTTTGTAATTTTGTTAATTTGATTCCAACGATATTTGTATTTGGATAAATTCAGCTTTTTTGGGGGGTCAGACTCGGTCCAGGATCGAGACTGACCCGAGTCAAGAAAGACCGACTCAGACGAATTTTTTTGGCCGAGGTCGGTCTCGGTCCTCCGGGAGGCAAGAACGAAATTTCAGTCTCGGTCTTACCTTCAGGATCGGTCCGCCCATGATCAGCCGTACTTAAATGTATATCCATATATATATATGCTAAGTTTGTCAGCAATAATTATTAATTGCACTTTGTGATATTACAATATTTTAAAATGTTATTATTTAGATGAATTGATTAAAGGAAGTTAACAAAAAAATATGGTGAATAAAATGTTAACATACCATTAAAGTAATAGTAAATAAATTTTAGAAATGGAAAACATAAAATTTCAGAAGATTAAATTGAAATTAATTATTAGTTTTGTCTCCATTATTAATATAAGTGATCAAATAAATAAGATAACTTATTTAAAAAAATACTTCAAAATGTTGATGCTTTGATACTTAGAAAATGATCGAAATGGTGTCCATAAAGTAATGGGTTAAATTACTAGGATATTTATGTACCTCAATTTTCTTTCTTAGATCAAATTTCGTTGTTATAAGATAAATGTAAATATTCATGCATATATTATATCTTTTTGGGTATTTAATCATAAATTGCTACATCATTATAATACGGTTTCTAAAATTTGACGAATATAAAAGGAAACGAAATATACTGTCGGGGAATATTGAAAGCACACATCATATATATTCCTTCCATTATTATTACATATAATATAACTATTTATATGGGTCTTTTAATTTTTTTACCATGTAGTATAGAGATGAGTAAATATTACGCATATTTTACTTTATATATATATATATCATTAATCAAGATTTTACATCATTTTTAGAATTTTTGAATCCATCCGTAACTATTTTTTTTGGTATTTCTATTTTGGAGTGTTTATTTTTATTTTTTATTTATATACAAAATTCCCTAGAAATGTTGAAATATAAAGCCATTTGTCAATGCATGGGGAAATAAATCCCTAGCCGGCCCTAACACTTGGCTTCCATGCATGTCACTATCCACGCGTTTGATGATCCTTGTAATCTCCGACTGAAACTCCAGACTTCAGTTATTTTCTCCGCCTGAAACTCCAAACTCCGACTGTAACGTCATGACGCCCAAAGATCCTCAGTGTCAAACTCTTCCACCCGCCAGAAAATCCTTACAGAGAGGCGGCGGCGCCGACGAACAGCATGGCTACTTCTATAAACAACCCCAAACCCGTAAGCAAACTAGAAGCAGTAAATTCTTAGTCTACCTTCTGTTTCTCATAGTCATCTTAGCCGTTCTCATCCTCTGCTTCGCCATCGTCGTCCGGCCCAAGAGCCCGCAGCTTCGCATAACTGACGCCACCGTAATAAACATGAGAGTGAAGTCTTCAAACGCCACCGGAGATCCTTCCACGTCGCCAGCGACGCTGAACGGGACGCTGGTAGCCACCCTGGAGATCAGGAACCCTAACTTTGGGAGATTTGAGTACAGGAACAGCACTGTTGCGATGGTTTACGGCGAGGGAGTGGCGTCTGTGTTGGGTCAGGAAGTGGTTGTCGGAGGGCATGTCCCATCAAAGAGGACAAGACTGCTTGGCGTGAAAATCGCAATCGGTACGCCACCAGGAAGAGACTCGGGTTCGTGGTATAAGAACTTCAGTGAGGATGTCGGGTCCGGGGTTGTGAAGCTCGTCTGTGTCGGAAAGTTGAGTGGAAGAGTATATTTGATGTGGAACAGATTGGTGTGTGGGAAGACGAGCTACTTGAATTGCAGCATGAGGCTTCATTTATCAACAATGACGATCCAAGATCTAGACTGCAAGTCGTAATTTTCTTAGAGATGATCAAAAGCTTTCGAGAGACCAGACATGGTTCGGGAATCGGGATCATGTTTTGTTATTATATGTTAATTTGTTTTATTTCATGTTTCTTGGTTGGGTTTTTGAGGATTATTTGTATAGAAATACATGTTTCTTGATTTCTATATGAGGATTTGAGACTACACGTATTTATGATCTGATGATGATCGGATTTGTGTTGAATTTGTTGATCATGTTAGAAAATAATGTCATAGATGGAGACATAGCATTTTTTGTAATTGTGCATCACAACAATTATCACTACCAGAATCTCTCTACGTTCACAAAGTTTTTGTTATTGTCACTAATATAAACATATATTTTCTGCAATTACAAATAGAAACAATATTTTCTGCAATTACAAATAGAATTGTCACTGCCCCCCATATATTATACCGTTATTTAAAAATATTTATTTTTTGTCAATTGGTTTTGACATAAAAACAATATAACTCAACCATAACAAAATCTAGTATCTAAAAACATATGAGACATGATTAACCTTTTTTAGTGATAGAAACTTTTTTTTTTTTTGGCCAAATAGACACTATCTAGACACTAAAGTTTTTGTTGTTTTTCATTTTGAAATGCATGATTAACCAAGTTTTTTTTTCCTGGTAAATGATGGTTGGAACCGTAGAGAGGTGATAAACCCCCTCCTCTATCAGCATTGAATCTGAGATTCTTCATTGTGGAAGGTGGAGTTATGTCTTTCTTTGAGTGTATCGTAGAAAGTATCCTTGTTCCACTCACTCAAAATTTGGACATTAGTCTTTCAAACCTTGAGATTCTTGACGGCAACGCCTGTTTTATCTTGACCCAACAACGACTACTGCCCTTGACAACGTAAATTCCCAGAGTCGGCTACATTTACTATGAACGTGAAAATCAAACTTGTACCCATCATCAACCAGGTTACCTTTATATAAATCGAGAGCATCCTTCCCAATTTTAATGAGCTCTTACCATATACGATTACCAACATGGAACGCTTCACTATTCGCGACGTCCTTTCCCTTTCCCTTTTCCTTTTGATCATCTCTTTGATCTCCTCGATAGCATTTTCTGAGGATGGTTATCGTAGGGCTTATGTTATCCACATGGACGAGTCAGCACTACCCTCCTCATTTTCGAGCCACCATGACTGGTACGCCTCAGTGCTATCATTTGTGTCTTCAACAGGAGAAACCGAGCCAACCCATCTCTATACTTACAACCATGTTGTAAAGGGGTTTAGTGCAGTGCTTACCGAGTCACAGCTTGGTCGGATGGAAAAAACACATGGACATGTCGCCGCATATTCGGAGACATTTGGAGAGGGTCACACCACTTACACACCAAAATTCCTCGGCTTAAGGAAACAAACTGGGTTATGGCCGAGAGTCAACTTTGGAGAGGGTATGATCATTGGCGTCCTAGACGCCGGAATATGGCCGGAAAGCGATAGTTACCGAGATAAAGGTAAGGTCATCGTCCTCATCAACTAGAGTTCATGGCAATATTTTTCGACCTAACCTAATGAATACTTTTATTTAGGTATGCCGCCTGTGCCTGATCGCTGGAGAGGAACATGCGAAACCGGAGTGGAGTTCAACTCATCTATGTGCAACAACAAACTCATTGGAGCGCGATCGTTTAGTAAAGGAATGAAGGAACGAGGCATAAGCATATCGACCACGGATGATTACGACTCTCCAAGGGACTACTGGGGTCATGGCACTCATACATCTTCCATCGCTGCCGGAAGCCCAATACGGGATGTTAACTACTTCGGCTATGCCGGTGGCATGTCTTCAGGGATGGCACCATTGGCTCACCTGGCAATGTACAAAGTGCTTTTCCTAAACGACACGTACGATTCAGCATCGACAGACACATTAGCCGCCCTCGACCAAGCCATAGTGGACGGAGTCGATGTTATATCTTTATCCTTAGGGTTTCTGGAGACACCATTTGATGAAAACCCAATTGCAGTTGGAGCTTTCGCTGCCATGGAGAAAGGCATATTCGTGGCGTGTTCAGCAGGAAATGGAGGACCTCACGCTTACACCATGCTCAATGGTGCACCTTGGCTTACCACCGTTGGAGCCGCCACCATTCCAAGAGAGCTCGGTGCCAAAATCACGCTTGGCAGAGGTAACGAATCGTTTACTGTGAAGGGAAAATCCTTCTTCCCCGAGAATTTACTCGTCTCGAGACTTGGTTTGTACTTCGGCCATGGAAACAAAAGTAAGGAGCTCTGTGAATCTGGATCCCTGGATCCGGAGGAAGTTGCGGGGAAAATAGTTTTCTGCGACTATGACCCCAACACTGACTTTGCCAATCCTGATGAAATTACTCGAGTTGGAGCTGAAGGAGCCATCTTTAGCACATATTCCGGAACTTATTTAAAACCTGAAGATTTCGCGACGCCATACGTGACAGTCGTTCTACAGGTTGGAAATAAGATAAAAGAGTACATATTGAACTTGCAGAACCCTGTGGTTAGTATCAAATACCAGGTAACAACATTGGGAACCAAACCGAACCCTCGAGTGGCATGGTTCTCGTCGAGGGGTCCGGGTCGCCAAGCCCCAATGCTTTTAAAACCCGATTTAATAGCTCCTGGGTGGGATGTATTGGCTTCGTGGGCATCAAACCGAGGAGCCACTCAAATAGGAGATGAGAATCATTACCTTCTTAGTGACTATAACCTTCAATCCGGAACTTCGATGTCAGCTCCTCATGTCGCTGGTGTCGGAGCTCTGTTGAAATCTGCCCACCCCGACTGGAGCCCTGCAGCGATCCGATCCGCGATGATGACCACCGCGTATACTCTTGATAATGCAGGTGGGACCATAATCGACATGACTACCGGAGTTGCTGGCACTCCACTTGACTATGGTTCGGGTCACATAGACCCTAACCGTGCGGTTGACCCTGGTCTCATTTATGACCTGAAGTCTCAAGACTACATCGATTTCTTGTGTGGTTTGAACTACACGATGACACAAATCATGACTATAATCGGAAGGTCCAACTTTAGTTGTGATTCTGCAAGCCTCGATCTGAACTACCCGTCGTTCATCCTCGTCCTTAACAACACGAACACCACTAGCTCCACCTTCAAGAGAGTACTGACAAATGTAGCAGATTCTGCCTCAACTTATACAGTTGAAACGAGGAGCCCGAAGGGGATGACAGTCACGGTGGAACCTCAGACTTTATTCTTCGCACAAAGGCTCAGCACGGCAGAGTTCAGTGTTAGTGTGGAGATTGACGTGGGAGTGGGAGACGTTGTTCCACGAAGTGACTATATCGGTAATTACGGGTTTATTAGTTGGAAGGAGATTGATGGAACTCATAAAGTAACGAGTCCTATCGTGTCTGCCTTTGCTCCATAAATTATAAGCTAAGGTGCAGTCAATGCAAAATAAGGATGTCGGATCCGTTTGTTGTCATAACCTAAGAGCAGTTGTGATAATTTATATAACATGGCTTCAAGTCCTTAAGTGTTTGGTGTTCCACTCATTGTAGATGACTTTTTAATATATATATATATATATATATATATGGTTAGAATGAGTGTAATTGTGATAAGTATACCATATAAGTCACTTTAAAATTCTCTAAAATTTCTCGTTCATTCTAAAGATAAGTTACAAAAATTTAATTTTTTCGATTTATTTCACATGTATATTTATGATTTTGTCTTAACAATATTTTGTGTAGTGAATTTTATATAATACTAAAATATATAATATTATATTTATTAATATCAAGCATGCACAAATTAATATTTTCTATTAAAAGTTAAAAATACATTTCGACTGTCATATTAACATCACCTATCATATAATAATTACGTAACAATTTTATCAAAATAATAATCGCATATCAACATCACCTATCATATAATAATTACATTTTTAATATAAAATATAACATATGAAAAATAATGATTTCATAGTAAATTTTATCTTAAAAAATATGTGTTATAAATTTAGACTCGACATATTTTGAAAATGTAAAAAATAGATAAACTATCGTATGTATAATTAATACATAAGAGATTGCTACTATTATTAAAGCAAATCAAAATTACCAATGTTTTTGTTTTTTAAATTTTCGCATATGACAGTGATAGAAGTCATATAACCGTAAAATTAATTACAAGTAATATATTGACATTACGATATTTAAGAAACTTATATATTTACAGACTCACATAATTAGTAAATAAAAGGAAAAAATAAAATATTATTTATATAATTGAAATTAAGATATTATTACTATTGTTAAAAAAAACTAGTGATTTAACGTTTTATATAAACATACGGCACTAATATAAGTCAGAGAATCATAATAGAAAAAAGTAACTTACAAATACTAATTGGCATTTCATTAATAATTTTTAATATGATTTTTCGTATTAAAGATCTTTATGTTTTTCTAATCTCTCAAACTTTTTTTTAACTATAAGACAATAATAGACTTTATAAAAAAAATTAACTTAATTTAAAAAAAATTAATTAGCATTATATCAATAAATTAATATATATATATTTTTATTATCGATTTATGTTGTATTCATATATTTATAAGAAAACATATACTTAATCTTTACATTTTACAATATTATTATTATAATGGATACGAACGTGGAAGTACACTTATATTTAAAAGAAAGGCAATTTTTACTAATATGCTTAACTTTTGTTAAAGACAATTGAAATATTAATCGTAAGTTCAAAGTTGTAGCTAGCCTTTTTTTTTGGTAAATGAAAGTTGTAATTAGCCTCATATATTGTTGGGATAAGATTTATGAGGTGATAACTAGATGTTGATTTGACATTGATTGATGACCGCAAACTTTCGTCGGAGCTCCGATGAGTCTGCAAGAAGGGAAGCCCACCAGATGAGGTTCCTCTAAATCCCACTCCGATACTTAAATGAGTATACTATATGTATTAACTCAGAATGTAAAGTAACATATGTAAAGCATGAGTATTTATTGGGATGGAATACCAAACCGTTTTTGGTAACCAAATATATTCGTAAACATTATGTCGTTGCCGATAATGATAGCAGATATTACACTTATCACGTAATATTGCAGTTGCTTTATGTAATCTTTGTAGAATATGCACCTGATATATGTGAGACATAGTGACTGTATATTCAGAGTCGGTTGTGGGACCATAATTGAGAGATTGGTCTATCTTGGTGAACTCTCCCATGACGAGCAGTCGATACTATGGCATCGGTCTTGGCGCGACCAGTAGGAACTTGGGTGACCACCTTGATTTTGAGTTTGATACTAGACCGCTCTTATGGGTTCCAGCTTACCCCTAGTATGAATCGATCTAGTCTTAAATGATTTGAGTTTACTTCTCTAAAATGATATTGGGTCTCAGAGGCCTAATGAACTTTGTGTCTTATTAGACCGTCACTATCTATGCCCAACATATATGATTGGTGATGTTTATTTTTATTAATGATGTATGTACTTTTCAACTATTTTACATAGAAACCCTATATAATCTTTACTATTATTTGTATAATAAAAAATTTAAGTGGAGTGGCTATAGAAAAATATTTCTTACTCTTTTCTTAACAATTTTTTAAATGTAATTCATCTTTATTTCTTATAATCTAATAATATATTAAAAAATTAATATATGATCATCAAACATTTTATAAATAAATAATTATTTATGTTACATATATTTTCACTTATTGATTAATACCAATGTTATACCACTCCCGGGGTTGGAATCAGTCATGCTCATTTCAGACACCACCGCAGACAAGTTGATATGGTCAATGTCTTTGATGATTTTCTGGACCATGTTGGTCTTCTTTCTCTTAGGAAATATGCAATCATTAGATTTATGGCTAGTTTTACCCCAGTTATAACATGCACCAATAAATCTTTGTGTCTTGGATCCCGACTTATTCGAGACTCCGCCCTTAGGACCCAGAATGAATCATTTCGGCTTCTTCTGCTTGCCTTTGGTAGCATATCTACTATGCCCATGCTCTACCACATTTGCCTTGGTGGAGGTCATCGTGTTCATGGAGCCGATTGGAATTCATCGTGCAACATTCATGTACTGCTCTTGTACGTTGATCCTTTTGAGCAGCTCGACCGTGGTCATCTCCTTTCGCTTGTGCTTCATGTAGTCCTTGAAAATATTCCACGCCAGGGGTAACTTCTCAATTATAACGGCTACTTGAAACGACTCTATGAGTTCCATCTTTTCAGCATGGATACTCTTGAGAATGAGATGTAGATATATCACTTGTTTCACACATGGTTTGTTATCTACCATCTTATAGTCAAACACGCGACTAACTAGAATTTGTTTTTTCCCGACATCCTCGGACTCATACTTTTGTTTTACTATATACATCATAGAATGAATCAGACAAACGGTCATTACATAATGTCTAATCATAAATAATGTGAATGATTCCAAGCTTTTAGAGCTAAGAAGAACCCTTGATCATCTTCCTCGCTTTGAGTTAGTGGTTTTTCGGTCAGGAATCGAGTCAAGCTCAGGGTGGTCAGATAAAAATATTTTTGATTAAAAGTGTTTTAAATTAATGTGTTCGGATAAAAATAATTGAGAAGTAACCGTCACAATTATTGAGAAGTTACCCCGCTTAAAATACTTTTGTGGTTAGCGATTAAAGGATAGTTTAAATTTGTAGAAACCTTATATATATATATATATATATATAATTAAATACTAAATAAATATCTGGTTTAAATTTAAAATTACACTACACAACTTGATCTTTGGCTTTGTGTATGGGTGGTTAAATCAAAATATAGTGTACTGATTACATTACTGAACTGATGAATTAACATAGTTTACAAGTCAATCTTGTAACATCAAAATCCAGATCAACAAATAAATGAATGAACCGAAGCTTTATAATGCTTGGCTGATGAAGGAGAGACTTCATTATTTGCACTCAACAGATTCGACTGTTTTCTCCGAGACGTTGATAGCTAGTCAATGTGCAGTTCATGTTTGTAGACTTCTTCTTCTTGAATATCAGCATCAACTCCACCTTCCCGTTCATCTTACCTTGACTGTTTAGGGTCAGGATCCCGGAGCTCAAATCATTTCCGAGGTTGGAGTTTGACGGCAAGGCGGAGGAATTCAGAGACACGGTGACGTCGACCTTCTTAGTGGACTTGAAGTTAGCTTTGCTCTTAGGTACAGTCACCTGCCCCACCTGAACTCCTCCGTAGGTGAAGTCCACGGTGGTGGCATCATACTTGTAAGGCCCAAAGTTAGCGTTTTTTATTCTGATCGGAGCAACGAAGGTCATGTCGAAGGAAGGTGAAGACTGGGTGTTGGTAGTTAGGGTTTATTTTGAACGTTGTCTCCCACCCTAAACTTAGGAGTCCGCACCTTCATCACCACCACGGAGAACACTGCAATGACAATACATTGGAGCACGACAAACGCAACGATGTATGCCGCCAACTTGATCCTCTTCTGTCGCTTGTCCTCTAGAGATTGAAACGATTCGACATCTTTTCCGGTGGCCATTTTTATTTCGATGAAGTTTCTGTATTTAAGAGTGAAAGGAGAATACTAAGGTTTAAGGATTCGATGAAGTGTAAGCTTCTTTGTATAAGCTAGCTTTGGTTCTTCTTCGTAGGAAGGAGACAGCAAGAACTTCCTTAACAGTAACACTGGATTGAAAATAATCAAAATATGAAAGACCACATTCAAAAGAGAAGAGACGTTGATTTCTTCTAGATTGTTTTGACTTTCTCTCTAGAAGGTGGAACCTTTCTTGCTAATATAAGCTTCACGGCAGCTGGTCTGGTTCTAGAAGCATAACAGTTGTCAGCTTCATCACGGTAAAAGATTATATTCTTCGATTAAATTATATTTTTATTATTCTCTAAACCTCTATAAAAAAAATAATTATTACTTTAGACATTCTTACAAAACTCTTAAAAGCTTTTTAAATATTGGAAATCTACCAAACTGGTATCTGAACTTGTGGGTAATTAGCAAGTAGGTACTTAAACTTTTTTTTATAGCAATTAAGTTGTCGAACTTATGAAAACCAGCAAATAGGTAGGTACATACCGTTAATTTTCGTTAAGAATAAACAGATAATATGATGTGAGGAGCAAACAGGTACCTGAACTTACACGAATGAGCAAGTAGGTACCTGAACCGATTCAAAAAGCGGTTCGGTCGAACTTTTTTTTTTTAAAATAGGGTTTATATACCAAACACATGCATGACTCAACTCCAGACATTCTCGAAGTGTTCCTTGATGCATCGAGAACGTCTGGAGATGAGTCATGCATGTGTTTGATATATAAACTCTACTTTTTTATATATAAAAAAAGGTGATTTGACCGAACCAATTTTTGAACCAGTTCAGGTACCTACTTGCTCATTCGTGTAAGTTTAGGTATTTGTTTGCTCCTCACATAATATTTTCCGTTTATTCTTAACGGTAAGTAGCTATTTACTTATTTAAGAAAGTTGAGCAACTTATTTGCTACAAAAAAATAATGCCATTAGCCACAAGTTTATGTACACTTTGATAATTTTCCCTTTAAATATTAAATAAAATTCTAGAAGACATTAAAATAGTATGTCATTTTTTCGAATTTGTTCTATTCGTTCATTCATTCATTCCTCTCCTTTCCGCACGTTTAACTGCGAAACTAACGGTTTGGCTGTAGACCTATCAACGGTTTTGATTGAAGAATGAAAATATATACGGCCAAGATTAACTCTCACCCTTTACTATTCTATTTATACTGCGAGAAAACAGTAGATGTGAAGGGTTCCAGTTCTAGTTTCTTCGAGACGGTCGCTCTCATTCAGGTGGCTAAAACGCAGCGTTTACAGGTTTAGGGTTCTGGATCAGTAACCTTCGAATCGTCGGAATAATGGCAGAGCACGATGAATCCAAGGCGGAGTCGATGATGGAGAAGATAGCAGAGAAAGTGTACGAGTCTAAGTCCGGCTCAATCATGGAGAAAATAGCAGAGAAGATCCATAGCCACGACTCGTCTTCTGATTCGGACGACGAAAAGTCGTTGGCCTCGGAAACGAAGGACAAGATTTTCCGTCTCTTCGGAAGGGAGAAGCCTGTGCACAAGGTCCTTGGTGGTGGCAAACGTACGTGCTTTTCTGATTCTAGATATGTTCTCGTACAATGTAGCATTGTTTAGAATCAAATATACGTCATTTGCTAGATTGTTGATGTGATCTTCGTTTCATTTTTCTTACTTGTGCTCGATTTATCTTTTTGATGTGCAAAGCTTCCATTTCATTTACAATGTGCTTGTTCTCAGAATCTGTTTTTTAGTTATCTATAATCATGGTGGATATGAATCTCCAAGGTGTTCCATTTGATCCAGTTTGTTTGTTTCTAATTTCTATAAATGTCACTGATCCAGACAGAACATTGTTCGATGTAAGTCCAAGCCTCCAAGGTTGTTTTGGATGGTTCGTTTTTGATCCATTCAAAATTGTTTCCGGAATATCCTTACAAATTCAAGATCTTGTAAGCTTACTCAACGCTTGGTTGGATTTCTTGAAGAAGAAATCATACATTGTGTGGCAATGTGCTTGGAAAACTGGTTTGGAAATTAGATACTGCAAATGTGATCTTACACCCTGAATTGAAATTGTGTCATTCCCTATTGGTGGTTACTTGTTTAGCGTTGGTCCGTTAGAAATATGTAACAGAGATTTTAAAACTTACAGTGGTAGCAATTTTTCACGACATTCATCAAAACTGTCTAGGAATTTCCTCCCATGCTTAGTTTCACTGTTCATTAGATGTATGTCTTTCTATTGTTCTTGCTCTGGCATAACTTATTATTTGCTAATGCAGCTGCTGATGTTTTCCTGTGGAGGGACAAAAAGCTATCTGGTGGTGCTCTCGGCGTAGCTACAGTAATCTGGGCTCTGTTTGAGGTTGTTGAGTACCATCTGCTTACTTTGATCTGCCATGGATTAATTCTAGGGCTTGCAATCTTGTTTCTTTGGTCGAATGCTACAACCTTTATTCACAAGTAAGTATTTGGAACATCCATCTATTATATTTAATCCCAAGTAATTCAATCTTGAAGGTATAAGATACCCAACTATGGAATTAACGCTCTTAAATTGCTGCTTGTTCTAGGAGCCCACCCCAGTTTCCCGAAGTCACAATCCCCGAGAAACCTATTCTGGAATTCTTTGCTGTTCTTAGATCCGAGATTAACCGTGCACTGTTTGTAGTGAGGGAGATTGCATCAGGAAAAAATTTGAAGCAGTTCCTTGCGGTATGTCAATTTTCTACTGAAAATTTTGCATCTTCTCCTTCCATAAATCAGCATTATTGATTTTGTTCTTTGATTTGATAAGGTCATTGCTGGGTTATGGGTCCTGTCCATTGTGGGCAGCTGGTTTAACTTCTTGACTTTGTTCTACATAGGTATTAAATCTCATGTTCTTTTGACAGAATGGAAGTGTAATCTTTTTCATGTTTTATTTTTGAGGTTTGTTGATTTTCTGTGCAGTGTTTGTGCTGCTGCACACCGTGCCCGTGATGTATGAGAAACATGAGGACAAGGTTGACCCATTTGCAGAGAAGGCATTCGTCGAATTGAAGAAGCAATATGCCGTCTTTGACGAGAAGGTCTTGAGCAAAATCCCGAAGGGACCATTGAAGGACAAGAAGTCCGCTTAAATCTATTAAATGGCCCGCCTACCCACGAAGATTCAACGCCCAATTGACATGATGGTACGTTTAGAAGGATTGATTCATCATGAACACTACAGTAGTTATCGTCTTTCAGTTTCGGTCCATTTCGGTTTTTATTAGATGAGGTTGGTTTTTGTATGGTAGAATCCAATTCAATCATCATCATCTTTTTAAATGACATTCCATTTTGATATACCTTTTGGAAGGAGATTAAATCCCAGACATTAGATGAGTCCAAGGATTGGATTATGCAATTCTACATGCCATCATTGCCCATTGGGCATACGAATGATCAAAGTTAGGATAGGATGAGCTTTCAAGTTGGAACAATTTGGTAATTAGCAACTTTCGAGTTAACAGAATTTCGAAGTTAAAGATTGCCGTGTTTGTTTGAGTGAACGCAGGTGATTCCGGGATCGTCTTGTACGACTTATGAAATTTTTGCAATCCAAACACTCCCTATAAGACAACTTGTACCATACCTCCATATACATCGAGTTCGAATGCGAATAAAAGTAATTTCACTGAAACTTAAGTTGTGAGTGATGAGATATTGATAAAACTACGAAATGGGATGAAACTAATATGGTGCCACCTAGGAAAAAAATATTTAACCCCTTATAAACAAGTGATAAAGGAAAAGATTTGATCTTAGATTTTGAGTAAGAATGTGTAGAATATATATTTGATCGATTCTGGAAGAATACAAAATTTATTTCATCGAAAATAGAGGTCCGATTGAGGAGTAATTCAAAAAACTTCAAAATCGGTCGAAACTCAAAGGGGTACCATTACAGAAAATAGTTGATTTCGGTCCCAAAAATATGTATTATATTTACATTAATACCTGCATATACATTGAGTTAGAATGCGAATAAAAGTAATTTCACTGAAAATGAAGTTGTTAGTGATGAGATATTGACAAAACTACGAAACTGTACGAAACTAATATGGTGCCACCTAGGAAAAAAGAATTTAACCCCTTATAAACAAGTGATAAAAGAAAATATTTGATCTTAGATTTTGAGTAAGAATGTGTAGAATATATATTTTATCGATTCCAGATGAATACAAAATTTATTTCATCGAAAATAGAGGTCCGATTGAGGAGTAATTCAAAAAACTTCAAAATCGGGCGAAACTCAAAGGGGTACCATCACAGAAAATAGTTGATTTCGGTCCCAAAAATATGTATTATATTTACATTAATACCTGCATATACATCGAGTTAGAATGCGAATAAAAGTAATTTCACTGAAAACAAAGTTGTGAGTGATGAGATATTGACAAAACTACGAAATTGTACGAAACTAATGTGGTGCCACCTGGGAAAAATGTATTTAACCCCTTATAAACAAGTGATAAAAAGAAAATATTTGATATTAGATTTTGAGTAAGAATGTATAGAATATATATTTTATCGATTCCGGAAGAATACAAAATTTATTTCATCGAAAATAGAGGTCTGATTGAGGAGTAATTCAAAAAACTTCAAAATCGGTCGAAACTCAAAGGGGTACCATCACAGATAATAGTTGATTTCGGTCCCAAAAACATGTATTATATTAATATTAATACCTGAATATACATCGAATTCTAACTGGATATATATTGAGGTAGTAATGTTAATATAATACTTATTTTTGGGTTCGAAATCAACTATTTTTTGTGATGATACCCCTTTGAGTTTCGACCGATTTTGTTGTTTTTTGAATTACTCTTCAATCAAAACTCTATTTTCGATGAAATAATTTTTTATTCTTCCGCAATCGATAAAATATATATTATAAACATTCTTACTCAAAATATAAGATCAGATGTTTTCTTTTATCACTTGTTTATAAGAGGTTAAATATTTTTTTGCTAGGTGACACCATATTAGTTTCGTCCCATTTCGTAGTTTTGTCAATATCTAATCACTCACAACTTCGTTTTCAATGAAATTAGTTTTATTCGCATTCTAACTAGATATATATATTGAGGTAGTAATGTTAATATAATACATAATTTTGGAACGGAAATCAACTATTTTCTGTGATGGTACCCCTTTGAGTTTCGACTAATTTTTTAAATTTTTTGTATTTCTTTTTAATCGGTACTCTATTTTCGATGAGATACATTTTGTTTTCTTCTGTAATCGATCAAATATCTTTTCTTAACATTCTTACACAAATTATAAGATTTAATTAACGTTATGATCACTTGTATATCATATGTTAAATACCTTCTTATGAGTGGGTACCTTATTAGTTTCGGCTCATTTCGTAGTTTTGTCAATATCTCATCACTCAGAACTTCGTTTTCGGTGAAATTAGTTTTATTTGCATTCTTACTTGTTATAAGTTGAGGTAGTAATGTTAATATAATACATATTTTTGGAACCAAAATTCACTATTTTCCGTGATGGTACCCCTTTGAGTTTTGACCGATTTTGTTGTTTTTTGATTTACTCTTCAATAAAACTCTATTTTCGATGAAACAAATTTTGTATTCTTCCGTACTCGATCAAATATATTTTCTAAATATTCTTACTCAAAATATAAGATCAAATGTTTTCTTTTATCACTTGTTTATAAGAGGTTAACTACTTTTTTCCTAGGTGGCACCATATTAGTTTCGTCTCATTTCGTAGTTTTGTCAATATATCATCACTCACAACTTCGTTTTCAATGAAATTAGTTTTATTCACATTCTAACTCGATATATATTGAGGTAGTAATGTTAATATAATACTTATTTTTGGGTCCGAAATCAACTATTTTTTGTGTTAATACCCCTTTGAAGTTCGACCGATTTTGTTGTTTTTTGAATTACTCTTCAATCAAAACTCTATTTTCGATGAAATAAATTTTGTATTCTTACGAAATCGATAAAATATATATTATAAACATTCTTACTCAAAATATAAGATCGGTGTTTTCTTTTATCACTTGTTTATAAGAGGTTAAATACTTTTTTGCTAGGTGGCACCATATTAGTTTCGTCCCATTTCCTAGTTTTGTCAATATCTAATCACTCACAACTTCGTTTTCAATGAAATTAGTTTTATTTGCATTCTAACTAGATATATATTGAGGTAGTAATGTTAATATAATACATAATTTTGGAACCGAAATCAACTATTTTCCGTGATGGTACCCCTTTGAGTTTCGACCGATTTTTTTAATGTTTTTAATTTCATTTTAATCGCTACTCTATTTTCGATGAGATACATTTTGTTTTCTTCCGTAATCGATCAAATATCTTTTCTCAACATTCCTAAACCAATTATAAGATTTAATTAACGTTATAATCACTTGTATATCATATGTTAAACACATTCTTATGAGTGGGTACCTTATTAGTTTCGGCTTATTTCGTAGTTTTGTCAATATTTAATCACTCAGAACTTCGTTTTCGGTGATATTAGTTTTATTTGCATTCTTACTTGTTATATATTGAGGTAGTAATGTTAATATAATACATATTTTTGAAACCAAAATTCACTATTTTCCGTGATGGTACCCCTTTGAGTTTCGACCGATTTTGTTGTTTTTTGATTTACTCTTCAATCAAAACTCTATTTTCGATGAACTAAATTTTGTATTCTTCGGTACTCGATCAAATATCTTTTCCAAACATTGTTACTCAAAATATAAGATCAAATGTTTTCTTTTATCACTTGTTTATAAGAGGTTAACTACTTTTTTCCTAGGTGGCACCATATTAGTTTCGTCCCATTTCGTAGTTTTGTCAATATCTCATCAATCACAAATTCATTTTCAATGAAATTAGTTTTATTCACATTCTAACTCGATATATATTGAGGTAGTAATGTTAATATAATACATATTTTTGGGTCTGAAATCAACTATATTTTGTGATGATACCCCTTTGAGTTTCGACCGATTTTGTTATTTTTTGAATTGTTCTTCAATCAAAACTCTATTTTCGATGAAATAAATTTTGTATTCTTACGAAATCGATAAAATATTTATTCTAAAAATTATTACTCAAAATATAAGGTCAGATGTTTTCTTTTATCACTTGTTTATAAGAGGTTAAATACGTTTTTGCTAGGTGGCACCATATTAGTTTCGTCTCATTTCGTAGTTTTGTCAATATCTCATCACTCACAACTTCGTTTTCGATGAAATTAGTTTTATTCGCATTATAACTCGATATATATTGAGGTAGTAATGTTAATATAATATGGAACCAAAAGCAACTATTTTTCGTGATGGTACCCCTTTGTGATTCCACCGATTTTGTAGTTTTTGAATTTCTCCTTAATCGGTACTCTATTTTCGATGAGATATATTTTGTTTTCTTCCCTACTCGATCAAATATCTTTTCTAAAAATTCTTACACAAATTATACATCAAATTAACGTTATGATCACTTGTATATCAGACGTTAAACACCTTCTTCTGAGTGGGTACCTTAGTAGTTTCGTCACATTTCGTATTTTTGTCAATATCTCATCACACAAAACTTCGTTTTCAGTGAAATTAGTTTTATTTGCATTTTTACTCGATATATATTGACGTAGTACTGTTAATATAATACATACTTTTGGAACCAAAATTCACTATTTGAGTTTCGACCGATTTTGTAGTTTTTTGAATTACTCCTCAATGGGAACTCTATTTTCGATGAAATAAATTTTGTATTCTTCCGGAATCGATAAAATATATAATCTAAACATTCTTACTCAAAATATAAGATCAATTGTATTCTTTTATCACTTTTTTATAAGAGGTTAAATACTTTTTTCCTAGGTGGCACCATATTAGTTTCTTCCCATTTCGGAGTTTTGTCAATATCTCATCACTTACAACTTCATTTTCAATGAAATTAGTTTTATTAGCATTCTAATTCGATATATATTGAGGTAGTATTGTTAATATAATACATATTTTTGGAACTAAAATTCACTATTTTCCTTGATGGTACGCCTTTGAGTTTCGACCGATTTTGTTGTTTTTTGAATTACTCTTCAATCAAAACTCTATTTTCGATGAACTAAATTTTGTATTCTTCGGTACTCGATCAAATATCTTTTCCAAACATTGTTACTCAAAATATAAGATCGAATGTTTTCTTTTATCACTTGTTTATAAGAGGTTAACTACTTTTTTCCTAGGTGGCACCATATTAGTTTCGTCCCATTTCGTAGTTTTGTCAATATCTCATCAATCACAAATTCATTTTCAATGAAATTAGTTTTATTCACATTCTAACTCGATATATATTGAGGTAGTAATGTTAATATAATACATATTTTTGGGTCTGAAATCAACTATATTTTGTGATGATACCTCTTTGAGTTTCGACCGATTTTGTTGTTTTTTGAATTATTCTTCAATCAAAACTCTATTTTCGATGAAATAAATTTTGTATTCTTACGAAATCGATAAAATATATATTCTAAAAATTATTACTCAAAATATAAGGTCAGATGTTTTCTTTTATCACTTATTTATAAGAGGTTAAATACGTTTTTGCTAGGTGGCACCGTATTAGTTTCGTCCCATTTCATAGTTTTGTCAATATCTCATCACTCACAACTTCGTTTTCGATGAAATTAGTTTTATTCGCATTATAACTCGATATATATTGAGGTAGTAATGTTAATATAATATGGAACCAAAAGAAACTATTTTTCGTGATGGTACCCCTTTGAGTTTCCACCGATTTTGTAGTTTTTTGAATTTCTCCTTAATCGTTACTCTATTTTCGATGAGATATATTTTGTTTTCCTCCCTACTCGATCAAATATCTTTTCTAAAAATTCTTACACAAATTATAACATCAAATTAACGTTATGATCACTTGTATATCATTTCGTAGTTTTGTCAATATCTCATCACACAGAACTTCGTTTTCAGTGAAATTAGTTTTATTTGCATTTTTACTCGATATATATTGACGTAGTACTGTTAATATAATACATATTTTTGGAACCAAAATTCACTATTTTCCGTGATGGTACCCCTTTGAGTTTCGACCGATTTTGTAGTTTTTTGAATTACTCTTCAATGGGAACTCTATTTTCGATGAAATAAATTTTGTATTCTTCCAGAATCGATAAAATATATAATCTAAACATTCTTACTCAAAATATAAGATCAATTGTATTCTTTTATCACTTTTTTATAAGAGGTTAAATACTTTTTTCCTAGGTGGCACCATATTAGTTTCTTCCCATTTCGTAATTTTGTCAATATCTCATCACTTACAACTTCATTTTCAATGAAATTAGTTTTATTAGCATTCTAATTCGATATATATTGAGGTAGTATTGTTAATATAATACATATTTTTGGAACCAAAATTCACTATTTTCCATGATGGTACCCCCTTTGAGTTTCGACCGATTTTGTTGTTTTTTGAATTACTCTTCAATCAAAACTCTATTTTCGATGAACTAAATTTTGTATTCTTTGGTACTCGATCAAATATCTTTTCCAAACATTCTTACTCAAAATATAAGATCAAATGTTTTCTTTTATCACTTGTTTATAAGAGGTTAACTACTTTTTTCCTAGGTGGCATCATATTAGTTTCGTCTCATTTCGTAGTTTTGTCAATATCTCATCACTCACAACTTCATTTTTAATTAAATTCGTTTTATTCACATTCTAACTCGATATATATTGAGGTAGTAATGTTAATATAATACATTTTTTGGGTCAAAAATCAACTATTTTTTGTGATGGTACCCTTTTGAGTTTCGACCGATTTTATTGTTTTTTGAATTACTTTTCAATCAAAACTCTATTTTCGATGAAATAAATTTTGTATTTTTCCGTACTCGATCAAATATATTTTATAAACATTCTTACTCAAAATATAAGATCAAATGTTTTCTTTTAGCACTTTTTTATAAGATGTTAAATATATTTTTTCTAGGTGGCACCTTATTTGTTTCGTCTCATTTCGTAGTTTTGTCAAGATCTCTTCACTCACAACTTCATTTTCAATTAAATTAGTTTTATTCGCATTCTAACTGGATATATATTGAGGTAGTAATGTTAATATAATACATAATTTTGGAACCGAAATCAACTATTTTCTGTGATGGTACCCCTTTGAGTTTCGACCGATCTTGAACCTGCATATGGAGACATCCACGACTGTTTCAGCCAGTAGCCTTCAACCACTGAATGAAAAGAGAAAACAAAAATTCAAACGAATCTAGAAACGAAGATGCAGATGATCATGCAAATGAAGTATTTAGAGGAAATAGAGATGGAAAAAGTACGGTGACGGAGTCTGCTGAGAAGAGAGGCGGAGATTCTTGGGGAAGTAGACGACAACAAGGTGGAAAAGAGTTGAAGCGATCTTCCATCTCCAGAGCTCGGGTTTCTCTTCTTCTTCTCCATTTTGATTTCCTCTGCGAGCTGGAGCTCAGTTCAGCAGAGCTTAACGAATTAGTCCTTATTGTTTGCTCGTATTGCTATTATGGTCCTTCACTAACTAATAACTCTTTATGCCTTGTTAGCTACTCTGCGCATGAAAAAAGAGTTGAGGGCCTTGAGTAGGGTTGATCATAGGCGAGTCAGGCCGGTCCTGAAGGCAAGACCGATACCGATACCAAATTTCGGTCTTGCCTTCTGGAGGACCAAGACCGACCTCGGCCAAAAAAGTCCGCCCGAGTCGGTCTTTCTTGACTCGGACCGATCTCGGTAACAAATACAAACATACAAAGTACATTGGAATCAAAGTAACAAAATTACAAAGTACAAATCAAAGTAACAAATAAACCATAACAAACATACAAAGTTCATTTTCTTCCATAATTCTAAGCATATATATCATTGGTTTTTAGGGTTTGCATAGTAAATTCGGTCTGGGTCGGTCCTAATCGGGCTTTCGGGAAAAAAGTATGAGCCCGAGACCGACCTTGAAGAAACTCTCTCCTCGGTCTCGGTTCTAGTCGGACCGGTCTCGAACCGGTCTTGTCGGGAATTCGGTCCAACAATTTTTTTTTATCACCCCTAGCCTTGAGGCTGTAAATTTTAATACACTCCGAAATTCATGGGTCCATGTTCATAGGTGAGGAAGTTTAAGGACCCCAAAATCAAAGTCCAACAGAATCTTGGAGAAAGAAAGTTCGGTTGGGCTTCCTAATTTACCCTCGCAGTAGTCCCACAACTCTTCCTTTCTTCTATAATTAACGACTCAGCAGCAGCACCCTATATAACTTCGTATCTCCAATTTCCTTCCAGCTCTAGAATCCATCTGCCTTCTGCAAAAAGGAAAACTCAAGCACACGAAATCTATAATCAACAGTCGCAGCAGAGGTCAGATTCTTCCGACGATTGACTCCGCCATGGCTAGACCTAATCAGGAAGACGTTGCAACGTTTGTCAGCGTGACTGGATTGTCTGAATTAGCTGCTGTTCAGAAGCTCGAGGTAGATCCATAATCGCCGCCGATATGAGTATCGGAATGGTTTCTGTTGCTTGTTCGACTCCCTTAACTGGAATTTGAATAATTATGGACTTGGTTTAGTCATTGGCGTGCTTCTTGATTGTCAATTTTCTATTTTTATTAGGGTTTATTTGTTGGTTTAGCTGGTTAATTTTCTGTGTATTTGCACACTGATTGCTCTCAAATCTCAACCTCTCTGAGCTGTTCTTCCTCATATGTTCTTTGGGTGAAAAGTAGAGGATAATGATTGTGCAAATTTCTGTGCTATCTAAACTTAAGATTTACTAAAGAAGTTTTTTTCGGGGCAGCTTAATTGGTTGCCGCAGGGCAATTGTTATGGATTAGATTTCTGAATTTAGATGAATGAATTTGGATAAACTTAAAACGTTGGATCTTTACAGTATACTTATGCTGTTGAGCTGAAAAACAATATTTTTTAATGTAATTTCCCCCTGCTAGACTCTAAACACAAAGTGGACATAAACTGTCTAATGCATTGCTAGAAGCAGCAATTTATTGTAAAAAATGTATGTAACTATTGGAAAGTCTATATTTCTCCTTTTCTTCAGTTTAGCTTGATATCCAAATTTCAAAATGTTAATGAGGGTACCCTTTTGGCTTTTTCTGTACTGATGAAACTCAGTTGATGCTTCTAGAAGTCACTAAGTTATTAATATGTTACTGTCATGAGTGCAAATCACGGTTCTGTGTAATATGATTTCCCCATTTAATGTATGACATTGCTGATGTACATGGTGTTGGAGCCTGAGGTGCTTCATGTAGATATATATTTGAATTAAGTTTATTTTATTGTGTGATTCACCGTGTAAACTTTCTTTTGGATGCCTCTTAGCCTAACTTTCACGATTGTTTTTTATCAGGAGCATGGCGGTAACCTCAATGAAGCTTTGAATGCCCATTTTAATGAAGGAGATAGAACGATGTTAGTTCATTATACTCTGATCTATTATTTGTTATTTTCCATTTAGTTGTATATTTGCATTTTAGAGTTCTAACATTCTAATTTCCCTTTGTAGAGCAAATGCAAATCCAAGACCTTTTGCTGTACCAGAAGATGATGACCTCATGGACATTGATGATGATTCAGTTCAACTTCAACCTAGGCCACCTCTTCATCCACTGCTTCCATCTACTAGAAGTAATTTGAACCCATTCTCCTTACGCGATGACAACC
The DNA here is from genome assembly GCA_946814005.1 of Chamaenerion angustifolium. Classification (NCBI taxonomy): domain Eukaryota; kingdom Viridiplantae; phylum Streptophyta; class Magnoliopsida; order Myrtales; family Onagraceae; genus Chamaenerion; species Chamaenerion angustifolium. Next base: position 36,602,555 of record OX328270.1, read on the forward strand.
TCAGCAGGGGATTACTAGATGACAACCTCAACAGGGGATTACTTGATGACAGACTCAGCAGGAGATATTTCGACGGAATTTCCAACTTTGGAAATAGCGAACCATTTGTATCACACCCTAGAGAAGTCAGGGAGATCCCTATAGAGGTAAAGGATGGGAATGTCACGTCTGGTCATTCAGGCAGTGGTCCAGTCATTGAGGATGTAAAGGATGGGAATGTCACGTCTGGTCATTCAGGCAGTGGTCCAGTCATTGAGGATGTAACTGGAAGTGAATATGACAATAGTCAACCTGCAGTTCGCGGGACCGTAATAATTGATGAAAAGGATGATATTCCAACTGCTTCTGCAATGCATAATGAAGGAAATGAAGATTCTGTAGTTAGTGGTTCGCGCAATGTAAATGCTAGACCAATTGTTTCTGAATATGCCAATTCCCCTGACATTGATGATGTGGAAGAAGAAATGGTTCGAGCTGCTATAGAGGCATCAAGAAGGGAGATTGAAGAACGAAGCCATGTTGGTCCTGCCTATGAGAGAATTGAGTCCCATACCAAGGATCCAGAGCTTGCCCATGCCGTTTCATTATCCATGAAGGTGAGATATTAATAATACTAGAAACTTAATTTTCTGTTTTAATATTAAAGAAAATAGAATTTTGATTGTTTTTTTTATCTCATGCAATTGAAATAGCAGCAAGATGCTGAACAAGAAAAAGCTTCTGCTCCTCCAGAGGTTGAACTCAACCAAATACCATCTTCAAATGGAAGGTAATTAAAAAGAATATAACTTTTGCATCAGCAAGTTGATCTGGTATGTCAATTTAATATTTCTATTGCAATTATCATGTCTAGATTGGAGATAGGAAGCTCATCTGCTCAAGATGAAGTTGAAGAGGTCGAGCAGCCTCTTATTAGGCGTAGATCTAGCCGTGTCACTTCTCGTATCACTGAAATTGGCCAAGATATTGATGATGATAGCCTACCACCCTTTGAAGAGAATGAGGCTCATTTGAATGAGAGTAACTTTCCATCTGATGAGGTACTATCTCACTGTTGTTGATTAATCTTGCTTTTATTATGAATTTCAATCACAATTAATAATTTTTTTTGGATCATTTTTTTGTACTTAAAATTTAGAATTGTTGGTTTATGGTAGAAATATTGAGTTATGATATATGAACATTTATCCTGTAATTATACGTATTGATTCTTACTGTTCAACTGTTATAAATCAGTGGGGAGGCATGTCTTCAGTGGAACATGATGAAGCCGTTATGCTTGAGGCAGCAATGTTTGGTGGAATTCCAGAAGGGACAAATTATCAATTTGCATACGCACCTCATCGATTCAGGAATGCTGAGAGTCGTTATCCCCGGCCAGCACCACGTCCTCCTTCCCCCTCTCTAGAAGCTCAGCGCTTAATAAGAGAGCAACAGGTTTAGTTCTCGTTTTTTAAGCTTGATCATACTCCATTAGGTACATATTCATAATGGCAATAACAAGCAATATTGCTATACAGGATGACGAGTACCTTGCATCATTGCAAGCTGACAGAGAGAAGGAAGAGAGGGCAAGGGCTGAAGCTGAAGCTCGTAAGATGGAAGAAGAGGCAGCTAAAATTGCTGCTCTTGAAGAGGAGAAACGAAGGGAGGAAGAATCTCGCAGGAAATTGGAGGAACAGCAGGTGTGTATGGCTGACTAGACTAAAGTTCATCCATGAAACACTATCAAGTTAAGGGATAATAACCAAATTGCATAACGAGCTTTGGTCAAATAACAAATTGAACTTAATCCAATTAGCAAGCACCCAAACTCAGTCATATTTTCTATTAAATTTGACTTATTTACCTAAAAAAGGACAAAAGTACCCTTGTTTTGAAAAACTATACGTACAAAAAAGTATACAGAGAATCAAACTAACATTGGTTTGACAATGAAGGATTGAAGACGATATCTTATTTTTGTTTCGGTTGCTGATTTTTAATAAGTTCATTAAATGTGATAATAAAAAAAGTGACAGAGTTTGATATTTGTAAAATTATCTTAAGTTCAGTTTGCTATTTGTCAAAAAGAAAAATGTTCAATCTGGTTTTTGCAGTTCATCGGTATGCAATTTGGTAATTAACCCTGAAATCAATTATTAGTCTTGTTGATACTTTTTTTTCCCGAGTGGAATTGTGAATAATGTTTCCTATATTATATTTATCATGAACAGGAATTTGAGAGACTATTGGCTGCCAAAGAAGCTTCATTGCCAAGGGAACCCGCCTCAGATGATGAAAATGCTGTTAACCTTCTTGTCAGAATGCCAGATGGTAACCGCAGAGGCCGAAGATTCTTAAAGTCGGATAAGCTTCAGGTAAATTGAATTCCATTCAAAATTTGTGTTAAAACTGTCGTATTATGCTCAAATTTTCTGTGGTTTCCTCTGCAGTATCTGTTCGACTTCATTGACATTGGTAAAGTAGTCAAGCCTGGTAGCTATAGACTGGTAACTACTTCCTCTATAATGCTCATCATTCCCCTTTGTTCCTTCTAATTCATGATGAACTAGCGGAGTTGTTTTCACCTTACATTTTTTATTTGTTATTGTAAATAGGTGAGGCCATACCCGAGGCGTGCATTCGGAGATGGTGAAACCACATTGACATTGAATGAACTGGGACTTACAAGCAAACAAGAGGCATTGTATTTAGAGTCGATTTAGTGTTCTTTATTATAGGTAGTACAAGTACATGAGCATGACGTTATAATCTCTGTGCTGGTAAGTTAAGTTGAAACTGAAATTGGTACTTTCACTTCATGGGTGTCTATCATGGGAATTGGATGTGTTGCCCTTCAAGATTACTGTGTTTTACATATGCAAATAAATATGTTTTTGTGTTGGTGATTTGACGAAAATGCTGTTCTCTCATTGAGAAAGGTATAAGTGTTGACACTAACTTAATTAAAAATTAATCTTTTAGAGTTCATCTTTGCTGTACTAAAAATGTTGGATCACGAAAATTGAAGTGCCTTCGGTTTGAATGCTCCTAGCAGCTCCGGTGACCTGCACGGAAGGAAAGTCTGGAGATTTCCCGTTGTTTTCCATTCGATGATAAAGTCATTCGGAGGTTTGTTTTGGGTGATCGGAGTAAATGCAGAGCAACAAAGGTAGATAGGAGATTAAATGGACAATTAATTCAAATGAGGTTGGTTGAGGGGTATTTATAGCCCTCCTTACCTGAACCATGTTAATGTCATATCCTACCATGGTAATTCGAGTTGTGATTGAGGTGAACGGACCACGGTTATCAGGTGTGATCATTATGTGTAGGATAGTTATTCTATAACATGTTGTCCTTTATGTCAATCTTGTCATAAATGACCGAACTAAGCCTCTAGAAGCGCCGACGTATAAGTTAGGGTGCTCATTGGACGTTCTGACATGCATTTAATCATCGTACTTTCATGTTTGATGCTCATAAGGAGATGAATGATGTTTGACGCATCCTCCAGGGACAACACTCACCCATGTTTCACAAAGCGGGCGACACCAATGCAGTGGGGACAAAAGCGACGCCTTCTGCTCTTGCAAGGCCAGATTCAACTGGTCTTGGGCCGGGCCGGATACGAAAGGACCCGGGCCCAAAATCCATAACCCATAAAAAAACATATTGACTACGTAAAGATTTTCATCCACTAATTATAAACAGATCATAAGAGGTGGGATTTTATTCTTAATTTCTTCATATTTGTGTACTTTTCAAATTGTTGGAGATCTTTTTTTAAAATATTGGTACGTTTGGTTTGGGCAAGGACAAGGTGTCGTCATTTTGTATTGTGTTGGTCCACAACAGAACCACATCTGATTATAATTGGTCGAAGGTGACATCAACCAGCTGGTTCGGCTCTGGTGTAGATATTTTCTGCTTCAGAATCATAATTATTTCACATACATTTTACTTTAAGGAAACGACAACCTTTCAATTCTGTCTTATCATACAATATAATACACATACTTACGAGGTTAACACATGCTTTCTTTCTCCATGACAATAAAATAAATATATGAAATCCATAGTGTTTTTTTTTTCTTTTAAAAATAACAATAAGTCTTTTTTTGGGCCAATTATAACAATAAGTCTCAAATCCTACTTTCACATATCTTAAAAGAATTCCAAATGCGTATTGAAATCACAAATAATCTCGTGAAGAAACTGTGAACTATAAAAGAAAAACGGTATAACCATGACAGCGAATTTGGGAGTGCAGGATCTTCACGTTGAAGTAGGCGCACAAGAAACAATTAACTTGATAATTGATGATTCAAATGCAGATAGACCACTAATGTATCTCATATTGAATTGCAGGAAACTTATTTTTTATTTTAACAAATTTAAAATCAGACACGTATTTCGGAAAGTAAATGGGGTGACAGATGCTTTGACTAAAAAACTGTTAATCTGGATGAACACTTTCATACTCTAACGAATTATATATCAGACATTTTGAAACTCATAATGTTTGATAGTGAAACTCTTAATTTTTAGTTTTAGTTTTATTATATTTTATATTTTACCCAAAAAAAAACATATCTTATTCTAATGTCTAGACCATTGGTTTAACAACAATCGTCAATGTCTCGATCGGTGGAAGGCACATCATCAGTATAGTGTCTATCGATTGCTATGTGAAAGGACGATACGATGATGTATACGGCATATATCCTAACTACCTTGCGTGTCTCTCTTGTCTATAGCTAGTCCAACTTATAATAAGATTAGATTTTGGTTTGGTTTAAATGCTTATATAAATTATTGACATTTATAATAATTATAATATACTAAAAAAAATCATCAAGTATAAAATATATTTATCATGAACAGATAAATAGATACAATATATATATATACACACAGATTAAACCATATTAAATTTGACAGAAATTAATTATTATCAATAAAAAATAAATAAATTTAATAATAAGCTAAGAAACCACAGCCGTCATGTGGATGACTTGAGTCATGTCAGGACTGACTCAGACGCACGTTGCATGGCTGTGACCACAGGACATTATTTTATATTATTTATGTCTTTTTCTTGCCGCAATATGGTCTAGTCTCTTCTCTAGTGGATTATACATATTTTTAATATATTTGTTTTGTATTTAAAATATTTTTTATTTAGACGTACTGAACTGACTCTATAAAATCGTATTGACTAAGGTCTTAATATTGACCGTTAATCCTATTTTATTTTATTAAGAAATGAAATATTACAGTAGGTTATAGGTAATTTACTTTTGGGAAATCTACAAAAATGGTAGGTGATTAGTAAGTAGGTACCTTAATTTTTTTTTGTAGTAACTAAGTAGATAAACTTATTAAAATAAGTAAATAGATACCTATCGTTAATTTTCGTTAAAAATAAATGGAAAATATCACGTGAGTAGCAAACATATACCTAAACTTACACAAATTAACAAGTAGATACCTGAACCGGTTCAGGTAATTCATGATACACGAAAATATCTACTTGTTAATTCGTGTATATTCATATACCTATTTGTTCCTCATGTGCTCCTCACGTGATATTTTCTGTTTATTATTAGCGAAAATTAACGGTAGGTAAGGGTGATATAAAAAGGTTGGTGGATCGAATTCCCAACAAGACCGAACCGACTAGGATTGAGACCGAGCGAACTAGTTTTTTCTTCAAGGTCGGTTTCAGTCTTTTCCCCCAAAAGCCCGACTAAGACCGGACTGGCCCGACCTTGAAGAAAACCCTAAAAATTCATGGCATAACCCTTGAAACACTAGTAATTCATAACATTGAAGCATTCAACAAAACTTGGATCGGTTCCATAAGGGAAGTGCGACGGAAGACGAGAAGCAAGCAGGTTCAAAACCGAAACTTTGGTGATTTTTTTGGCTAATCTTGTTGATTTTTTTTTTTACCAAAAAAATCGATCCAAGACCGACTCTGGCGAACTTTTTTGGCCAAAGTCGGACTCGGTTCTCCATATGTCAAGATAGAAATTTCAGCATCGGTCCTGCCTCCAAGACCGGCCCGCCCCGCCCATGATCAACCCGAACTGTAGGTACTTATTTATTTATTTTAATAAGTTCGGCTACTTAGTTACTAAAAAAAAAATTGTGTACATAGTTGCTAATCAGTATCAAATTCGGATACAATTTCGGTAGTTTTCCCTTTATTTTTATATGTCTATATATCTATTTACTTTTTCTTTATTTTCTTGTTATATTGAATTACTCATTAATTATTATAGATTGATATGATTCCAAGAATCTAGTAAAATAAAAAGCTGTAAAGTAAAAAATTATTAGTTATACACTTATACCAAATTATCTGTAAAAATCTTATATTTATCCAGATAAATTTAATAATTAACTGAATTTTCATATTTACCGTGACATTCTCCATACGCCAGGAGTATTTAAACACAAGGGTTCTGTAGCTCAACATTATCAGAGGCTCACGAAAACCAGGTGTATGTATATCTTGTAAAAAAATTGCCAAATATATCCTTAAACGACCTAAGTCGACCGTCCATCTTCTTTTCCTCCTCCTTCCACATCAGACCTCTCTGTCGAAGGAACAAACAGACAATTCCTTTTCTCCATTACAAAACCCACCTCCCTCAAAGAGTCAAAATCCACCAGCAACCTCTTGAAAATCCCCGTCTATGTAGCCACAGACACAACCTTTATTTCAAGAACATTCTAGTAGTGGTCTTTCCTCCATGGGTGCTATCTTCTCCTCCCAGTGTTATTCCGCTGCTCCTTCTGTGCGGCCGACAACCCTCGGGGATCTTCCGGAGGGATGCGCGGCTGCGGTGTTGAGTTACCTCGGCCCTGAAGATATTTGCCGACTGGCGAGGCTGAACCGATCCTTCCGCGGCGCCTCGTGGGCCGATTTTGTCTGGGAGTCCAAGTTGCCGGATAATTACGGTGTTCTTGCAAGCAACGTGTTGGGTGGATTGATCGAGGGCTTGGGTAAGAGAGAGATTTACACAAGGCTTTGCCGCGCTACGACTTATGATGGGGGCAGCAAGGTACTTCACGATACCTCTGTTTGGCGCTTTTCTTTGGTGCTGATGATTGATAGTGCTCCCAATTGAACGGAAATCAAGCTTTTGATTTGACAAAAGTAGCAAAAAAGACAGCTTTTTAACTCTATCTTGTTGAATCATTCAAGTTCTTCATTCGTAGAATGGAGACATGATTTTATGAATGACAATAGTTCTTAGGGTGTAATGGCTAATGTATCAAATTTTTGGAATATCTGCAGAGAGTTTGGCTAGATAAACAAACAAGCCGAATCTGTTTACACATCTCTGTGAAAGGGCTCACCGTGACCGGGATCGACGATCGTAGATATTGGAATTACATCCCAACTGAGGAGTCTAGGTAAGGTTCCCTGCCCTTCACTATCTTCATTAAAAATGCCAAAAAAACAAGATTTGACATTGATGTTTATAGGTAATACATTGTAAGGAGCTTAAATGTTAAGGAGAATCTTCTTACCAAATGAATTAATGTCTTCTTTTTCGTATGATCATCAAAACTTGTAAACTTCAGGAGTTTGTGCTGCTTGATTGATATGTTTCACCTTTTGTAGAAGTTTTTCGATTTTTAGAATTTTTACTCATTAATCTGTGGACTGTAGGTGTCCTCCGATCTTGTTATATTCCTTTCCATCCGAAGTCCCTGGTTTTCCTTAGGCACCAAGAACATAGAATCCACAAGGATGCTCAATAGTGTTTTTTTCTCTCTTAAAAAAGTCTCAGTAAATATCATATCCTTCAATTAGGGCTTCTGTTTTATGTTTGTACCATCATCAGCTGCTTTGGACTCAAAAGTTTAGATTCGTCTAGTCGAGTTGTTGTTAGCCAGTGATGCAGTTTTTGTAACTTTTAAACAAAGTTCTTATATGAAACTTAGACAGAAAGTCGAATATCCTATGAACTTTCTTTCTTTTTTCCTGAAAAAATACATCATTACATTACTAAATTGCATTGTTGTTAATTCATTTCCTTTGCAGATTCAATACCGTTGCATATGTCCAACAAACTTGGTGGTTTGAGGTTGAAGGTGAGGCCGAGTTCCCATTCCCAGCAGGAAGCTACACTGTCTTCATCAGGCTGCAGTTAGGGCGAACCCACAAGAGGTTCGGTCGAAGGGTCTGCAGCACTGAACACGTCCATGGTTGGGACATCAAGCCTGTTAGGTTCCACCTGTCTACCTCAGACGGCCAATCAACTGCTTCCAAGTGTTCCTTGACCGAACCAGGCAAATGGCTAAACTACCATGTCGGGGACTTCACTGTTTTAAAGCGTGACAGGTCTGAAACAACCAAGGTTAAGTTTTCTGTGACCCAGATCGACTGTACACACACAAAGGGTGGTCTCTGCCTCGACTCTGTAATGATATACCCTATTGAATACAAAGAGAGGTTAAAGCATTTTTAAGCTTCCCTTTAATCACTCTGATCTTAGGCTTTTAGGGATATAATACGGTATTACTGTATAGTAATAGTCGAGTGTCGGGTCTTTTTGACGGGTTTGAAGAAGAAAGCCATGGACAAGAGCAGAAATTGTATTTATTTGAGCATATTCTGCTTGTTTTCTAAGATTTGTATGGAGTTGGTGTTGTGAAGAACAATTTCTGCAAGTGTTGCAGATCATCAATTTGATTGAAACAAGATGTGTTGATGATGTAATGGGATGGATGGATAGAGGTGTTCATTTTCACAAAGAACTGTGGTAGAACTTTTTATTCATTGATCAAATTTGATTGACTTTTCATCCAAAAATGACATGTATCAGACGCTAGCAATTAATATGTGTATGATACAAATTCAACTAACAATTTAGTATTTAACCTTAAATAATATGTTTTATATACATATATATAGCTTTAGCTAATATCATCTCAAAACCTATTACCCATAATCTCAGCTCTGATCATGGGATCACGATTTTGGCCATCAAAGCTGCACCAATTCTAGTATTTAGTTTTATTAATTAGTGTTCTAAAGGGGTAGTTTTCCATATTTTATAGTACAAGGGGCAAGGCAAATATCCTTAGGATTAAACTAAAGGGATTAATTTGTATCTGCACGGTAGGGGTGTCTAATCGTGTTGTGTTGTGTCATTAATCGTGTCTAAACGTATAAGAGTTGTTTAGACACAAGATCCGTTAATGTCAAACTCATATACACTTTAAAGCATATGTATACACAAATTCATATATACAAAGTAAGGTTTTCAAAGTTCAATATTATGATATATTACAATAGTTGTCTATAATTGGTAGTTGATATGTGATATGTATAAAAATATAATTAAATGACAAATTATTTTATTATAGTAACTAATTTATGGTTTGTCCATAACTTTTGTTTTAAAGAATTCACTCCCAAAAATGTTCATAACGATTAGACACGGTTAATTAATTGCGTTTAAACGCGTGTATATCGTATATTTGCGGATTAGAGATATTTAGTTTAGACACGCTTATTTATCATGTCATGTTATTATAATGTAAAATGTAAATCACGTTTAATCGTGTAGAGTTAGAAATTGTAATATTATGATTAGCTTTTTTCGATAGTTCCGAGGAAGAAGCTCGCGTAATAATAAGGCGGCAAAGAAAGAGGGTATTTAGGTCAATTTAGGCGGGGATGAGCAGTGAGCGGAGCCTACTCAATAAATCAACTTCCACACTCGACCCAATTAGCAATCGCATTGTCCTTCCTTCTCCATCAGGCAAATCTCCACGCCGGAGAGTTGAGCCATGGAGCTGGACCTGGCGTCCATGGCGGCCACGATCGGGGTCTCTGTACCTGTATTCCGCTTCCTCCTCTGCTTCCTTGCCACCATTCCTGTCTCCTTCTTCTGGCGCTTGGCCCCTGGGCGCCTCGCCAAGCATGCCTACTCTGCCGGAACTGGAGTTCTTCTGTCCTACCTCGCCTTTGGATTCTCCTCGAATCTCCACTTCCTCGTTCCAATGACGCTCGGATACTTATCGATGGCCCTGTTCCGCTCCAAATGTGGCATTTTGACTTTCTTCCTCGGTTTCGGCTACCTTATTGGCTGGTACGTGTTAACGAATTCATCCATTTTCTGGAATAGTAACGCGTGAATCATAGCACTGCATGCAGTAGTTGGGTAACTTGGGTTCTTAATTTTTTGTTGTCTGATGGTTGGAGTGATGTTAATTGGAAGTCGATCAACTTCGAGATTTTTTTTCTTCCATTTTTCATTGCTTCGTAGTGGCAGATAAGTATGCTCCGATTTGGGGTGCTGCAATCTTGATTGAAACATGATACTTGCTTTCTTCGTTAGTAAAGGAAGAAAAATATATTGGACTACATAAGGAGAGGATACATAATGTATGAGAATGCAGAGAAGTTGCCTATCAATGATTGCATTACTTTGGAGAACACAAGGATATTTCTCATAAATCTATCAGCTGTTTGGGAAAAATATATTTCTTTTAACAATTCATTTCAATTCTTGGTATTTTGGTTTCCAGATACACTGTATAAAACTGAAGTAACAGTACTGCAACTGGTCTGAATGGAATGGCTCTAGCTTCTTGAATACCTGAGCAGCTGCCGTCTTCTTTAGGGGAACAATATCTACACTGTTTTAATGCCACCTTTTTACATTTTGAGTATCTTCAATTAATAATGCTTTTTTTTGGCTTTGCGCCTTTCAACATTCATAGTATTAGACTCAATTTCAATGATTTTGCCTCTCCCTCTGAACTATCTTTCTTGAAAAAGGAAGTCTTTTTTCGTGTTCTGTCTAGTATAAAGAAAATGGATAGTGCTCATATATGGTAAGATTATAATGGCCCAACTATTGATAGATTACTTGCTAATGCAGCCACGTCTACTACATGAGTGGAGATGCATGGAAGGAAGGTGGCATTGATGCTACAGGCAAGAGATTTCTTTTAGACATTTATTTTTCTGCTTACGAATGAGAAAATGCTGTTCAAGTAAAGACGAATTTCTGTTTTTGTACAGAAGTCAATTCCACATATATAATTCTTTATGGTTGACTTAACTGTCAAGCATTTTATCTGTTACTGCACAAAAATTAATTACATATTGGCCTACGTTTATAGTAGACTTTACTGTCTTAAGAGTTTTAATAGCCAAATGAAAATTCATGAAGTTTCCAAACTGCTAAGAGTGACTCATGCAATTTCTTTTTGATTTATTATACATAGGTACCAGCAAATACTCCTACCTGTGATCATTTTGTAGGTAGAATTGTAAAAGTAGGCGGCCCTATGTTGACATTTTCGGTATAGCTTTAGAGTTTCTTTTACCTTTAAAAGCTCTCTGTAGAACTACACCCTGTTGGTATGATAAATCCAGCTGTTAAACCTTTTGTAGTATGGTTACTTATTTTTATACTTTCTCTTGTTTAGGAGCTTTAATGGTGTTAACGTTAAAAGTCATCTCCTGTGCAATGAACTACAATGATGGTGCATTACCAGAAGAGGCTCTAAGCGAAACCCAGAAGAAGAATCGTTTGATTAAGCTACCTTCACCGATAGAATACGTTGGCTACTGTCTCTGCTGTGGTAGTCATTTTGCGGGCCCTGTTTATGAAATGAAAGATTATATTGAGTGGACTGAAGGAAAGGGGGTACATTTTTCACCATCTTAAAACAGCTTATCATTTTTATTTATGCATTTCTATAAAGTTGTTAATAAACCTTATCTGGACAGATCTGGAGTCATTCAGAGAAAGGATCGAAACCTTCTCCCTTTGGAGCAATGCTTCGGGCAATTATCCAAGCTGCTTTCTGCATGGCTTTGTACCTGTACCTAGTACCTCATTATCCCTTGTCCCAGTTTACCGATCCAGTATACCAAGAATGGGCATTCTGGAAGCGAATGAGTTATCAATACATGTCTGGTTTCACAGCACGCTGGAAATATTATTTTATCTGGTCGATTTCAGAGGCATCTATTATTATATCGGGTCTTGGCTTCAGCGGTTGGACAGAAACTTCTCCAATAAAGCCAAAGTGGGATAGGGCCAAAAATGTTGATGTTCTAGGTGTTGAATTTGCTAAGAGCTCTGTTCAGTTGCCATTAGTGTGGAACATTCAAGTCAGCACCTGGCTTCGTCATTGTTAGTAGCTATCTGCTCTTCTCTACTTTCTTGGTGGAATACTCTGAGCAACAATCAGCATCTTTCTCTAACATTTGGTCTCTTTCTCAGAATCTGTATTTGATGAATTCTGTTTTGCTGCAGATGTTTATGAGAGGCTTGTCCAGAAGGGGAAGAAGCCCGGTTTCTTCCAATTGTTGGCTACTCAGACCGTCAGCGCTATTTGGCATGTGAGTTTGAAATCTTCTGCTTTCCTTAACGATTTACAAAGCCATCCCTCAGCCTCTAATGCAGAAACTTTTGTCAATTTTCTGGTGCTGCCATGCTTTATACTGAGCCGAAGGACCATTTTTTCATTTATATGATGATTATTACTGCTAACTATTGCTGGTATAACTATAAACAACATAAGAATTTGGATCATATTCTTCTTCTTAGCTAATAAAAATCATTAATTTCGTACAGGGACTGTACCCTGGATACATAATATTCTTCGTGCAGTCTGCTTTGATGATAGCGGGTTCAAGAGGTAACTAACTAACTAACTAATTAACCAAACCATTGATTGCCTTCTTACTTACTAACCACGAAGTCTAACGTATCTATTATACAGTCATATACCGATGGCAACAAGCTGTACCCCCAAAGATGTCTCTACTCAAGAACATCCTCGTGTTCTTCAACTTTGCTTACACAGTTTTGGTCTTGAATTATTCGTGCGTCGGTTTCATGGTTAGTGTCATAGAAATATTATTCATTTCAGAGACCTAAATCTGCATACTGTTGCATGAAGATGTGACCAAAATCAACATTTTTTGTTCATTGATGATGATACAGGTATTGAGCTTACACGAGACAATTTCCTCTTACGCAAGTGTGTACTACATCGGGACGGTCCTCCCGATAGCAATGATCCTCCTTAGCTACGTCATAAAACCCGCAAGGTCTTCGAAATCAAATCCCCGCAAATTGGAGTGAGTGAGAAACCTTTTTTTCTATATGATACTTTGGATTTGCTGATGTAGTAGTGTAGAAAATAATACAAAAAGCAGCTTCCTTTCTGTCAAAATTGTGACTTTCTTGATGAATGGAATTTGCATTACGTTTCCCAGTTGAAAGGCTTATTCTGAATTCTGAATTTGGTCCTCTACCTATAGTAATAGTAAACTAACTGTATTTAAATGTAAAAAATAAATTATTTAATTATGTTTTGAATTCAATTGTGTGGTTAATTAGTATTTTATTAACCGTATCTAAAATTATAGTATTGTTTAACTATATTTCAAATCTTTGTTTCCATTATATTCGATTGTAAATTTGATAGCCTACTCAGTGAACAGTTTCTTCCAACATTAAATAGTGTTGTCTAGAGTACATGGTAGTATGGTACGACCATGCATGACGCGGCGACAAAGTAGCTTCCACTTCTCAGAATCAACGTGCACGGACAGGAGTTGTCGTTTTACTTATCATTTTATTTTAATTTTTAACAAACATAAATAGACCATAAAATAATATAACAAATCTATTCTTTTCTTACATTAAAAAAAATATAATACTAATAAATCTTACAAGACACTAACAATTTTGTCTGAAATACACTTGAAACTTATGACTAGATGTATCAAAACGGGACATGTGTCGTGTCAGGAATCCTATAATCAAAACATGACTCGTCTAACAGTATGAGTCAGTTTTTGAAACTCAAATCTGATCCGCAGATTGATGGGTCAACCCACAGGTTAGATTGACCTGTCATGAATGGTAAGGGTTGAGTCAGATTGACTCGTTTCGACATCCATGACTTGCAGATCAGTCTGATCCGTTTGACACAACATTTCAATAAAAAACAAAAACATATTGAAATCTATAAATGAGACGGATCATGGGATGACTCGTGGGTCAAGAATTCTAACACAAATCTAACATGTGTTTTCACGAGTTATCATGAGTTGTATCAAAATGACTCATGGGTCAAAAAAACTGACCCAAAACAACCCATGGCTGGTAACCCACGAATTGAGTCAGATTCTGATCTCCTACTTATGACTATGTAAAATTTTGTAACTTATGTACTTCAAAAAAATGTTAAATTAAATGTCTAGACTCTAATAGATAGGTTGGCAATGAGAAGGTAGCACACGTGTTCACGTGCGTGAAGTGTGGTCTGCTTGTACGTGGAAACATCGGGGTTGCAAAATAGATACTGAAGGTCAACTTCTGGTCTCAGGAACGAAACAAAAACCCTAATTATATAATAAACACTAGTTTACCCTAAAAAAATCCTTCATTCATTAATTCTGGCATCATGACTTTGTTTATTCTTCACTCTCGAACACTGTGATCTTTCAAATTACTGTAAAATAATCAAAACTTGAGATTCAAATTTTACACTCCCAACTCCACCATGGAAGCAGCTTCTTCTTCCCTTCTCCTAACTCTGATCTCTCTCTGTATATACCATTTTACAGTGTTTATTTGCAGCTGTCAGTGAACTGAAAATTTGTTTCTTGAGATCTAAACCCTCATGGACATGGTGAAGTAGCTGGTACACGAACCATCCACTCTCTTTCTTCAGCTTCATCACCTTCCACCCGCTATAAATTCTCAGCTGCCTTTACTCCCTCTCTCTGTATTCTCCATTGTTGTGATCAGAGAAAGCAACTTCTCACACGATCTGTCTCTGCTGACAGAAACATCTGATTTGTAATTGCTGAACTACCCTACACCCAACGCATTTACTTCCATTTTTGTTTTGCCTTCTCTCTGCGCTGCTTCATATTTCATGTAACTGTAGATCGATCATTAGGGTTTATACTGAAAATGGAGATCGTAGCTCTTTCTTCCTCCTCCGACCAGAAGATCCGCATCAAGTCTCTCAAGTCCGATAACCTACGCCGGCCGATTACGCTGCTCAAGGATTTCATGCTAGAAGATTTCAGCTCCTGCTCATCCAACGGATTCAAGTCGTTCCCGCGTAAGGCGCACTGCTGCTCCGCATCCGTACCGTTGTTCCTCCTCGATGGTGACCTAAAAGGAAGAGCGTCGTCATCCTCGAAGCGGCACCGGCTCAGCAGGAACCCGTCCAAGGCAGCGTCTGCCACCTTCTCCGCCTTGCATAGAGCGTCGCTCAAGGTGCTGCATAAGTTGCTGCCGTATCGGCCAGCCGTGAAATCTTCATCGGCCGGCTCAGCCCATAGAGGGGCCTACAGGGGTATACTCCCCAGGAGCCTGTCGCGGAAGCTCTCTAAAACTTGGTTTTGGAAGAAGACGGCTGCGGCTGCGGTGGGAGTGGCCGAAAGTGACGATTCTGTAACCGGACGGTGGAAGATGTTCCGAGAGTTTCTAGAAGAAAAGGATCCTCCACCGCCGTCGGATAAGATTTCCCACCGGAGTTCCATGTCAGTGACCAGCTCCAGCAGTGGCCGAAACAGCAGCTGGGACAGCAGCGACTTTGTCAGCTCCACCGCGTCATCCAACTCTTTCAGCGTTAATTCCGTTAGCTCCACCGCGCTTTCCGACGGTAAAAAGGACTCCACATTACCGCCGCATCTGGAACAGGAGGAGGACGTCACTGATAGAGTAGGCGTCACCGTCGGCGTTGAGGAATCTGGTGCCGCAGCCACCACTGAATGCTCGAAGGTAATTTCACAGAGTAATCAAATATTTGAATAGAATGGAGTTTGTCTGTTGGTCACCCCTCCCAAGTGGTTAGTTTATGATCGATCTACATATTTTATATTATTTAGCCACCAATTTTGAAAAATGATATATATATAAATATATAATTTTTGGGTAGAACTCTTTTACTATCATTTTCATTAATATAATTGCGAATTTACAACATAGTGAATTGAGTTACTAGTTTTATTAAACTGGTGTGCGCATTTTCAAATATGGTTAAATACAAAATCGCTATTCGAACTTTAGTCTTTTTACAAATCGCTATTAGAACTTTGAATTTTCAAAAACGGCTACATCAATTTTGGACAAATATGTAAATAAATACATCCGTCCAATTTACCGTGAAATGTGGACGAAAAACTCCATGTGTTGCCCCCAAAATAAATACTTGAGCATGTGAGCAGCACATGAGATTTCCATCTATATTTCACGGTAAATGAGGTAGCTATTTACACATTTATTTAAAGTTGTAAGATATTTGTTTTTAAAATTTTAAATATGGAGTAATATGAATTTATCACTTTTTAAATATATAGAGGTATTTCTCGGGGGCAGTGTAATGGAGGCTTCGAGTGATTCGACGTCTAGGATTCTGTTTTGTGTGGTCCTAGGCAGAATCTACCGCCGTAGATTTTGCGGGGTTATATGCTTTCCCATGGGACGCGATATACTAGATCACCTTTGCCAGCCACGTAATGGAAAAATAATTACTTTAGTTGTTCATAATGTTCCGAATTAATTAGCATCTAATCCCACAATATCATTTTGCATATGTTTTATATATTATTAGTAAAAACTAATGAACGAGAAAAATATAGGAGCTTAGTTTAATATATTTTAGAAAAACAGTAGATTTTAGGAGAAACATATATTAAATATATATTTGAACTCTAAATAGTAAATAAGTGTGCAATTTGCTAATTGATTTTTTTAAAGCAAATTGTTATACCTTTTGTATTGTTATAAAAAATGTTTCCGAAGCGATCTCTGAAGTAGCGATTCATCAAATTTTATGTTAAATTGGACGAAAAATATTCTCAAACAAAATATAGTATATTTTACTATAATTTTAAAATAACCTTAATTTTGATATAAAAACAAATAAAGTTATTAAAAGTCACAAATTGAATTTTAGTTTTATTTTCAATTTTTTGAAAGAAACTTTATATTATTTAATTTAAATATTATGCTTTACGGGTTTCTTTTAAAAAAATAAAACTTCACAAATTCTCGTTTAGTATGTTTTTTTATACGATATATTACTTTGAAAATTTCATTTGTAAATTTAAAATTTTAGGTCATATTATTATATTAAACTTTATTTTTTTTTTATAATTTTAAAAAATATTTCAATCAATTTTAACCAAAAGTTAACGTAATTAACTTTTTATACCATACAAAAAGTTTAGCTAACCATTTGCTCTACAAAAATGTTCAACTAATAAAATGGTACACTCCTATCAACAAGTTTATTTTTTTATCATATCTCCTATCAAGTTCAACTAGTAATTTTATATGTAAAATTTAAATAAGTAGTAAAAGGTCGTATGTAATTCATGTGTCGGTTGAGCAGACATGGCTGGCTGGCTGGTAGCTTAATTTAAGAATCATAAGCATGGGCCTTTAATTTAAATTTATGGTTGGTTGACCGTATTTCTGTCCGTATTTAAATCTCACATTTATTCCGTGGTCGAACATTTTATTAGGCTATAGTGGATTAAAAAAAAATAGAATTTACGATATAAATTTATTGATAATGATTTAGCATTTTAAACGGAATAAAATTTTAATAGTTTTGTTACAGATTAATTTAGAGATTTATTAAAAATACTAAAAAATAAGGACGTATATCCAGGGACGAGGGCCTCAACTTTTGACTTTTTATATATTTGCCCCCACTAATTTTTTTTAGTTCAACTATTTATCCTTATTCTCGAATATTTGTTCTCATGCATGAAAAACATTTCTGGCTTTGTACCTGTGTATATCTTTTATATATATCCGCCACTTTACTTTATATATAGTATTTTAGCTTAGTTTGGAGGGGGAAACTCATATCAATAATTCGTTGCGTCTTCAGTTTGTTAAAATAATTTTACGTGACTGTAAAATTCTAAAAATTACGTTTTATCTAATTTTTATAAATTATTTTAGGAGGAATGGCAATGTGAAGAGAAAGAACAATTTAGTCCGGTATCAGTTCTAGATTGTCCTTTCAATGATGATGAAGAAATCGAGATCGAGACCGAAATTGAGTTCGCTTCCCACTCAAGTTATAGCTCCGCACATATTAGAGGTATTGAACATTCAGATATGACATAAGATATCGTTATTATTGTAAATTTCGTAAATATTCACGTAACGTGTTAACTTTATGATCAGGAACCAAACATAAACATAAGGTTTGTCGATTCAAGAATCTTTCCCAATTGGATCCGATGAACTTAAACCAACGACTAGCGGACGCTAAGCTGAAAAACCACATGACCGAACCATTTGGGTTCGGTGCTGAGGCTGAGGATATGCTGCGAGCAATGAAAGCAAAGTACCCGAGCCTAGGGCTCGGAGTAGACAATCTCTTGTCGGATTTCTTCATGGAAAGGCTCGAAGATGGACTCAGACACGACACGTTTAACTTAGCCGATGATTGGGTTAGTGGTCGGGAAGAGGTGTGGTTAGGGTGGGAAATTGTAAAAGGAAGAAATGCTTATTTGAGGGACATGGAGAAAGGTGAGGTGTGGATGAAGTTGAAAGGGGAGAAGCAAGAAGTGGTGTCGGAATTGGAGGTTGAAATTTGGAGTGGTTTGGTGGAAGAGATCTTACTTGGACTCTAAGGTATCTATTATCTACCTTATACAAATAGAGAGACAATTGGAGTGCTATACACCGTTGGATCTCCTTGGCAGGATGCGACGGACGGACGGTGTAGATCGGTCTTTCCCAAGCATTTTAGAAAAGTCAACGATGGTTGGAAGTTGGAACAACTTATTTTGTAGTCCTTACCGTGGCTTGGAACTTGTAGTGACTTTATTATTTTCTTAATAATGAAGTTGTTTTAGCATTTATTTTTTCACTAAAAAAAATATAGGGAAAACTACGAAACAGGTACCCAAACTTGATACTGATTAGCAAGTTGGTACCTGATTTTTTTTGTTGTAGCAAATATATTGTCTAACTTTCTTAAATAAGCAAATAGGTACCTACCGTTAAGAATGAACAGAAAATATCACGTAAGAAGCAAACATGTATCTAAACTTACACGAATGAGCAAGTAGGTACCTGAATCGGTTCAAAACCGGTTCGGTCGAAACACTTTTTAAATTAAAAATATATATATACCAAACACATGCATGACTCAACTCCATACGTTCTCGGTGCATCAAGGAACACTCCCAGAACGTCTGGAATTGAGTCATGCATGTGTTTGGTATATAAATTAATTTGCAATTCGAGCATCATTATATCTAATTTATCAATATAATTTGGATTGGAAAATGATTTTATTAATTTATATATTCTTATTTATCATCTTTGGAGTCTCATAAAAAATGATTTTTTTTCTTCAAATTTGATGTCTTTTTGTGACCTGTTGGTACGTACCAATCCCATGTTGTCATCTTGCACAATAAAAGCAAAGCTTAAGTGACATATCGAATTCAATATGCGTCTTACTTTTTTCCACATATTGCATTAGAAGAATAAGTGAAGCTGAGCTACCCTTTAGAAAGTGGTTGTTTCACATAAATTTATAGGTGGAGTTAGGACATATCGTAGGATTAGACCGAAAAAACGCTCATTAAGTGTAAATTGTTGCTCAAAAATATTTACCAAATATATATAAGATAGGGAGTTGTAAATTATGATCTGTAGACGACATTAGTGTAGGAAGTAGTTCACTTGATAACCTTTGCACTTCGAGAGATGTTCTCTTTCACACATTCCATACAGCCGAAAGAAGCCATGAAGGAGATCTTTGCACCCAACCGTCCACATTGCTAGCAAGCAGACTTCGTCAGTATATATATACGTTCTCATCTCAAAGGAAGATGAACCAGAAACAAAACAAGACATTAATGAAAGCACAGACACTCACTTACGTGCAAAACATGGATTGTCGGGCAGCGGTTTCCACGTTCCTCATCACTGTAGCGACGTTTCTAGGGTTTCTACTCTCACCGCACGGCTTGTGCGCCGCGGCTGACGAGTACGAGTACGAGTTCGTCCGTGATGCAACGTCAGCGCCTTCTGTATCGTACTACGATTACATCATCGTAGGTGGAGGCACGGCGGGGTGCCCTTTGGCGGCTACTCTTTCGCAGAACTTCTCGGTGCTCCTTCTTGAACGGGGCGGGTCTCCCTACGGAAACCCTAATATCTCCGAATTGGCAGCCTTCGGGGCACCTCTTGCAGACACCTCTCCGTCGTCTCCTTCTCAGAGGTTTGTCTCCGAAGATGGTGTCATCAATGCACGTGCACGTGTATTGGGCGGTGGAAGTTGCCTCAATGCTGGGTTCTACACGCGTGCTGCTCCGCACTACGTGAGGTACGTAACCATATAGGGGTGACAATCTTCTCGTGACGTGTCTGATTGTGTCGTGTCTAAACATGTCTTGTATTAAAATGAATATGTCAACGTGTCTCAAAACTTCAAACACAAAACGACACGATTATTAATCGTGTCTAAACGTATAAGAGTTGTTTAGACACATGATCCGTTAAAGTCAAACTCATATACGTTTTAAAGCATATATATACACAAATCCATATATACAAAGTAAAATTTTCAAATTTCAATATCATAAAGTAAGTTCGTATTTTAATATTTTATTATTATTATACTTAAATGTGTTTGAACGTATCACATGTATACACAATATGATTAGACACGATTAGTTTATACAAATATCAACAAATCTGATATGTTTAGACACAATTATTAATCGTGTATAAATGTATAAGAGTTATTTAGATACATGATCCGTTAATGTCTAGATTCATATACACTTTAAAACAGATCGTATCATGTAAGAAATTGATAGATATTCGTATAAACATTGCATGCACGTGTACGTATTCTTTTGATTTGGTTCCTATTTAACTTTACGGTTTATGTTATAGAGAGGTGGGATGGGATGGGAGGTTGGTGAATGAGTCATATGAGTGGGTGGAGAACAAAGTAGCGTTCCAGCCGCCGATGCGTCAGTGGCAATCCGCCGTCAGGGATGGGTTATTAGAGGTCGGGGTTGAACCATACAACGGGTTCACCTACGATCACATTTACGGCACCAAAGTTGGCGGCACGATCTTCGACGAGTCGGGTCACAGACACACGGCTGCCGATCTCTTACAGTATGCCAACCCCAATGGAGTCACCGTCCTTCTATACGCTCCCGTGCACCGAATATTATTCGGGACTAACAGTAAGAGTATACTTAATGCCGCATATGATTCGAAGTTCTTAATTAGTCTTTTGACTCGAATCTGCAAATTTTTCGATAGGGTCTCCGAGGCCGATAGCGCACGGAGTAGTCTTCAGGGATTCGAATGGGGTGAACCACCGAGCCTACTTGAGCCCAGGTCGTATGAACGAGATCATCATTTCGGCAGGAGCACTAGGGAGCCCGCAACTGCTAATGATGAGCGGGGTAGGGCCGGCGGCACACCTAGAAGAACACAATATCTCGGTTGTCCTGGATCAACCTATGGTCGGTCAAGGCATGTCTGACAATCCCATGAATGCGATTTACGTACCTTCCCCGAGCCCAGTTGAGGTTTCGCTTATTCAGGTTGTGGGTATTACGCCGTTCGGAAGCTATATCGAAGCTGCTAGCGGCGAGGACTTCGCCAACGGCAACTCCCCGAGAGACTACGGCATGTTCTCTCCTAAGGTAATCTCTGCCGGCCACATCATATACTTCTTTACCGACACAATTTGGGTTTGGGCGACGACAACGTTCCGTTGTTTGTAGTTCCAGCAGTTAAATGTGATTACATCTAGGGCTAGTCAAAAACGATTCGCTGAACCGAATTCCCGACTAGATCGGTCTGAGACCGGTCCGACTAAGACCGAGATTGAGCGATCGTTTTTTTTTTTCAAGATTGGTATCGATCTCGGTTTTTTTTCCAAAAGTCTGACTAGGACCAACCCAACCTTGAAGAAAACACTCTTAGAAATTTATGGTTTAACCTTTGAAACACTAGTAATTCATGACTTTGAAGCATTCAACAACTCTTGGATCGGTTGCATAAGGGAATTGCGACGGAAGACGAGAAGTGAGACGGTTCAAAACCAAAACTTCGGTGCAAGACCGAAATCGACCAAAAAATAGAACTGTTTGGATTTTTTTTGTCAATAGAACTGTTTTTTTTTACCAAAAAATTCGGTGCAAGACCGAAATCGACCCGAGTCAAGCAAGACCGATTCGAACGTTTTTTTTTTACCAAAGTCTGTATCGGTCCTCCATATGTCAAGACCGAAATTTTGATATCGGTTCTACCTCTAATACCGCCCCGCCCCGCCCATGATCATTCCTAATTACATCCGTCTGATCTTCCTCAAAATACACAGATTGGCCAGTTATCGACGGTACCGCCAAAAGAAAGGACGCCGGAAGCCATAGCAGAAGCCATGGAAGTCATGAAAAGCCTTGACGACGCGGCCTTCAGAGGCGGCTTCATCCTCGAGAAAATCATGGGTCCGGTGTCGACGGGCCACCTCGAGCTCCGCACCCGAAGCCCTAACGACAACCCGTCTGTCACCTTCAACTACTTCCAGGACCCTGAGGACCTCCGAAGATGCGTGCAAGGCATCTCGACCATCGAGAGGATCATTGAGTCTCAATCTTTCGTGAACTTCACCTACGACTACTTCTCCATGCAGGAGCTGCTTAACATGACGTTGGGTGCTCCGGTGAACTTGCTGCCGAAGCACGCCAACTCCACCACCTCTGTGGAACAGTACTGCAAGGACTCTGTGATGACGATCTGGCATTACCATGGTGGGTGCCAAGTCGGTAGGGTTGTGGACCGAGATTATAAGGTGCTTGGGGTTGATGCACTTCGGGTTATCGATGGCTCGACGTTTAACTACTCTCCTGGGACGAACCCACAAGCCACGGTCATGATGCTTGGAAGGTATATGGGTGTTCGTATGTTGAACCAGAGACTTGGGCAAGAGAACTCAAAGTAGGAGAGGGACGATATGAGGAGTATTACACACATAAATTATGTTGTAATCTTGTTTATCGATTTGTGGACAGATATTATGGAACTTTAAATTAGCGTGATAGAATACATATCTTCACCCAAAGGAGAATTTATTGTGATGCATTATATAATTTATATGTGGGCAAACGGGTCATGGGTCGTGTCGGCATTGGGTCGTGTTAGGGACCCTCTGATCCAAACATGACCCATGTAATAATATGGGTAGATTTTTCAAACTCAAAGCTGACCCGCGTATTGGTGGGTCAACCCGCGGGTCAGAATGACCTGTCAAAAATAAAAAGGTTGGGTCAGACTGATCTGTTGAGTGTTGGACCCCTATGACCCGCGGGTCAGTATGACCCGTGCATACCTTAAAAACTTGTTATTTTAATATAATATAAAAATGTCACGAATCACAGGTTGACCCGTGGTTCAAACCATCATACCCAAACCTGACCTGTGGTATCACAGATCATCTACGGGTTGAGTCAAAATGACCATTGGGTCAAAAACTCGGACCCAAACACGGCCGTGGGCGCCCACGGGTTGGGTCAGGTTTTGACACCCCTAATCAATTTAGTTGATTTTTTTATACTTATTTTTATTATTCTATTAGTTTGCTTATAAACTGTAAATCTGATTGAATTTCGTTAGGCTCACAAATTGACCAGCTTAATAACAAAACTTTCAGACACCAGGCCTTATAATGAACGTGAGAGTCTATATATTTGATAAGAGATAGTCTCTTCTTGGGCCCATCTTACATTGTATTATGCTGAATTAATAATGATAATTGTTATATATATATATTAGCTGAATTTTAAAAGTTAAGAAATATATTTAAAATAAATTATCAGCTGATTTTACATATAAAAAATCTATTTGCTAGTCGATTTAATTTTTTATTTCGTGTTTATATTTTTTGTCCAAATGGTAGTTAACTTCTAAGATATTTTTAGTTTTATACATGAATTTTACAAATTTACATTTAATAGCTGATCTTGTAAATTTATAATTGTTAAGTTACAACAAACATATTTATCTTCATCATTATTTTATGGTGAATCAAATATTACAACTTTAAATTATAAAATTTATTATAAAAAAAAGTATCAAATGATACATGATCTTAAATTTCGGTTAACAAGTATTTAATTATATCAATAAAAACACTTTCTTAATTTTTAAGAGTTTTTCTGGCAGAGGTTTCATGTCACCACGCTTCCTATTGGTCAATGGGTGAGACCACCTTTGTGAGCCCGAGGCGGTCCCCACATGTTTGAGAACCCCGAGGTCCCCACACGAGTAGGACCCAACACGTGCCACTTCTCTCTTCCACACAAATCATACGATTCCATCTCAACCGTTCATTTCCTTCGGTGTGTATTTTCACCGCTAAATTAATACTTTAGTTTGATCTCTTCCGTTTACCGATTCCACATTTATTGGTTATGGTTCTTGAAACGGAGCGCTGAACGAAATGAGATCGCCGCCGGAGCAAGAAATGGACCACAACGACGGAGGGGACGGCTCTAATCTCAGCACCAGTCTCGGCGATGCGCACAACGATTCGGATCCTCGTTTTTCGGCGACATCCTCGTTAAAAGAGGAGCTTGATTATCCTGAACCAACTCCAACGGCGGTGAGGCCTATGGGGTTTGTTCCGGTGACTGTGCAGATGCAGACAGTGCCGGATAAATCGATTCCGGTATCTACAGCGGTAACGAGGCGGTCGTCTACCAAGGACCGGCATACGAAGGTTGAGGGCCGAGGTCGAAGGATACGGATTCCCGCCGCATGCGCCGCTCGGATCTTCCAGCTAACGCGGGAGCTGGGTCATAAGTCCGATGGAGAGACAGTCCGGTGGCTGCTCGAACGCGCGGAGCAGGCCATAATCGAGGCCACCGGCACAGGGACGGTTCCCGCGATTGCCGTCTCGGTGGGTGGGACCCTCAAAATCCCCACGACTTCTAGCGCGAAAGCTGAATCTGGCGCCAACTCGTCCTCCGACGTCTTCAAGAAACGGAAGCGGCCGTGTACCAGCGAATTTTGTGACGTACAGGACGCTTCGGGGGCCGCAGTTTCGACGCAGTCCGCCGTCATTCAGGTGGGTCCGCAAGGGCTGGTACCTGTATGGGCTGTAAACACTGGCGGCATGATGGTCCCTGCAAATGCGTTTTGGATGATCCCGTCGACCGCTTCCACTACCGGAGGCGTATCGTCTCCGTCGCAGCAGCCGCAGATATGGGCCATTTCACCGACCATGGCACCTGTATTCAGCATGGCTCCAGCTGCTGCCTCTGCTAGGCCCATTTCATCCTACGTTGATGCAAAACCACCTGTGACTAAAATCCACGGCGTAGCCGACACTTCAAGCACGGTTGTCGGAGCTAAGGTTGCGAAGACGTCGAAGATGGCGCCTAGCGTGAGTAGCTCCGGCGCAAACACTAAAGGAACAACGCCGATGATGCTTAGTGATTTCTCGTTGGAGATTTACGATAAGAAGGAACTGCAATTGATGGATTCTTCAACTAACGATCTGCAAGCTCAATCACAAGCATCGAAGCCCTGACGTAGAAGATGAAGATGATGATGAAGAAGAAGGTGGTGGCGGTAGGAAATCCAGGCATTTAGTTAGCTGATGACGAAGAATAAGGAGTCTAGCAAATTAATTAGTTGATTAGGGTTCTTGTTTTTATGTGATTTTTGTTGAATATTACATAATTGATAAAATTCACACAAACACTATTTTAAGATTGTGCAATTTCTAATAAGGAAAGTTTAACTTTTTGGTTTAAAATAAATTAATTGAAAATATAAAATTTTGTTTTTTTAAGGCATTTATTTGTATTTTTATTATTGGATAATGTTTTTTAGTACCAATTTTATAGATTTTGTAAAGTAAATATAAATGTTGGTTTTGGATGATTGAGTCGTCCATTATAATAAAATCAGTATTTGATACGATAATATCATGCTGCCTTACAGTTTAGACTGAGGTAAGTAGCTATGGAAACTTAGGTCAGTGTCCGTTAACCCGTGGCGTGTCCTTACGTCCGGCAGACCGTGATCTCAACCTCAAACAGATTCATTTCCGCATCTGCTAAGACAATCCTTGATAACTTATATATGTGATATGTTGTGTCATAAATGATTGCATGTTTAGTACATTAAAACGTGTTAAAAAAGTTTATATCATTCGTTTTAATAATATTTTATTCGTATTTATAAAATTTATTACCTAAAATAAATGATATTAAATATTTCATAATGATAAGCTTTATATTTTATTTTAAATTGTGTAAAAGTAAATGAATACTGAGATGCTGCAGTCACGCACGGATTTAAGATCGTTTTCATCGGAGATAAGGCAGAGGTGGCACAAACCGGAGGGGGATCGGGTCATGATAAATTGTGATGCATCGTGGTGCCGGGAAACAAAGACGGGTGGACTTGGTGTTATAGCAAGAGACAGGGAAGGGAGGGTACTTGGAGGAGCGAACCGGAAAAAACCGGGATGGTGCATAGAAACGTTAGAAGCGAAAGCGATCCTACTTGGTGTGTCACTTGCGATGGAAAATGGATGGAAACGAATCATCATTGAATCGGACTCAGAGAAGATTATGAATCAAGTAACGGGGAAAACAACAAGCTGGAAACATGAAGTCATTTGCTCGAGGATCACGACACGGGCGAACACTTTCGAAGAAATACAATGGTCTACAGTTAGACGGTCAGCAAACGAGTGTGCTAACTGGATTGCCAAACAAGCTAGATTGGGAGTGCGGTTACAACATTGGGTGTCACAACCCCCACTCCCACTTTTATTATTGTTGAGTAAGGATTGTAATGTTTTAGAAGGAAGATACAGTGTACGAGAACTTGGAAGTTTCATGGAATGAATTATGAAGTTGATCAAAAAAAAAAAAATATAGTTTGTTAGAAGTTAGAACAGAATTGAATAGATTTCTTCTGCGAAGTCCTACTTGTACAGTTGTACTTGGTCTGGACTTAGGTCAACGAGACGAAGCAGAACCGCTATCTCATGCTCCTTTTCACGCGCTTCATCTGGAGAAAGTTAGAACTAATCAAATACTCATATTTCAATTTATCATTGGGCCTAAAAAGAGGCCGTATTTTATTTCATGATCCAAGGAATAAATGGACCCTTCTCAATTTTTATTTATAATAATAATTTTTATTTTAAAATGGATATGATCCATTTTTTATACTGGTCCCCATTTCATTTTCTTAATATATATTTATAAAATATTGGCAAAAAAATGATTTAGAAAATGTATAATCTATCTCCCTTTTATCCATATACTTTAGTAAAAAATATATATATATATACACAAGTGTATCATAACATTTAATATACTTTTAATACTCTTATAAACTATTTTTTATCATCAAAATGCTGAGAACCGATCTTGAAATCTCTTGTATCCAAGTAAGGATGATTATGTTGGAACAAGTGTCCGTTGGTATACTCTTATAAACTGCTTTCAATCTGGTCACCTCGATTACCTCGAGTTTTTATGGCATTCCATATAAATCTTCATTTCCTTATAATATATTTTTGAATTTCCATGATATTTAATGTCGTTTAACCCGACTAGTCTTTTTCTAATTAGGTTGAACATGTGATTTTCATTTATCATGTCTTTGCATAATTTAGATTGAACATGTGATACAAAATTTGGCCTCTCTTAAAAGAAAAGGGGTCCACCGTGAGAAAAATAAAACTACCTAACAGTTTGAATGTTAGATATTATTTATATTAGCGGAAGACCATACACAATGAAATTGTTAATTTATGGAAAAATTAGTATTGTTAATTTATATTATTTTTAAAATTCAATAGATTATAATGAAATTATTTATTTATTCAATTATACTTAAAAATTATTTAGTTATAATACTTTTGAATGTTTTTTAACTGTAATTTAGGGAGGAAATATCAAAATCTCTTATATAGCGAGAAGTGAGCCTATAATTAGGGTTAATGGGGCGGTGAAAAACTCATAACCATGGTTATAACAATTATTGTTTAATATGGTTAACTGTACCATTATGGTCCGGTGTAGTTATAGTGATGAATTTTCTATCCATAATGGTTATGGTTATGGTATTTGAGTTATACTAATAGTTATTATATAAATATAATAATTATTTATTATTAATAAACTAATATATACTAAATAATTGAAGTTAACGTACATAGAGGTTGTACAACACTACGTTAAAGATGTCAAACTGCCAACTAATAAATAATATTAGTTTTATATATTTTTATTATTAGTAATATAGATTTATGTATTTTTTAAAATAAGATTTTCGATCTTTTATTATATTAATGTGTGTAATGAATATGAATATACGAATAAAATTATAATTAATAGCTATAATTATTTTAATGATATGATTATAATATATATTTTAAAAATATAGTATAATTATGATATTTGTAGTAAGTTACTTACTTTAAAACTCTAGATCCCTACACAGACCTACCTATAACTTTGTGTATATATTATTCGATTCTTTTTTCATGATAACTTTATTTTTTCTTAATATTAATAACAGTAACACAATAAATGAACGTTTTTGTAGTGCAAGTGAAGGCAAAAAACAAGAGGCCACGTGTGACATCAGCAGTGAAGCTACGTCTCTTCTTTAAGTTTCAACTTTCAACCGAATGAGAAGCTTCAAGCTTCAAGCAACCGCTTTTCTCTGCACATTTCCAGCACGCATCTCATCGTATCACACACGCCTACCTCCCAGTATTCAACTTTAGTCATTCTCTGGAAGTAAAGCCAAAGCTAACCACACACAAAGCAAAATCAAAGACCAAAGACCAAAACAGAGCAAGTAATCCCCTCCGTCTCTCTAAATACCCTCCAACTTTTCTGGGTTGATCTTCCAATAAAGCAGGAATTTCTCTGAAACAGCAATTCTGCAGAGGAGGAGGAGGACAGGGACAGAGATGATTTCCGTGGCTGCCACTCCTTTTCTCCACGTAAATCTCAGACCTTCATTCTTCGAGCACCACAGATCAGCTTTTCCGTACAGAATCAGTCAGGCCAAGAGGAAGAATCTTTCCATATCTCCCGTAAGAATCTTCAACTTTTATTTATTTTGGGAGGGGGATGGGGTGGAGTTGAAAATTGTGTCTTGATCTGATTTTGGAGATGTTTTGATGAATCCGACAGGTGGCGAGGTTGTTCGGTCCGGCGATTTTCGAAGCTTCGAAGCTGAAGGTTCTGTTCTTGGGAGTGGATCAAGAGAAGCACCCTGGGAAGCTTCCAAGAACTTATACACTCACCCACAGTGACATCACCTCCAAACTTACCTTAGCCATTTCACAGACCATCAACAACTCTCAGGTAATTAAAAATCTTCTTTTTTTGTATGAGGATCGTATTCTGATACAGGACAGGAACTGGGTTTTTGGCACAGCTACAGGGATGGTACAACAGGTTGCAGAGAGACGAGGTGGTGGCGGAGTGGAAGAAAGTGAAGGGCAAGATGTCTCTCCATGTCCACTGCCATATCAGTGGAGGCCACTTCTTGTTGGATCTTGTTGCTAAGTTTAGGTACTTCATCTTCTGCAAAGAGCTCCCTGTGGTAAGTCACTGGCCTAACCTAACTTACCTAAACCCAACGAATTCAATAAAGAATTCTTCAATTTATTTAATCTCTCCTTAATTGCATTAATGATCATAACTACGTACATACTACATGCATACTAACGCTTTTAAAAGTTGTAAAATAATATGTTTTTTTTGAAAGAGTGCTTGGTTTATTATTTATTACATTAATAATAGAGTTATTAGAGCTTAAAGTATGCAACTTTGAAATATTAAAGAGCAAGTAATTAAGGATTTTGGTGTCGATTATAGTAAGGTGACTTTCTAAGAGGCATTTCGTCGAACAGGTTCTGAGAGCCTTCGTGCACGGCGACGGCAACCTCATGAAACAGTACCCGGAACTGCAGGAAGCTCTGGTGTGGGTCTACTTCCACTCGAACATTCCGGAATTCAATAAAGTAGAGTGTTGGGGCTCTTTGAAAGAAGCAGCTGCACCTTCTCAGGGGACCCACCACGCAATCAAGGAGGAGGAGAAAAACAAGGAGTTGGAAGATCAGTTGAGCAACGTATGGAGCCTACCGAAGCCGTGCGGAGAAACCTGCGACTGTTGCTTTCCTCCAATGAGCTCCATCCCGTGGGCCCACGACCAAGAACAACTTCCTAACAAGGACGGAACTAGCTTTGGGACAAGCCAGAGCTTGAACCAGTAGCAGACACGACAAACAAAGTCGTCTCTTTTGCCGTAAGGAATGGTCGATTTACCACCATGGAAATGGTCTCATGGCGGTGCAAATATGTCAGCAGCACCGGAACAACTGTGTTTCCACCTTTCTCAAAAGACCTGCATTGTGATATACATATATGATAGAAACAGAAATAGACTTAGAAGCACAGATTTCACACTTTGTTGAAGACATGTATTGTTTTGTTTACCTTGTAAATACATAGATAGACATTGATTATTGCCTCCTTTGTTTCTAATCTAAACGCCTAAAATCTATGAAACTACAATGATATAAAAAATGAATAATAAAAAGAAAACATTTTTACAATAAACGTAAAAATGTTACATTTTTCAATTTTAGATTTTGTGTCTGATAAGATGAACCAAATTACAGAGAAGAAAAGTGGAGTCTTGTGTGATTCATAGCCCAGAAACTAAGAGAATCCTGAGAGTTATGTAGAAACCAACTAGAGACATAATATACAAGTAAAATAACATGGCACCATAGCATGATGTGATGATCTTCAGGTGGTAAGGTGTTTCCCTTTTTGCCCATCTGACCGTTTCTGATTATAAAAGGGAGGCAAAGGTAGATCGAAACCTCTTGAGAATAATCATCATCATCTTGGTCGAGAGCTTCGACCTAGACAGGTCGTGTAAAAATGACCAAGTTACTTGAGTAAAAATCAACGAATAACTGTTCTTCCAAGTGAAAAAGCTCCAATCTTGCTCTCGTTGTTCTGCAGTGAAGAAGATCAAATCAAGTATATCACAAGCCTGCTTACGTGGAATGTCAATATGCAGCATATATTGCAGATTAAAGATGTCTACCTGAGATTTAGGAGACGGAAAGACGTTCCAAAATCTAAGTGTTTCATCTCCTGCTCCGGTCACAATAGTCTGAAGAAAAATAGAGCAATGTAGGAAACCATAATCACCAAAAGCTTTGTACTTTCCACATAATCAAGACATATAAGTCATTAGAATGGTTTCATTTTGAGGTATCGAATGGAATTACCTGTCCATCAGGTGAAATGGCAAGATAGAGAACTCTAAAAGAGTGTCCTGTCAGTGTTGCAAGCTGCACTCAACAAAACTAAGATTATGAGACAAAAGCAAAAAGATCTATTTTTGCCTCGAAAAATGGCAAGAAGCGGTTTTTACCTTGGACATGGTTGGATATCTCCAAACTATAATCTGATTCTGAGAGTAGCCGTGCGTGCTTACTAGTTCATTGACATTCTTAGACCATGCAAGATTGCAGACCTACCATATTAAAAAATCAACATCAGCTCGAACAATTCAAGAACATATTGTATCAACAGAAGAAAGAATCTTGAATTTACGAGAAAATCTTCACACAGAAAAAGGAATTACTTGGCTGCCGGTATCAATGCAGCTAAGATGTGAATTTGTGGATGTATTCCAAAACCGAATGCAACGGTCAGCAGTGCCACCCCCAGACGCAAGAAGTCCACGGATATGTGGTGACCAGGCAATTGCTTTAACTGCCGCTGTGTGTTCACAGTATTTTAAAACAGGTTGGGTTGAATGTTGGTTCCAGACAAAAAGCTGCATTTTTTTAGTCAATTTTAGTGAGTTAAGAAGGTCTTGAAATTAAAATTATGATGTTAGAGTTGTGGAAAGAAGAGAATTTAAAGAAGAGAACATACTCTGTTATCATTTCCACCTGAAGCAAGTTCTCGATTGTCATAAGACCATTTGAGTCCACAAACCTGAAACATGAACAAAAGTACTCTCCAATATCATGAATTTAGTCAATGAAATGACTTTTAATCCATCATTATTTAAGTGTATTAAGACCATATACAAAAAGAGATTGAACTTTTACCTCTGATTTATGTCCAGACAGTTTACTGACAAAATCATCTGGTGTTCTTATATCTCTCTGGAGTATACTCTTATCACGGCTACCAGTAGACAAGAGTGATGAGCTCCAAGCTAAGGACCCAACTCTTAGTCGATGTCCCTCCATAGTTCTTACATTCTTGCAGCGAGCTGCATCCCATATCTGCAAAAGGTCGGAGGGGAAAAATCAAATATTTGTTAAAAGGAAATTAAAAAAAATAAAAAAATCAAGGCAGATAGCTATTTGCTAAATAGCTCAAACTTGGACGAAGAATGTGCAGTCACGAATCATAAATCTGTACATACATGACTTGAGCATTATTTGCTAAATCTAATAAACCACCAATAATCATCTCTCAAACAGCATCGCCTACTTAATAAATGGGAACCAGAAATGACAATTTGAAAACTATAACTATCCAACTTGACCATTTGAAAATTTTAAGCTCTACGAAGATAAATATATTTATTACCTGTACTTTACCATTGCTAGTTCCAACAGCGAGCTGTGTTCCTCGCTGAGCCCATCCGACTGAACAAACACTATCATCAATTCCTAAATCACATAGCTTAGTTACCTGCAGATAACATAGCAAACACAAAATCAACAGTAATATTATTATAATCGACAATCTGTGCCATATTAAAGTGACTTCAAGAAATGATCAAGACCTACCAACAATATAGCAGCAAAAGAAGATCATCTAAAAATTAACATAAGGGACTACCTTACTACTACAAGCATTCCACAGGTACACACAATTGCCCAATCCAACAGCGAGTACGTTATGTGAAGACCAATCCACTAGGTTCAAGTAGAAATCATCTTGCAGTGCAGGTGCATCAAGAACCTGAAACAAGAAACAAGAATCATGAAATCCAAACAACAGCTTCCCAACTTTTTATCAAATGAATGGGAATATCCTGAATGTTCGATCTTTTTCTTTAACGGGAAACACGTTACCGTCTGACATGTAGACACTACACAAATTGGTGAACAAAAAACTGGTGTGGATCAAAAGAACAGCTGTTTCCAAACTACATGATATATTTAGGCTTTCATTTTAAAACGTGGATTTTGCAGAAGTCCTGACCATGACAAGACATTGGGTACGCATACATTAAATTACTGAAGATATTGTCATTCAGTGTGGGACTACCAGTTGATTGCATACTCCAATTGAGTAAAATTAGAGCCGAACCGATTGAGTGGGCTCGCAGACTCAGCTTAGATCCGCTTCCTTGAGAAGTAGAAACAAAGAATTGATTGAAGTATCAATCTTTACCTTGTAAGGAGACCTAGGAACCTTGCGCGGAGACTTTACAGGATTGGGCATAACCGCGGTATCAGCTTCCTCGAACCCAAAAGGCGACAGTGAGTGCAGAGACCGCTTTGTCTCCGTCTTGTACCGGAATATGTTCTTGGAGGCGCCCGGTACGTCTTTCCTGTCCGGCGTGTCTGGTCCAAAGAGGGCGGCTCGAAGCAGGGCAGTGTAGGCGGCGGAGGAGGAGGACGCAATGTCGTCCTTGCCGTCAGGGGTCGAGGAGGAGACCGAAGGGGAGGGAGGGAGGTTGAAGAGAGCGAAGTTGGACGAAGATCGGCTCGGAATGAATCTGTCAGAGCAGATTGTCCGGGACGGCGAGGGAGTGTGGGCGGAATTGATCATGCGATTGACGTGATCAGAATTGAGAGCTCCGACGGTCATTGTCGGCGGTAGATTGAGCAGTGTATGGCCTGCGGTTCGTGTTGTTGTTGTTGGATCCGCCATGATAGATAGCTCACCTCAAAGAGGAGAGGAGACAATGGATTTGGTAGAGACGGCTAAATCTTGATTTTCTGGCGATGGTTGTTATGTTAATTTTACCAGGAAAATGACAAAATCTGATTATTTTCCCGGCAAAATTAGGTAAAGGTAAAGCTGGGAAGTTGATGGGGCCCACAGAAAACGTGAATATTCAAACAAAATCGGGCCGAAAAAAATATTGTTACAATTTTCGGCCCGAAGGCCTATATATATATCATGGCTACATATATCGTTTTTTTTTTGTCAACATAAATAGAATGGTTTAAGTAGTGGTGACCTAAGGTCCATCTCGCTATGTAATGTTCAGAATTTTTGTGTCTCGCCCCACCAACAGTCTGTGATTGAGAGTCCGACCCGTTAGACACAAGTCATAATCCTTTACCCAAGCCAGAGTTTCTTCTTGCACTTGAGATTCAACATAAATAGAATGGGTTAAGTAGTGGTGACCTTAAGCCCATCCCGCTACGTAATGTTCGGACTTTTCGTGTCTCGCCCCACCAGCTGTGATTGAGAGGTTGGCCCGTTAGGCCCAAGTCATAATCGTTTACTCAAGCCAAAACTTCTTCTTGCACTTGGGGGGTTTCAACATAAATAGAATGAGTTACGTAGTGG
This sequence comes from Chamaenerion angustifolium, assembly GCA_946814005.1. Taxonomy (NCBI): domain Eukaryota; kingdom Viridiplantae; phylum Streptophyta; class Magnoliopsida; order Myrtales; family Onagraceae; genus Chamaenerion; species Chamaenerion angustifolium. The sequence goes on from OX328270.1 coordinate 36,637,191, forward strand.
TGACCCTAGGCCCATCTCGCTACGTAATGTTCGGATTTTTCGTGTCTCGCCTCACCAGCAGTATGTGATTGAGAGATCGGCCCGTTAGACCCAAGTCATAATCCTTTACCCAAATTAGAATTTCTTCTCGCACTGGGATTCGATCTCATGACCGAGTTAAAGCACGTGGAAGTCAGCGCTCTCAAACACTAGACCACCAGTGTCCAGTGCCGGTGGTATATATATATAGTAGTTTAACCATACGAAATTGGCGCAAAGGTACGTACGTATGTGATTATGGTGAGTATATCAAACACTACAATATCTAACATAACATCTCATATTACATAGGGAATTACGATACAACCCGGTTATGTCGAAATAATTCTCGTGACATTACGGCACACTAAAGACCGCGATATAACTGTTATAATCACATTCTTGAGTAAACATGTTCAGCTTATTAGCAAATAACAAGCTTCACCCACACTCATGGAAACCTCCAACAAAATATGCTACAAAATATTGATATATAGGGAGTCTATGGCTATCTATGGTAGTTTCCGAGGCAGTAAACCTTGCTTGTTTGCCATCTCATATAATGCAATTGCCATGAGAGCCTTTGCATCGGCCGTTGAGCGCCAAAGTTTCTCATACGGAACCACACGGACCTTAATGATCTCGCCATGTTCGTGAAGTCCAGTTTTCTTACCTTGAAGTTGTTCAATGATCTGCTTATCCACGGAACTTTTATAGAGATATATGCTTAAATCTTCATCACAGCCTCCCTGCCAATTACATAGCCACCAAAATTTGTATAAAGTTTCAAGTATATATGAAGAAATAAGAAATCAAAGTTTTCTCAATAAAGGAATCATTTTTTACGTACTGGAGAGGGGAAAACACGGCCTCCAGTGGATGGTTCAAGGAATGCTGTCAAGTCCACCATATCTTCTAGCTTCAGTTGGATACCTGTTTCTTCTTCAACCTGTTCCGGTGATCTAGTAGTTTAAACATAGTTTTCATTCCATCACTAATTATGAAGCTTAACTTTGAAAAAAGAGTAAAGTTGAAATGGAAAACCTCACGAATGGCCGTTCCAACAAAATCGCCCTTGTCATCATCCAACATTCCAGCTGGCAGTTCCAAGACACACCTTCCAACAGGAACTCTAGCCTAATACATGCATACTTTTCTCAGATCAATCTTGAACATCATTACTCAGAGTGGAAATTATAGAACAAAAGTGGTTAAAAGTCATTTAAAGATAGTGCCTGTTCAGTGAGAACAGCATAAGTTACTCCCTCGGATTCCAGAAGGACAAGCACAGCTACAGCGGGTCCTCGAGCAAATACTATACCTGGAATCTAATCACATTATATATCACTCAATAATGTTTTTTTAACACTCTTTATATACCATAGAAACTGCACTCAATATAACATGGAGATATGTTGAAGATACCTTGCTTCCTGTATCCTTGTCTATAATGTTAGCTTTGAATTTGAGAAATCCGATGCGGTTTCCAAACATATCGACTCCCTAGAAATTATTGAAAATTATGAGTCTCAAGGTATGGTAGAAAGATATTCATACATGACCAAAGTACAATCTCAAGATGTCTATCTCAGTAAGGAGCAGGTTGATGCTACAACTTTTAATTGATTCACCAATCTCGGCAAATGCAGCATCGAAAACTAAATTTGCAAGTGCCAAATTCCCTTAAAATTTGCACCATTTCCATTCATCATACTACATCACAACTAACCTAATCACTTGAGCTAGCAAACCAAACCCAACATGTATACCTGGATAAGCACTTGTTCTAACGAGGCAGCACCATTAGCCAAAACCCCTGTTTCACTCTGCAGATTCTTCAGCCATTGCTTGAACAACGAGGACTCAATCGCTCCCCTTTGAGCATCCAATTTTGTAATCACAGTTAACCACAGACTCAATTGCACAAGCTAAATTACTCATCATACGAATCAAGCAAGCGGCGTCACCTGAACTGCGAATCAGTGATTCCTGGGGCGGCGACGACTCGGACGGGTTGACCAGGCTGCGTCGTCAAGGCGAGTGAGTGAGTCAGCGGTGATGAGTCAGACGCGGTCGACATTGCGATAGTGGCCCGAGGAGCTGTTCCACAGCGTCTGCAGAAGAGAGTAGCTGGTGATGGCGCGAGATGGAACCTCTTGGAGAGAGAAGGGAGCAGAGACGCACCAGGAGATCGGAGGAGAAGAAGATGGTGCGCCATAATCAATTTTGGGAAAGTCATAGTTTTACTCCACGTTAGTCGTTATACATAACGAGACACCGTGGCAAATTTTAAAAATGACTTGGGATGGACAACGTGGCAGTTATAAAAAAACGCGTATGATCGTTAACTCAACTGAATATACTGATACTGGCCAAAAAAAAAAAAACTTAATATACTGATTATTTTTCAGATCATAGTGACTTACACACTATGATCGTTTTCCAATAACAATAAAATTATAATCTTAAAATTCGCATAATACCTTAAAATTCTAATGCAATTAATTTTTCTATCACGGTATTATGATTTCCTACCCCTAATTAAGTATGGGCATAAAAAAATGGTCTGACTGAACCGAATCGAACATTTTGTGAATCGTATCGGTTCGACCGAACCGATTCACAAATCAACCGTTCCCCCCCCCTAAAAAGTGAAGTGGTTCAAAAGAGATACAAAAAATTGATTCTCAAACGGTCAACCAAATCACTTCTTTTACCGGCATTTAACATAACTTGTCTTCGACATTTTGTCTTCATTTCCGGTCAGACTCTCCATCTTCAACTCTTCAAGTCTTCATTTCCAATCGTCAAGTCTTCGATTTTTCGTAAGCTCCATCTTCGAGTCCTCTCGTCTCTCTCCCTCTACTGGCTCATCTGCCGAACAGGTAAATCTTCTCCCCCTATCTGCAGACAATCCAGGTAACGGTCCATTTCAATCGAGATGAGCAACATGCGATAGGAGACGTTGCATTTCAATCGAGATGAGCAGCAGGCGAGAGGAGACCATTTCAATCCAACTTTGGGTTCAATCGACACTTTGGAGCAGCAACAGTGGAGCATGCGAGAGGAGCTTCCAAGCGAGAGAATATGATGCATATGATCATTGTCTCAGGCGAGAGTAGCTTCCAGCCGATGCATCTCCCATGGTGGTGGTCGAGAGGAGCTTCCATGTCTGTGAAAAAGTTTCAAACAGAGCTCCCAAATTTTTTTTTATATATATAAAGTGATTCAGTAGAACCAGATCTGAATTGTTACGATAAATCGACCAAAACTGGAGCGGACAAAAACTGAAGAGGTAAACTGTACCTCTTTAAAATGTGGTAAAGATACAATTATGAATTGGTTCGATCCCGAACCAGATCAGTCCTGCCCCTATTTACTCAATAAAGTAGGGAATATTTCAAGCTCCAACAAATATTCCTACAAAAATGTGCATTCTATAGAAAAAAAATATTAATTTAGTCTTCCCTTCAGTGGATACTTTCTCTAAGTTGTTCAAGAATGCACTAAATTTCCTAACAATTATAGAGTCCATAAGTATAGTAAGTATCAAGAGCAGTGTTATCATAACCGGCGGTCTGACCAGAAACCGATTCCTTGTTCGATTTGATTAAGCTAAAAGATCGAAATAAATATGAACAATGTTTGAACCAGGTTAGACCATGTGCTTTTTGAAAAACTGGTCGGTTTGTTTTACAACCGGACGGGTTTCCGATTCTAGTTTTTTGGGGTGGTTTAAATTTTTTGAGTGGTTCTCTTCGGTTTGACTGAGCAACTTTTTCGGTTTAGAAGTTATGTTTAAAGTTTAGACCTATTGTGTTTGATTTTGAGAATATTGTGTTATGTATGTTCAAAGTTTTAGGTAATTATATTATGTTTGAGAGTAATATGTATGTTTGAGACTATATAGTTTGTGTATTTGAGATTATGTAGTTTGAGATAATTATGTGTGTGTCGTTTGTAATTGTATTTTAAGTTATTTTTTATTGTGAACAGTGAACCACACTTCGAACCGAATCCAATCGGGTTGGTCCGATCGAACCGAAAAGCACCCCTAGGCCGATTCGAGTGCCGGTCCGGTCTGATAACACTAATCAATAGTGGTCCCCATCTATGTATTAGGTATGCGACCCGTTCAATTGGACTGAAAGCAAGTTTATGAAAATATTCCACATTCAAGAGTTCATTGAGTCAACTCCATCAAATCGAACCAGGCCCAAAAAATAATACGGAAATAGACGATTCGGTTTTGGGTTGGCCTGATTCGGTGCAATTTTTTTAAAGATAGCATAGATGAGAATACTTTTATATATATTGTAATTAATACAAAATAATATTAATTTCAATTGTCTTTTAGTTATTCAATCCTTTAGTATAAGGTTATATAAATATTATTCAATCGAGTTGTTTTATTATTAATGTAATTTTAAATGTTTAAATTTTGTTTTGAATGTGTATGATTGATTTTTAGGTTCAAGCCAGGATTATAAATTGAGAATTTGTAGTATGAACGAACAATTATTTTTTGTATGGTCTTTTAGATATTAAAAAAAACTATCCAAACGATATATATATATGTTTAATATTGTATCTCTCAAATCAGAACAAAATATTTATGCAGTTCAACAAGTTATTGAGCAGTCGAGATATCCATATAGCATGTAACGAATCAATCCTAAATTAAGAGTAAATTTAATTCCATCTCAAAATTTTGCTACAAAACTGTTTTCCAACTTAAAAATAGTTGGGAAAATCACATTAGAGGGATGTAGGCCAACCGGTAAGGATGTAGGCAATCAGATCGGAGACTGGAAACCACCACCATACGAGAAAGACAAGTTAAATTGTGATGGAGCGTGGAACCCCGAAACAAGAAGGAGCGAAACAAAGGTTATAGCTCGAGACACCCACAACATCATGGTTGATGGGCGTCACTTGGTCTATCGCGACACATCAGCGATCAACGCTGAAGCACGGGCTGTGCTGCATGCAGTCGAATTGGCGCTACAGCGTAACTGGAAAGAAGTCATCATAGAGTCCAATTGTGAGCGGCTCATCAAACAGATAAATGGGGAAGCCGACAATGGTGATTGGAGGCTAGAGAATATCATTGTCACGATCAGGAGGAAAGCGAGTCACATCCCGAGAATTGAATGACAATGGATCAAGCGACAAGCAAATAGATGTGTGGATTGGATTACTAAACAATCCAAAAGAGAGATATGTTCAATGAATTGAGTATTCATACTCTCATTTACTCTAGTTTCGTTGTTGTTAGACCAAACTGTTGTTAACTATGCTTAATCTAATGAAGGATTATTATTGGCAAAAAAATCTCTAAAAAAATGAAAATTCCTTATGACTCATAAGATTCATGTGATCCGTTCAGTTAATTCTTACATCAACAGTACTATAAAGGCATAAAGTATAGTAGGACCAATTTCATTGTCAATTTTTTGGGTAAAGATGAACCGCATCTCAATTTAAATTACCTATGAAAAATGTATCAAATAAATTAAATGTTTAATATTATATATATATATATATTCAGATGGAGTTCATTTGTACAAGATAAACACAATATTAAAATATATATATATACTAAATAAATTATTCAGTATGAGAATTTATATGATTTTATAACATAATAATCCTCTCTCTATATGAACTTATTTAATTGTGTGAGTTGAAGTTTCAATTGCCTTTTGATAGTGCTTTCAATTAAAGTCATGGTAGGGCATGAATATTTCGAATCTTGTTGGAGGGTAAAATGTACCTTTTTTTGGTAAGGTCTTACTCGAAAATCAAATTGAATCTATCTTTATGTTTCATCAACTTTAAGTTGTACTCCATCAAATATTTAATTAATTCAAAATTTACTATTAAGTTATATATATATATATATTGTAGAGTTAAAACTAAAATTATTAACTAAAATTGGAGGAGTATGAGTAATGCGGAATGAATGGGGAGGTTGGATAAAACACTTCCAAAAGCATATTAGAATCACTAATAGTTTTGTGGCGGAACTATGAACTATAAAATACGGTTTAACCACAGTAGCGTATTTGAAAGTGCCGGATCTTCACGTCGAAGCATACGCACATAAAACAATTAACTTGACAATTGAATATTCAGATGCATATAGAGTATAGACCACTAATGTCTCTCATATTGGATTTGGATTGCAGAAAACTTATTTTGGATTTTAACAAATTCAAAATCAGACACGTGTTCCGGAAAGCAAATGGGGTAGCGAATGCTTTGGTTAAGTAAAATGTTAATCTGGATGAGTCATTTCATACTTTAATGAATCTTCCCTTTGACATTTTGAAGCTTCTAATGTTTGATAATGAAGTGAAATCCACTACTAGAATAGTTAAAGACAATTAGTCTTTGGTTTTGGTTATTGTAGTTTTTGTTTTACAAGAAAAACTAAAATTTGAGTATGAATAGTGAAACTCCGTTCTTAACAAATTTACAAGTTGACTTTATGGAATTGTAGTTTCTTAGTTTTGTCTAATTTACTATTAAACTTGCATTTTATTTATAGTTAATTATCAATTTGCTAGTTAGAACTTTTAAGTGTATCGACAATATGCTTGCTAGATTTTTTTTCAGAACAAATTATTACATAATTTTACACAAAGTTGCAGTTTGTTAGTTATTATATTACTTTTAAAAAAATCTAATTTATTTTGGCAAAATATTGCATTTTAGTTATTATATTACTTTATTTTTCTATACAATTTGCTATTTGAACTAATTTTGAGAATATTACTATTTATTAATTGGATTTTACGGGTATAAATAGTTATCTACCTGAACTTTGGGAAATTTTACAATTTGCTAGCTGACACATGACTCGTACGTGCATATTTTTGGTAATATTTAATAGTAATTTTTTTTTTGGCCAAAATTTAATAGTAAATTAGGTAGAGTTAACAAATTACAATTTTACGTAAAGCAAGTTATCATTTGCTTAGGAAAAAATCACCTAACAGGTTAATAAAGTTTAACTTGCAAATTGGTAATTAATCATTTTGTTTATCATGTTAGTATATTTTTGTGTGTAACTTGCTAACTGAACTTTTGAAAAAATTATAATTTGCTAGTTGAATTTGCGGGTTTGAACAATTTACTAGTTAAACTCTGTAAAATTTTGTAATTTGATAATTAACACGTGTATGTCTCCATCAACCTTTCAGAAATTAAACGGAATTGCACATTTATGTGTAGTTGCAATTTATTCATAAAAAACAAGTTTAACTACTAAATTATCCATATTCACAAAATTTAACTAGTAATTAACCTTATATTTTATATGTGTCAAACTAATAACATTCAGTATCTAAAATTAAAGCACCACCAACCACACTATTCAATTAAATTCCAAATGCTAATTTACTTAAAAAAATGCTTTAATTATAAATTAGAAGGCAACTTGCCTCCTCAAGAAGGGAAGAAAGAAACAACTCAAACAAAGAACGTGAAACGGGCCCACCATTCCACGACGGATATGAGTCACCACCATTCACTGGAGACTGGATAGTGGAGGGACTCACCGTAATGAAATAAGAGACGGATCTATCGGATACCAACCCACACGATTGTACTTCCACAACTGTAGCTGAAAAACTTCAATTTCAACACCGCAGAGTCTCGCCCTTCTCCTTCTCCTTCTCCTCAACTTCCTTCTGCACGGCAAGATTCCACTGCATTGTCTTGTCACCTCTCCGTTAGCACCGTTGGAGTTGAGGAAGGAGAAGCTGAAGTCGCGCGTTCTGCTTCTTGCTCTGCCGACACTACCACCAAGTGCATGGCTACCGCTGCTGGGAACAATTTCCGGAATGGCGCGCACAGGAGTTCTCTCAGAGTCGATAACCGTCCTCTTTCTGCTAGTCAGAACTCCAAGTCTTCTTCTTCTTCATCTTCTTTCAAGGCGAGGTCTCTGCAGAATTCTGCGTCCAGGAAGAGTTGTCCGGCTGCGGTAGGAGGCACCGCCGCTGCTGGAAAGGACGACGGTGGAGGTTAGTGATTGCAAAAGTGTTTACGTTTTTTGTATCCCACAAGATCAATCAACTTTTTCGTGTTCTGAGGATAGGAAGTTTGGTTGCTCTAATTGGTGCTGCTGTTCTTTCTGGAATGAGATTCTGGGTTTTCCCTTTCTTACAAATTGACGTCGATTGGGCATCATTACGGATTTACTTTATTGCTTTTCTCTTTACTTCCCTCTCTGGTGAATTTCTAGACGATTGGCGTATTTAGACTGCTACTAAAATTTGGATGATGGATCATTAAGACTAAGTGCAAGGTCAATGTTGTGGACGATCAAAATCTGTAAGCTTCATTTCAGTAATAGCGAGCCATAGCAACTAACTTTTATGAAGAATCAAGGCTATATTTTTTCTGTAAATAGTTAAGGTACATTTTTTAAAATGGATGTCAAATGGGTCATCGAAATCTACAGCTTTTTAATGAATATTTAACTTGGTTTTCTAAGTGCTAATTGTCTTCAATCTTGTGATTAGTTCCGGGAAGGGTCCGAGTTGCTGTGAGATTGCGTCCACGGAATGCCGAGGAATTGTTTGCTGATGCTGATTTTGCAGACTGTGTGGAATTGCTGCCCGAGGTATCCAGATGCAATGTCAGACATGTCCCGTGACTATTTTAGTAGTATTCGTCATGATGGTTTTAATAAAATCCATTTATTTTTTGTACATTAATCCAACTATTTACCACTTCTCAGCTTAAAAGATTGAAGTTACGGAAGAATAATTGGGACACAGATACCTATGAGTTTGATGAAGTCCTCACTGATTCTGCCTCACAAAAACGTGTATATGAGGGGGTGGCAAAGCCTGTTGTTGAGGTCTGTTACTGAAAACCTACCATAAAACTTTTAACTTTTTATTACTACATACAAGATATTATACTTTATGCTGATGATGGGTAAAGGTAAACGACTAAGTTTTCCTTCTTTAGAATCCGAAGACATGTTTTCTACCCTTTGCATCACCTAAATCCTGTGTCGCTTGTTTGGCTCTTTTAGTCTTTTAGATCTTCCATTGTTCTTGAACTACTCCGCTTAATACATATGCAATTTGATCCTAGAATTTGAGAGCAGTTGGTTGATTAGATACCTTCCAATCGTTCTCTTTTTCAGAGTGTTCTTGATGGTTACAATGGAACAATTATGGCATATGGGCAAACTGGTACGGGTAAGACATATACACTTGGAAAACTTGGAGAGGAGGATGCAGCAGCTCGTGGGATCATGGTGCGTGCTATGGAGGACATCTTAGCTGATATATCACCGGAGACAGATTCTGTTTATGTATCTTATTTCCAGGTTTCTGTCTTTTTCCACACTTTACTTTTTATTTTATTTTTATAAATTTGGGTGAAACGTCAGTCATGTCACAAGAACAATGCTCATGTCTATTCCCCTCTTTTTTTCCCCTCAATTATGTTCAGCTCTATATGGAGACCATTCAAGACCTTTTAGATCCTAGAAATGACAACATTTCTATAAATGAAGACCCCAAAACTGGAGATGTTTCATTACCTGGTGCCACATCAGTTGAAATCAGGGACCAACAAAGTTTTATGGAACTTCTAAGATTAGGGGAAGCACATCGCTTTGCTGCTAACACAAAGCTGAACACTGAATCTTCTCGTAGTCACGCCATTTTAATGGTCGGTAAATTTTCTTTAGCTTTAGAATGAAGCTGAGTCATACTGATATGAGTACGGGTTGTGAGCTTAAGACTAACAGAGCATCTCAAATGCTTCAGGTACAACTGAAAAGAGCAGTAAAAGGAAAAGATTCAACTATTTCAAGTGAAAGTAATAGCAACTCCCATTTTTCTAAAACTTTGAAGCCTCCAATTGTTCGGAGGGGAAAGTTAGTTGTTGTAGATCTTGCAGGGTCAGAGCGCATAGATAAATCAGGTTTGTTAAGTTCATGCACACAATTTTTTTTTGTTTCTGTTTGTGGCTGAATAAACCCACATCGCATATAATGGACTACCTCTATTCCTTGGAGCAGGCAGTGAAGGGCATACACTTGAAGAAGCCAAATCAATAAACCTTTCCTTGAGTGCTCTAGGGAAGTGTATAAATGCTCTCGCAGAAAATAATGCACATGTTCCAGTTCGTGATTCAAAACTTACGAGATTGCTTCGAGATTCCTTTGGAGGTAAAGGTTAGCTAATGTAAAACTGTTTGACCAAAATTTGACCTGCTATTGTAGTAATGTAGAAGTATTGAGTCTTAGAAATGGTTTCATCGATGTCAAAACCCTTTTTCATGATAATTATCATATCATTGCATCTAATATTGTTTAATTTCTGGCAGGTTCAGCAAGAACATCATTGCTTATAACAATTGGCCCCTCTCCACGGCACCGAGGAGAAACAGCGAGTACCATAATGTTTGGACAAAGGGTGGGTTGCACTACTACTGGATGTTTCCACTTCATCTTTTTTCTGTACTTCTAAGAAATGCAAATCTAGGTTCAACCTCTATATGTTACATTTTTGTTGGTAGTAGAAAACAACGAATTGAAAGACGTCTTGTATAAGATGCTGAAGATTGTTTTCTTCTAGGCTATGAAGGTGGAGAATATGGTGAAACTAAAGGAAGAATTCGACTACAAAAGCTTGTCCAGAAATCTAGAAATACAGATGGACAAGCTCATTGCAGAAAATGAGAGGCAGCAAAAAGGATTTCAGGATGAAATCGAGAGAATTAATATGGCAGCCCAGAAACAAATTTCCTCAGCTGAAAGAAAATATTCAGATGCACTGGAGGTTTGTGCTTCTACTACTTAATTACCATTCAATAATTTGGTGAAGTTTTTTTTACCACTGTTTGGTGGGTCAAAAGGGTGATCGTTTTGGAGCACTGAACTGGTTTGGTCTTTTATTTTCTGGTTAATCCTTTTTTATTTATTTGATGGATATTATTTTGAATATTTTCCAATTGTTATCATCTGCAGCTGGAAAGATTGAAGTATCAGAAAGAGTACATGGACTCAATAAAGAAGCTTGAGGAGCAGATGTTTATGAAACAGCAAAAGCACGAGAATGAAATAGTTTCCATGTCAAGTTCTACTGAGAACATAGAGGTGATAATCCCGTCTATAGAGCAATTTACGCTTGAATACTGTGATTATCAATATTTATTATTTAAAAAATGGCCTATAACATTCGAGATAGAAGTTTGGCTGATTTCTGATTACACAATTGGGTGAAGAAGCTCAGTGAATGGTGGTTTGTAAATGTTGTGTAGGATTCCTTGGCATGTGCTCGTGAGGAGGTGAGCAATCTGAAAAGGATGCTTCAGAGAGAAACTTCTCTTAAAAAGGCTGCAGAGGAGGAAATCATTAACCTTAATCGCCAACTATCTCAATCAAAACTATTGGAGGTCTGTAAAATTTTGGAGAAACTTCTCTCTAATCTCTATTACTTTTACTGCTTTGGCTTTATTATGTTGTAGAGGGAGGACTTACATTAAGGTTTGCTTCACTAGACATCAGGAAACAATGAGAATCTAAAGCTTCGAAAGATGCTGGAGGATGAATCGAGGCAGAAAGAGAAACTTGAAGGAGAAATAGCAGAACTGCAAAGTCAGTTACTCCAAATAAGCTTTGATGCAGATGAGGTACTTTTATTATGAAAATCACCTTCTAAATTGATGTATTGAACCTTTAATAAATCTATTTTTTTTGTGTGTTGAGAATATGAAATCTCTAGGAAGTTATAACTTGGTGAAGCGTACCATATTGCTAATATGAATGTCTAGCCCATATAATTCATGTGCATGATACTGTAATATGAACATGATTTACAAATACGGTAAAGTTTATATTTTCAAAACAGAGTCTAAGATGGTCATTTTTATTTCCCTTTAGACGAGGAGAGAACTTGACAGAGGTGAACAAAGCAACGGTCACTCTGCTTTAAACTCTCTTTTGTCAGAAGCGAAGCATCAACAGCTCAATGATTCAGGAAATGGCGAGAAAGAATCTATTGCCAAACTCTTTGAACAAGGTAACTTCCTTCGGCAGTAGTTGGTGGGGATTTTTTATTTCCAAAATCCCATGACTAATTCTGTATTTTCTGTAAATATTTTTCTAGTGGGTCTGCATAAGATCTTGGCGCTACTGGAAGCAGAAGATCCAGACGTCAGAATTCATGCCGTGAAAGTGGTTGCAAATCTTGCTGCTGAAGGTTCCTCTCCTGCTATGGCAATTTGTTCCTATATTGCTAATGAAATATATGATTTGCAAAAAGTATCTGCTATATTTTTGGGTTGGATGGATGTTTTTAAATTATTAAACTCATTCGCAGAAGCAAACCAAGAGAAGATTGTGGAAGCAGGTGGACTTATGTCCTTGCTACGGCTTCTTAGAAGCTCGGAGGATGAAACCATACATAGAGTTGCTGCTGGTGCAATTGCTAATCTCGCAATGAATGGTAAAACTCAAAATCCTATAATAGTTTAACAATTCATACTTGCAAATTGTTTAATTGGTTTCATATCTACTTTTAATGTTATTTGGGGATCAACATTGAATCAAGAATATGAAAGCTTTTTACCTTGCACCTTTCCCCTTCTTCTTTTTACCAGAAACCAACCAAGAGCTCATTATGGCTAATGGAGGTATACGTCTCCTGTCAATGACTGCTGCCAATGCTAAGGATCCTCAAACCCTTAGAATGGTAGCTGGTGCCGTAGCCAATCTCTGTGGAAACGGTAAAACCAGTTCAAAGAATTGATTCACCTATTTATTCTTCATTTCAATGTATAATAAACAATCCTAATCAAGAAAGTCAAATTGGATTGTTCAGATAAATTGCAGACAAAACTACGAGGTGATGGAGGAATCAAAGCTTTGCTAGGAATGGTTCGATGTGAGCACCCCGATGTTCTTGCCCAAGTTGCTCGTGGGTTAGCGAACTTTGCAAAGTGCGAGTCAAGAGCATCTGCTCAAGGTAAAATGTAAATCTTTTTTACGAAACAAATTTAGTAAATTTACTCTTCCAGAAAGCTAAATTTTTATGAGAGTTCTGCCAGGATCAAAAACAGGCAGGTCTCTCCTAATCGAGGATGGTGCACTTCCATGGATCGTTCAAAACGCTAATAATGAAGCGTCGCTGATAAGACGTCATATTGAACTTGCTCTCTGCCACCTTGCGCAACAAGGTAATAAATTTCTTCTCATCTGTTAAATTTTATTTTTACTGCAATGTACAAATTTATTTACGATTTTTTCCAAAACTGTTCTTCAGAAGTGAACTCAAGAGAGATGATCCATGGAGGTGCACTGTGGGAACTGGTAAGGATCTCGAGAGACTGTTCCCGAGAAGATATAAGGACGCTTGCTCGTCGAACATTAACCTCGAACCCATCTTTCCAGATCGAGCTGAGGCGATTAAGAATTGATTGTTGAGGATTTCCGATAAATCCGACACCTCAGAAAGAGATTCATGACATGATAGGGTTCTTCTTCTTCTTCTCTAGATTGTGTTTTGTTTAATGTAAGTTTGTCTTGGATTCTAGTTTGTGTATAAGTTTGATTTGTAAATTATTATTATTAAGTAAATAGGGTAGTGTTTATCTATTTATTATTGATTAATTAGGATACACAATTAGCTTATTTGTTTTTTATGATATTGTAATAACTAATATCTTGCACATACAGTTTGGAATCTTTTTCTCCAATATTTTGCCCAGACAGCAGATACCACTTTTGAGTCCTGAATTTTGAATATGCAGTGAAGGAGTATGAACCCTAAATTTCTGGTCAAGAACTAATTAATGAAAATCAAGATAAGTAGATGATGGATCAATTTCAGTTTCTCAGACTCGATGTGATTGATCATGAAAAAACTACTTCAACTTAATTAAGGAACTCGAAATCACGAAGCAGCAACAGAGTTGCAGAAACTTTCAATGCTCATTTTCTAGAACGGAGACCGTCCGGCGGGCCAAAAAGATGGAGGCTCCGATGATAGCTCAATGGAGTTAAACAGTTTCTGTGACGTCATCCCCTGAAACATGAGATCGCTAGTGTCTCCTAGTAACTGTTGTTGTTGCTGATAACCTGGGATTGCTGTCGGAGATCCAACGCCGCCGTTTCCTTGTATAGGCATCGTCTGCTCATCCTCCTCCTCCGCCAGAGGGAGCCTCTCGTAGGCGGCGTTACTGAAAGATGCCGCCATGATGATCACCAGACCAGACGCTCTTAGGGTTCCCACTACGCTCCCACCTACAACTTGGCCTTGGCCTCCTGCTAAGTATATGGTGAGTCCGGTGGCTTCAGGCGGTGCCGGTGGTGGCAGGAACGACCCAGATAGAGATAATATCTCAAAACGGCCATGGAGGGTCACGACAGCTCCAGACTGAGACCCAGGTTGTCGTATAGTGACGTCAACGACCGTCCCGGTCCCGCTCATGATACACACTCCTCTCTGGCGCCGCCTCGCGAAATCTGACACACTGTGGATGATGTCGCATCCGTCGGAAATCTCCATGACGTGGGTGCGTAGCGAGTTGGCGCTGTCTCTTGTGATTATAATCGGCGGCTTGGGCTTGTTCTTGGACCCTGCCGGCCGTCCCCGTTGCCTCCGCATCACCTCTCCTGTCTCCTGGCCACAGAACAAGACCTCCTTTCCTTCACTTCCGCCACCCCCGTTGCTGTCGCTTCCTTCATCGTCACGTTCCCGTTTCTGGATTTGGTTTAGAATCTGACCGTGGTCTTCGTCGGAGGTGCGTTGGAACTGGTGTTGGTGTACTTGAAAGTCTCTGGAGTGGAAAGGCGGAGGGAGAGCATGGCCACCATGATGATCTGTGATTGGATCCATGGAGTTGAGTTGAGTTCGAACGTCGTTGTCTGTTTCACGACACGACCTGCAAATATGGAACGAGCAAAGTACAATGAAGCTACAGCAAAAGTTTGAAGAGAGAAAGAAAATGAGAGACCAATGATTTAGGAGAGAGAGAGAGAGAGAGTTGTATTAGTGGATTTATTTAATTAATCTTATGGGTGATTAAAAAAACATCGAATTTTCGACAAGATCGATCCGAATAAGACTGAGACCAACTAGGACCGAAACTGAGTGGACGTTATTTTTTTATTCAATGTCAGTCTCGGGTTTTTTCTCCAAAACCCGACTAGGATCGGACCGCCCGACCTTGAAGAAAATCCTAGAAATTCATGGCATAACCATTGAAACACTATTAATTCATGATCGTGAAGCATTCAACAACCATCGGATCGGTTCCATAAGGAAAGTGTGAGGAAAGACGAGAAGCGAGCGAGTTCAAGACCAAAACTTCGGTGATTTTTTTGGATAATCCAGTTTATTTTTTTTTACCAAAAATTTCGGTCCAAGATCGAGACCGATCCGAGTCAAGTAAGACCGGCTCAGGCGGACTTTTTTGGCCGAAGCCTATCTCGGTCTTGGTCCTCCATATATCAGTACCAAAATTTCGCTCTCGGTCATGTATCAAAGACAGACCCGACCATGATGAGCCTTAATGATTATGAAGCCTTCTTCTTCTGTTTTTCACGAAACTCATCCTTTTATAAATAAAAAAAAATAGAGGCAGGGTTTTGATTTAATTAAAAACTATCAATTTAACTAATTTTAATGATTTTTAAGATATTTTTTAGTTTAGAAGGAGAAAAATAGTAATATACGTACCATAATTTAATTCAGCTGAGTTAATAACACAAATACAATGCTTAAATTCTCTGTTTTTAATTTTTGCTATTTTCTTTAAAAGAAGGTCAAAATAAAGATACTTTCCAGTTTCCACCCTCATATATTTGAGGTAAGAGATGTAGTATTATAGTATTGGACTTTGTTGCCAAATTTTTAGTTCAACTCATTATATAAAAAACTGTGTTAAATCTGAACAATTATGGATATGAAGAGAAATGAGGAGATTGCGTTATAAATTTACAATATTTATAGATTATATATCATAGTGTGAGGATTTTTCAAATATTTTATTAAAAAACTATATCATGAGTTATTATATTTAGGGTTAAATACCAAGTAGCTACGTGAACTTTGGACGTTTTGCAACGAGCTATCCGAACTTTGAAAATTAAAAACGGACTACCTGAACTTTAAATAAGGTGCAAATAGCTACCTCCGTCCAATTTCCGACGACTTTCCAACGACTTTCCAACGACAATTGACGAAAAATTGGACGGAGGTATCTATTTGCACCTTCTTCAAAGTTGAGGTAGCCCATTTTGAATTTTCAAAGTTCGGATAGCCCGTTGCAAAACGTCCAAAGTTCAGGCAGCTACTTGGTATTTAACTCTTATATTTATAAATGAGACAAACAAACAAAGCTGGTGGGTTGTTGGTTTAGGAGTTCGTGAGATCAGGTTAATTAGGGTTTGATGGAGTTAGAAGTCTCATTTTGACTATGTCAATCATATATGATCTAATAATAGACACAACTTACGAATGAGGATATGATAAAATCACATATTGTTCTTCGATTTTGCTTGTTGTCTTGGCAAGGAGGACCCCTACACTATTAGCTTTCCGATATATGTGTCTGAGTTTAAATCTGTTAAATTCTAGCAGTATCTTCCTGCAATAAAAAATTAGAGACATTCGAGGTCTATCAATATTTGTTTCTTCTGCTAACATACCTATAGCCTCTTTTGCATCTGATTCTAGGGTTGATCATGGGTTGGTCGGGCTGGTCTTGGAGGCATGGCCGAGACTGAGACCGAAATTTCGGTCTTGACATATGGAGGACAGAGACCGACTTTGGCTAAAAAAGGCGTGCCCGAGTCGGTCTTGCTTAACTCAGGCTGGTCTCGGTCTTGACACACAATTTTCGATATTAAAAAAATCAACTGGATTAACAAAAAAAAATCACTAAAGTTTGGGTCTTGAACCCGCTCGCTTCTCGTATTCCGTCGCACTTCCCTTATGAAACTGATTCAAGGTTTGTTGAATCCTTCAAGGTCATGAATTACTAGTGTTTCAAGGGTTACACCATGAATTTTTAGGGTTTTCTTCAATATTAGATCGGTCCTAGTAGGATTTTTGGGAAAAAAGTCTGAGACCGAGTTCAACCTTGAAGAAAAAAACTCGTTCGATCGGTTTTGGTCCTAGTCGAGACTATCTTATGGAAAATTCGTCTCAACCAATATTTTTTAAACACCCCTATCTGATTCCACAAATATGTCGGTATCTCCATGTTTACTTGGTAGTCCATGTTTTGACCTCGATCGACAATAATTATTTTCTGAAATTGTTTTTTAAGTAATTTTATTTTGTGATAAAAAAAAAAAGTAATTTTATTTTCCCCAAAGGTCTCTTTCTTGGTCTCTATCATCTCCCCCATCAGAGTCGGAGCAAGATCTTTTTCCTGCAGATGGGATTCCATTTAATATTGTCAATCGACAACCAGACAGTCGTTGACTGCCGTAATTTCAGATCTACATTGATTGATTTGGGGGATTTAGGGTTTGGATTTTAGTGGAAAACAAACATCATAGTAAATGTCGTTAAAAAAAGTTTACGCGACCATGTACAATAATAAGAAGATTTTATACATGTCAGTGTTATTTTTTACACAAGTATATATCCAAAAAAATATATTTAAAAATCTATACATAAGCGCGACATGTAGTAGCACGTATATTTGTTTTTAACAAAAAAGCCACCCGGAGTAGTTTTTTTCACATACGTTATCTCGGGTAGTGTTTTTTCACAAACGCTATAAGGTTAAATTATAAACTTTAAAACATAAATTATAAACTTTAAAAGATAGTGCATATATTTTCTTTTAAAAAAATAAGATACATATGTATTCTAAAGTGCAATAATTGTATAAAATCGAATTGAAAATAATTATAAAGAATCAAAACATAATCCGTAGATGGGCTTGATGGGCTGACAATTTGACCTAACTAATTGGACCTCAAATTAATTGATTTCTACCTCACAAAAGCCTGTTGGGCTGACAATCCATTATGTGGTCCTTTTCCAGTAACTGTATTGACAAGCCTGTATTATGGGGGCGACTGACCTTTGGTTCTCATAAAATACCGGAATGCATATGAACAGTTTTTAAATCGCGTTGGATCGTTCGTTTTTAAAAAACCGTTCGGTTTCAGTTTCTAATTTTTTGTGTGGCTTAAATATTTTGGGTGGTTCTCTTCGGTTTGACCGAGCAACTTATTCGGTTTAGAAGTTATGTTTAAGTTTTAGACCTATTGTGTTTGATTTTGAGACTATTGTGTTATGTATGTTCAAAGTTTGATATAATTATGTTGTGTTATATTGTGTTTCAGAGTAATGTGTATGTTTGAGATTTTAGTTTGTGTGTTTGAGACTATATAGTGTGAGATAATTAAATGTGTGTTTGAGACTATGTAGTTTGTAATTGTATTTTCAGTTGTTTTTTTGCTTGTGAACACTGAATCACATGTCAAGACGGGTCCAACCTAGTTTTATCAGCCGAACTAAGAATCGACCCCCTCTTTGGTTCGAGAGCCGGTCCGAATCTGATAAAAGTAAAACTGTAAAGACAGAAAATAAAGAATAATATAATAATAATCTGAAAATGAATATTTTGTGTGTTTTATTTATTATATAAGGTTAAAAATTAAAATTAATGTATCTCTAGGCAGGGCCCTTTGAATCACTGCATGTGGCGATGAAGGACCCTCCTCAACAGGTTAGGATACTATCGGATCTACTGACAACGACATTCACTTTTAGTTTTACTTTGTTATTAATAATTTAACTAAGGGTAAATGTTGACTCAATTTGAAAATCAGTTTAATTTTTAAAATTTCATTCATTAATATTTATTATATTTAGTCAAAAGTTCACTTCCATTCACATTTTTATCCAAACTTAGAATGTATTTTAAAAATTGATCAAATAACATAATACATATCAAAGTATCACAATTAAATTATTCAAATATTTTTTATACGTTACGATTGAGTCATAATTTAATTGGAACTTAATAAATCTCAATAGACTACATGATAAGGACGGTAGTAAAAATCGTAATCCTAACCTCAATCAAATCAAATAATTTTTAATTTTTTTTAATAAAATAGATAATTTTTTGAAGGACTAGTCTCGCATTTTTAGACAATAATATCCCGTTTAGTGCACAACCATTTTCTTAATTATATATGCTACATGCTGAATTTGATTTATTTAGCCAAGTATATTCATGTGATAAAGTCGCAATTTTATTGGTTTTTAAATACTATTGAGTCTAATTTAAGTGGACGTGGCGCAGCATATTGTTGTAATTTATAAATATTATATTTTTTAAAATAATAACAAACATACATACGTGCGTGATTCTTGACAGAAAATTTAAACTGTCCCCACCCCAACTTAATCCTCCCCATGTTTAAGAAATTCATAAACTAAATAAAATATTTCAATTAGATAAAAATATTTTTAAACCCTTTTTTATCATCTTCAAGGGTTTATGGCTTCTCCAACTATACAATTAGTATAAAACACATCTCATAGCTAATTTTCTTATAAGTTTAAATTTAAAAGCAAAAACTTTTAATAATTTGTAAACATATTTTAAGTCATTTTGGAACTTTTTTACATAATTTGTAAGGGTTAAATACCAATGAGCTACTTCAACTTTGGATGTTTTGTAACGATCTACCTGAACTTTAAATTCATAACGGTCTACCTCAACATGGACGAATGTGCAAATAACTAGCTCAGTCTAATTTCTGAAGAACTTTTGTCAACAGTTGACGATAAATTGGACGGAGGTAGCTATTTGCGCATTCTTCCAAGTTGAGTTAACCCGTTTTGAATTTTAAAGTTCGGATAGCTCATTGCAAAACGTTCAAAGTCGAGGTAACTACTTGGTATTTAACCATAATTTTAAAGGGTAGTTATTGTCGATAGTTGCGGTGGATAGACATGGTTGTTGGAAGCGTATGTAATTTCACTCCAACCGTCGTGTTTCTAGGCTCTAGCTGTCGGTTTTTTTTTGGGTCAAATAGCTGTCGGATTTGATGCGCAAACTGCCAGTTGATACATGGTAGCTCTCCATTATAATGTCACTTTTGGTGGGTGGCTTATACCAAGTTGACAGCGCATTTAGACACGTCGTACGTAAAGGTACTAAATGCACCATTTTATGCACGTGCTTGTATGATTATCGATCGCGACACCACGCGTAAAATTGTCACTGAAGATTTATAAACGACCACGTGTTATAAAATTTTACGACATAATAGAATGTATTCAAAGTTCAACATGAAAAAACAACTGACCAATGAAAACTCATATGCTCGGATTCGTAAAGTGAATATTTAAGTGTAATATAAAGTACAAACTCGAGTAAAATTCATTGATTTAAAGTCATATCTAACGACACCTTACAAATTGTTCCTTGGGGTTGATTCGTTATATTCCAAGTCCATTTTCAAAATATATGCATTAATTTTGAATGCTAAACGTGATACAATCGATCATACTCATTATTTACTAAATTCCAAATCATCGTATCATGAATGGAAATTGACATCGCGCGATATACATAAATGTTAAGGTACGTTTCAAGTTTCTTTCGATTCTTGGCACATTGTTTTGTAAAGATATACGTGTTGAATATATATATATATATTTGACGATTGGAATTCTCAATAGAGACGTGAAAATGACGTAGAAAGTCACGTTTTTATTTATTCTAATTGTGGGATTACACTTGCTTTTCAAGGCACCTTGTTAAGTGGAGTAAATGTGGATGATAGGTACTGAGACGATTCATTAAATTCGACATCGTTTTGCATCATTATAATTAGTCATATATAATATATTTATATTTAGTATATATAATATATATATGCACCTCTCCATGCATAGTTGCATGTTATATATTGACACACGTGTATCAGTGCAGTGAACGTGTATACTCTTCGAAGTCGAGACTGAAAATAGTATCCGTAATATTAAATAATAATAATTGTATCTATACAGTCTACACGTTATTTAAAAATATGAAATATTTATAAAAATGCGTAAAGATGAATGTGGCGTGGGTCGGTGGTGGCCACACGATAGTGGCATCATAAAATGTAATTACAGTCGACATATAATATATATATAAATATAAACTTAAGTGGGAAGATACATAGTCTTGTAAGGCAAGGCAACATCTACGTATTGCTATGATTGTATATATGTGTATCATATTTATATATTTAGTTTCTCTTCATTCACTTTGCTTCATTTTCAAGTTTTTTTTTTTAATTATTATTATTATATATATATATATGTGTGTGTGTGTGTATAGTATACCAATACCATATCATTTAGTTTTTATTGGTATCATTATAATTACACTTCCCCACATGCTTTTCCCCAAGACGAAGATACCAACAATTGTACCATATTTTAAGTATCTATTATATTGCGTATTTCACAATTTCCTAAAGGAAAATTAAGTTTCATTTGTGTACTCTATACGGAGATCTATAGAATCTCCCTTGGAATCAAGTTAAGATCTTCCTTGATTTTTAGTAGGAAGGGTTGATTTAATTTTTACGAAGCCAAACAAAATTGTGAAAGTAACTATTATTTATAACCAAAAAGAATGAGAAAACACATTATAAACTCTAAATAAGGACATATATATAACAAAATAAGTGCTAATTTAACAAAAACACATGACTTCCACTCACGTATTGAATTGCCATATTTTTGGTATAATAGAAAGTAAAGTATTACTAGTCACGTTTCGTACACCATGATGCGATATCCAAACTTAATTATTTGAAGAGAAATTCCAAGAAAGCTACGTGCATGCAAGTAACGTAGCAGTATAAGTAAAATCCATCCATGGATATCCCACGTTATATAATTTATTATGTTTTTACTCGTATTATATATTCATTGAACAATATTATATCCGACATGTTTAGTCACGTTAGAGGAAAACATGCCTCGACTGTCTCCAGGGAAAGGTTACGCAGATTGCGGCGCAGCTGCTTATGCTCTTGACGCAATTCCAAACCCTAGCTAATGCTAGTCCACTTCTTCCATTAATTAATAATAATAATAATCGATGGACAATTTAATGGGATGAATATTATAATTAATATCAATTTCGTTGCATAATAATGAGCGATCATACAGGAAAAAATAAAATAAATTGACATAATCAATGTTTGTAGACAATAAAGCAATTATTACTAATAACTGCATTAAATTACGGTACTGCATTAATTAAACAAAATTAACATAAATAAAGTCAGTTACATGTCTTATATATATTATTATTTATGAACTATAACTGAAGTTCAATAAGAGACAAAATGTAGTAGAATGTTAACCACAT
Source organism: Chamaenerion angustifolium (assembly GCA_946814005.1). Lineage (NCBI taxonomy): Eukaryota > Viridiplantae > Streptophyta > Magnoliopsida > Myrtales > Onagraceae > Chamaenerion > Chamaenerion angustifolium. The sequence goes on from OX328270.1 coordinate 36,659,598, forward strand.
CGACAGTTTCATTAGCCATGCAAATAAATGGTACGCTATTTAATTCATTTTATTATTATAATCACACATTAATTGAAGTACGCAGTATTATGTTGGTCGGATAGGTAGGATTTGCATAAATGACAGACATTAATTATTAGTTGAAATTTTGAATATTGAATTCAGATTTTGTAAATAAACATAATTTTGTTGTTAAATAAAAAAAAAAGGAAATTGACATCTCCAAGTGACATGGCGCCAAGAGTTTGAAAAGGTATTTATATGGTCAAGAAACGCAGACAACAAAAAAGAAAGAGGCGGGAAAAAGAAGAAAGGCTTGGGCCACGACCGACATCCTAGCTGGCAATCCACGTGGCAGACCTCCACAAATATCAACCCTTGGGCTGTCCGAAAGGACAGCCAATGAATGGTGGACAGCAATCCTTTGTCGTGCCGCTCTCTCTCCCTCTCCACGCGCGGGCCCCTCCTCTCTTTTCCATTCTTCGCGTACGCGTTATCTCACCGTTTGGTCACGAGGGCCCCACTCTGCCGTCTGATTTGGCGGGAAGGCCACCGATTTCCCGCGCGGAACGGTCGTTTCGGTTCGTCCGTCCGTCAATCGACGCCGGCTTCAGCTGCCGAAAGTTACCAAGCGAAAGGACAAGCGGCCGTTGCATGAGTATGTTTCAACTGCCATACCTGTCGCTCTTCATGTCATTTATTTTTGGTCAACTCTTCATGTCATTAAGATGAGCCATGCTTCATGCGGCATTTATTTATTATTACATAGTATTTACTTTTAAATTAGAATAATTTATTGCATTTACTTCTTTATAGTGTGGGTGAATAATGAACTAATAATATCGGCTTGCCATTATTATGGGCATGTAATTTGTGCAGTGCACGTCGAGCAGTAAGTTTTGTCTGCCCGTGGTCGACGGGCACATCGTGCAGCTTAGTGGGGCTGTGGAAGAAAATTGGAGTATTTTTATTTTTATTTTTATTTTTGTAATTAATTTATTGTTTCTCTCTTAACGATATAATGTACAGTATCTACCAATTAGGAGATTCGCGAGTATGGTTATTTACTTATTTTTATAAAAATAAGGAGATTAGTTAGTAATTAAGAGATAAATTTGTTGCTTTAGAAAAATATTATGTAAATATTCAGAATCTCTACTGTTGATAGTGTGTAGAAAATTAGAATCATTTACATCCTAACAATATCGGTAAAAAAGGCTAAATCGTTGTTTAACAAAGTTTTTCCCTTATTATTATTTATGTTAAATACTAAAGAGCTACCTGAACTTTAGACGATTTGCAACGAGTTACCTGAGTTTTAAAAAATCAAAATGGGCTAACTCAACTTTGGCGAAATTGCAACGAGCTAACTCCGTCCAAATTTCCGTCAACTGTTGACAGAAATTCATCGAGCGACCCGTTTTAATTTTTTAAAGTTTTAGTAACTCGTTGCAAAACGTAATAAGTTTAGGTGGGTAGAAAATAAATTTTTGATGTACATTGGCAAAGATAATTACTTTTATTTTTTGGGGGTAGAATTAAATGTTGTGCGCCTACAGAAAACCTAGACCAATTAAATGCAACCACGTGAGATCACATGCCTTGTTAGTTAACAATAACTTACCATTGCTTAAAAATGACAAGCTTGCCCTCGTACGGCGAGAAGTACAACTACAAACTACAAAGACAACTGACTCGTATCCGTGAAACTAGAAGATCTGAATCGTTGATGGTGCCACGCCTCACGTATGACACGTCACTAGTTCCAGTCGGTAAATCCTGCAACTACTCTGTCGATTCATAACTAACCGAAATTATAACTTATATAACTTATTTTAAAAATTTGTAATATATATATTAGTTATAGTAATTATAACTTATTTTTAAAATTTGTAATATCGGTTGATTCTAGTAGAATATAACAATGATATTTTATAAAAATAGTTACGTTTAAGAAAAGTACGAAGAAATTATATTATTATTATTTTATTTCCTAAATTTTATGTTGCATACATAATTATAAATATTTATATAAAATTAACACGTGATTATTAATTTTAGGGTTTAGGGTTTAATAATCCTTAATTTCATCTTAAATTATATTGTCACAAAAATATTTAATATATGCATCTACTTCCTTTTATGAAATATACAATTTAGTCAATAAAATAAATTTAAGAAAAATCATAAATACACATGAAAAATAAAAAGATATTAATGAAATTTTGTAACTTATTGTAATAATGAATGACAAACTTTAGAAGATTTTAAACTAAGTTACATGACATGACATATATGAGTGATAATTATATGTTTGACGTAAATCAATTAGAAGTTATGAAATTAACATTAGAAATGAGAAAATGTCTTAAAAAACTTGTCACAATTCTACATAATCTAGCCAAATTAATATAGATAGATAGATTTATAAACAAATTTATTAAGGAAAGATCATTTGGATTTTAATTACTAAATAGCATTATTTTAAATATATCATAATAGCATCTCAGAATTTATATTTACAAAGGCAACCATATATATATATATATATTATGGATACTGTATTTATTAGACCTCTTAAATTTTGTTACTTAAAATAATACAATAGCTACATAAATATCTATGATATATATACATATTTTATGAATTCAAATTTTATTTATCAAGCGAATTTCCCTAATAAACTGTAATTTCATTGGTACAGGATTATATTATATATATATATATCAGATTCTTATGATTAGAAAGGCCATATATATACATAAAATATTTACCAATATATTTTATGGATCCAAAATTTATATACTAACCTAATTTATTTACTATCTTTATCTTAATTAATACCTTCCCACTTTTTTCGTAGTATTTCCATTTTAGGATTTTTAAGTATACACCTCTGTGGTGGCGTCCGAGCTGGACAGCCGAACCACCCGTGAAAACTACTTGGAACACGTGTCACCAACCCATGTGGGACTCAAAGAGTGTACCCTAAGCCGTATTGGAGCGGCAAAGATTTAAACTAACGGTCATCGCGGGCAGCTTTCTTCGGGCAGAGACACCTTCACAGTTCACACAATATTAATAATGAAAAAATAAACATAAAAATATAAAAATAAACATAAAAACGGGTATATATACTGGAAATATAAATAGACATAAGCGTGTCGCTCCTTTAGAGAGAAGAAGCAGAGACAGAGAGCAGATATACAGAGGTCTCCTTGCTCCGTTCGGTTCGATTGGTTCGAAGGTACAGAGAGAGTTCCAACTTCCAACGGGATCTTAGTTCCTAACGGTTTTGCTCTGCCTTCTTCGAATTCGCCGCCGTCCCGTAGTGAATATTCTCCGGGACTGCTTAAATATTCTCCGACGAAAACAGAACAGTGTTCGAGGAAGTCGAGGTTAACGGTTTCTACTGTCTCTCTGGAACAAAACGATTCAGAGAGTTGTTATGGGTTGCCAAGGTTGGAGCTCTTACTTGGATGAGTACCAGAAGCTCGTTTATCGGTTGGACACTCCAAGGTTAGTTACGATTCACGATCCGTTCATGAACATCCTTAATTTTGTTTGTACGAGAACAGTCGGTTCTTGAACATCCCTAATTTGATGTATCTGCTTTCGTGTTCGCTTACAGAGTCGTGATTGATAATGGCGCTTGCCCTAGTTCCACCATTGTTAAGGTATGAACAAGGCATGAAATAGAGCCGTGACTAGTCTTTCTTCTCCGACAAGACAGGAACGACACTGATATCTGTTATGTTATGTTCTTATCTCAGGTGGACAGTGCTAGGAAACATGGAATCCTTCTGGAAGCAGTTCAGTTTCTGACGGATCTGAACCTGTCGATTAAGAAAGCTTACATATCCTCCGACGGACGATGGTTCATGGATGGTGAGCCATTCTCTCTACTTTCTCTCTCTAATCAATCAGTTGAACCAAAATCTGAAGAAGTTTCTCTCTAATTCGTACAATGTCGGATGCTTCTTGTTACAGTGTTTCATGTGACCGATCAAAATGGGAAGAAGTTAACCGAGGAAAGCGTCATTAGCTACATAGAACAGGTTCGTAGTTCTTCAGATTATCCGATGATAAAAGTCTAATCAACATTAATCGCTGTGGGATTACGTTTAACCGTGTTGTTTCTGCTTCTATTTCAGTCTCTTGGGAAGATTAATCACGGCAAGCCTAACGACTACAATGGTCTCACCGCCCTCGAACTGACCGGAACCGACCGAGTTGGACTCATGTCGGAGGTTTTCGCGGTTCTTGCCCACCATGACTGCAACGTGGTGGAGGCCAAGGTATGGACCCACAATGGAAGAATCGCGTCCCTAATCCACGTTAAAGACAATTCAGGGTCGCCGATTGAAGATTCCGACCAAATTACCCGAATCGAGGCTCTGTTAAGAAGCGTCCTTAAGGGAGACAATGACATTCGCAGCGCTAAAACCGCAGTTTCCATGGCAGTGACCCACACCGAACGTCGGCTTCACCAGTTGATGTTCGCTGATCGGGACTATGAACACAAACCGGTCCTTGACTCGGAGATTTCCCCTGTTGTGACGGTTCAGAACTGGGCCGACCGCGGTTACTCGGTGATCAATGTTCAGGGCAAAGATCGGACCAAGCTCCTGTTCGATGTTGTGTGCACATTGACTGACATGCAATATGTTGTGTTCCATGCAACGGTGAACACCACTGGGGAAACCGCGTACTTGGTGCGTTATTCACAAATTTTATCGTGTCGGATTAATCGATCGTAGTGAATCTATTTCGGTTGCTAACCATTTATTTTTTTGCAGGAATTTTGCATTAGACACGTTGACGGAACTCCGATCAACTCCGAACCGGAGAAGCAACGAGTCATTCAATGTTTAGAAGCCGCGGTCGTAAGAAGAGCAACCGAGGTAAACGCATTAACTGAATTTTAGTATGCAAATTTTATACACACAGTGTTCATATATTGATATGTTTTTTGAAACTCTCTAGGGTGTACGATTGGAGCTATGCACGTCGGACCGATCGGGACTACTTGCGGATGTTACTAGAACATTCCGTGAAAACGGTCTAAACATCACGAGATTAGAAGTTTCCACAACCATGGGTACCACATACAACGTCTTCTATGTGACGGATGCATTAGGGAACCTTCCCGACCAAAAGATGATCGAGGCGGTGAGGTCGAGTGTCGGGTTGAGTGAATTACAAGTCAAGGAAGTTCCGTTAGTCTATCATCAAGAAGACGACCGAGACGAGGACGCGGTTGGTGTTGCCGGAGCTGTGCTTCTGTCTCTCGGTAGTCTCTTCCGGCGTAATCTCTACCATTTGGGACTTATCAGATCCCACAGTTGAAAAACATGAACGAAAGCAGATCCGATGATTAGATCCGGAATGTCGGCATTGTGTCCCCATGGTGGAAGGTGATTGGGCAATGATGGTGAGGTGGCATATACTTTGCTTGAGGTTGAGGACTACGTGTAAATAGAGAGAGGAAAGGTGAGAGAATTGGTACAAGTTAGTTGATATAGTTGGGGATTTGTTGGTGGAAAAGATAGATTATGAAGAGAGCAAGATTGGAGGACCCTTGTTATTGATTTGTGGGTTTGAAATGATTATTTTATTATACATATCATTAGACATTTCATTTACATATTTGTTCCCCTATAAGCAATAACTAATTGAATAACATGTATTAAAAAAAATACTTTGTAGTTATAATGTGGGAGCAAGTTAGGCTGAGAAATGGAGAAAGAAAAATAAAGAGATTAATGTTTTCTCTAAAACGAGTTGGTGGGAGGAGTCATCGGAGCCAAGATTGCATCCCCGTCTTCGAAGAAGTTAGACTTGTTGTAGAGAACATATGGGAGATAGTGGAGATCGAATCTGATGCGGCATCAGTTATCAACCATATTCGGGAATTGATAAGTCATGGCATATTGAGACAATCATCCATAATAGTCTCCATTTGACAGGTTTTATTAGAAGTCTAACCTGGAGATGTATTTTAAGAACCGCAAACCTGAATTGAGTAGCGAAACAAGCTATTGCGGGATATGTCTTAGCAAATGAGTACTCCAAAGTTCTCTAAACTCCACCCCCGCTTTGAGACATGTTGACTTTAGCTAAATAATATGGAATATTCTGATTGGCCAAAAAAACACATGTTTTCTCTAATAAAACATGTCTCAAAGAGAGGAATCTTTATCTTTAGTGTAATAAGAATGGAGCTTCGTCAAATAAATCCAAACGTATCCTACTATCATCCCTTACGTAAGGTTTTGCACTTAATTAAATAATAATTCATCACCATTCAATCTAAACCCTAATTTATATAAATAAAAAAGTAGTCAGCGACAAGGAAAGCAGAGCAAGTGGAAAAGAGTAGGAAGCTACACAGTATGAAATATGAATGACAGCGCAGGAGAAGAGGACCTCTGGACTGAACGTTGTCGTTTTATCCTTTACTCATTTGTCATTTCGTTGCATTTTTACTTGTTCCGACCCACCCAGAAAGAAAGCACCATCACTTGCGACATATAATCCGACCAATTATCATTAATTATATTATTATTATTTATAGTGAATATAGTCTTCGTTATCTTTTTCCCACTCATCTTCTTTCGCTTGTCCTCTTCTCTGATTGTCATTTATTTCAAATAGAATGCTGTGTGCTCACATTAGGTTTGGCATCTTGTTTCATACAAAATTGTTAACCATTGGTCGTCCTTGGAAGATAGAGCTAGCAAGCATTAGTTTAAGCCAAATCGTGTTTGAATAATCACTCAAGTTTCCAAGTGGATTATGAATGAAGTTCGAATCTCAATAATAAAAAAACGTTAGAACGTACGAAACATGCAATCGATTATGGCATAATATAACACATATTTAAGTTAACTTCTTGAATGATTGTCTTAGCGGAAACGGAAACGAATCTGCCTGAGGTTGGGATAACGGTCTGCCGAACGGGAGGACACGTCACGATTTGATCGACAATGACCTATAATACCACAACTACTGATATCTGTCAAAACTGTAGTGCGGCATCGCATCATCGACATCTGATTTTCCAACCCTGAGCACCACTATATATAATGATATATATAATGATATGTTTTAAAATCAAATACACAACTGAGCTTATATAAATGAGCTCACATTTATGTACTATCCAATATCCTAAAATCAATTTGGATTAAAAATGATTTTAACATCTCCTAACTAGAAAGCATAAATTTCCCAAATGTTGTCAATTTGTCATTCTATTTCATCATATGGTCAAGAAAGTAAAAAATGCTTTATTTTTATATATATAATAATTGTTTAAAAAGAAATCAAGACTTTAACCCAATTTCTTTACGTAAAAATAGACAGGAGAAGTAGCCTAGGTGTAGGAGTAGAGTGGGGGTTGGTTGCTTTTGAGGAAATGAATTGAATAGATCAAGACAGAAGTACGTCTTACCAGCTATTAGACTTTGACTTTATAGCAAGGGTTTTATTTTTGTTTATTATTTTTCTATAAGATAAATAATATATATATCATTATAAGGAAAGAAAGAAAATTTCAATTAGAAGACTCTCTAATGGTTATACTTATATTGCTTAATTAGAAATAGAGAAACAAAATATCTATAATACAAACATTTTATTGTTGAACAAAAGTTAAGACCCTTCACTTCAAGACAGAGCACTTTTGGTCCCCTTTCTTTAATGAGGTCCATAGTAAAATAATCAGAATAGGAGGAAAAATCACTATGTTGCCAAGAAGCTTATGTCAAGATTTGAATCTATCACTATTCACTAAGCCCGAATTGATGAGTCGTGGTGGATTTCACATTTAGGTGATTTAGGTCTTGAAATTTGAACGTAAGTTTCTAAACATGTAACAAGAAAAAAGGAGGTTTTACTGTTTGTTTTTCTTACGATGACAACGTCAGTCATGAGTTTTAGAGAGTTAACTAGAAAGTATATAAGACATCTATAGAGAAAATTTAACTTGGGTATTAGATTAATTATGTACGTACTATGTCAGTGTTTATAAGGCTAACACGAGAAAATACTATGATTTCTTTTTACTATTATTATGATTTTCACCCTAGTGTTACTATTTAGCAAAGGGCATAATGACGTGGACTATGCATGGAATTACCACTTATTAAAGTAACTGGAATTTTATGTACTTTGTTAAAAGAAAAAGGACTAAAAGTTCCCTAATCACAATTTAGGGAACATTCCGATCCTAAAATCGTAAAATGTGTGTACGTTACCGCGTGGTCTTCGGGTTTTGAATTGAACAAAGACCTTTGAATTTCCCAACGGAACCGTTCTATGCTCCGACCAATGCGCGGATGATTTTTTTTTTTGGCCAATCCAATGCGCGGATGATCGTGCCTTGGTTGCTGTTGACTTGCTGAGCTGGCAATTGAAAGAGATGGTGCAAAAAAACTGTTCAGTCACGTTACGTGGATATAGGACATTTTTTTTTTTAATCTTCGTATTTTTATATTTCGTTTCAATTGTAGTACTTAGAAAATCAGCGCTTTATATTGATCCGGCAACGTAGCCCCACCAGTAGCTTACGGTTGAGAGATCGGTCTGTTAGACCAAAGTCGTAATCTTTTCCCCACTTTTTCCGTAGGTGATTGAAGATCGTGAACACATACTCAAACCACATGGAAATCATCACTCTCAACAACTAGACTAATCCGGAAGCTTTTTCTTTTTCATATCATAAGCATCATCAGTTGATTAATGATTCAAATTCAGTGCATGCTGTTCCCCGTAAATTTCGTTGCCTTCATTTGCGTGTACATGCATGGATCAGTATTAACCTGTTTTGGTTAAAAAATAATACTTTAAACTTAATTAATACATTGATTTTTAAATGAAGTTGGTTTCATCCCTTTGCCTACTCAATATAAGATCCTCTCCAAACTTCCTCCACAAGAAGACACTTGGGAATAAGCCAGCACAAACCTTTATGCATACCAATTAAATCAGAATATTCTCTTATAAATAAATATTACAAATATATATATAAATCTTAATTTTTAAATCGTTATTGTTCAATTTTTTTAATCAATTATTAGTGGTTGATGAGCATTTATCAAACTTACGCACGTTAAGTTTCTGTCTGACGTGTAAGGAAAAAGCTAATATTTGTCTTGTATCCATTGTCACGAGGGTTTATGCTTCAGAACGAATATTCGATAGTGTTGTTGGCAATATATATATATATATATATATATATATATATATTTGAGTTATCTATCATCGAAATAAAAAGTATATCGTTAATGTTGATCTTATTAAAAGCGATAAACGCTTATTATTCTAATTGCTTTGCACCGGCGGTTGTCGAGGCGGAGCTGCGAACCTCAACCCCCAACAAATTAAGGTGTCATAGACGTATTATATGAAACGAATTCGCATATTGGTCTTGGTCGCTACTACTAACTCATTTCTTTTATTGGCCAAAAAAAATTTCGCATGTTCATTTAAAAAAATAATAATAATTCAAACCCGACTTATGAGCTAGTATTCTAAACGTCTCATCGAAATTTGCGATTTTTATCATTTTACAACAGTTGGGCCACATACCCTGTTTTAGAGAATGATATGGGCTGGGCCTGATCTATTTGTTATGAGCTACGTGTGGCCCATTAATATTAATGGGCCTGTTAGTAAATATGGGCTTTTAGACTATTTCAAAAATAAAGATCCGTAAGTTAGTTAAGTTCTGCCGGTTGCCAGAGTATTAATCTCTAGCAACATGATTCATGTTAATTTCCTTGTCTTGTAAGGACCAGGAGTGTGAAAAGGCGACGGATCAAACCGTCGCTAAAGACTTTACATCATCAGTACACTGATTCTTTCACTTACCATTCTTTCCTGAACAAACTGAGAATTACATCGAAATAATTCAGTACAAATATAAAAGCAATTCAATTCAGATTTATTCGGATTCATATGTAGACAATTCTGACCCATACATTCTGATTCATCCAAATCTGAAATAGCAGATTCACTATATTGTGAAGCTTCATGGTACAAACTTACATATGTACATGTAAATAAGGGTATAAAAATATTCAATTTGCCTTACATTGAAGGCTGAAATAGGAGTGATCAAACTTTGGAGTTCCACTTTATGTGTTGTACTTCTCCACGACCCCTTGTATCGTTTCAGCGACGGTAGATCCCAGTGTCACCATAGTTCTGATGGGGCCTGGACTTCCTTCCAAGGTCACATTAATCACTACTTTTGCATCCATTCATTTGGTTTACCTAAAATAGCTGATTCCTGAAATATGGCAAAAATCAAGCTCGAAAGCAGGAGAGAGTGAAGAAAAAGGTCGACTTTTTGGTTGCAGAGGTACCAAACCTCCAACACATCTAATTTAAACGTCTTCTCCTTCGGCCTTAAATTGAAATCTCATATTAAGATTATGGGCTTCATGAGAGTTCCAAAGGCCCATTACACTCCTCTAGCCGTTAAATTTGATTATATTTTTCAAATTAGACGAGAGAACATTTTCAACAAATTCTTAAAATATTATTTTGCATAAAAAATAAAAGATAATTATTATACTTACAAGAAATTATTTTTTTGTACATTAAATTGTGATTATTATTTTCGATTAAATAATGATTTCAAACATTGAAATAACATGTTTGTCGTGCCTAAGGAGGCCCATAATAGAGCGTGAGTTACAGCAACCCGTTTTAATGATTAAGCATGTCGATATGTAAAAGACTAAAAGCTCCGTAATAATGTATATATATATATATATTTAATTATTTTGTTGGATAAGATATATTATATAATAATTGTAATTCTGGTTAATCAATCAGACAACCTCAAATGATGTCAAAATGTAGGTTATCTCGGACAAATTGCCCCATCATGTCTCAGCCTCATAACGTCCAATCCAGTCATTCATCAGCGTGGATCGTAAATAGTAATGTTTGTACTAATAATTACACTTATAAATAGTAATTATGATAAGCTGGACCAATTAGATATGGTCATATCTAAAATTAGAAAGTATGACACAAACTTGTCTCAAATTAGTTTTTTTTTTTATTGAACTCGGTATTAAATATATAAGGTTAAATACCAATTATCTAACTGAACTTTAGACGTTTTGCAACGAGCTACCCAAACTTTGAAAATTTAAAACGGGCTACCTCAACTTGAACGAATGTGCAAATAGCTACATCCATCCAATTTACCCTAAACTGTTGACAGAATTTCATCGAAAAATTGACATAAATTCGTTAGAGGTAACTATTTACATATTCGTCCAAGTTGAGGTAACCCATTTTGAATTTTTAAAGTTCGGGTTGCTCGTTGCAAATCGTACAAATTCAGTTAGCTCCTTGTTATTTAAGCCTTACATCTAAAAAAATACTTTTTAATTTTAATGTTTATTATTATTATTAACAAAAATTCCAACAAAATGGGTTGATATTTACTTATATCTTCCAACTGAATAATATAGTGAGAACTATTGAATGAGTTGATAATTATGTATAATAATAATAGTGTATCTCCTTGTACAAAATTAAAAGCATAATTCATATATACTTCCAAATAGTTAAATATTATCACATTAACTTACTTTATATCACATTTACTCGATGAAAACTCTATTAATTTCGCTGTTGGAGCTTCAACCTCACAGTAACTTTTTTTTGCCACGTCACACTGGACAGTGGCTTTTGGGAAAACGACTATAGAGGAAAAGGAAGGCTTTTTCCATTGCAGTTAATCCACGCAAGCAATGATTGAACAGCAGAGCATGATGGATTGATGGGATCAGATCAGAGAGGTGGGGGCCAATCATCAGCCACGTGGTACCTCGTGTGGGGCCCTTTCGATGATTGGATTAGATCCTGTTCAACACATCAAGTTTAGTCAAACATCTCTCTCTGAGATTTTTTTTGTTTGAATAAGTTAATTAACATAATAATTAATTAAAAGTATGGAAAAATTGAAAAAGATTACTTTATAACACTCTGTTTTCATTGATGTACATAAATAAGGTGATTTACTAATAAATAAATAACAAACAAGACAATAATTTTCTCAATAAAATAATTAATTTTATTTAGAATAAATCTCTTTTCTTCTTTAAAAAATATATACTAAATTTCCTCCTTTTATTTTTTCCTTTCATGTTCAAAAAAGTGATCTCATTTTCTACTTTAAACTAAATCGGGATAGTCATTAAGCTGTGAAAAAGGTAGTGAAATGCCAAAAATATATAAAATCAAGCTTAATTAATTGAGAGAATAAGACATTTTAAAAATATTTTATTTTAAAAAATAGAAAATTTCCCAAATCTTATAGTTTAAATGCTCAACAATAAATAAAATTCAGCCAATTTTAATTAGCATTTCATTATGTAATATCAACTCAGCATTCATCAACAAATATATACTTTTTATATCATCATATTAAAGCGACAAAAAATTATTATTTTCTCATGGAGATTCTTCATGTTGTTAATCGAATTAAATAGATTAAAGAATATAAAGTTGTTTTTATATTGCTTTTTTGTATGGTTAATTAAGTTTCAGTCAAAGTAAATAAAGGAAGGAATATTGATTAATGAGAGACTAGTAAACTAATGATGTTGATTAAGTTAAGCGTGAAAGTGATGACCAGAATGGACAATTGATTTGACCACAAAATGACAAAGCTACACCTAATTAGTAGAAATTAGAATCCAACTCTCCATAGATATCCAACCCAATCATGATGTGTATTTGCTCCCGCAATTCTAAAGCCAATAGATAATTTTTTGCCAACGTATACCTCAAAATTTTACCAACATTACCTCATAAAAAATTTTACGAAAATATTATTATTATTTTAAAAATACGAATGTATGTTTATCCATGAATGACATTCACGGGTAGATATTTTCAAAATTAAGGAATTATCATATACTTATAAATATATATTTCATGCATATATATAGTGGGTGATTGATGGCAAAGAGACATCACCTATACATATCTCTCCAATCAATTTCCTTTTCACGCTAACCTTTTTCACCTATGAATGACATTCGCGGGTACAACTTATATATTCATCCGTGAATCTCATTCGCGGGTGGTAAATAAAACAAATTTACACCCGCGAATGTCATTCGCATGTAGGTATACTTTCGTATTTTTTTAAAAATTGAAAATATTTAATTAAATTTTGTTTCTTTCATGTATATATCGGTCAAAAAATTGCCAAGAGATGCAAATCACTTTCTTTTAATATGTATATATAATGAACAATGTTTATAACCATGTCCAAAGACAGTGACATCAAAACTAGGGTTTTCTAGTTCATTAAAGAGTCCATCAATACGAAACCTGCAGCTTCTAAACCAGTAAACTCAATTACTCTATATCGAATGCTACCATTATGAGATTCAATAAGGACAAGAAAGACATACATACATACATCTATGTAAGTATGTATATATATATAAATGATTGAAAGCTTATCCCATTGAGTCCCTAGTGGAGTTGAAAAGTAGTTTGTCATGTTTTAAAAGTGTCATGATCGCATCTGCATATATAAAGGAAGCTTTTACTACCTCATTCCTTCCTTCTACCTACCTAATAAGTAAAGTAAGAGCTATTTTTCAAACTAGAGCATCATGTAAATAAAAGAAAAGGGGCAGTCAAAGATGGTGACATAGAAGTGTTGTGCGAATCACTGGGGAATGAGATTATTTGAGGGTTACTTGGCAAAAAAAAAAAAAGAAGATTATTTGAGGGTTGTATAGGACATTTTTTAATCAAAGGTTGGTTATACTATTAACTTGTACGTATTGTCAAAGTCAAAAGGGATAAAAGTTATATAGGTACCTTGAAAGTCACGTTTTGCAAATATGTACCTTATAAAAAAATTTGTTACTTTCTAGTATCTCAAAAATCATAAATGTATCTACTTTAATATTTCGGCCATGTGTCTGTCACGTGTGTAGTATTTTGTTTCATTAAGGTAACTCTACTTTATTTTACTGTTCCTTTCATAGGCAATGTCATCAACAACACCGCATCAATGAGAGAGGCAGAACGTGGGAGTCATTAAGGTGAATAATAGCAAGAAATCACGAAGGAAGGATTTGTGAAGGTGGGCACTTTCAGAGGACAGATAAATCCGTGGAAGAACTTGAGGCAATGACCATCTTTGAAGGTATTAAACTTGCTGTCTCAAATAAGTGGCAATATATATTATTGGAGTCCGATGCGGCAACCATGTTCAATCATCTCAAAGGTACTGATTTTTCTTGGAGAATCGAGTCCTTAATGGAGAATGTCAATGTTTTGGCTAGATCTCTCAAAAGTGTAAGCTGGACCTATACACTAAGATCTGCTAATCAATACCCGAATTGGTTGGCTAAACATGTTATATAGGGATTGTGTTCTTCGAATTGGGTATAGACCCCCACCCTCTATTTCTCATTTTCTGGCTTTAGATTGTGAATTGCACTCAAACTACTTATCTCGTTTATCTTGAATAAATTTTGATTATTGAAAAAAAAAGAAGAAGAAGAAGATAGATGAGACATAATCTCAGAATTAATAAATGTCGTTTTTGTCTCTTCGAAGACATGAAAATATTAAGGTGAGAGTGCCGGTTAGACGTTACCAAGCATCCCATTCTAAAGCAAGCTTAAAATAAGTCAAGGAGTTGGAATTTATTTATCCTTTAGAATTAAATAATAAGAAATGATATAGTATATTAATATAACGCTCGTAAGTCGTAAGTCCTATATATGATATGACTCACTGATTGACTATCAGACATCCGTCCAAAGATACTTCTGTTCTGCGTTTGACTTCACTCTACATATTCCTACGCGAATTGTCCGGAGCAGGAGCAGCAGCAGCAGCAAACGTTGTCTGTTTCGAGCACCGCGAATGTTGACGTATCAGAGCATCGAAGAGGCCGAGGCCGCGCTTGGTCGGAATCTTACCTTCGCCGAGACCATCTGGTTCAACTACTCCGCACAGAAGTCTGACTACTTCCTCTACTGCCACTGCATCATCTTCCTCTTCTTCGCCTTCTCCGTCGTTCCTCTTCCTTTTGTTTTTATTGAGCTCAAGCGCTCTTCCCTCGACAAATACAAGATTCAGCCTAAGGTTCGACTCACTCTTGCTGAGGTCGCCAAATGCTACTGGGACGTGCTCCGGACGTTCTTCCTCGTCGTCGGCCCGTTGCAGTTCGTATCCTATCCTTCTATCAAGGTGATTCCTTTATTCGTGAAGATTCACAAATTTCTCGAATTGGGTTTCTTTAAAGTTCATCTGCCAATTCCATCAGGGTGATCCATTTACTCACTGTTCTTGCAGAACTACATGTTTCTTGAATTGGGTCTCTTCAAAGTTTTGATTTTGATTACATTATCAGCTATTATGTTACTCGGTCTAAGTGCCAGTTCCATTCATCGCTTTTACTTGATGATTTATATCCACATTTCGGACATTTTCGTCATGGTGGTGAATTGGGTTTCTTGAATTACAAGATTTTTGAAAGTTTTGATTTTGAGCTGATGCTGGCTGAGATTTGAAACACAACTCTATTTTGCTTCAGATGATTCAAATCAGAATGGGGTTGCCATTGCCATCAGGATGGGAGATTTTCTCGCAACTGTTAGTATACTTTTTGATAGAGGATTACACAAATTACTGGATCCACAGATTCTTGCACAGCAAATGGGGATATGAGAAAATTCACCACGTCCACCATGAATTCACCGCCCCGACTGGATTTGCTGCTCCTTATGCTCACTGGGCAGAGATCTTGATCCTAGGCATCCCGTCTTTTCTCGGGCCAGCCATGGTTCCAGGCCACATTATCACATTCTGGATATGGGTAGGTCTGAGGCAGGTAGAAGCAATTGAAACTCATTGTGGGTAAGCATGCCTCTGTTTCATCTCCACTTTTTGTTCCTTTTCACTTTCATGGTCTGTTCCACTTTTCAGGACTGAATATGATGATGCCTTTAGAACCTGTTTCGGTTTGATTTCACCTTTAAACACAAAGTAATCTGCGTATTTAGGAACTTATTATGCCTTCGATAGTACTAGATCCTGTGTAGTAATTGCTAGACCAAACATATATTTTCATAATACACATAATTAAAACTTTAGGTTCGATATGAACTCAGATTACTAATGAAACCCGAACCTTGATTGCTTTCACAGGGTTGAGGTCATGAATGAACTCAATCACTTCTCTAGCATGCTCCATTGTGGTTACTTTGTGGTATCATCTTTATCTCCTGCATTTTTTCTCAGATATGACTTGCCTTGGACTCCCACAAAATACATACCATTCTATGGTGGAGCTGAGTACCATGATTACCATCATTATGTTGGAGAGCAAAGCCACAGCAACTTCTCCTCAGTCTTCACCTATTGCGACTTCATTTATGGAACTGACAAGGTAAGAACACCTCATCGCCCGATTTGCAAGAAATCATCCATCCACTGAAATTCTCTTCTTTTTCTTGACAGGGATATCAGTATCATAAGAAGCTCATCAGCAAGGTAAACTTTACTCTGTTTCTGCATTCTCTAATGTTGAATACTTGAATCTTATTATTGTTTTTGTTATAGTTGAAGGAGTCATCAAAGAGAGAAAGCAACCCAAATGTAGAGAATCAAGAGGGTCTGAAGTGTGATTAAGCAGTTTGATTTGATGATGATCAACGCCTCTTGTGAGGAAAGTAGGAAGTGTTCGTTTCTAGCATAGGAGATAGTGATTCAGGTGATATCTCTCTAAGTATGGTTATATATAGTTGGAGACAATCCATAATATTTGTTTGTATGAGATATGAAAAGCTATGTACTATGATGCTGTCCATCGGTAATATAAGATTAGCCTATTTACAAAATGTACCTCTAAACTCTATGCATTTGCAATAATTTTTTTTTTGGTAAATAAGTAATAAAAACAACTACAAACGTTTACTATCCTAGACGACTCTATTAATTGTTCGCCCAACTCCATCAAACAAAAGGAATTTTCAAACATCTAGAGACGTGTTAGAAAAAAGTTGGAAATGATCTTACAATGATTTTACAAGATGCCTGTTTCCTTCACCATAATATTTGCTAGTCCATTTGCTTTTCGAAATACATATTTATTTTGAACTTTCTTAAATTCAAAATTATTTTATATAATTAAGAATTAGAGATGGTATATCAAAGTTTTTTTTTACTCCGGTATAATGTTAAATGCTTTTGCAATAAGGTAAGCACACCATAAAATTCATTATTCCTGTTATAGCAGCTAGGAATACAATGACACTCGACAAAAGTCATACAGCCCGTCTAGCTCAGTTGGTAGAGCGCAAGGCTCTTAACCTTGTGGTCGTGGGTTCGAGCCCCACGGTGGGCGTTTATTTTGTATGTTTTTCAAAACCTTTTCATACTTTTGTTTATCCTTCAACCTTCGGGCCCAAGGCCTGATAAGGTAAAACCACCTAATAATTTTAACTTTTTTCACGGCCTATTTCTTTTTCTTCGAACCTAAACCCCAAACCTCTTTAAGTTTCGACTGATTTTGTAATTTTTTGACTTACTCTTCAATCGGAACACTATTTTCGATGAAATAAATTTTGTATTCTTTCAGAATCGATCAAATATATATTCTAAACATTCTAACTATAATATAAGATCAAATGTTTACTTTTATCACTTGTTTATAAGGGGTTAAATATTTTTTTTCCTGGGTGGCACAATTTTAGTTTCGTCCCATTTCGTAGTTTTGTCAATATCTCATCACTTACAACTTCGTTTTCAGTGAAATTAGTTTTATTCGTATTCTAACTCGATGTATATGCAGGTATTAATGTTAATATAATACATATTTTTGGGACCGAAATCAACTATTTCCTGTGATGGTACCCCTTTGAGTTTCAACCGATTTTGTAGTTTTTTGAAATACTCCTCCATCGGAACTCTATTTTCGATGAAATAAATTTTGCATTCTTCCCGAATCGATCAAATATATCTTATAAACATTCTTACTCAAAATATAAGATCAAATGTTTTCTTTTATCACTTGTTTATAAGGGGTTAAATACTTTTTTCTTAGGTGGCACCATATTAGTTTCGTCCAATTTTGTAGTGTTGTCAATATCTCATCACTCACAACTTCGTTTTCGGTGAAATTACTTTATTCGCATTTTAAATCGATGTATATTCAGGTATTAATGTTAATATAAGGGAAAAGTATGAAAATGGTGCAACATGTTTCACCCAAATGGTTTTTGGTACCACTTGTTTTTTGACGATGGTTAATGGTTAAATACGTTGGAAAATGATGGTAAATGAACCTTCCGTCCACTCAACGTTTAATTCTGTCGTGAAGTAGTCACGCTTTTATCACGTGACCTTTTATATATTTTTTCTTTTTAGAAAATAAATTTGAAAATACATAAATACCCTTTCACTTTACCCTTCTTCTGTAGTTGTTTGTGGGTCTATCCAGAACCGAACTTTCTCTCGTAAGTCGTCCAAACAGAACATGCAGAGAGTGACCTCTTGCCATCCTCCATTGAAATGAAACTGTGAGACGTTAATGCCACTTTTGCAAGCTAGAATGGTTGCACAGCAGAAAGCAAACAATGACAATGGTGGTGTTCCATCCTCAAAACCACCCGTTGCTTCTTCATCTGGTACACATGTAGGATCTCCCCATGTCAATTCATATGATGACATATCCATGGTGTCAAACTCCGGTAAAACCACCCATTCAGTTCATCCTAGCTCAAGTTCTGTCCCTTGGGCGGTAAAATACAACAATAATGCCATAATGCCCATGGGCTCTTCTCAACCTTCTAAACCAATGATCAACACATTCAATGCACAACACTATCTATCGAACAACACAAGGAAGATTGGATCGGCACTTACCTGGATCGGCACACAGAACAATTACTGCAATACTCTGTTTTTCATTCACAATATGTCCCTCCAGGTTGACTGGGCAAATTGACTGTTGACATTAGTATCATCAGAAGGTTCTTCTATACACTTCTTTTTAGTTCTTCTTCTAGGTGTTTTGGGCATCTGGTTTGTGCCAGACTCTGGTTGCTCGGTGCACTCCTGAGAATTCCGAATCTCACTTGGGAACTGAACAGCAACTACCAAGCTCTTCTAGTTCTACCTCTGAGTTTCTTGGGTTGGTTAACTACCAAGGTGTTCTTTTTCCAACTGAGGAGGGCCATCAGGAAGGATTGCTGTGACGTGGGGCCTGTCCGAACGTTTGTTTTTCCAACGGTCCAATCTTCGTATCATTTTAAATTTATAAGAATATTCTGCGTTGTCTGACGAAGAAGAAGCAGAGAGCAGGGCCCGTCCGGCAGTATAAAACCCCCTCCTCTCCTCTCCGATTCTCCACCCATTAAACACCTCTCTTCTTCATTCTGTCAGAAACCAAACGAGAAAGATGGGCCTGACGAACGCGGGCGACGGCCGTCAGAGACACGTGAGTACTCACAAAGTCTTCGTTCTCTGCAACTACATCCTCCTCGGAGCCGCCTCCAGTTGCATATTCCTCACCCTCTCCCTCTCCCTCCGCCGCTGCCGGTGGAAAGAGTCGATGCAGTGGAAGATGGTACGCTGCCCATATGGTAGCGACGGTTCTGACGGTTCTGTCTCAAGCTCTTCTAGTTCTACCTCTGACGGTGTCAGTTAAGGCATTCAGAAGCGGGGAGTACGAGCGAAAGTTAGACCGAAATGGTATTTCAAAATTTGGCACAGTCACGTGAGATACACGTGTTATATTAACGTACATATTTAAGAGAAGTTAGACGGAAGTACCAAAAACATTTTTTATAAACATGTTGTACCTAAAACCATCATCTGAGTTGGAAAACCATTTTGGTGAAACATGTTACACCATTTTCATACTTTTCCCTTAATATAATACATATTTTTGGTATAGAAATCAACTATTTTCTGCGATGGTACACCCCTTTGAGTTTCGACCGATTTTGTAGTTTTTTGAATTACTCATCAATCGGAACTCTATTTTCGATGAAATAAATTTTGTATTCTTCCGGAATCGATCAAATATATATTCTACACATTCTTACTCAAAATCTAAGATCAAATTGTTTCTTTTATCACTTGTTTATAAGGGGTTAAATTCGTTTTTCCTAGGTGGCACCATATTAAGTTCGTACAGTTTCGTAGTTTTGTCAATATCTCATCACTCACAACTTCGTTTATTGTGAAATTACTTTTATTCACATTCTAATTCGATGTATATTCAGGTATTAATGTTAATATAATACATATTTTTGGGACAGAAATCAACTGTTTTCTGTGATGGTACCCCTTTGAGTTTCGCCGATTTTGTAGTTTTTTTGAATTATTCCTCAATCGGAACTCTATTTCGATGAAATAAATTTGTATTCATCCGGAATCGATCAAATATATATTATAAACATTCTTACTCAAAATATAAGATCAAATGTTTTCTTTTATCACTGGTTTATAAGGGGTTAAATACTTTTTTTCCATGGTGGCACGAGATTAGTTTCGTCCATTTTCGCAGTTTTGTCAATATCTCATCACTCACAACCTCGTTTTCGGTGAAATTACTTTATTCGCATTTTAACTCGATGTATATTCAGGTATTAATGTTAATATAATAGATATTTTTGGGACAGAAATCAACTATTTTCTGCGATGGTACCCCTTTGAGTTTCGACCAATTTTGTAGTTTTTAAAATTACTCCTCAATCGGAATAATATTTTCGATGAAATATATTTTGTATTTTTCCGGAATCGATCAAATATATATTATAAACATTCTTACTCAAAATATAATATCAAATGTTTTCTTTTATCACTTGTTTATAAGGGGTTAAATACTTATTTCCTTGGTGGCACGAGATTAGTTTCGTCCAGTTTCGCAGTTTTGTCAATATCTCATCACTCACAGCTTCGTTTTTAGTGAAATTACTTTTATTCGCATTCTAACTCGATGTATATTCAGGTATTGATGTTAATATAATACATATTTTTGGGACCAATATCAACTATTTTTTGTGATGGTACCCCTTTGAGTTTCAACCATTTTTGTAGTTTTTTGAATTACTCCTCAATCAGAACAATATTTTCGATGAAATAAATTTTGTATTCTTCCGGAATCGATCAAATATATATTATAAACATTCTCACTCAAAATATAAGATCAAATGTTTTCTTTTATCACTTGTTTATAAGGGGTTAAGTAGTTTTTTTCCTAGGTGACACCATTTTAGTTTCATAGTTTTGTCAATATTTCATCACTCACAACTTTATTTTCAGTTAAATTACTTTTATTCGCATTCTAACTCGATTTATATGCAGGTATTAGTGTTAATATAATACATATTTTTGGGACCGAAATCAACTATTTTCTGTGATGGTAGTACCCCTTTGAGTTTCGACCGATTTTATAGTTTTTTGAATTACTCCTCAATCAGAACTCTATTTTCGATGAAATAAATTTTGTACTCTTCCGGAATCGATCAAATATATATTCTAAACATTCTTACTCAAAATATAAGATCAAATGTTTTCTTTTATCACTTGTTAATAAGGGGTTAAATACATTTTTCCTCGGTTGCACCATTGTTGTTTCGTCCCATTTCGTAGTTTTGTCAATATCTCATTACTTACAACTTCGTTTTCAGTGAAATTAGTTTTATTCGCATTCTAACTAGATGTATATTCAGGTATTAATTTTAATATAATACATATTTTTGGGACCGAAATCAACTATTTTCTGTGATGGTACCCCTTTGAGTTTCAACCAATTTTGTAGTTGTTTGAATTACCCCTCCATCGGAACTCTATTTTCGATGAAATAAATTTTGTATTCTTCCCGAATCGATCAATTATATCTTATAAACATTCTTACTCAAAATATAAGATCAAATGTTTTATTTTATCACTTGTTTATAAGGGATTAAATACTTTTTTCTTAGGTGACACCATATTAGTTTCGTCCAGTTTCGTAGTTTTGTCAATATCTCATCACTCCCAACTTCGTTTTCAGTGAAATTACTTTTATTCGCATTCTAACTCGATGTATATGCATGTATTAATGTTAATATAATACATAATTTTGGGACCGAAATCAACTATTTTATGTGATGGTACCCCTTTGAATTTCGACCAATTTTGTAGTTTTTTGAATTACTCCTCAATCAGAACTCTATTTTCGATGAAATAAATTTTGTATTCTTCCGGAATCGTTAAAATATATATTCTACACATTCTAACACAAAATCTAAGATCAAATATTTTCTTTTATCACTTGTTTATAAGGGGTTAAATACTTATTTCCTTGGTGGCACGGGATTAGTTTCGTTCAGTTTCGCAGTTCTGTCAATATCTCATCACTTACAGCTTCGTTTTTAGTGAAATTACTGTTATTCGCATTCGAACTCAATGTATATTCAAGTATTAATGTTAATATAATACATATTTTTGGGACCGAAATCAACTATTTTCTGTGATGGTACCCCTTTGAGTTTCGACCAATTTTGTAGTTTTTTGAATTACTCCTCAATCGGAACAATATTTTCGATGAAATATATTTTGTATTCTTCCGGAATCGATCAAATATATATTGTAAATATTCTTACTCAAATTATAAGATCAAATGTTTTCTTTTATCACTTGTTTATAAGGGGTTAAATACTTATTTCCTTGGTGGCACGAGATTAGTTTCGTCCAGTTTCGCAGTTTCGTCAATATCTCATCACTCACAGCTTCGTTTTTAGTGAAATTACTTTTATTCGCATTCTAACTCGATGTATATTCAGGTATTAATGTTAATATAATACATATTTTTGGGACCGAAATCAACTATTTTCTGTGATGGTACCCCTTTGAGTTTCGACCAATTTTGTAGTTTTTTGAATTACTCCTCAATCGGAACAATATTTTCGATGAAATAAATTTGTATTCTTCCGGAATCGATTAAATATATATTATAAACATTCTCACTCAAAATATAAGATCTAATGTTTTCTTTTTTCACTGGTTTATAAGGGATTAAATAATTTTTTCCATGGTGGCACAATATTATTTTTGTCTAGTTTCGCAGTTTTGTCAATATCTCATCACTCACAGCTTCGTTTTTAGTGAAATTACTTTTATTCGCATTCTAACTCGATGTATATTCAGGTATTGATGTTAATATAATACATATTTTTGGGACCAATATCAACTATTTTCTGTGATGGTACCCCTTTGAGTTTCGACCATTTTTGTAGTTTTTTGAATTACTCCTTAATCAGAACAATATTTTCGATGAAATAAATTTTGTATTCTTCCGGAATCGATCAAATATATATTATAAACATTCTTACTCAAAATATAAGATCAAATGTTTTCTTTTATCACTTGTTTATAAGGGGTTAAATAGTTTTTTCCTAGGTGGCCCCATTTTAGTTTCGTAGTTTTGTCAATATCTCATCACTCACAACTTTATTTTCAGTTAAATTACTTTTATTCGCATTCTAAATCGATGTATATGCATGTATTAATGTTAATATAATACATATTTTTGGGACCGAAATCAGCTATTTTCTGTGATGGTACCCCTTTGAGTTTCGACCGATTTTGTAGTTTTTTGAATTACTCCTCAATCGGAACTCTATTTTCGATGAAATAAATTTTGTATTTTTCCGAAATCGATCAAAGATATATTATAAACATTCTCACTCAAAATATAAGATCAAATATTTTCTTTTATCACTTGTTTACAAAGGTTAAATTTGTTTTTCCTAGGTGGCACGAGATTAGTTTCGTCCAGTTTCGCAGTTTTGTCAATATCTCATCATTCACAGCTTCGTTTTCGGTGAAATTACTTTTATTCGCATTCTAACTCGATGTATATTCAAGTATTAATGTTAATATAATACATATTTTTGGGACCGAAATCAACTATTTTCTGTGATGGTACACCTTTGAGTTTCAACCGATTTTGTAGTTTTTTGAATTACTCCTCAATCGGACCTCTATTTTCGATGAAATAAATTTGTATTCTTCCGGAATCGATCAATTATATCTTATAAACATTCTTACTCAAAATATAAGATCAAATTTCTCTTTTATCACTTGTTTATAAGGGGTTAAATACTTTTTTCTTAGGTGGCACCATATTAGTTTCGTCCAGTTTCGTAGTTTTGTCAATATCTCATCACTCCCAACTTCGTTTTCAGTGAAATTACTTTTATTCGCATTCTAACTCGATGTATATTCAGGTATTAATGTTAATATAATACATATTTTTGGGACTGAAATCAACTATTTTATGTGGTGGTACCCCTTTGAGTTTCGACCAATCTTGTAGTTTTTTGAATTTCTCCTCAATCGGAACAATATTATCAATGAAATAAATTTTGTATTCTTCCGGAATTGATCAAATATATATTATAAACATTCTTATTCAAAATATAAGATCATTATTTTCTTTTATCACTTGTTTACAAGGGTTAAATTCGTTTTTCCTAGGTGGCACCATATTAGTTTCGTCCAGTTTCGTAGTTTTGTCAATATATCATCACTCACAGCTTCTCTTTTAGTGAAATTACTTTTATTCACATTCTCACTCGATGTATATTCATGTATTAATGTTAATATAATACATATTTTTTGGGACCGAAATCAACTATTTTCTGTGATGGTACCCCTTTGAGTTTCGACCAATTTTGTAGTTTTTTGAATTACTCCTCAATCGGAACAATATTTTCGATGAAATATATTTTGTATTCTTCCGGAATCGTTCAAATATATATTATAAACATTCTTATTCAAAATATAAGATCAAATGTTTTCTTTTATCACTTGTTTATAAAGGGTTATATACTTATTTCCTTATTGGCACGAGATTAGTTTCGTCCAGTTTCGCAGTTTTGTCAATATCTCATCTTTCACAGCTTCGTTTTTAGGGAAATTACTTTTATTCGCATTCTAACTCGATGTATATTCAGGTATTAATGTTAATATAATACATATTTTTGGGACCAAAATCAACTATTTTCTGTGATGGTATCCCTTTGAGTTTCGACCGATTTTGTAGTTGTTTGAATTACTCCTCAATCAGAACTCTATTTTCTATGAAATAAATTTTGTATTCTTCCGGAATCGATAAAATATATATTATAAACATTCTTACTCAAAATATAAGATCAAATGTTTTCTTTTATCACTTGTTTACAAGGGTTGAATTCGTTTTTCCTAGGTGGCACCATATTTGTTTCGTAATTTTGTCAATATCTCATCACTCCCAACTTCGTTTTAGTGAAATTAGTTTTTTTTCGCATTCTAACTTGATGTATATTCATGTATTAATGTTAATATAATACACATTTTTGGGACCGTAATCAACTATTTTCTGTGATGGTACCCCTTTGAATTTCAACCGATTTTGTTGTTTTTTGAATTTCTCCTCAATCAGAATTCAATTTGCGATGAAATAAATTTTGTATTGTTCCGAAATCGATCAAATATATATTCTACACATTCTCACATAAAATCTAAGATAAAATATTTTGTTTTATAACTTGTTTATAAGGGGTTAAATACATTTTTCCTAGGTGGCACCATATTAGTTTCGTCCAATTTCGTAGTTTTGTCAATATCTCATCACTCACTACTTCGTTTTCAGTGAAATTACTTTTATTCGCATTCGAACTCGATGTTTATTCATGTATTAATGTTAATATAATACATATTTTTGGGACCGAAATCAACTATTTTCTGTGATGGTACCCCTTTGAGTTTCGATCATTTTTGTAGTTTTTTGAATTACTCCTCAATCGGAACAATATTTTCGATGAAATAAATTTTGTATTCTTCCGGAATCGATCAAATATATATTATAAACATTCTTACTCAAAATATAAGATCAAATGTTTTCTTTTATCACTTGTTTATAAAGGGTTAAATACTTTTTTCCTAGGTGACACCATTTTAATTTCGTAGTTTTGTCAATATCTCATCACTCACAACTTTGTTTTCAGTTAAATTACTTTTATTCGCATTCTAACTAGATGTATATTCAGGTATTAATTTAAATATAATACATATTTTTGGGACCGAAATCAACTATTTTCTGTGATGGTACCCCTTTGAGTTTCAACCAATTTTGTAGTTGTTTGAATTACCCCTCCATCGGAACTCTATTTTCGATGAAATAAATTTTGTACTCTTCCGGAATCGATCAATTATATCTTATAAACATTCTTACTCAAAATATAAGGTCAAATGTTTTCTTTTATCACTTGTTTATAAGGGGTTAAATACTTATTTCCTTGGTGGCACGAGATTAGTTTCGTCCAGTTTCGTAGTTTTGTCAATATCTCATCACTCACAGCTTCGTTTTTAGTGAAATTACTTTAATTCGCGTTCTAACTCGATGTATATTCAGGTATTAATGTTAATATAATACATATTTTTGGGACCGAAATCAACTATTTTCTGTGATGGTACCCCTTTGAGTTTCGACCAATTTTATAGTTTTTTGAATTACTCCTCAATCGGAACAATATTTTCGATGAAATAATTTTGTATTCTTCCGGAATCGATCAAATATATATTATAAACATTCTCACTGAAAATATAAGATCTGATGTTTTCTTTTTTCACTGGTTTATAAGGGGTTAAATACTTTTTTCCATGGTGGCACGATATTATTTTTGTCTAGTTTCGCAGTTTTGTCAATATCTTATCATTCACAGCTTCGTTTTTAGTGAAATTACTTTTATTCGCATTCTAACTCGATGTATATTCAGGTATTAATGTTAATATAATACATATTTTTGGGACTGAAATCAACTATTTTATGTGATGGTATGACTTTTTTCAAAAAGTATCCATTTTAGATTTTTTTTTTTGAAAAAGTGTATATATAAAAAAAATATTTAGAAAAATATGTATACGCGCACCCCAGGGTCGCGCTAGGCGCACCTCAGGGGTGCGCTTATTCCACAGATTTTTTTTTCCCGGGGTGGAAACAACGGTCTATCAGAAACAACGTTGATTTTAAGTCTGCTTATGGTTTTCCTCCTAAATAGAAATTGAGAGATATAATCACGCGTTGCTTCATCTCAGTATTCATAGGTCCAAATTCCTCTAGGCTAGTCTCACCAAATTCCTCTACGCTAGTCTCACTAAATTCCTCGATTGGTTCTCTAAAAATGTGAAGTTTAGATACTAACATGGTACATCAACCAAGGTCTTTCAAGCGAACTGATGCTTGTTCATTCTCTAGGCTAGTCTCACCAAATTCCTCAAGTAAACAAGAAAGGAAGTTATAAGAAGTTAAATACTTTTTTCCTGTCCTATATTTTCCAACTTGTTCTGAACAACATCCGCGAGGCTAAACATTGAAACAAAGTTGTTTATTCACAAGTTTCTGAATGAGACTATTCTTCAAATACACTAGCTAGTTTGACATTTTTAGGAATTACTGCTGCAAAAGAGCTCTTTGGGGTTTTTAGGTGCAAGAGGGCGGCCGACTTTAACTGATTCAGTTTGCTGCAAATTGACATGGTTACTTTAAAAAAAAACTCAATTAAAAAGCTATAGTTATAAGCTCTTTTGCAGCAGACTGAAACTTGTGAATAAACAACTTTGTTTCAATGTTTTACCTCGCGGATGTTGTTCATAACAAGTTTCATTGGAGAAGCTTTAAAAGATATTCGGAAGATGTTGAGTCAGAGATGTACGTCTAGCCTAGAGGAATTTGGACCTATGAATATTGAGATGAAGCAACGCGTGATTATATATCTCAATTTTTATTTAGGAGGAAAACCATAAGAAGACTTAAAATCAACGTTGTTTCTGATAGACTGTTACTTCGGCGAGTGTCACTTCCACTCACTGCTTGGAAGAGAGCAACGATGGAGCATTTAGGGATGTTGTTCAGAACAAGTTTCATTAGAGAAGCTTTACAAGATATTCGGAAGATGTTGAGTCAGAGATGTACGTCTACCCTAGAGGAATTTGGACCTATGAATACTAAGATGAAGCAACGCGTGATTATATCTCTCAATTTCTATTTAGGAGGAAAACCATAAGCAGACTTAAAATCAACGTTGTTTCTGATAGACTGTTACTTCGGCGAGTGTCACTTCCACTCACTGCTTGGAAGAGAGCAACGATGGAGCATTTATGTTAACGTCATTTAGGTCGTAAATCAATTATCTACGTAGGATAATTTTTTTAATTAAAAATAAATCTGTGGAATAAGCGCACCCCGGGGTGCGCGTATACATATTTTTCTAATTTTTTTTTTATATATACACTTTTTCAAATATTTTTTCGAAAATGAATACTTTTTGAAAAAAGTCTGATGGTATCCCTTTGAGTTTCGACCAATTTAGTAGTTTTTTGAATTACTCCTCAATCAGAATTCTATTTTCGATGAAATAAATTTTGTATTCTTCCGGAATCGATCAAATATATATTATAAACATTCTTACTCAAAATATAAGATCAAATGTTTTCTTTTATTACTTGTTTACAAGGGTTAAATTCGTTTTTCCTAGGTGGCACCATATTTGTTTCGTCCAGTTTCTTAGTTTTGTCAATATCTCATCACTCACAACTTCGTTTTCAGTGAAATTAGTTTTATTCGCATTCTAACTCGATGTATATTCATGTATTAATGTTAATATAATACATATTTTTTGGACCGTAATCAACTATTTTCTGTGATGGTACCCCTTTGAATTTTAACCGATTTTGTAGTTGTTTGAATTACTCCTCCATCAGAACTCTATTTTCGATGAAATAAATTTTGTATTCTTCCCGAATCGATCAAATATATCTTATAAACATTCTTAATCAAAATATAAGATCAAATGTTTTCTTTATCACTTGTTTATAAGGGGTTAAATACGTTTTTCTTAGGTGGCACCATATTAGTTTCGTCCAATTTTGTAGTTTAGTCAATATCTCATCACTCACAACTTCGCTTTCGGTGAAATTACTTTATTCATATTTTCACTCGATGTATATTCAGGTATTAATGTTAATATAATACATATTTTTGAGACAGAAATCAACTATTTTCTGCGATGGTACCCCTTTGAGTTTCGACCGATTTTGTAGTTTTTTGAATTACTCCTCAATCAGAACTCTATTTTCGATTAAATAAATTTTGTATTCTTCCGGAATCGATCAAATATATATTCTACACATTCTTACTCAAAATCTAAGTTCAAATTGTTTCTTTTATCACTTGTTTATAATGGATTAAATTCGTTTTTCCTAGGTGGCACCATATTAATTTCGTACAGTTTCGTAGTTTTATCAATATCTCATCACTCACAACTTCGTTTTTAGTTAAATTACTTTTATTTACATTCTACCTCGATGTATATTCATGTATTGATGTTAATATAATACATATTTTTGGGAACGAAATCAACTATTTTCTGTGATGGTACCCCTTTGAGTTTCGACCGATTTTGTAGTTTTTTGAATTACTCCTCAATCGGAACTCTATTTTCGATGAAATAAATTTTGTATTCTTACGGAATCGATCAAATATATATTCTAAACATTCTTACTCAAAATATAAGGTCAAATGTTTTCTTTTATCACTTGTTTATAAGGGGTTAAATACTTATTTCCTTGGTGGCACGAGATTAGTTTCGTCCAGTTTCGCAGTTTTGTCAATATCTCATCACTCACTGCTTCGTTTCTAGTGATATTACTTTTATTCGCGTTGTTACTCGATGTATAATAAGGTATTAATGTTAATATAATACATATTTTTGGGACCGAAATCAACTATTTTCTGTGATGCCCCTTTGAGTTTCGACCAATTTTGTAGTTTTTTGAATTACTCTTATATCAGAACAATATTTTCGATGAAATAAATTTGTATTCTTCCTGAATCGATCAAATATATATTATAAACATTCTCACGCAAAATATAAGATCTAATGTTTTCTTTTATCGATGGTTTATAAGGGGTTAAATACTTTTTTCCATGGTGGCACGATATTATTTTTGTCTACTTTCGCAATTTTGTCAATATCTCATCATTCACAGCTTCGTTTTTAGTGAAATTACTTTTATTCGCATTCTAACTCGATGTATATTCGGGTATTAATGTTAATATAATACATATTCTTGGGACAAAAATCAACTATTTTCTGTGATGGTACCCCTTTGAGATTCGACCGATTTTGTAGTTTTTTGAATTACTCCTCAATCGGAACAATATTTTCGATGAAATAAATTTTGTATTCTTCCGGAATCGATCAATTATATATTATAAACATTCTTACTCAAAATATAAGATCAAATGTTTTCTTTTATCACTTGTTTACAAGGGTTAAATTTGTTTTTCCTAGGTGGCACCATATTAGTTTCGTCCAGTTTCGTAGTTTTGTCAATATCTCATCAATCCCAACTTCGTTTTCAGTGAAATTACTTTTATTCGCATTCTAATTCGATGTATATTCAGGTATTAATGTTAATATAATACATATTTTTGGGACCGAAATCAACTATTTTATGTGATGGTACCCCTTTGAGTTTCAACCAATTTTGTAGTTTTTTGAATTACTCCTCAATCGGAACAATATTTTCGATGAAATAAATTTTGTATTCTTCCCGAATCGATCAAATATATATTATAAACATTTTCACTAAAAATATAAGATCTAATGTTTTCTTTTATCACTTTTTTATAAGGGGTTAAATACGTTTTTCTTAGGTGGCACCATATTAGTTTCGTCCAATTTTGTAGTTTTGTCAATATCTCATCACTCACAACTTCGTTTTCGGTGAAATTACTTTATTCTTATTTTAACTCGATGTATATTCAGATATTAATGTTAATATAATACATATTTTTGAGACATAAATCAACTATTTTCTGCGATGGTACCCCTTTGAGTTTCGACCGATTTTGTAGTTTTTTGAATTACTCCTCAATCAGAACTCTATTTT
Organism: Chamaenerion angustifolium; assembly: GCA_946814005.1. NCBI lineage: Eukaryota > Viridiplantae > Streptophyta > Magnoliopsida > Myrtales > Onagraceae > Chamaenerion > Chamaenerion angustifolium. The sequence goes on from OX328270.1 coordinate 36,690,600, forward strand.
CGATTAAATAAATTTTGTATTCTTCAGGAATCGATCAAATATATATTCTACAAATTCTTACTCAAAATCTAAGATCAAATTGTTTCTTTTATCACTTGTTTATAAAGGGTTAAATTCGTTTTTCCTAGGTGGCACCATATTAATTTCGTACAGTTTCGTAGTTTTGTCAATATCTCATCACTCACAACTTCGTTTTTAGTGAAATTACTTTTATTTACATTCTAACTCTATGTATATTCATGTATTGATGTTAATATAATACATATTTTTGGGAACGAAATCAACTATTTTATGTGATGGTAGCCCTTTGAGTTTCGACCGATTTTGTAGTTTTTTGAATTTCTCCTCAATTAGAATTCTATTTGCGATGAAATAAATTTTGTATTGTTCGGAAATCGATCAAATATTTATTCTACACATTCTTACTCAAAATCTAAGATAAAATATTTTATTTTATAACTTGTTTATAAGGGGTTAAATACATTTTTCCTAGGTGGCACCATATTAGTTTCATCCAATTTCGTAGTTTTGTCAATATCTCATCACTCACAGCTTTGTTTTTAGTGAAATTACTTTTATTCGCATTCTAACTCGATGTTTATTCAGGTAATAATGTTAATATAATACATATTTTTGGGACCGAAATCAACTATTTTCTGTGATGGTACCCCTTTGAGTTTCGACCAATTTTGTAGTTTTTTGAATTACTCCTCAATCGGAACAATATTTTCGATGAAATAAATTTTGTATTCTTCCGGAATCGATCAAATATATATTATTAACATTCTTACTCAAAATATAAGATCAAATGTTTTCTTTTATCACTTGTTTATAAAGGGTTAAATACTTTTTTCCTAGGTGACACCATTTTAGTTTCGTAGTTTTGTCAATATCTCATCACTCACAACTTTGTTTTCAATTAAATTAATTTTATTCGCATTCTAACTCGATGTATATGAAGGTATTAATGTTAATATAATACATATTTTTTAGACAGAAATCAACTATTTTCTGCGATGGTACCCTTTTGAATTTCGACCGATTTTGTAGTTTTTTGAATTACTCCTCAATCAGAACTCTATTTTCGATTAAATAAATTTTGTATTTTCTACACATTCTTACTCAAAATCTAAGATCAAATTGTTTCTTTTATCACTTGTTTATAAGGGATTAAATTCGTTTTTCCTAGGTGGCACCATATTAATTTCGTACAGTTTCGTAGTTTTATCAATATCTCATCACTCACAACTTCGTTGTATTGATGTTAAATTACTTTTATTTACATTCTAACTCGATGTATATTCATGTATTGATGTTAATATAATACATATTTTTGGGACCGAAATCAACTATTTTCTATGATGGTACCCCTTTGAGATTCGACCAATTTTGTAGTTTTTTGAATTACTCCTCAATCGGAACAATATTTTCGATGAAATAAATTTGTATTCTTCCTGAATCGATCAAATATATATTATAAAAATTCTCACTCGAAATATAAGATCTAATGTTTTCTTTTAGCACTGGTTTATAAGGGGTTAAATACTTTTTTCCATGGTGGCACGATATTAGTTTCGTCCAGTTTCGTCCAGTTTCGCAGTTTTGTCAATATCTCATCACTCACTGCTTCGTTTCTAGTGATATTACTTTTATTCGCATTCTAACTCGATGTATATTAAGGTATTAATGTTAATGTAATACATATTTTTAGGACCGAAATCAACTATTTTCTGTGATGTACCCCTTTGAGTTTCGACCAATTTCGCAGTTTTTTGAATTACTCCTCAATCGGAACATTATTTTCGATGAAATATATTTTGTATTCTTCCGGAATCGTTCAAATATATATTATAAACATTCTTATTCAAAATATAAGATCAAATGTTTTCTTTTATCACTTGTTTATAAAGGGTTATATACTTATTTCCTTATTGGCACGAGATTAGTTTCGTCCAGTTTCGCAGTTTTGTCAATATCTCATCTTTCACAGCTTCGTTTTTAGGGAAATTACTTTTATTCGCATTCTAACTCGATGTATATTCAGGTATTAATGTTAATATAATACATATTTTTGGGACCAAAATCAACTATTTTCTGTGATGGTACCCCTTTGAGTTTCGACCATTTTTGTAGTTTTTTTAATTACTCCTCAATCAGAACAATATTTTCGATGAAATAAATTTTGGATTCTTCTGGAATCGATAAAATATATATTATAAACATTCTTACTCAAAATATAAGATCAAATGTTTTCTTTTATCACTTGTTTATAAGGGGTTAAATACTTTTTTCCTAGGTGGCACCATTTTAGTTTCGTAGTTTTGTCAATATCTCATCTCTTACAGCTTCATTTTTAGTGAATTACTTTTATTCGCATTTTAACTAAATGTATATTCAGGTATTAATGTTAATATAATACATATTTTTGGGACCAAAATCAACTATTTTCTGTGATGGTACCCCTTTGAGTTTCGACCATTTTTGTAGTTTTTTGAATTACTCCTCAGTCGGACCTCTATTTTCGATGAAATAAATTTTGTATTCTTCCCGAGTCGATCAAATATATCTTATAAACATTCTTACTCAAAATATAAGGTCAAATGTTTTTTTTTATCACTTGTTTATAAGGGGTTAAATACTTATTTCCTTGGTGGCACGAGATTAGTTTCGTCCAGTTTTGCAGTTTTGTCAATATCTCATCACTCACAGCTTCGTTTTTAGTGAAATTACTTTTATTCGTGTTCTAACTCGATGTATATTCAGGTATTAATGTTAATATAATACATATTTTTGGGACCGAAATCAACAATTTTCTGTGATGGTACCCCTTTGAGATTCGACCAATTTTGTAGTTTTTGAATTACTCCTCAATAGGAACAATATTTTCGATGAAATAAATATTGTATTCTTCCGGAATCGATCAAATATATATTATAAACATTCTTACTCAAAATATAAGATCAAACGTTTTCTTTTATCACTTGTTTATAAGTGGTTAAATACTTATTTCCTTGGTGACACGAGATTAGTTTCGTCCAGTTTCGCAGTATTGTCAATATCTCATCACTCACAGCTTCGTTTTTAGTGAAATTACTTTTATTCGCATTCTAACTCGATGTATATTCAGGTATTAATGTTAATATAATACATATTTTTGCGACCAAAACAACAATTTTCTGTGAAGGTACCCCCTTTGAGTTTCGACCAATTTATGTAGTTTTTTGAATTACTCCTCAATCGGAACAATATTTTCGATGAAATAAATTTTGTATTCTTCCGGAATCAATCAAATATATAGTATAAACATTCTTACTCAAAATATAAGATCAAATGTTTTCTTTTATCACTTGTTTATAAGGGGTTAAATACCTTTTTCCTAGGTGGCACCATTTTAGTTTCGCAGTTTTGTCAATATCTCATCTCTCACAGCTTCGTTTTTAGTGAATTACTTTTATTCGCATTCTAACTCGATGTATATGCAGGTATTAATGTTAATATAATACATATTTTTGAGACCGAAATCAACTATTTTCTGTGATGGTACCCCTTTGAGTTTCGACCGATTTTGTAGTTTTTTGAATTACTCCTCAATCGGAACTCTATTTTCGATGAAATAAATTTTGTATTCTTCCCGAATCGATCAAATATATATTCTAAACATTCTTATTCAAAATATAAGATCAAATGTTTTCTTTTATCACTTGTTTATAAGGGGTTAAATACTTATTTCCTTGGTGGCACGAGATTAGTTTGGTCTTATTTCGCAGTTTTGTCAATATCTCATCACTCACACCTTCGTTTTTAGTGAAATTACTTTTATTCGCATTCTAACTCGATATATATTCAGGTATTAATGTTAATATAATACATATTTTTGGGACCAAAATCAACTATTTTCTGTGATGGTACCCCTATGAGTTTCGACCATTTTTGTAGTTTTTTGAATTACTCCTCAATCGGAACAATATTTTCGATGAAATAAATTTTGGATTCCTCCGGAATCGATAAAATATATATTATAAACATTCTTACTCAAAATATAAGATCAAATGTTTTCTTTTATCACTTGTTTATAAGGGGTTAAATACTTTTTTCCTAGGTGGCACCATTTTAGTTTCGTAGTTTTGTCAATATCTCATCTCTTACAGCTTCATTTTTAGTGAATTACTTTTATTCGCATTCTAACTAAATGTATATTCAGGTATTAATGTTAATATAATACATATTTTTGAGACCAAAATCAACTATTTTCTGTGATGGTACCCCTTTGAGTTTCGACCATTTTTGTAGTTTTTTGAATTACTCCTCAATCGGACCTCTATTTTCGATGAAATAAATTTTGTATTCTTCCCGAGTCGATCAAATATATCTTATAAACATTCTTACTCAAAATATAAGATCAAATGTTTTTTTTTATCACTTGTTTATAAGGGGTTAAATACTTATTTCCTTGGTGGCACGAGATTAGTTTCGTCCAGTTTTGCAGTTTTGTCAATATCTCATCACTCACAGCTTCGTTTTTAGTGAAATTACTTTTATTCGTGTTCTAACTCGATGTATATTCAGGTATTAATGTTAATATAATACATATTTTTGGGACCGAAATCAACAATTTTCTGTGATGGTACCCCTTTGAGATTCGACCAATTTTGTAGTTTTTGAATTACTCCTCAATAGGAACAATATTTTCGATGAAATAAATATTGTATTCTTCCGGAATCGATCAAATATATATTATAAACATTCTTACTCAAAATATAAGATCAAACGTTTTCTTTTATCACTTGTTTATAAGTGGTTAAATACTTATTTCCTTGGTGACACGAGATTAGTTTCGTCCAGTTTCGCAGTATTGTCAATATCTCATCACTCACAGCTTCGTTTTTAGTGAAATTACTTTTATTCGCATTCTAACTCGATGTATATTCAGGTATTAATGTTAATATAATACATATTTTTGCGACCAAAACAACAATTTTCTGTGAAGGTACCCCCTTTGAGTTTCGACCAATTTATGTAGTTTTTTGAATTACTCATCAATCGGAACAATATTTTCGATGAAATAAATTTTGTATTCTTCCGGAATCAATCAAATATATAGTATAAACATTCTTACTCAAAATATAAGATCAAATGTTTTCTTTTATCACTTGTTTATAAGGGGTTAAATACCTTTTTCCTAGGTGGCACCATTTTAGTTTCGCAGTTTTGTCAATATCTCATCTCTCACAGCTTCGTTTTTAGTGAATTACTTTTATTCGCATTCTAACTCGATGTATATGCAGGTATTAATGTTAATATAATACATATTTTTGAGACCGAAATCAACTATTTTCTGTGATGGTACCCCTTTGAGTTTCGACCGATTTTGTAGTTTTTTGAATTACTCCTCAATCGGAACTCTATTTTCGATGAAATAAATTTTGTATTCTTCCCGAATCGATCAAATATATATTCTAAACATTCTTATTCAAAATATAAGATCAAATGTTTTCTTTTATCACTTGTTTATAAGGGGTTAAATACTTATTTCCTTGGTGGCACGAGATTAGTTTGGTCTTATTTCGCAGTTTTGTCAATATCTCATCACTCACACCTTCGTTTTTAGTGAAATTACTTTTATTCGCATTCTAACTCGATATATATTCAGGTATTAATGTTAATATAATACATATTTTTGGGACCAAAATCAACTATTTTCTGTGATGGTACCCCTATGAGTTTCGACCATTTTTGTAGTTTTTTGAATTACTCCTCAATCGGAACAATATTTTCGATGAAATAAATTTTGGATTCCTCCGGAATCGATAAAATATATATTATAAACATTCTTACTCAAAATATAAGATCAAATGTTTTCTTTTATCACTTGTTTATAAGGGGTTAAATACTTTTTTCCTAGGTGGCACCATTTTAGTTTCGTAGTTTTGTCAATATCTCATCTCTTACAGCTTCATTTTTAGTGAATTACTTTTATTCGCATTCTAACTAAATGTATATTCAGGTATTAATGTTAATATAATACATATTTTTGAGACCAAAATCAACTATTTTCTGTGATGGTACCCCTTTGAGTTTCGACCATTTTTGTAGTTTTTTGAATTACTCCTCAATCGGACCTCTATTTTCGATGAAATAAATTTTGTATTCTTCCCGAGTCGATCAAATATATCTTATAAACATTCTTACTCAAAATATAAGATCAAATGTTTTTTTTATCACTTGTTTATAAGGGGTTAAATACTTATTTCCTTGGTGGCACGAGATTAGTTTCGTCCAGTTTTGCAGTTTTGTCAATATCTCATCACTCACAGCTTCGTTTTTAGTGAAATTACTTTTATTCGTGTTCTAACTCGATGTATATTCAGGTATTAATGTTAATATAATACATATTTTTGGGACCGAAATCAACAATTTTCTGTGATGGTACCCCTTTGAGATTCGACCAATTTTGTAGTTTTTGAATTACTCCTCAATAGGAACAATATTTTCGATGAAATAAATATTGTATTCTTCCGGAATCGATCAAATATATATTATAAACATTCTTACTCAAAATATAAGATCAAACGTTTTCTTTTATCACTTGTTTATAAGTGGTTAAATACTTATTTCCTTGGTGACACGAGATTAGTTTCGTCCAGTTTCGCAGTATTGTCAATATCTCATCACTCACAGCTTCGTTTTTAGTGAAATTACTTTTATTCGCATTCTAACTCGATGTATATTCAGGTATTAATGTTAATATAATACATATTTTTGCGACCAAAACAACAATTTTCTGTGAAGGTACCCCCTTTGAGTTTCGACCAATTTATGTAGTTTTTTGAATTACTCATCAATCGGAACAATATTTTCGATGAAATAAATTTTGTATTCTTCCGGAATCAATCAAATATATAGTATAAACATTCTTACTCAAAATATAAGATCAAATGTTTTCTTTTATCACTTGTTTATAAGGGGTTAAATACCTTTTTCCTAGGTGGCACCATTTTAGTTTCGCAGTTTTGTCAATATCTCATCTCTCACAGCTTCGTTTTTAGTGAATTACTTTTATTCGCATTCTAACTCGATGTATATGCAGGTATTAATGTTAATATAATACATATTTTTGAGACCGAAATCAACTATTTTCTGTGATGGTACCCCTTTGAGTTTCGACCGATTTTGTAGTTTTTTGAATTACTCCTCAATCGGAACTCTATTTTCGATGAAATAAATTTTGTATTCTTCCCGAATCGATCAAATATATATTCTAAACATTCTTATTCAAAATATAAGATCAAATGTTTTCTTTTATCACTTGTTTATAAGGGGTTAAATACTTATTTCCTTGGTGGCACGAGATTAGTTTGGTCTTATTTCGCAGTTTTGTCAATATCTCATCACTCACACCTTCGTTTTTAGTGAAATTACTTTTATTCGCATTCTAACTCGATATATATTCAGGTATTAATGTTAATATAATACATATTTTTGGGACCAAAATCAACTATTTTCTGTGATGGTACCCCTATGAGTTTCGACCATTTTTGTAGTTTTTTGAATTACTCCTCAATCGGAACAATATTTTCGATGAAATAAATTTTGGATTCCTCCGGAATCGATAAAATATATATTATAAACATTCTTACTCAAAATATAAGATCAAATGTTTTCTTTTATCACTTGTTTATAAGGGGTTAAATACTTTTTTCCTAGGTGGCACCATTTTAGTTTCGTAGTTTTGTCAATATCTCATCTCTTACAGCTTCATTTTTAGTGAATTACTTTTATTCGCATTCTAACTAAATGTATATTCAGGTATTAATGTTAATATAATACATATTTTTGGGACCAAAATCAACTATTTTCTGTGATGGTACCCCTTTGAGTTTCGACCATTTTTGTAGTTTTTTGAATTACTCCTCAATCGGACCTCTATTTTCGATGAAATAAATTTTGTATTCTTCCCGAGTCGATCAAATATATCTTATAAACATTCTTACTCAAAATATAAGATCAAATGTTTTTTTTTATCACTTGTTTATAAGGGGTTAAATACTTATTTCCTTGGTGGCACGAGATTAGTTTCGTCCAGTTTTGCAGTTTTGTCAATATCTCATCACTCACAGCTTCGTTTTTAGTGAAATTACTTTTATTCGTGTTCTAACTCGATGTATATTCAGGTATTAATGTTAATATAATACATATTTTTGGGACCGAAATCAACAATTTTCTGTGATGGTACCCCTTTGAGATTCGACCAATTTTGTAGTTTTTGAATTACTCCTCAATAGGAACAATATTTTCGATGAAATAAATATTGTATTCTTCCGGAATCGATCAAATATATATTATAAACATTCTTACTCAAAATATAAGATCAAACGTTTTCTTTTATCACTTGTTTATAAGTGGTTAAATACTTATTTCCTTGGTGACACGAGATTAGTTTCGTCCAGTTTCGCAGTATTGTCAATATCTCATCACTCACAGCTTCGTTTTTAGTGAAATTACTTTTATTCGCATTCTAACTCGATGTATATTCAGGTATTAATGTTAATATAATACATATTTTTGCGACCAAAACAACAATTTTCTGTGAAGGTACCCCCTTTGAGTTTCGACCAATTTATGTAGTTTTTTGAATTACTCATCAATCGGAACAATATTTTCGATGAAATAAATTTTGTATTCTTCCGGAATCAATCAAATATATAGTATAAACATTCTTACTCAAAATATAAGATCAAATGTTTTCTTTTATCACTTGTTTATAAGGGGTTAAATACCTTTTTCCTAGGTGGCACCATTTTAGTTTCGCAGTTTTGTCAATATCTCATCTCTCACAGCTTCGTTTTTAGTGAATTACTTTTATTCGCATTCTAACTCGATGTATATGCAGGTATTAATGTTAATATAATACATATTTTTGAGACCGAAATCAACTATTTTCTGTGATGGTACCCCTTTGAGTTTCGACCGATTTTGTAGTTTTTTGAATTACTCCTCAATCGGAACTCTATTTTCGATGAAATAAATTTTGTATTCTTCCCGAATCGATCAAATATATATTCTAAACATTCTTATTCAAAATATAAGATCAAATGTTTTCTTTTATCACTTGTTTATAAGGGGTTAAATACTTATTTCCTTGGTGGCACGAGATTAGTTTGGTCTTATTTCGCAGTTTTGTCAATATCTCATCACTCACACCTTCGTTTTTAGTGAAATTACTTTTATTCGCATTCTAACTCGATATATATTCAGGTATTAATGTTAATATAATACATATTTTTGGGACCAAAATCAACTATTTTCTGTGATGGTACCCCTATGAGTTTCGACCATTTTTGTAGTTTTTTGAATTACTCCTCAATCGGAACAATATTTTCGATGAAATAAATTTTGGATTCCTCCGGAATCGATAAAATATATATTATAAACATTCTTACTCAAAATATAAGATCAAATGTTTTCTTTTATCACTTGTTTATAAGGGGTTAAATACTTTTTTCCTAGGTGGCACCATTTTAGTTTCGTAGTTTTGTCAATATCTCATCTCTTACAGCTTCATTTTTAGTGAATTACTTTTATTCGCATTCTAACTAAATGTATATTCAGGTATTAATGTTAATATAATACATATTTTTGGGACCAAAATCAACTATTTTCTGTGATGGTACCCCTTTGAGTTTCGACCATTTTTGTAGTTTTTTGAATTACTCCTCAATCGGACCTCTATTTTCGATGAAATAAATTTTGTATTCTTCCCGAGTCGATCAAATATATCTTATAAACATTCTTACTCAAAATATAAGATCAAATGTTTTTTTTTATCACTTGTTTATAAGGGGTTAAATACTTATTTCCTTGGTGGCACGAGATTAGTTTCGTCCAGTTTTGCAGTTTTGTCAATATCTCATCACTCACAGCTTCGTTTTTAGTGAAATTACTTTTATTCGTGTTCTAACTCGATGTATATTCAGGTATTAATGTTAATATAATACATATTTTTGGGACCGAAATCAACAATTTTCTGTGATGGTACCCCTTTGAGATTCGACCAATTTTGTAGTTTTTGAATTACTCCTCAATAGGAACAATATTTTCGATGAAATAAATATTGTATTCTTCCGGAATCGATCAAATATATATTATAAACATTCTTACTCAAAATATAAGATCAAACGTTTTCTTTTATCACTTGTTTATAAGTGGTTAAATACTTATTTCCTTGGTGACACGAGATTAGTTTCGTCCAGTTTCGCAGTATTGTCAATATCTCATCACTCACAGCTTCGTTTTTAGTGAAATTACTTTTATTCGCATTCTAACTCGATGTATATTCAGGTATTAATGTTAATATAATACATATTTTTGCGACCAAAACAACAATTTTCTGTGAAGGTACCCCCTTTGAGTTTCGACCAATTTATGTAGTTTTTTGAATTACTCCTCAATCGGAACAATATTTTCGATGAAATAAATTTTGTATTCTTCCGGAATCAATCAAATATATAGTATAAACATTCTTACTCAAAATATAAGATCAAATGTTTTCTTTTATCACTTGTTTATAAGGGGTTAAATACCTTTTTCCTAGGTGGCACCATTTTAGTTTCGCAGTTTTGTCAATATCTCATCTCTCACAGCTTCGTTTTTAGTGAATTACTTTTATTCGCATTCTAACTCGATGTATATGCAGGTATTAATGTTAATATAATACATATTTTTGAGACCGAAATCAACTATTTTCTGTGATGGTACCCCTTTGAGTTTCGACCGATTTTGTAGTTTTTTGAATTACTCCTCAATCGGAACTCTATTTTCGATGAAATAAATTTTGTATTCTTCCCGAATCGATCAAATATATATTCTAAACATTCTTATTCAAAATATAAGATCAAATGTTTTCTTTTATCACTTGTTTATAAGGGGTTAAATACTTATTTCCTTGGTGGCACGAGATTAGTTTGGTCTTATTTCGCAGTTTTGTCAATATCTCATCACTCACACCTTCGTTTTTAGTGAAATTACTTTTATTCGCATTCTAACTCGATATATATTCAGGTATTAATGTTAATATAATACATATTTTTGGGACCAAAATCAACTATTTTCTGTGATGGTACCCCTATGAGTTTCGACCATTTTTGTAGTTTTTTGAATTACTCCTCAATCGGAACAATATTTTCGATGAAATAAATTTTGGATTCCTCCGGAATCGATAAAATATATATTATAAACATTCTTACTCAAAATATAAGATCAAATGTTTTCTTTTATCACTTGTTTATAAGGGGTTAAATACTTTTTTCCTAGGTGGCACCATTTTAGTTTCGTAGTTTTGTCAATATCTCATCTCTTACAGCTTCATTTTTAGTGAATTACTTTTATTCGCATTCTAACTAAATGTATATTCAGGTATTAATGTTAATATAATACATATTTTTGGGACCAAAATCAACTATTTTCTGTGATGGTACCCCTTTGAGTTTCGACCATTTTTGTAGTTTTTTGAATTACTCCTCAATCGGACCTCTATTTTCGATGAAATAAATTTTGTATTCTTCCCGAGTCGATCAAATATATCTTATAAACATTCTTACTCAAAATATAAGATCAAATGTTTTTTTTTATCACTTGTTTATAAGGGGTTAAATACTTATTTCCTTGGTGGCACGAGATTAGTTTCGTCCAGTTTTGCAGTTTTGTCAATATCTCATCACTCACAGCTTCGTTTTTAGTGAAATTACTTTTATTCGTGTTCTAACTCGATGTATATTCAGGTATTAATGTTAATATAATACATATTTTTGGGACCGAAATCAACAATTTTCTGTGATGGTACCCCTTTGAGATTCGACCAATTTTGTAGTTTTTGAATTACTCCTCAATAGGAACAATATTTTCGATGAAATAAATATTGTATTCTTCCGGAATCGATCAAATATATATTATAAACATTCTTACTCAAAATATAAGATCAAACGTTTTCTTTTATCACTTGTTTATAAGTGGTTAAATACTTATTTCCTTGGTGACACGAGATTAGTTTCGTCCAGTTTCGCAGTATTGTCAATATCTCATCACTCACAGCTTCGTTTTTAGTGAAATTACTTTTATTCGCATTCTAACTCGATGTATATTCAGGTATTAATGTTAATATAATACATATTTTTGCGACCAAAACAACAATTTTCTGTGAAGGTACCCCCTTTGAGTTTCGACCAATTTATGTAGTTTTTTGAATTACTCCTCAATCGGAACAATATTTTCGATGAAATAAATTTTGTATTCTTCCGGAATCAATCAAATATATAGTATAAACATTCTTACTCAAAATATAAGATCAAATGTTTTCTTTTATCACTTGTTTATAAGGGGTTAAATACCTTTTTCCTAGGTGGCACCATTTTAGTTTCGCAGTTTTATCAATATCTCATCTCTCACAGCTTCGTTTTTAGTGAATTACTTTTATTCGCATTCTAACTCGATGTATATGCAGGTATTAATGTTAATATAATACATATTTTTGAGACCGAAATCAACTATTTTCTGTGATGGTACCCCTTTGAGTTTCGACCGATTTTGTAGTTTTTTGAATTACTCCTCAATCGGAACTCTATTTTCGATGAAATAAATTTGTATTCTTACTGAATTGATCAAATATATCTTATAAACATTCTTACTCAAAATATAAGATCAAATGTTTTCTTTTATCACTTGTTTATAAGGGGTTAAATACTTATTTCCTTGGTGGCACGAGATTAGTTTCGTCCAGTTTTGCAGTTTTATCAATATCTCATCACTCACAGCTTCGTTTTTAGTGAAATTACTTTTATTCGTGTTCTAACTCGATGTATATTCAGGTATTAATGTTAATATAATACATATTTTTGCGACCAAAACAACAATTTTCTGTGAAGGTACCCCCTTTGAGTTTCGATCAATTTATGTAGTTTTTTGAATTACTCCTCAATCGGAACAATATTTTCGATGAAATAATTTTGTATTCTTCCGGAATCGATCAAATATATAGTATAAACATTCTTACTCAAAATATAAGATCGAATGTTTTCTTTTATCACTTGTTTATAAGGGGTTCAATACTTATTTCCTTGGTGGCACGAGATTAGTTTTGTCGAGTTTCGCAGTTTTGTCAATATCTCATCACTCACAGCTTCGTTTTTAGTGAAATTACTTTTATTCGCATTCTAACTCGATGTATATTCAGGTATTAATGTTAATATAATACATATTTTTGGGACCAAAATCAACTATTTTCTGTGATGGTACCCCTTTGAGTTTCGACCATTTTTGTAGTTTTTTGAATTACTCCTCAATCGGAACTCTATTTTCGATGAAATAAATTATGTATTCTTCCGGAATCGATCAAATATATATTATAAACATTCTTACTCAAAATATAAGATCACATGTTTTCTTTTATCACTTGTTTATAAAGGGTTAAATACTTTTTTCCTAGGTGGCACCATTTTACTTTCGTAGTTTTGTCAATATCTCATCACTCCAAACTTTGTTTTCAGTTAAATTACTTTTATTCGCATTCTAACTCGATGTATATGCAAGTATTAATGTTAATATAATACATATTTTTGGGACCGAAATCAACTATTTTCTGTGATGGTACCCCTTTGAGTGTCAATCGATTTTGTAGTTTTTTGAATTACATCTCAATCGGAACTCTATTTTCGATGAAATAAATTTTGTATTCTTCCGGAATCGATCAAATATATATTCTAAACATTCTTATTCAAAATATAAGATCAAATGTTTTCTTTTATCACTTGTTTATAAGGGTTTAAATACTTATTTCCTTGGTGGCACGAGATTAGTTTGGTCTTATTTCGCAGTTTTGTCAATATCTCATCACTCACACCTTCGTTTTTAGTGAAATTACTTTTATTCGCATTCTAACTCGATGTATATTCTGGTATTAATGTTAATATAATACATATTTTTGGGACCAAAATCAACTATTTTCTGTGATGGTACGCCTTTGAGTTTCGACCATTTTTGTAGTTTTTTTAATTACTCCTCAATCAGAACAATATTTTCGATGAAATAAATTTTGGATTCTTCCGGAATCGATCAAATATATACTATAAACACTCTTACTCAAAATATACGATCAAATGTTTTCTTTTATCACTTGTTTATAAGGGGTTAAATACTTTTTTCCTAGGTGGCACCATTTTAGTTTCGCAGTTTTGTCAATATCTCATCTCTTACAGCTTCGTTTTTAGTGAATTACTTTTATTCGCATTCTAACTTGATGAATATGAAGGTATTAATGTTAATATAATACATATTTTTGAGACCAAAATCAACTATTTTCTGTGATGGTACCCCTTTAAGTGTCGACCGATTTTGTAGTTTTTTGAATTACTCCTCAATCGGAACAATATTTTCGATGAAATAGTTTTGTATTCTTCCCGAATCGATCAAATATATATTCTAAACATTCTTACTCAAAATATAAGGTCAAATGTTTTATTTTATCACTTGTTTATAAGGGGTTAAATACTTATTTCCTTGGTGGCACGAGATTAGTTTCGTCCAGTTTCGCAGTTTTGTCAATATCTCATCACTCACAGCTTCGTTTTTAGTGAAATTACTTTTATTCGTGTTCTAAATCGATGTATATTCAGGTATTAAAGTTAATATAATACATATTTTTGGGACCGAAATCAACAATTTTCTGTGATGGTACCCCTTTGAGATTCGACCAATTTTGTAGTTTTTGAATTACTCCTCAATAGGAACAATATTTTCGATGAAATAAATATTGTATTCTTCCGGAATCGATCAAATATATATTATAAACATTCTTACTCAAAATATAAGATCAAACGTTTTCTTTTATCACTTGTTTATAAGTGGTTAAATACTTATTACCTTGGTGGCACGAGATTAGTTTCGTCCAGTTTCGCAGTTTTGTCAATATCTCATCACTCACAGCTTCGTTTTTAGTGAAATTACTTTTATTCGCGTTCTAACTCGATGTATATTCAGGTATTAATGTTAATATAATACATATTTTTGGGACCGAAATCAACTATTTTCTGTGATGGTACCCCTTTGAGTTTCGACCGATTTTGTAGTTTTTTGAATTACTCCTCAATCGGAACTCTATTTTCGATGAAATAAATTTGGTATTCTTCCGGAATCGATCAAATATATATTCTACACATTCTTACTCAAAATCTAAGATCAAATTGTTCATTTTATCACTTGTTTATAAGGAGTTAAATTCGTTTTTCCTAGGTGGCACCATATTAGTTTCCTCTAGTTTCGTAGTTTTGTCAATATTTCATCACTCATAGCTTCATTTTTAGTGAAATTACTTTTATTCGCATTCTAACTTGATGTATATTCAGGTATTAATGTTAATATCGTACTTATTTTTCGAACCGAAATCAACTATTTTCTGTGATGGTACCCCTTTGAGTTTCGACCGATTTTGTAGTTTTTTGAATTACTCCTCAATCGGAACTCTATTTTCGATGAAATAAATTATGCATTCTTCCGGAATCGATCAAAAATATCTTCTACACATTCTTACTCAAAATCTTATATCAAATTTTTTATTTTATCACTTGATTATAAGGGGTTAAATTCGTTTTTCCTAGGTGGCACCATATTAGTTTCGTCCAATTTCGTAGTTTTGTCAATATCTCATCACTCACTACTTCGTTTTCAGTGAAATTAATTTTATTCGCATTCGAACTCGATGTTTATGCAGGTATTAATGTTAATATAATACATATTTCTGGGACCGAAGTCAACTATTTTCTGTGATGGTTCCCCTTTGAGTTTCGACCGATTTTGTAGTTTTTTGAATTATTCCTCAATCGGAACTCTATTTTGATGAAATAAATTTGTATTCATCCGGAATCGATCAAATATATATTATAAAGATTCTTACTCAAAATATAAGATCAAATGTTTTCTTTTATCACTTGTTTACAATGGTTAAATTCGTTTTTCCTAGGTGGCACGAGATTAGTTTGGTCTTATTTCGCACTTTTGTCAATATCTCATCACTCACACCTTCGTTTTTAGTGAAATTACTTTTATTTGCGTTCGAACTCGATGTATATTCAGGTATTAATGTTAATATAATATATATTTTTTGGAACTAAGTCAACTCTTTATGTGATGGTACCCCTTTGAGTTTCGACCGATTTTGTTGTTTTTTGAATTATTCCTCAATCAGAACTCTATTTTCGATGAAATAAATTTTGTATTCTTCCGGAATCGAGCAAATATATATTATAAACATTCTTACTCAAAATATAAGATCAAATGTTTTCTTTTATCACTTGTTTATAAGGGGTTAAGTACTTATTTCCTTCGTGGCACGAGATTAGTTTCGTCCAGTTTTTGTCAATATCTCATCACTCACAACTTCGTTTTTAGTGAAATTACTTTTATTCGCGTTCTAACTCGATGTATATTCAGGTATTAATGTTAATATAATACATATTTTGGGGACCGAAATCAACTATTTTCTGTGATGGTACCCCTTTGAGTTTCGACCAATTTTGTAGTTTTTTGAATTTCTCATCAATCAGAACTCTATTTTCGATGAAATAAATTTTGTATCCTTCCGGAATCGATCAAATATATATTCTAAACATTCTTACTCAAAATATAAGATCAAATGTTTTCTTTTATCACTTGTGTATAAGGGGTTAAATACTTTTTTCCTCGGTGGCACCATTTTAGTTTCGTCCCATTTCGTAGTTTTGTCAATATCTCGTCACTTACAACTTCGTTTTTAGTGAAATTAGTTTTATTCGCATTCTAACTCGATGTATATTCTGGTATTAATGTTAATATAATACATATTTTGGGACCGAAATCAACTATTTTATGTGATGGTACCCCTTTAAGTTTCAACCAATTTTGTAGTTGTTTGAATTACTCCTCCATCGGAACTCTATTTTTGATGAAATAAATTTTGTAATCTTCCCGAATCGATCAAATATATCTTATAAACATTCTTACTCAAAATACAAGATCAAATGTTTTCTTTTATCACTTGTTTATAAGAGGTTAAATACTTTTTTCTTAGGTGGCACCATATTAGTTTCGTCCAATTTTGTAGTTTTGTCAATATCTCATCACTCACAACTTCGTTTTCGGTGAAATTACTTTATTCGCATTTTAACTTGATGTATATTCAGGTATTAATGTTAATATAATACATATTTTTGAGACAGAAATAAACTATTTTCTATGATGGTACCCCTTTGAGTTTCGACCGATTTTGTAGTTTTTTAAATTACTCCTCAATCGGAACTCTATTTTCGATGAAATAAATTTTGTATTCTTCCGGAATCGATCAAATATATATTCTACACATTCTTACTCAAAATCTAAGATCAAATTGTTCCTTTTATCACTTGTTTATAAGGGGTTAAATTCGTTTTTCCTAGGTGGCATCATATTAATTTCGTACAGTTTCGTAGTTTTGTCAATATCTCATCACTCACAACTTCGTTTTTAGTGAAATTACTTTATTCACATTCTAATTCGATGTATATTCATGTATTAATGTTAATATAATACATATTTTTGGGACCGAAATCAACTATTTTATGTGATGGTACCCCTTTGAATTTCAACCGATTTTGTAGTTTTTTGAATTTCTCCTCAATCAGAATTCTATTTTCGAAGAAATAAATTTTATATTCCTCCGAAATCGATCAAATATATAGTCTACACATTCTTACTCAAAATCTAAGATAAAATATTTTATTTTATAACTTGTTTATAAGGGGTTAAATACATTTTTCCTAGGGGGCACCATATTAGTTTCGTCCAATTTCGGAGTTTTGTCAATATCTCATCACTCACAACTTCGTTTTTAGTGAAATTAATTTTATTCACATTCTAATTCGATGTTTATTCAGGTATTAATGTTAATATAATACATATTTTTGGGACCAAAGTCAACTATTTTCTGTGATGGTACCCCTTTGAGATTCGACCGATTTTGTAGTTTTTTGAATTATTCCTCAATCGGAACTCTATTTCGATAAAATAAATTTTGTATTCATCCGGAATCGTTCAAATATATATTATAAACATTTTTACTCAAAATATAAGATCAAATGTTTTCATTTATCACTTGTTTACAAGGATTAAATTCGATTTTCCTAGGTGGCACCATATTAGTTTCGTCCAGTTTCGTAATTTTGACGATATCTCATCACTCTCAACTTCGTTTTCAGTGAAATTACTTTTATTCACATTCGATCTCGATGTTTATTCAGGTATTAAGGTTAATATAATACATATTTTTGTGACCGAAGTCAACTATTTTCTGTGATGGTACCCCTTTGAGTTTCGACTGATTTTGTAGTTTTTTGAATTATTCCTCAATCGGAACTCTATTTCGACGAAATAAATTTGTATTCTTCCGGAATCGATTAAATATATATTATAAACATTCTCACTCAAAATATAAGATCTAATGTTTTCTTTTATCACTGGTTTATAAGGGGTTAAATACTTTTTTCCATGGTGGCACGAGATTAGTTTCGTCCAGTTTCGCAGTTTTGTCAATATCTCATCACTCACAGCTTCGTTTTTAGTGAAATTACTTTTATTCGCATTCTAACTCGATGTATATTCAAGTATTAATGTTAATATAATACATATTTTTAGGACCGAAATCAACTATTTTCTGTGATGGTACCCCTTTGAATTTCAACCGATTTTGTAGTTTTTTGAATTACTCCTCAATCGGAACAATATTTTCGATGAAATAAATTTTGTATTCTTCCGGAATCGATCAAATATATACTATAAACATTATTACTCTAAAAAAATAATCAAATGGTTTCTTTTATCACTTGTTTATAATGGGTTAAATACCTTTATCCTAGGTGGCACCATTTTAGTTTTGTCAATATATAATCACTCACAACTTTGTTTTCAGTTAAATTACTTTTATTCGCATTCTAACTCGATGTATATGCAGGTATTAATGTTAATATAATACATATTTTTGGTACCGAAATCAACTATTTTCTGTGATGGTACCCCTTTAGGTTTCGACCGATTTTGTAGTTTTTTGAATTACTCCTCCATCGGAACTCTATTTTCGATGAAATAAATTTTGTATTCTTCCAGAATCGATCAAATATATATTCTACACATTCTTACTCAAAATCTAAGATGAAATTGTTTATTTTATCACTTGTTTATAAGGGGTTAAATTCGTTTTTCCTAGGTGGCACCATATTAATTTCGTACACTTTCGTAGTTTTGTCAATATCTCATCACTCACAACTTCGTTTTTAGTGAAATTACTTTTATTCACATTCTAACTCGATGTATATTCATGTATTAATGTTAATATAATACATATTTTTGGGACCGAAATCAACTATTTTCTGTGATGGTACCCCTTTGAATTTCAACCGGTGTTGTAGTTTTTTGAATTATTCCTCAATCGGAACTCTATTTCGATGAAATATTGTATTCTTCCAGAATCGATCAAATATATATTCTAAACATTCTTACTCAAAATATAAGATCTAATGTTTTCTTTTATCACTTGTTTATAAGGGGTTAAATACTTATTTCCTTGGTTGCACGAGATTAGCTTCGTCCAGTTTCGCAGTTTTGTCAATATCTCATCACTCACAGCTTCGTTTTTAGTGAAATTACTTTTATTCGCATTCTAACTCGATGTATATTCAGGTGTCAATGTTAATATAATACATATTTTTTGGACTGAAATCAACTATTTTCTGTGATGGTACCCCTTTGCGTTTCGACGGATTTTGTAGTTTTTTGAATTACTCCTCATTTGGAACTCTATTTTCAATGAAATAAATTTTGTATTCTTCCGGAATCGATCAAATATATATTCACATTCTTACTCAAAATATAAGATCAAATTGCTTTTATCACTTGTTTATAAGGGGTTAAATTCGTTTTTCCTTGGTGGCACCATATTAATTTCGTACAGTTTCGTAGTTTTGTCAATATCCCATCACTCGCAACTTCATTTTTAGTGAAATTACTTTTATTCACATTCTAACTCGATGTATATTTATGTATTAATGTTAATATAATACATATTTTTGGGACCGAAATCAACTATTTTCTGTGATGGTACCCCTTTGAATTTCAACCGATTTTGTAGTTTTATGAATTTCTCCTCAATCAGAATTCTATTTTAGATGAAATAAATTTTGTATTCTTCCGAAATCGATCAAATATATAGTCTACACATTCTTACTCAAAATCTAATATAAAATGTTTTATTTTATACCTTGTTTATAAGGGGTTAAATACATTTTTCCTAGGTGGCACCATATTAGTTTCGTCCAATTTCGTAGTTTTGTCAATATCTCATCACTCACTACTTCGTTTTCGGTGAAATTACTTTATTCGCATTTTAACTCGATGTATATTCAGGTATTAATGTTAATATAATACATATTTTTGAGACCGATATCAACTATTTTTTGTGATGGTACCCCTTTGAGTTTCGACCAATTTTGTAGTTTTTTGAATTACTCCTCAATCGGACCAATATTTTCGATGAAATAAATTTTGTATTCTTCCCGAATCGATCAAATATATATTATAAACATTCTTACTCAAAATATGAGATCAAATGTTTTCTTTTATCACTTGTTTACAAGGGTTAAATTCGTTTTTTCTAGGTGGCACCATATTAGTTTCGTCCAGTTTCGTAGTTTTGTCAATATATCATCACTCACAGCTTCGTTTTTAGTGAAATTAATTTTATTCGCATTCTAACTCGATGTATATTCAGGTATTAATGTTAATATAATACATATTTTTCGGACTGAAATCAACTATTTTCTGTGATGGTACCCCTTTGAGTTTCGACCATTTTTGTAGTTTTTTGAATTACTCCTCAATCGGAACAATATTTTCGATGAAATAAATTTTGTATTCTTCCGGAATCGATCAAATATATATTATAAACATTATTACTCAAAATATAATATCAAATGTTTTCTTTTATCACTTGTTTACAAGGGTTAAATTCGTTTTTCCTAGGTGGCACCATATTAGTTTCGTCCAGTTTCGTTGTTTTGTCAATATCTCATCACTCAGAGCTTCGTTTTTAGTGAAATTACTTTTATTCGCATTCTAACTCGATGTATATTCAGGTATTAATGTTAATATAATACATATTTTTCGGACTGAAATCAACTATTTTCTGTGATGGTACCCCTTTGAGTTTCGACCGATTTTGTAGCTTTTTGAATTACTCCTCAATCGGAACTCTATTTTGGATGAAATAAATTTTGTATTCTTCCGGAATCGATGAAATATATATTATAAACATTCTTACTCAAAATATAAGATCAAATGTTTTATTTTATCACTTGTTTACAAGGGTTAAATTCGTTTTTCCTAGGTGGCACCATATTAGTTTCGTCCAGTTTCGTAGTTTTGTCAATATCTCATCTCTCCCAACTTCGTTTTCAGTGAAATTACTTTTATTCGCATTCTAACTCGATGTATATTCAGGTATTAATGTTAATATAATACATATTTTTGGGACTGAAATCAACTATTTTCTGTGATGGTCCCCTTTGAGTTTCGACCAATTTTGTAGTTTTTTAGAAATCAGATTTCTAGTTTCTTCAATTCTTGTTCTTGAAGATGATGATGTGTTCTTGAAGATGATTCTATGGGTAATTACGTCAATTTACGTATCTAAATAGTGACTTAACTGTGATTTCTAACGGTGAACAGTAAAAAAAACAAATAGTCACATTTCAAAACCAATTAATCACATTTTGAAATATGTGTAACCATTCTGAACATTGGTCAAAACATGTGTAACCAATTAAGTAATTAACCCAAAATATAATTTTGATAAGTTTAGAGCCATTTTAAGGAGAGCTTGTGAACACCCGGTGTTTCTAAAATAGGGTTACTTGTTAGAAGCCAGCAAAAAGGCTTGCACGTGGGCCAAAAGTAAGCTTGCACTTAGGCCGTGAAATGAGATCGTGGGCCAAGAATCAGCTTTTAAGATGGGCCGATTAAAGATAAAGGGTCCACAAATTTAATTATTATTGGGCCTTTATGAATATGACATAACCCGTTAATATGACTCATTATTGGGCCGTCATAACAATTACAGGGCCCATATGTTTGTACTTGCGCCAACAGGCTTGCACAGGCCCAAAAAGACAACTAAATTAATTATATAAGCAATAAATTAATCAATTAGATATTAACTTCAGATACCATGCGGTTGAGAAAATGAAAGATAAATTTAATTATTTTTTAAATAATGTTATATACATATATATATATATATATATGTATATATGTAGAGAGAATATTTAATAATAGTATATATATTTCGAATATTTCATGTAAAATATTTACATTATATATATATCACTACATAGGATTATATGTAATCATGTGCATTTGTTATAAATAGTAAATAATATACAATAATAAGCATAGTAAAATATTAATAATAATTATTGCAAATAAGTATTAACATAGAATGAAATTATTACATTTATGAATCAGTTTTATATTATATTATATAAATTCAATTAATGAGAGAATATTGCATACAAAAAATCAAGCACAATACAAATAGTAAAATCTCATTGATTTCTTATTGAATCAAAGTTCTGTGGTATTTTTTTGGGGTGTTGTCCACCCAGTAAGTTGCATGCACCGGGATCACAAATAGTCCCATCCCAAAAAATTATTTTTATAGCTTTAGACTCGTTTTAGGGTGAGTTTGTGAGAACCGGGTGCATGCAAATAATCATTACACTTCATTTATGTCAGTGCCAAACATCGTGGGCCCTTATCAATTGGGCCGAATGAGGGACTTTTGGCCCAACCTTTGGAATGGGATCGTCGTTAAAAGATAAATAAGGCCCAATTTCATCGAGAAACAGATTCGACAATGGCCATGATCAATTAAAACATAATAATTCGTGTAAATCCTAATATAATTAATCACTTACAGATGATAAGAGAGGGGTTCAATTAAGCATTCAAATTTCACAAGTCTATACAAATGAAAAACGTCAATTCACCACTGGCCGGGCTTGCTCCGGATCGCACCGCGGTTTCTTCCGGCAGCTCAAACAAGGGAAGCAGCATTGCCGGCAGTTCGGTCTTGGAACCCTCGGGCAGTTCGGTCTCAAGCAGCACCACCCAAAACATCTTATTAGACCGGAACAAGGATTCCACCCACATTTTGGCCAGCTGCAACACTTCAGGCAGGTCAGGCACGAGCAACATGAGCAAGTCAACCAGGAGCAATCCGAACAGGATGGGCACGAGCACACCGGGCAGGTTGGGCACGAGCACTCCAGGCAAGTTGGACACGAGCACTCCGGGAAGCTTGGGCATGAGCACACCGGGCAGGTTGGGCACGAGCATTTCGGGCAGGTTAGGCACGAGCATTTCGGGCAGGTTGGACACGAGCACTCCGGGCAGGTTGGGCACGAGCATTTTGGGCAGGCTGGGCACGAGCACGCCGGGCAGGTTGGGCACGAGCACGCGGGGCACGTTGGGCACGAGCACGCGGGGCACGTTGGGCACGAGCACGCCGGGCACGTTGGGCACGAGCACGCCGGGCACGTTGGGCACGAGCATTTCAGGCACGAGCATTTCGGGCACGTTGGGCACGAGCACTCCGGGCACGTTGGGCACGAGCACTCCGGGCACGTTGGACACGAGCACTCCGGGCAGGTTGGACACGAGCACTCCGGGCAGGTCGGGCGGCGGAGCTTAACCCGACAACAACAGCATGATGTGGTTAAAGATGTTGAAGTTGATGATTTAACAGGAAGCTTAAGACTCTGCCTGATCTTCTTGAGGCGTATCGTGGTGCTAATGTTCTCCATTTCGGTGATGAACTGACATAGATGGCGGATGTAGTCCGGGTAGAGCTCCAAATTGCAGTGGCCCCCGCCTTTGATCCACAGCGGTTCAAACGGTTCCTTCGATTTCTTCCACAGGCCATGCCCGTGCAGCCAATTAACAACATCGTCCTCGGTTCCCTACAACAGACAGTAATGGTTCAAAGAAACCAACTTTTTAACAGAAAAAACACCAGGGCTCGGGGATCAGATGACTTACATGGATCACTAGAACGGGTGCCTTAACCTTCCGAATCTTGTTAATGTTCTGCGAAAACGAAGCCATTTAGTAAAATCATCGGGCGAAACTTAAGGGGGCATTTGGATTGCTACAATGTAATACTAGACAATGGTAATCTCCTCCAACATAACACTGAGGGTAATGTTATATTGAACCAAACAACCCTCAAATGACAAATATTACCCTGTAGATGTCACAACAACACGAACAATTGACATGGCAAAGCACGCGAAGACCAGAAAGAATGGCACTATGGAGAACAAGGCCTCTGAGTCTTGGTAGCTTGGAGGCCAAGTGAAGAGTAGGTCCGCTCCCAACAGACTGTCCATACAAAATCACATTTTCTTGGCTCACTCCGTACTCAGTCTCCAGACACTCGTAAACCGCTTCAATGTCAGCATAGGTGTTGGATTCACTTGGCTGCAAGTTCAAAATAGAATATAACATCACTTCCGTAATCAAATGACAACATTCCTCATTCATTCAATTCAACAAGTATATGAAATAATACTTACCTTACCCGTGGAAGCTCCATAGCCCGAATAATCGTATCTGCAATGGATTAAAAGAGAGCAAAAATTTTACCAGTGAATGAAACAACGACAAAATTCTTAATCTGACAATGAAATACGAATGATCAGAAATTAGCGGGAGTAGCTGAGTTTAATGGTATAAAAAAGCTCTTTGTAACATATCTATAAGTAATGTCAGCTCTTTGTAAGACTTTGACACATTTGATGTTGACACAGACGGTTTCCTGCACTGTCGCGCCATCCAAAGTTGGAGATTTCTCATGGTACAACGACACGGATCTTCCTATTGAGACATGTTTGCGCTGTGTGAGGAAGCTGAACGGTGACATGTTTGGTTTTCATCTATTTTCACAAAAGAAATCCACAACTTCATTATCGAAGGAGAGGAGGGGACAGTGGTGGTGGCGGGTTGTTTGATAAATTTGGTCCCCTTTAGTAAAACGAGAAAAGGACTGCACCAAGACAATTTACATTGCTTAAAGTTCTCAACTTTACTCATCTCCTGGCAAATTACTTTTACATGTTCATGTACAGTCCTTTATTTTTGAGCTAAAATTTTTCAGAAAAAGAATCCACTTTGGAACCCATCAATAAAAGTGTCAAAATAATATAAGTTCTAAGAAAATGACAGATCTTTGATGAACTTGTAGCAGTAAATTTGATATGTTACTGAAGGTTGACATAGTTGGATTTGTGCAATTTGATTACTGTGTTTTTGCTTAGTTCTAGTCTAGAGTGCATATGGCAGATCTATGTAAGCTATATGTAGTGAGGGAAGGATTTTTTTTAAAAAAACGACAAATAATTAAGGAAGTAATACCCCATGACGTTGACTCGGAGATTGAGCTTGAGTTGGACGAAGAGGTCGTAGAGCTGACCGAGGTCGGCGGCGTTTCCGTGAGAGTAAAGGATAGTGAGCCTGGCGTAGGGGTTCCTCAGGTAAAAGGCGACGATCTTGTTGCCGCGCTTGGTGTCAACTTGGAGGACGTCGAGGGAGGAATCGTCATCGGCGGGGATAACAGCGGCGGGGGACGTGGCGGAGACGGCGGAGAGGCGTCCGTCGTCGAGCTTCTTAAGGGCGTAGGTGGGCGGAGACGGCGGAAAAAACGCAAACTTCGCGGCCAGATGAGAGAGAGTGCAGCCCATTTGACCCCTGTGCTGTCGGCAGCCGCGAAACTCATTGGTGAAGATGCATGTGGCGAAAGATCCGAGATTTGCAGGTATGGAGGTTGAGTTTCTGCTGGATTTGAGATGAAATGTTTGGCGAAGAGAGGAGGAAGAGACAGTGGTGGGTTGCTTGTAGGAGTGAATCTGTCAAGAGAGAGAAAGAGAGAATTTATCGTGATGTTGCAGAATACAGAGAGGCCTGCAGACTGCAGTGCAGATGCAGATGTAGAGGAGACGAGAAGAGAAGAGGAAGGAGCCTTTAAGTTTGAAAAATGAATGAATGAAATGAAAACTGTGAGGTCAGATATCAAGTGCATGACTTCATTGACATGTCCCTTCTTTTCAACTATACATATATATATATATATATATTTATATTTTAAAATATATGTAATAATTAAAATATTGATTTTATTTTCAATATTGATAAAGTTCAATTTTTCATATATATATATATATATATATTCTCTGAGTTTTCATAGGGTTTACTTATCTACATCAAATTTTCTCATGCAGAAGCTATGACGAAACCATAGGAATAATTTCCACCACCCAATTCACTAGGGAAAGAAGTGTTTTGTTCGTGGCATTTTATTGTTGATGATATATGATGCAAGTAGAGTTGATAGTGGGTAGTTGGGGTGCAGATTGGAGATATAGTGACCCGACATGTCCTTGGCATGTGTATGTATTGACAGAAATGATAAAAACACACTTTTTTCAATACAAAGATACTGTTAAACTCTTCATTAACATAAGATTAAGTTTAAATAGTGGTTAGAGGACCGGTTGAGCTTGAGTTAGAGGACCGGTTTAGGGAACCTGGAGGGCAGGACGCGAATAGCAGATGGTCGGCATGTATGATAACGTGTTGACATATCTAAAAAGCTAGATGTAGAGCAATGTTCGAAGGAAAAACACATTAACCAGTCATTATTATCATGGAGATCAATGCGGCTCTAGCGGAGATGATGCAGCTTCCAATCCAAATGAACACATCATGGACAGAGGATAAGGAATGGAAGATGGATACCCCAAGCCTGGGAGTCATTCAAATATAAACGGTGATGCTTTATGGTGTAATGAATCGGGCATGGGTGAAATTGGCGTGATAGCTCGGGACTCCAATGGTGAAATAGTAGGTGGACTCAATAGAAAACAACGTGGAGATGGCGTGGAAAGCATGGAGGTTGCGGCAATCCTTGCAGGGGTTCAGCTAGCGACGGAAAAGGGCTGGACACATGTGGATGTCGAATTGGATTCAAAGGTGGTGATCGATTAAGTGAAGGGAAACAATCCATATTGGAGATTAAGTACTCACCTTGTGAACATATTTATATGTGCGAACCGGATCGAAAGAATCTCATAGAAGACAATCTCGCGTACGGCTAATGAATGTGTGAATTGGGTCGTCAAACAAATTAGATTGCGTGTGTATCTAAATAATTGGGTCTCACGAGCTCACTCCATCTTCTACTGTTGTTATTCAGATATTGTAATGCTTTCGTAGTATAATAATATGCTCACTTTGAAAATAAAAGAAAAAGTTTAAATACAACCTTTAACGAATAAGACAATAGTTGATACTGCCGTAATTTTAAAGGTTTCAATTATCTCCCCCTATTTCGTTAATGGATGGCCTCTAGAATCATTAACATAACATTATCATGCAAAACAGCAAAAGATCAGATGATAATAGCCAAAGTCAAAAGGGTTAATAGTCTCTTCATCATGATTCTGTCAAAAGCAAGATCAACACTAATTGCATGCATGATGATGAAATGGCTGAGCTTCCTACTTTTTAAAATTTGGACATGGTTAAAATTATGGATAACTTGCATTCTGTATATAAAAACTAATTATATATATTCAAAATACACAATTTAATATAAAATACTGACTCAATATCTAAAAAATTTGTAATGAAATTTATTATTAAAATATTTCAAATTTGTCACTGCTAGACTTTTGAAATAACCATATTCATGTTAAATTAGATGGCAAATAGATGTTAAGATAAAAAAAAAAAAAATTGCAACCCAGAAGTTGAATGGTTATTAAGTTATCTTATGTTATCACCATTTTATTTTATTTTCTTGCCTCACATTTTTTTTTGTTGGATACTATTAAGAAACATTTAATATCAATCATTACTATTGTGTCCCATGCTAGTCTAGTGGAGCATCTAACAATTAGTGTTAGCTCTACTTATCTCTCTTTAAGTAGATATATTGATCTGTTGTTAATGGCAACCCTAATAATCACCAAGTAAGAATTAACTAAACTTTAACAAAGGGAATTAGGATTTATTAATCAAATAAGTTGCAATATTAGAATCATATTCATTTTATATTTAACTGAAAACACTATATTAGATAGGACTAACATTTATGTTAGATCACGTTTACTGAACTCGCCTTAGCCTTAGGTCGATTCCTCCGAAGCAATGTCCTAGTCATAGTTATCAGAACTGAATCGATCATCGAACCGGTGAGGGGACCGATTCACAGTTCAGTCGGTCTAATCTGGTTCAGTGTGTGGTTCACTGTTCACAAGGGAAGAAAAAAAACTTAAAATACATACATAGTCTCAAACACAAACATAATTACCTCAAACTACATAGTCTCACACACACACAAACTACATGGTTTCAATTTCAAACACACGTTGCTCTCAATTCTCAAACACAATAGATAATAGTAGTGAACCGGTTTAACCAATTGGGTTAAGCTGATTGGTTAATCTACTTCTACTCTTCTTTTTTTCAAATGAAAGTTGGAGTCTTTGAAAAATATTTCAGTGCGTGCATGTCTACATGTTACTAATATATATACTAACACGCTATTCATATGATGTTTGAGAAGGATTAAAAATGAGCCGGTTCAGTGATATATATATATATATATATATATATATATACACCTTTTAATATTCTAGTTTGTGAACTCACTACGGGAGGAGAGTCATTTGCCGGCTAAATCTAACGACTCAATGTATATTGAGTCGTGATAAATAAATTTAAATGGAATATAACGGCTCAATTGACATTGAGCCGTTACGTATTTTTTCACGGCTCAAATTACTGAGCCGTGACATTTTTCTTAGTTTTTCCCGGCTCATTTACTGTTGGGCCGCAAGTTATGTCTATTTATCACGGCTCATTATTTGGTCCAGACGTTATTTTTATTACTTTTTAAAGATTTATCACGACTGTTTGATTTGAGCCGTGATAAATGACAAAAAAAAAAAAGAATTTTCACGGCTCATTAGTTTTTAGCCGTTATAATAATTTGCCTTCTTCCACTTCAAATATTTTGAAGTCCAATTCCCGCTTGTTAATTGGCCAAAAAAAAAATCCCGCTTGTTTATCCCTCTTCTCCAATTCACACAAGGTTCACGCATGCAACTCCCAACAAGGTTCATTCAAAACATCTTCTCTTCTCCTTCCACAGAGCATCGAAGCTTTCATCTTCGTCGTCCTTCTCCTTAAGCAACTCCATCGAAGCAACTCCCTCGTCGTCCTTCTACTATGACCTAACCCTCAAGCGTGACCGACAACACCTCCTAACCAAACATCAGGTAACAACAAATGAATGTTGTTTCGAAGTCATCCTCCAGCCTTACCTTCGAGCGTACTTCGTTTCATGCATGCAACTCATTCTCTCCGCCGATGTGCTCATCCACTGAGCCACCTCTCGACGCAACCATGTTGGTCATCTTCTGCAAGTAAGTTGGTGCTGAGCTGGGGCCGTAGTGGGTGGAGGCGTTGTGGTCATCTTCTGCAACTTGGGAGGCCGGAGAAGAGACTGGCGGAGAAGAAGATCTTCCTTGGACTTGATGAGCAGATCTTCCTCGGACTATAAGGAACGAAGATTCCATGCCGGAGGAATGTCGGCTAATAGAGTGGCTCTGTATAATGGAATCTTGAGGGATCGTGTCGTCCACCGCCGATTGTCTTGTTTCTACTTAATCTTCTCATTTCTTGGTCCATGGAAAAGTTGCCCAAATCATTTCTTGGCGGAGAAGAAGATAATAATAAAAAAAATAAAAAATATATTTTTTTTAATATAAATATTTTTGACAGCTCAAATCTAGTGAGCCGCCCAATAAAAATAAAAATAAAAAATATTTTTGCGGCTCTTTTGAGTTTGGGTCGGGAATTATCACGGCTCATTTTGAATTGAGCCGTGATAATTGTCCCGACGCTTAATGTTGCATTTGAGTCGTAATAAATTAACGGCTGAAAAATCCAACCGTTAAAATTATATTTTTTTGGCTGGTATTGGACCTTCCTCCTGTAGTGACTCTTCGTAGGGTGCATATCTTACTCTGCCATAAATAGTCGAACTAGGCTATAGGAGCGTCAGAGTATAAGTTAGAGTACTTGTATGGTGTTCTGACACTCGTTTATACCTAGTATTTTGATGTCCCCTGTTCAAGAGAGGTGAAAGCAATTGGCGCATCCTTGTATCAAGGCGGCACTAGGGCTGACAATGGTTAGGGTATGGTCAGGGTATGTCAAATACCATAACCATACCATATTTTTAAACCACATACCATAACCATAACCATTATGGGTACAATTTTCAATACCATAACCATCAAAATAACCGTGGTTATTAACCATGGTTTTAACCGTATAACCATATTTTTTCCACATGTAATATAATAAAAGACCGAAAATTTAATTTTAAAAAATACATCTATCTATATTACCAACAATAAAAATATTTAGCACTAACATCATTCAACATTAACACTAACATAATTCAACATTCATATGATTCAACATTAACATTCACATCACTGAATTAACATTAAAATTCAACAAACACCCATAACGAGTAATGATTCAACACCCCTAACCATTTCACACTTGTCGTATTTGTTTCTATCAATCATCATCTTCCTCAATATCATCAATTGATTTCACTTTTATGCTGTAATTTATATTTAGTATAATTTATATATATTAGTTTATTAATAATAAATAATTATTATATTTATAAAATAACCATGGTTATAACCATGGGTATAACTCAAATACCATAACCATAACCATTATGGGTAGAGAATTCATCACCATAACCGCACCGCACCATAATGGTACGGTTAACCATATTAAACAGTAACGGTTATAACCGTGGTTATGATTTTTTCACCGCACTATTGCCAGCCCTAGGCGGCACCCACGAATTCTTTGAGGATTGACGCCCATACCTCCTTTGACTGCATAGCTCTCAGTATATGCGGGTGAAGATCCGACTGATCCTTAGAAGGCCAGTAACCCATCAATTTCCAATCAAAACTTCATAAAAAATAGAAATTAAGTTAATTACAATTTTATTTTATTTTTGCCAAAGTTAATTACAATTTGATTTTTAAAAATTGTGAGGACACAGTACTATCAATCCTTTTATTTATTACTTTCAAAATGCAATTAATAGCCCATCGCTCCCCACCTTTCTATTTTTGGCGTATGCTGATCAGACGTGCAATTTCCGATGAACAGTATAATAATATACGGTAGCATTCCGTAAGTAGGGGATAATTAGTCTAGATATAAAATAATTACACTTAGTGTGTGGCCATTTTTATGAGATTATAGAATATCACGCGAAAAAAAACACACTAATTAAGTTGATTATCTTCAATGAATTAATTAATCCCAGATTAATCCTTAATTTTGGGCCTAGGGGCTAGGACTAGGACCCATGTTTATCCATGTTCCATACAGACCTTTTGTCTGTATATATTTATTCTCTCGAACACTAAATGGAGATAATATTAATACTGATCAATGACAAAAATATGAGTTAAAGTAAGGCTCACTCACTCACGGCGTGCACCTAATCTCAGACTCATCTGAGCTGAGGTCCACTCCAGGGGAGACAAGGTGGCTCCACCACCACTGCACCACCGTATAGTAGGGTGGCGCGTGATAAATTCGCCTGCCGCAGTCACGTTGCTGACTGAGGTCAAGGCTTTGTTGATTGATTGATTGATGCTGCTTTGGTCGTGTTTGGTTTGGTTCTCCAAGGCGTTGATTGTATTTTTGACTTGTTTTTATTCACTTTAATCTCTGATATGGGTCCCGCTCCAATCAGCCTCACAAGGTCGAATGATTCATCCCTTGCAACGGTGCGTTTTGTGCCTTGTAATGCATGTTTTTTCCTTCGTATTATTTACCTTCGCGACACGTGCGGAGAAAGAAGATTAGTTATGATCGTTTCTCCCAAAAGTAGTCGATCCGTAGATGGATAAGATAACCAGTCCGTCCCGTCGATCCTTTTAAAACCGATTTGGTTCAACCGTTCAAGGCTAAAGCTGTTTCCTAGAAGATGTCTGTCCGGCAACTACATATATAAATACAATTGTCAATTATTATGTGGCATTGTATCCTTGTGGTTGGGCGTTTATTCTTGCATGCATTGTATTTTACTATTAAGAAAGGTTTGTTAATTAATGTCTCCTGCTTCTAAGATGACTTATAAAAAACATTGAATAAAAAACTCTTTAAGTGACTATCTATCTAATAATTGACATACTTATAAAACGAATCGTATGCAGCAAATGTTCAGAACACATGCATATTGCTGCACCTCACTATAATGCTATGTACGATTTGTCAAGACAGGAGGACGGAAAAGTTAAGTTTATGACTATTTTATTATTTATTACGTTTCTGCTTCTCTCTTTAATACGTAATAATGTGTAATAATAAAGAATATGTAATGAGTACAAAATATTCATCTTGTTTTAGAATCTTGGAAATAAAGTAAAGGATGAGAATGTGAGATGATTCCAAGTCCTCGTGTATGCAACCTCTTTCTCAAATAAATAAATCAAACAAACTAAAAACGTAGTTAACACAAAATCCAACACGATGAAGTCATAGGAGTAGTCTCACTAGCATCGAAAAACTTCCCCGCGTTTTAACTTAAAAGCCAAGTGGCATGACAGTCATCTTGGTACTAATTAACACATCGGGAAAAATCTTTAGACTTATAGAATAAAAAACTCATTGAGATTAGTGAACTAGTTGTAGGGTTTGAACCAGCATACACTAGAGAGGTGCAGACCTTTCTACTGTGTTCATTTCTCCTGACCATGATGACAAAATAGTAGATCTGTCAAAGAGTTCACGTGCACGTTTCGTTTTTGGTCCCCCACAGCCACAGGCCACAATCCACACATGCATAAATACGTCCATTTGCAGTGATGTATAGCAGTGAATCACTGTACCTAATTATCAAAAAAAAAAAAAAATCACTGTACCTGCTTTGCTTGGGCGCTTCATAGGATCCTGTCCAGATACATCTTGCTAGGAACTGCATCTATGACTAGACAGCCACAAAACACATAGCAAACGGGTAGAAAGAAGCTGGTACAGTTTTTTTGTTTTTTTTTAAGTACTGAGAACATACCTGATGGAAAGAATAACTGAGTGACTCATTCAATCACCAATACATACGAATGGAAGGGTATTCGAAAGAATTGACCAGACGCTACAAGCTGCCCACAAAGTTGGAAGCAGCAGTAACCGTTGTTATTTCTAAATAAACACATAAGAATTGGTAAAAGTAAATTGCCTATTAATTTAGATGAATTATGTACTGTACAGAGACTGCAGCAAAACAATGAAGTCAGTCAGCTCAGCTGAAATGATGGCTTGGCTGCAACTTGGTGTTTGTGAAAGCCAATTGCTTCCTCCTCCTTTCTAACTACTCACGGAAAAAGCAGTTTCCGTTTTTACTACAACTTCAAAAATGCCAGGAGTAAATGATGCCTGCACAGCACGGATAAGAGCCAACACAATGGTGGTTGAGCACCTTGATTCAGATATAGACCCACTGGAATGGACGTTGTAAAAAATAACAAATTCTATTTAATTCGTCCAGGATATAGCATACATATAAGAAAACATTATATTTCTGTCTAATGTAATTTAATGATGTTGAACCAGTTTATTTCTCTTTGTTGTTTAAAGGCCATTGGTCGTATTGGCTAAATTAGGTTTTAGCATCATAACCAGACTGACACAAGAGGTTCTCCAAAGGATCAATAAAATAATTAAAGAAAAAAAAAAAGAGAAGATACCTGATGGTTACAAGCATTGATCAAAATCCCAAGGCTGTGATAAGGAGACGGTGTGCGTTGATGCTTCTAGTCCTTGGCTGCCTTGAATAGCGGATTTCAAAATCTCATATTGCTCACTAACGGAATCATAGAGTGCATCACTGTATGCTTCCTTAGCCTTTAAAAATTGAATGAACATGTTCAATAATCATGATAAAATCTGCATCCTTACTCTTCTATGAATTTGGAAACATTAAAATAAATGATTAAAAATTAGAGGATTGTAGGAAATGTAAAAGAGGTGACCTGGTCAGGATTTTCACAGGTGGCATTCATTTGATTGAGCTTGAGACATGGTTTAGCTGATAACCCTACTCCACTGAAGGCAATCACTCTTTTTTCTCCAATTTCTTTCTCTACCTGAACAACCCCAAGTGTTAAGAATATTTAAAGGAGACGGAATGAATTCACTAGAAATGTGTGCTATGGTGGAGGATGGACCTGAGGTGGAGGGGGCATAATGTCGTAGCAATGCAATGCTAAAGGATATATGTGACCTGGAACTCCACAATGCTCCACGAGTCTCCTCATATTGTCAACTGCAGAAGAATCGAACGTTGCCTGTAGATGTTTTCACACAAAATTGAAGTTGTAAATGACAGTATTGTATATGCTAAACAAAAGAAGATCAATTACAAATTGTACTTACTGGGTGCCATTCTCCTGTGACAGGATCTGGTCGGTCTCTACCACCACTTGGAGCAATCCAAATAACTTGTGATCCACCCCTTGCAATTAGAGAAACAAATGCAATACCCAAATTGCTTATTTGAACAAAGCTAAAAAAAAATAACTCGGTGAAAAATCTACCAATTGTCACCAGAAAAATGACTTAGTGAGTACAAGAATCGAAAGAGATTGAGAAACAAAAGGCCCAACAAAATTTACGATCCTTATTTATGTTCATCAATTAACCAATATTGAATTTCACTAAAACAAAATGGTTGATATTTAAGCCACTAGGAACTTGTTCGGCATAAATAGCAAAATCATTAGTTGTAGTCGAGCAATGGAAAATAATTTGAATGACAAAATGGTAAACCGATGATACTATCTTTCATTTCGTTATTTTTTAAAACGAATGGAAGGGGAAGCAAGGGTTTATAAAATAGCCAAATTGACCTTCAGAGTGCGTATGCAGACAGATACCTTAATAGTAAAGCCATTTCCTTCAAACTTCGGGTATTTGATCTTCTTTTCATCTCAGCAAGCTCAGGCACATCATTCATGTGTTTTTTTGAGTACACACATAAAAGATTCCTGCACAAACGCAAACCCACCATAAACATAAGAATCGTTTTCCAAATGGATAGCACGACGAAATAAAAAATGGTAGTAAAAAATAATCATGCAGAGCACCTTCCCATGCTAAATGGCTTGCAGAGAGGATCTGTCACAACTCTATCTCCAGCTATGTAAGTCTAAAATGAATATCTGTTCATTAGTCATGTTGGTTGCAAAAGAATTTAATCTAATAGATGGATCTCTTAGTTCAGTCTACCAAATTCTCTGCAATGTACTGATGCGTTGATTCAAGTAACAAAGCAATAATAGCCGGATCTGCTTCCGTCTGATGATTAGATATGAGGACAACATTGTGACCCTGCAATTTAATAGGCAAACACCAGTTGCAAATAGCAGGCAGGAAAAGTGAGCAGACGATCAGAAATAACTTGCCAGAGCTCTATAATTTGATAATAGTAGTTAAAATTGCTGGAAAAGAAGTTATTGCAACGTCTAAAGAGATACCTAATGAAGTGACAAAAATTTAGAGTGTCTGATACGTACCTGCTGAATCCTCTCCTGTATTTCACTGAAGATGGTGATGTTTCCAACATATGAGTTCCTGTAAAACATGCGTTAGGATAAAAATCAAAGATAAATATGAATTAAGGGCAAATCAAGTTAACAAGCTCGAGATCTATGCGACGTTGACTGGGGTAACAAGAACAAAGCTTAGTAATCCTGTGTTTGGATAAGAAAAGTATTGTTACAGCTTACAGCTTTATAGTTTTCTGCTAACTAACCTTATTCCATAACATGCTAATCAAAATAATAATAATAATAATAATTCATGCACCAAGGCCCAAGGGGTGTGAGTATTTCGATCCATTGAAATATATGAAGAATAGCTTCAAAAGCTACTTAAAAGTGAAACCTAACACCAAAAGGCTAGATTGCAGATAAGTGACCCGCAGACACTAAGTGAATCATTATCTAAAGCATCCATCAGGATGCTTCCACCATTTAAGATAAGGAACCATTGGAATACATACTGGTCAATGTAATAATGAACAGAAATGTGCACGAAGATAAATGTTTAGTAATAATAGATATTTTGATTAGACTTCATAGAAAAGGATAAAAAAAGCAAACTTACTTGAAATTTACTAACGGGCGGATATAATTTTGACCAAACATGTAGTAGTCAAAAGGCTCCCGCATTGCTTTGTGATATGGAGAGAAAACAAAAGACTCCTAAGAAATAAAAAAATAAAAAAATACTGCTTAGGACTACTCATAGTATACATAAGTAAAAACCATGACACAATTGATTCCTTTATCTAAAAAAAATATAATAAGAGATAGAGTTAAAGGATTGGTATAAGCCATTGTTACCTCCACATCCAGCAGAATCCGATCAAGGCAAACACTCATATTCGATAGAACAATCTCATCTGCCCTAGGAATCCCACTTTCAAAGACCTGCAAAAGGAAATGGCCAATACATCAGCTCATTTAGTTCTCGACCTTTCTCCACTCAAGATGCTATTTCTAAGGAGAAAACAAACATATGACCCTATCATATAGCTCTTTCATCATAATGGATGGTAAGAATATCCAAAAGAAAACCGAACAAATTAACCCTGGACTGTGATTAAGATATTAACTTTCCATTTTTCTCTTCTACTACAACCAAACTATATTCTTCATTTCCTATTTTAGATCACCGATTGTTTTTCTTTCAGTTTATTTAACTGCACAGGTGGACCATTTGAAATTGATAAGTCCAAACAAAGCTGGCATTGAATAATCATGAGACTCACTTCCCAATTTTTTTAAAAAAATGAAGAATATTACTCTAGATTGATTTATGTTGTAAAGTAAAAACGATATATTAACATTTCTAACCGACTATGAGTAATGCTAATAAATTTCAGCTCTTTTGTCAATTACCCCTCTACTGATGCCAAAATCATCTCTTCTTCCCTAAGAAATCAAAT
Organism: Chamaenerion angustifolium; assembly: GCA_946814005.1. Taxonomy (NCBI): domain Eukaryota; kingdom Viridiplantae; phylum Streptophyta; class Magnoliopsida; order Myrtales; family Onagraceae; genus Chamaenerion; species Chamaenerion angustifolium. Next base: position 36,727,828 of record OX328270.1, read on the forward strand.
GCACACACTAACACGGTGAATATTACATTGTGACATTATGATGTAACAAATTCGATTCTTGATAGTTGCAAATATTTAACAAACTTGTTGTCTAAGCAACCAGGAAAATTTCAAGTCACCACGAAACTAATTGAGATCCCCCTGTGCTTTTCCCAGTATCAGGTCAGTTTACCCTCTTTTAACCAAATTATTGTCACCTTCCTTTGATTAAAAATGTAATGACAAGGTTTGCAAGGATCCAGAAAAACTTATACGTTAGACTGAGAAAGAAGCTACATCTCAGGAACATACACAAATGATTGCACTAAAGAATTAGTCGGGGGAGCGTTTATTTACTGCATTTTTGTAATTGTGATACAATTCCTCCATCCCCTCTGCAGTAGTCAGTGGCAACCTTCCTATTTCCACTTCCTTCCTGATTCCAGACAGCAACTCTAACAAGAACATCAGAGATGGAGTTAATCTTCCATGTGAAAACTGTAGAATTTTAAAGTTTATAGATGAATCATTCAGACATAGCAATAGAAATAGGCTATTGATAAAATCTCGTGAGCGTAGTCTAACTGAAAAGTAATGTCCATAGATTGATAGTGACATCAGACATATAATCCAATTACATGAAATGAGTTAAAGAAGAGAAACATGAAAACTCAAATCGAATGTGTTAAGGAAAACCGACATTATAAACTTAATGCTTTCCAGAGAGATAGATTACTGAAAATGTGCAATAAACAGTGCTCGAGTCCGTAGCGAATTCTTGTCTGCGGTTTTAATCATGATAGCTATCAGAGGAACTGACAACAGTTACTGAAAACAACGTCAGTGCAGGATAACCAATCAGAGATACGATCCAAATACGTAAATAAACTTGATAATGACGAACAGTGAAAGGCAAGTGGTCTAATGGAAGCATAAGCAAGGAGCAACTGAACGTGCGATGTAATTATTCAACTCTAAATCAGCTCTCTGTCCTATTTTCATGATGTTAACTATCCAAGCTAAATCGATACGCGTGACTACGTTGATCATGTTCCATTTTGGGAAACAACTTCGTGATCAAGCTTCATTTCCCAAGGATAGTCAGTAAGATAGCAGATTCAATTCGCAGAAAAAAGGACAAGCTGAGCCGAACCTTCCTCAGACCTAACGTCGATGAAAGTGCGCGAGTGCCTGACTTCCTTGTTCACCTCCTGCTGCTCCGACCGCGTGCCAGAGGCCACGACGGCGCGCTTCTCCGTGGCGTCCTTGTCCTGCACGAGCTCATCCATTCGTCTGACACGGAAAGATGAGCAGCGGATGCCGAAGCGGCCAGGAGGAGCGGCGGATCGAGCGAAGATCCAAGACGGAGCTGGGAGGAAGCTATGAGAGAAGCAAATGGGCCTGCCGGAGGAGGAGGCGGCGGCGCGGGAGAGGATGAATGAGTGTGGATAGGTGGATGAGTTCAACATAGTAGAGAGAGAAAGAGAGGGAAAATGGGAGATGAGACAGAGAGAGAGAAGGCGCGAGGGAGAAGGGAGAGAATAGGATTTATAGAGAGCGGAAGGAATGGAGGAGAGTGGCAGCTGAGGATTCTATCGGTGGAGGGTTATTGATGAACGGTGGACCGCACGTCTTCGGCTACTTTCTCATGAAAAGCAAAGGAGGGAGGGAGAGTGGCTGCTCTCTTTGGGGGAAGCGACTGAATGAAGAACGGTGATTTGTGCGGTGGCTATCTGGTTTGGGATCTACGAAGAGTTTCTACCATACACCCGGCGCATATGAGCCCAATAGAAGTTTACTTATCACAGTGATTAAAGCAAACATATGTTATTTTGTTTACCACCATGGAATTATATATTTCCATAATTATAATTACTACATATATTCATTTAGTTTTAAAGCCTGATTGAAGTGACAACTTGAATGTCATATACATCTATGTAGTAAAAATAATTATGATAATATATGTTGGATTCTATTCATATTTGTAAAGTGACATTGACAATTAAATTTGCAATAAATTAAGATTCCAACTAAAATAAATATTTGTATTGATATTCAAAATTTATTTTATATGCTACGAGTTAGCTTCAGATTTAAATGAAACATATTTAATTAACAGATAATAAAAGTTGGATTTTATTCCAAAATAGAAGAATACTAACCATTCTGTTAAGGAGCTCTAATGAGCTTTTAAAGTTGTGTGGTGGGTAAGGTTAGTCTAACTAGGACTTCTTCTTAATCCACCTTCTCTCATATTAGAACTAAATATATTTAAATTATTTATCTTGTTAAACCTACCGTTCTACATTCTCGATTTACTGCTGAACGTATTTTGAATGAGTTTTCCCCCTAAAATCCCGCTATCTGTCCCTTTTTCTTTTTTTTTTTGGCCAAAAACTATCTGTCCCTCAATAGGTTTGTTAATCCCTATATAAGTAAGGAAGTGCATGCACCCGGTGCATGCACTCATTTTTGTATGATCGAGGGAAGGCGATCGTTATCCATAAATGTGGATGTGGGCGCGTGGGCGGAGGATATGATAGCCCTTGTAGTTAAGTTAACCCGTAAGTTAGCGACGTTCGTTCCTTTACCCTCAGTTTTCTTGTTTTACAAAGCGGTCCCGTAAGTGGATGACGTTGACGTATTGTATTATCTCACTATGAGCTGCTAGTACTTAGTATTACTATCTATGATTATATTTTGTTTGTACGTAATAATATAATAGGACCATACTTTAGTAATATATTACTTACTGAAATTAATATATATAATATACTTTGTTTTTAAACCTTAGCCAATCTTTTATTTCTTATATATATTAGATAGATAATGTTTATATATATATTTTTTGTCAATATTATATTTATATGAGATGTCAGAAATAAACTATTTTTTGTAGTATAATTTTAAGTACCAGTTGTGATCGCTAGTTAATAGGTCTGTTCCGTTAAAAAAAAATAGTGTTAATATAAACTTTAGAGTGCAATTTTGAAAGAAAAATAAATCTATACTTCCTTATTGCAATATAAACACGTATAAATGATTTATTTATTTATAAATATTATCACACTCTTCCCTTCCCTAATCCCCCTCATATATATATATATATACTAGAAATATATATATTATAGAATCTAAACTAACGTATCAAATTATTGGCGGAAAAAAACAACCCTCATTTCACTGCGTGGCATACTTCGCCCACCCCCTCTCCGTCTCTCCCTGTATCTATCTTGGGCAGCATAAATCTCAACTGGATTCTGATGGGTGATTTCTTGATTTCCTAACGGTGATCTTAGCGATTTGAGGTTCGGATGGATGTGCTGAATTAATTGCTTATTTGACTTTGTTTGGTGATTTTGTGTTTGACCTTCATCGCCTCTATGTTTCTCTAAATTTCTGTCTTAACCCTTGATTCAGCTCATCTAAGTCGTCCCAGTTGTTTTCTCTATGATTTCCATCTCAAATATGACGAGAGATTGCAGCAACCTCAGAAACATGCTAAAACAGCGAATTTCAGGTCAGATTAAGTTCGTATTAGTTTCAGGTGTTTTAATTTAGATGAAAATTAATTTGTTGGAATAGATTAATTTTGCTACTGTCTGATTGGGATAATTAAGGAGATTGAACATTGAAAGTTCTTTTGTTAATTGATACTGTTAGTATTGAAAGATCAACTTTAATCTGCAGGGTTTACAGCATTATATGATAGCAAGCTTCCTACTGTATATTTGACTCCAGACGTGTATAGACCGATACTGCTGCAGTAGTTAGCGGCTAGGATAGATTTGTGAATAGTTTGTTTGGTACATAATGGAAGCGAAGTGGACAAAAGTATTAGACAGTGGTAACCGAATTGTTGTTAAGCAGATTCCGGAGGGCAGAACATGGGTATCGAACCGTTCTGGTCTGAAACGGAAGAGATTTAATGACTGCAAGACGAAATGCACCACTTGCCTTAAAAAATCTTCACTGAAGAACTATTCAAACTTCATGGAGAGTGGGTTGCCGAACCGTGTGCTGTTCTATGAAAACAATGAGTGGACTGACTTCCCTCCTAATGTTGTTGAGTTGATCAGGGAACATTTTGTGTTGAAAAATGCAGCCATCGAGGTAAAATTCGATGAGTGCCACTATCTACTAGACATTTTATACATGATTAGGTGTGATTTGAGAAATGGGGTGCAGAAACACATTGGTTGGATTGATGAAGCAGGTGGCCACTTTTTTCCGGATGTTGGGACCCATGACAGTGGCCAGACGAAATCAGCGAGAGAAGGAAGTTTAGTGGTTCAGATACCGGAAGGTGATAGAGAGATTAAGCTCGAGTTTCAGATTGACATTGGTGGGGCCCCAGTGTGTGACCTTGAGGGGTGTTTTGAGGAGTCTAATTCTCCTGCCAAGAGAATCAAAATTAGGCGTAAAATTGTGGTCCATGACGATGATGATGAACATATTGATGATGACCGAGAGTCCTTTATGAAATTAGAGGTGGCAGTTGATGGTGCTCGGGATGGATCCGAAGAAGCAGCAAACCGTGTGAGGCCTGTGAATCAAACTTTGGATCCCGATACCGTGAGAAAGACATTTATCTCTGGCATGGCAGCGTTAGTTGGACGCACAGAAGTAGTTGGAGTCACAGCATGCTCAAGACACTTGATGCAGACTCGGTTGGAGATCTTTGAAAAGCAAGTAGAAATCACTAGGGATAGACGAGGGGATGCGAATGTTAAATATGCTTGGCTTGCTGCTGATAAGGATGCTTTACGTAGCGTCATGCTATATGGCGTTGGTGCAGGTGCATGTGGATTTAGTAGCATGTTCCAGAGTAACTCTGGAGTTCATCTTTCGCCGATCAATTTACCGTACATTAGGTTTGCTACTTCCTTGTGATTTTCTGGTTATCTATGTGTGCTTCAGACTTAAATGAATGTTTATGTTTGTATATTGTATTAGCAGGCATTCCTACTAGAGATTTACCCCCTTGAGAAAAAAAATCCTGGCTGTTGCATGGCTAGTTTTGCTCCATATATCTTATTTTTCTTATGCTTGTGTGTTCTTTAGATCGAGTTTCATGTTGAACTTATTCTTGTACAGTGCAAGTAAATGCAGTGCTGACCAGGACGAAATGCAGCACCTCGTTCTATGCCGTGTCATACTGGGAAAGGTTGAACAGGTTCGTCCTGGGTCAAAACAGGTACTTCCTAGTGATGTAAATTTTGACAGCGGAGTGGACTGTCTTCAGAACCCGTGCCGTTATTTTGTTTGGAGTATGAATACAAGCACCCACATTTCCCCCGAATATATTGTCAGTTTCAGGACAGAATCCAAAGCTGAAGGTGCATTTTACTTCATACTAGCTGTTTCGGTACACTTCATTATAACCTTACTAATATATGATCATCTTACATGTTAATTTGGGCATGATCATTGAATGAGATTCTGCCACCTCATCGTCTAACAAAAAACTGTTAAATGGATGATGTTGCAGATATATTTTTAAAATTGATGATGTGGCAAAATCTTATCTATTGGTCATGACTAGAATTAAATCATGCTGGAAACTTGTGGTTGCTGGCTTGCTGCTAATTGAAAGTATCCAGAGGTACAGACTAACTCTTGCAGATGTATAACAGATGCTCATCTCAAGAAAGAAGGTTCGAACAAGATATTAGAAAAGGCAGCTGGTCAAGTGTTCAAGGGTGAGATGCAACTTCATCGTTCTCCAGTTAAGCCACAAAACCCTTCAAATTGTGATTCCATAAAGTTCATTCATTTCTTGAAAATTTCACCTTATGAACAAGAGCTATTAGTACTTTCTGCAGTGGGAATACATAAATAAAAGCAAGGGATTATGACATCATATTCCGTCAAAGATTACTCAGTCTTATTCCGAGGATACTGTGGACAATGCAGGATGTAAATTCACCACCGTTGCTGAATTCTGTGAAAGCTCCGAAATCTCCATGGATGCCATTCCCTTTGTTGTTTGATGCCATCTCGAAGGAAGTGGCCTCCAAGAAAATGACCGTAGTTTATGCTCAGTACGAACTTTTCATGGTATATGCTTATTGCCTATCAAACACTGTATTTGATCATTTTGGATTCTTCCGACGTTGACACCTGAAATGTGGTAGCAGCAGAAGATGATTACTCGTGAAGAGTTGGTTTCAAGTTTGAGAATGATTGTTGGGGATCAGCTATTGAGGTCCACTCTGTTGAATCTTCAAACCAAGGTACTTCAAGTTCAATGATCATATTTCAATCATTTCAACTAGCCATTATAATTTTCGAAGCATGTAGGGCTTACTGTAGTTCTCACTTCCTGCTAAAATTTGGTCATGCTGTATTTGCAGCTACCGCAAGTACGGTTCCAGAGCAGAAACAGGAATGCTGAGGCTTCTGTGTAAGAAATGATGTCTCTGGCGTGGTTTTTGCATTTATATGATTGTGGATGTGAAATAATTGTGACTTTTCAAAAGTTTGGTTGGATCTTGTTGTGGATCTTCACGTTCTGTCATTCTAGTGTCGAATATTTTCAAACATCAAACACTAATTTTCAACTGATTAATCCCAATAATGAAAATACTTATAGGTGGAAGCTGCTTATCGGTCAGAACCAGCCTTTTAAGTGTAGGATAGAGCAGATGCAGTTGCAGGCTTGCAGCAGTGGCATCAAAAGCCATGGGAACTGAAGAGATAATGTCGTTGCACACTATTGGGCCTGTCAATTCATTGCTTCTCTTAATGGGCCTGACTTTAATCATACATAATATTGGGCCTTAATCGAGCAATCAAGGCCCAATTCATACATAAGAGGATGTGGGGTATTATTGTCTCTCAACTTTTTATATTGTCCAATTTTTTCTTCCAAAATGTAAATATGCTTGTTTTAACAATTTCAGGTTATTTGCTACCCTAAAAGTGAAAATACTGTTTTTATTCTATTTTTTGCACCCATAAACTCAAATCCTAACTTCATCTTCCCAGAAGGCTGAGCCGACTACTCATTCATAGCTGAAACTGAAAGCTGCCATAAGGTAACTATTTAGTTGTGTTTTCTAAGAGGATTGTATATAAATAAATAAATGAAGCATTTGACTATATAAGGAATATTTATTGTGGTCCTTAAATTTCAAAAACTATAACTTTTGGCTCTATATTGTAGATCTTTTCAGAAAGTTCAAAATTCCGGTTGCTTATTTGGCATGTCTTGCAGGGCCGGTTGTCGTTTTCTCAAAATCAAATGCAGTAGTCGTAATCCAATACATGGAATTATAGGACAATAATTAGAAATATGAAATAAATATTTATCCAGTTACTTAATACACTGAGGAGGTCCTCCTTGAATACAGAAATGAAAAAGACAAGACTGCCCCTCAAAGGGTATGTATAGTCACCATCGCAAGCCCAAACCCCCTCTGCCCTTACAGACAGGCTTTGTTACGATAACAGTGCGGTCAGCGAGGTATCAATCATAGAGCAATCGATTACAAAATCATTCGCTTTGGGAGTCTAGCCCTCTCTCTCTCCTTCCTCATTGGCTGTGGCATCTGTCAGCTCTTGACATTATGTCTTTGACCGTATGCCTTACTGTGCGCCATCGAGCACGCAACCTCTTCCTCGACACGTCTCTATCTATTGACACGTGTGAGGGTAGGAAAATTAATTTATGATTTTTTGGGGGGTAAATAAATGACCTTATGTCTTTTTATGCTGTTTGTTCATTCCAATATTCTCTTTCTTTACATACCCGCGTGAATTTCGCCTTAGAATGCGTTGTAGCAACAACTCTTAGCTTAAAATTACATTATCCTAACTCATTTTTAAGTTAGTTTATTGCATGTTTGTAAAAAATACAAATAATAATAACAATAAGTTAGTTTGGACATAGGCATGTAAAGACAAGGGAGTTATTATACCTTATACTTTCTATATTGTGTAATTTTAATTTATAATAAATATTTTTTTCGTTCAATCCTATACATTTTATTTTATCTATTTGTTTAAGGTAGAAGTATGAAAACAGTACAACATGTTTGACGAAAATGATTTTTCAACTCAAACGATTGTTTTTTATCCAACATATTTTTTTTTACCAAACTATAACTTCTGTATATTAAACTGAGAATTGGGGATCAAAAAGAGCCCTGACTCATTACAATGTCATTCCGAACTAACTTCAAAAGCGGGGGTGATGGTTGAGAAAACCAGTCATCTCGACCCAACCCCGCACAAACATTCTTAGCTACCCAATCCGCACATTGATTCGCGGTTCTTGGAATTCTATTCCAAGACACGACCCGAAAGGGTCTTGTTGAAAATAATACTAATTGGTACTACCGTTACTTTTTTATTAAAAAAATTGTTAAATATTTTTTATATTTACAAAATTAATCAAATATTTTTCTAAATGTTACAATTAAACCCTACAAACCTAGACTAATGTTTCAAACAAACTCCGACTCGATTCGAGTCACACCGGAGGTCCATTAGCCATGGTCTGAATCCAAATCAAGTCACCCAACCCTCAGGATCTGCTCTGGACTCGGACTCAGAGCATAGTACCCCCGATTAACCCAAACTCGTTGCAAAGTTTAACCTACGAAGGAAATCAAATCTTCTGTTAATCCACAAAATTAAAAAATAAAATATATTGATGATAATTGTGTTTCTTTTACTCTTTTTAAAGATGCTGTGGTTGAAAACAAGGGGAGGCTCGAAAACATGACATACGGTCCTTCATTCAGAGGTCACCGTCACCTCGCGATGGAGAACATGGGCAAGGCAGATCCGACGGTCTGCAGGCACCGTCACTGTCCGCACAGTCCCGACAAGATACTGACACGTGCACATCGAGGCCGTGTATCGAGGAAGAAAGAAATCATAGCGTAATGAGTACTGAATAATTTGCTGATAGAATGAATTCATTTTTAATAAAAAAATCCATTCAAGAGCTTTATTGACAGTCTTTGTCTCTTCACTGACTAGTTATATAGCGTGGTCACAGTACTGTGTATCTATACAACCTACATTTGCATGCTCGAATAGATATTATAAACAATTTGCACGGGCAGTGGTATAGTTTTTTTTAGAGCATTTACTCTAAAGTGATTTGACTTCGGGGTTATGAGTTCAAATTACCCAAAATTGAATTTGGGGACAAAATTACGACTTGAACATAATGTATCAGTCTCTCAATCTTAAGCTGCCGGTAGGGCTACGTTGAGTCAGTGCAAAGCGTTGGTTTTCTAGTGCAAGTTTGTGTACCGGTGAACGAAAATCCGAACATTACGTAGCAGAGTGGAGCTTATCAACTTTTAGGTGTTTGTTTATATCCTAAAAAATTAATGAAAATTACCTAACATCAAAACCTGATGAATGTGGAGTTATTATGTTTTGTTATAACACTTTTATTATATATATATGTTGATAGTGCGTCAAATATATATATGTATATGAAATCATTATATTATATTACGTAGAAAGCTGCATGCACCTTTAAGTTGTACATATCACTTCCTTTGCTTAGTTCTTTACTCTACAATGATATATCGAAAGCTGAAAAAGTATGGTGTATAACAAAGGGACTGATAGTTCTGAATAAAGCATATGTATGTATTTGTATTTATTTATGTATAAATAAAATAATAAAAGGCAAAAGTCAGCAATAATAGATGATATATCTTTCACTTAAAAAAAGCGAGAAGCTTTATTATCACATGTGAACCATGGGCCACGGTGGTGGCTCACGAACGTCGATCGTGTAACACCATAATTAAGAATAGCCGATACAAACTTAAATTTTCTCATTATATATACTAATACTACACTCATATATACGCACGTGTTGTCATTACTTAATTACCACACTTCTATAGTACGAGAGTACGATTACAAACGTTGAAGAAGAAGAATAGTGAAAACGTTCATGTCATTATATAAGTACATACATACATATATATATATATATATTGTAGACAAAATATGAGAGAGAGGTATCAATCACGATAGCAATTATTGCTATAAAGCTACCATGCAGACGAGAACCCTTCGGTCCTGTTTCTGCCCATTATTCTAGCGTTAGAGTCGTCCCTACCCCTCTTGTCTTTTACTTTTTTTTTTTTTTGTTCCTTCCAAAATTAAACTAAACTATTTCACCAAGTCGGTAGGTAAAATAAGGTATTGGAGGTTGATGTTAAATAGTAAAAGGTCCTTCTAGAAGAAGCTTCAGTCTTCTCAATAGCCTTTTATCGATCATTCGTCCCATGTTGTATTCTATATTGAAACTAATCGATTAAAATTTGATAATATATTAATTTTTTTGTTTGTTTTGAAACGCTATTTTCACCTAACATTTTGACTTTTATTTTTTAAAATATGATGGGTTGAGCTATATATATATATATATATATATAGTTAGTAGTTTATAGTACTAGCTAGCGAACACATCCATTGTCTCCTTATATGACTTTGGGAAATATCACTGACAACCTTGTATCGTACAATGTCTCTAATGTCAATCGATCAATAAACATGTATATGTCAATGTAGCATCATGTTTGGGGGCCGTACATATTCACGTGACAATTATTTCATTTATTTATTATTAATTATGAGTATTTTATTATTAATAAATCTCTTTGAAAATTCCTAGAAGCATCAATAATATTTAAGGGGTTTAACTAAATACAGTGTAAATGTTTATAATATTCAGTGTTTGTATATATTCGCAAAAATTATGAATACACCATTTTTTTGTTTAAAATAAAATAACTAATTAGGCATATATTATGTATTTTAAAAAAATATATATATAAGAAATCTTTCAAGTATCTTCATGACAGAGAAGTCCTACATTATTGTCCAGATCTCCTACGATGACCATGTCTTTCCTTTTGTCTTACACTAACTGTGCCAATACATGGTGATGAAAGCAAGAATATATGTTATTCTGATTTGTGCTTTTGCAATATTTACCGGATTGACGGACAGTTAAATTTACACAAAATCAAAAGTTGTGAAGGGAAAATTGTCCCTCTTGTCCTCAAATGAGTCCGTCCCTGACTACACATCATTAATTCTCGAATCATTATTAACCCATTTTTCCAAATTAGACAAGTCATTCCAAAATTATCAACACTATTTAGAATGATAAATATAATATATATTTCTAGGAAAATAATTTTGAACATTTTGAGAGAGATTTTAAATAAGACGTCACTATTAAAAATTCATACATTAAAACTAAATAAACAATAAAAATATACTTTAAAAAAAATGAAGATTCAATACTCACATTTTATGTTGTAATTTATTATTTTTATACAATATATATAACACGTTAGTGTGAGAAAATAGCAGGTAATAAAAAGTTTTGCTTCTTTCTTTTCAATCTGTCTCTGTCTACTTTAGCTAATTAATTTTTGTAAATCTTCTCAAAGTATCTCTTATTTAACCTATTATTGTTGTTTTCCGAGTCATATTTTTCTTCTTCTTTTTGCTTTTTGTTCAGAAAGTGTAAAGCATGTGAAATGCTGACAGAATGAATGGATTTGAAAGACCCAACTCCTTTTGAGAAAGATATAATGTGTGAAAGTGTATCAATATTCATTAGTTGAAAGAAACAAAAAATGAATTACGTAATTAAGCATCACTCTCATTTCATTTCATTACATTTAAGTTAAGGGATAATTAATTATATTGAGGAAATAAATTAAAAATTAAAACTTTTAATTTAAAACCTTTGAATTTTCATTATATTTTATTCTATTTAAGTGCAGAGCTTCTTCTCCATTTTATTTTCGTTCTGACTTTTCTTGTTTATTTTTCTTTCTTTAGGCTCTTATTTTCTGTCTTGTTTTTTCTTCATAAAAAATCCTCTATTTATTTTTCATCAAGAACCTGATTCTTTAATCAGCTCAAGAGATTTGCTACCATCCAAAGAGATGAGTGTATAATTTTTTATATATTAATTAACATAAGAACAAATCAAAATCAAAATAAGAATACTTCAACTAATGTGACCTTCCCAATGTAAACTCTAGGTTGGGTTTTGTGGGGCTTGACCCCGAGACATTGGACGAGGTTGTTTCTGATGATTTATCATAGCTTGAGCTCTTCGGATCCATGTCATTCTACAAATTGAATGAAACATCAAAGTTTAGGGATAGAAACATACAAACAAAGAGTTCGGGGTCGATCAGAAGAACTTTGCAAAGTTGAGTGAATACCTCAAGTGAAGGTGTATCTCGTTCTGAACCCTTCCGTTTTCCATGCAACCATGCGTCGGCTTCTCTGATAAAAGACACATTAATCAGAGAATATTCTCTATTTACAGAAAGAAAAAAATGTATTTAATATAATTATGTTAAATATATATATAAGTCTTTATCTAATATAAAAAATTAAGCTAATAAGTTTAAAAAAACTTTCTTATTTTATATATACTATATGAATTTCTCGAATCCATTCAATATAGAATAAACACATTACAATTTACATACTATCTCTTACATGAAAAACTAATACTTTATAAGTATTACATTACAATGGAATTTGACCTTGGGAAAGAATTAGACAAGTAGCAAACAAATAAGAAAATTAGAGGAATAAATATAAGTTTTTAAAGGTCTGAATCGAAAATAAATACATATTTAGGACTAAATTACAATGCCTAAACATTTGATGACAAGGAAAATTATTGTTCAATTTGCATAATGTGTGTATCATTTGTCCTACGTTGCCTAGGAGCGCTATTGATCGATTCTCCAACAAGGAAAGGATAAGATGATAGTTATTGCTTATTGGTCCATATATATATATATATTATGATAATATCATAAAATGACTATTTAAAATAAAAAATATTTGACTCAACATCCAATAAATTTATATATTAACCATATATAGAAAAGATCATCTAATACAAGGCTCTTGGGGATCATTTTATTCATTTATTTGATAAAAATAAGATTTATGGAGTCTATATATAATGCATGGATATGATGGACTTGGCTCTATAAGTTCTTATAGAAAATGTTGTTTTTACTTTTTGTACATAATTTAAATTTAAAAAAATGTTGTTATGCATGCATTTGTAGTAGCAGTACAAGGGAGTATATAATAATACTGTAATTAAGTCCACTATAGTTAATAAATGTGTATATATATTAAACATAAAAAGAGCATAAGACAAATTCTTCTCCACCACTAGCAAGCCAATATACTAATGATTTCTCTAAATAATTCCACGTGTACGTTATATTAGATAGCAAAACACTTGCTACTAAAATTTAATCACCCCTGCTAAATATTTAATTAAATTTACAATATTAATTAGTAATTAATTACCTGGAGGAATTGCTCCACAGGCCTTGATAACCCTTGTCCTGATGGTTGGTTCCACTTCCACCCCTTTGAAATGATGAATCTTGCCTCCTTATGTTTTGAATATCTAACATTAAGTCCTCCGAGATATCACCCGACGATCCGTTCTCTAAGGTATCCGATTCTCCTACATAAATCAAAAAATGTTAATGTTATCTACAAGCTATATATATTTAGTAATTAATCATTGGAAATGTCAATTAATGAAAAGCTTAATATCAAAGTATGAATACATATATACCTGGAGAAACTGCACTTCGATCAGTCGTTTTTACAGTTCTATACATCTACACAAAAACATTTTCATATTGGTTAATGCATTACTAAGAAACTCACATTATTATAAGGACACCCACAAATATATTTGAATATTAAAAAAAAATAAAAAAAATTGCAAAGTCAAGTAGAGAGTCCTTACAGCCCTAAATGTGTAGGACAACTCGAAGGCACACTTTTCAATAGGCAGTATGACTCTCTACGTGAAAGGTGTTGACCTCCTATTGCCGTAAAAAGGAAATAATATACAAATTTTATATATGACACCTTACATATATGTATATATATATATATCAGTATGTATGTATAGGGTGAATGTAGTTTCGTGGATGCATGGTAAAACATTTGAGAACTCTTCCATTGTTATCAGATTGTCATTGAGAAATGATGGTGTTCTGTGCTTTCCCTACTTTAAGGTTTTACTGTGGTCGGATTGTCATATCCCCTAACCTTCTATAACAATGGTTGATAAGACTCTCTGTATTATAAACCGAATGAGTTTTGAGCATTTACACTATATAATGTGAGAAAATTTAATTATCAGAACAAATAATATAAAATGCAGGTGAGGTTGTTTTGGATCTTCCATGCAAAAAGCTGTATACTATCTTTAAGGACAAAAAGAGATGTAGTCTAGTTTAAAGAGACGAGCTGCAAAGGGTTGAGGATTGAGAGAGACCCTTCAAGCCTCTCTCTCTGCATAGAAATCACAAAAACTGATTTTTTAAAGTTTTTTTTTAAAATATATATCTATATAAAAACAATCCAGAATCTCATAAAAATATGCTCACTGTTAATTACCTGTAAATGGGATTTAACATGAGCTAAGGTTAGATCTTTCACATCCATTAACTCAAGAACCGACTTTGGTGTTGCTCCTACAAGTTTGGAATGTATAAAACATCATAAGAAGGTGTTTTCGACCATGGAAATCAGACAAAATGGTCTGAAAATTGTAACAAACATAGATGTGTTGATCTATATACATACTTTCATGGCCGCCGAGCAGCTCCACAGCGTGAACGAACCGAGCATGGAGCGTGGTAGTCCACCGCATTCGTGGGGCCCGCATGCTCCGCTTCACTGGAAACCTTGTAAGAAACCTCGATCGCATCAAACCGCCATGAATATGGTTGTTATGGTCGTGAGATTGGTAGTGGGATGAGGCCGAGTTTGTGGCGGCACCGTACGAGGTTGCGGGGGAAAGTATGTTTGGTGCCGAATCAAGACGATGATGATGGTGTTGTTGAGAGAAGGGGAAATTAAAAGCGTTTGGTGGGTTTGGGTGATGGTAGATTGGGATCCCTCTAATGGGTCTCATGAGGCCAATCTCTTGATGGAATTGAGGGTGTGTTTGGAAGAAATTATTCGTATGGCTTTGATAGATTTTGTTAGGGTTTGGTTCGGTGGAAACCCTTGAGGGGTTAGATAAGGTGAGGTCGAAGGAAGAAGCGGTGGTGGTGGTGGTGGAGTTACGGTCTTGTTTGGAGACTGAAGAAATGGAGCTTCTATTATGATCCAAAGCCCGCTTCCAGAACCCAAGTTCCACTGCTTCGTCGGCTCCTCCTCGGTTTCCGCTGCTCATCCAAGCTGGGGAGTGTTTACTGTTTGGTGGACTGATTTGGAGGGATAGGTCGGGTTGAGCTGGGAATAGCTCCATTTTCCACCTTTCCAAACAGAAACCTTTTAGCTTCTTCTACTTGTTCTGTATATCTCCAGCGAGCTTTATCTTCTCCAAGTCTTTGATTTCCCAGCCGAACAAGACCTTCGAAACTTTGTAAAGAAATCCCTTTTCTATCTCTATCTGGAGAGATCCATGTGCAGAGATGAGTTTCGTGGAGGAAAGGGTAAAGCAAAGAGATCAAATCTGAGGGGAAGTTGCAGAAGAAGAAGAAGAAGAAGAAGAGAGTAGGGTGAGAGAGAGAAGAAGAAGAAGAAGAAATGACCAAGTACGGATCAGTGAATGGTTGTGTGAAGTATATGAGAGAAAATGACACTTGAAGGGTTAGAGAGAGAGAGGGAGAGGGAGAGGGAGAGAGAGAGAGGGAGAGAGAGAGAGAGAGAGAGAGAGAGAGAGAGAGAGAGGAGTTTGCTTTTTGTGGACGTGGGGATTAGGGCACACTATAGCCTGGTAGAAATTGAAAACGATGAGAGAGAAAATTAGGGTTTGATTATCATTTTAATATAAATAAATACCAATTATTTAAACTTAAATAATAAACTATTAATACATTTTTAGAAGAAAATAATTTACCTTCCCATTAATAATGTACCGTTTAGACTTTAGATCTATGTATTTCTTTTATTTATTTATTCTTTTTTTTTTTGTAAATATTTATTTATTCTATTATTAAACATCTCATACTTCTACTCTTAAAACACTAAGAACTACTCATTGGACTTGGGCCGTATCTAAAAATTAGAGATTGTCTCATCTAAATATTTGAAATGAACTAGCATATACTATATTATTATTATTCTAATAATAATAATAAATTAATAATATATCAAGGCTAACTGTTTATTATAATTCTAATTACATTATTGTTCTATGAGTTTAATATAATATTTAATATATCTAAGTCTACCCAATCTTTTGTTTTTCATTTCATGAATAGCTATACTTTCTCAGCTTTTCCCTCTTTTAATTAATTAATAAAGTTTTTTTAATCTCATGTTAAAGAGAATTTCTTTGTTGCTCAACATCTCACATGACTTTATCCACAGTCTTCTATGGAGTGTAGTAAAGGTTAAATTTTGTTAATGATAAATAAATATATAATAAAGTGGTTATAAATTTAAGTTTTTTTTTAAATCATTATAATATACAAATATATAGAGGATATATTATATGATATGATGCTTCTAACAAAAGAAAGTATGACAAGATGCTATAGGTAGAGAACAAAACATTGTCGTACATAATTCTCAAACAAAGTGCATTTTAACACAAAAATAAAAAGCATATCTTAAAGAAAAGCATAAAACCCATAAAGAGATATGCATAGAAAGAGCTTTGCAATTACATTCTTCCTTTTTCTTTGATGGACCTTACCTTATTGCCCAAGGAAAGAAAAAGCTACATCGTTTTATCTTACATTAGATAATTTTTTCAAAAGGTAATAAACTAATAACCAATTTTTATTTTTTTTGTAAAAATATACAATTAAATCGCCAAAAAAAGAAAGAAACATAAAGCAATATATGTAGTTATATATTTTGAGTAAGTAAAATAATATAGTATTAACGTTTAAGGAGTCAATTAATTATTAATTATATATAGGGTTAAATACCAACTAACTTTATGAACTTTTGACGTTTTGCAACGAGCTACCCGAACTTTAAAAATTCAAAACGGGATACCTCAATTTTGAAGAAGGTGCAAATAGCTACATCCGTTCAATTTTCCATCAACTGTCGTTGGAAAGTCGTCGGAAATTCGTCAGAAATTGGACGGAGGTAGCTATTTGCACATTCTTCAAAGTTGAGGTAGTCCGTTTTGAATTTTCAAAGTTCGGGTAGCTCATTGCAAAACGTCCAAAGTTCAGGTAGCTACTTTATATTTAACCCTTATATATATATATATATCTTTACCAATTTATTTTCATTTCATGAGTAAAGGTAGAGTCAATTATAAGCTTTGGGCGCATTCCAATGTAAAATGTAGCTAAAGACCTTTTAATTGACTTAAAAGCAATTCGATTTTTGTGTAATTAAAGACCTCGGTAAACGTTATACCTTTCCTATGCAAAATTACTTTAATTTTGCAAACACCTTAGTATTTTTCTTTGTGGTTGTAAATGTTTATTAATATCGTAGGGTCCCCTACTCCATCTTAATTCCTCAACCAACGGTCAATATATATTTAGTAAGGTTGTCGGTTGTTTATATCCATGCATTTTTAATACCAACTGTAATCTCGATCGGAATGAAATTATGTGTTGAACTGTTGATATCCAACTTTACGTGATCGGTATATATAAATAATGTACATTTGATTATTATATGTACGTAATATTTTCTCATATATATATATATATATATATGATTATGGAAGCTTAAGGTTAGGGGAATTGATTGCAATATTATTTATTAATGGTAAGTATTTCGAGAGGAATCTCCATCTGTAAATTAACGACTTCAAAAGGGACAATACACTTCATGTGGCACATGACATCCCCAGACCTCCATGGATGGAAGCTTCTCTTTTGCAGATACTCATAGTTAAATGGTTTTTAATAATAGCTTATGTTAACTAAATTATTAAGAGATTATAATATATATTATTATTGTTATTATTTATGTTTAATTTTTTGTGGTCATTTTTTTTCCTTTTCAAATCAAGTAAGGTCTGTCAATAAATGATGTCCTTTAAACTAATTACATTATAATATTATATATGTCTCTTCTCCTAGGGTTTCTGACCGTCATTGGAATCTATGTTCTGAAACATCAACATGGATACTGAACTGTTTCTTAAAGATTACACAACATATAAATGGAGAGTATGCTTGTTAATGTTTACTTGGGATAAGATATATTATATACATTGTTGTCAGAAATTAACAACGTACTTACGTAGAACAGAAGCTTAAGATAAGGCAGATATAGGTGTTATCAGAACCGGTCTGGACCGGCGGTTCGGCCGGGAATCAAAGCCCTATCTAATTTGGTTCAACTAAAAGGTCACCTTGCATAGCAATATTGTTTGAACAGTTGTGATCTGACCAGTTTCCGGTTTGTCTGTTTTAGTTTTTTTCTGTTGCTTTTCGATTTAAACTAATTTATTTTGTTCACTGTATCTGGTCCGACCGGTTCTCTTCAGCTGGTCTGATCAGTTTAAGTTTTGTCTTCAAAATTCAGGAGGGAAACGGGAGAACTGAAGGGGGAGCAGGAGTGAGGGAAGGCGGCGAGGACGAGGAGGGCTGGAGGGTGCGTCTGGAGGAGGGGGCTGGGCGGGAGGGGAGAGGATGAAGGAAGGGATGACGGGGATTTGGAGAGGGGACATGCATACTGAAAAGGGGACGAGGGGGGTCTGGAAGGGGCGTCTGGAGGAGACAGGGGAGGAGGGGGCTAGAGTGGTATGGGGAGAGGGGGTAGGCGAGAGGAAGGGGAGGGGACAGGCCGGGGAGAGGGGGAACATTTTTTTTACTTATAAATAGTTAACCACACATTGAACCAGATTCGATCGGGTGGACCATACAAACCGGAAACCGCCCCTTGCCCGTTCAAGGGACGATCTGGTTTGATAACACTGCACTGCCAGATATTAGTATAGCAAAAACATAATAATTAAGTCTAAAATAAATGTAATTAACCTCATAGATTATGGGCAAAATAATAAAACTATATATTAATCGGATATGTCTTAAGATGAACGTGATGAAGTCTTAATTAAGTTCAATTTTTGTGAACTCTAGTTTGTTAAGTAGAAGATATAAGGAGGGTCGGTGCATTATATTCAGGGACCATCTCTAAATGGAGAGATGAAGCTGAAAACTAATTTTGTGTACAAATCTATAACCCCGCCGTTAATGTAGGAAAGTTCGTGTTGTTGTTTAATGATAAGCGTTGAGATCCATGTCAAACCCGTCCTCGATTCTGTAATTTTAGGGTTTCGATTCAAAATTACGTGTTTTGAGGGGAAGTCAAGTGTGTATTGAAAAATGGAGAGACGAAGCATCTTTGCCCTTTTTAATGTATATATAGAGATTGTCAGGAATATAAATCGAACCCGACCCGGCCGGTTCATTGTATCATACATTTTTTAAAAGAATAAATCATTAATATGAAAGTTGTAAAATCATACTAAAACAAAAATAATTATGATTTAATTTGTTATTATATATATTGTATAGATCGTTTTTTTTGCCGGCTATATGATGCAGCATTTTAAATTTACTTTATATACTACCGAATTTTATTTAGAGTTTAATTACCAAAAAACAAACAGAACTTTTAGAAAAAATTTAACAGCAAATAATCCTTTTTTTTACAAATAACAAACTAAACCTTTGGAATTGAGCAATCAACAAATATACCTCAAATTTTCATTATGTTTGAACAAATTTTTCAGTATTAGATGGAATTATTAAATCAACATCAGTTGAAATATTAGTAAATAGTATTACGACTTAATAACTCTATCAAATATTGAATTCTTTTTTCAAACATAACTGAGATTTGAGGTAGGTTTGTTGATTGATCAATTCCAAAAGTTTTGTTTGTTATTTGCCCAAAAATAAAGTCTGGTTTGCTGTTTATTTTTTAATTAACTCTTTTATTTAATATCTAATATCTATATAACTATTATATCTAATTTGT
Organism: Chamaenerion angustifolium; assembly: GCA_946814005.1. Lineage (NCBI taxonomy): Eukaryota > Viridiplantae > Streptophyta > Magnoliopsida > Myrtales > Onagraceae > Chamaenerion > Chamaenerion angustifolium. The sequence goes on from OX328270.1 coordinate 36,747,799, forward strand.
TGTGAGCCCGACAATATATGTTTTCCTTAATTAAAGAGATAAGATGCATAGAATGGAATGAGCATGTCACGTGGGAGGCTTCAATGACAAAGGGACCTTTTATTCAGTAAACTTATGGTCTCTGTCTTCTATAACTTTGGGTTTTATTTATGTAACGTGCATTTAATTATAATATATAAAAATGATTTTTAAATAATAGAGAAAGGTTTCAATTAATTAATTCCAATGGAACTGAAAATGAAAATGAAATGACCTTCAAAAAGGAAGTTGCAGGATACAATAAATAGTTTGAAAAAATATGTCTGGCTAGCAATAAGCATACTCTTAGTCAGATAGGTGTATGGGTGGGCGTGAAAAAGTTATCAGTTTCATTTAAAAACAAATAAAAAATTTAGATAGAAATTTATGGTCTTAATTTATTTTTTTACAATTGAAATTGAGTGAAATACAAAATATTATTTTCTGACGTTCTCTAATTGATTGATAATTATGATTTAAAATTTGAGTAAGTTATCATTAAAAAATACTTACCCGATGGAACTCAGTAATAAATTTTATTAGTTATCACTTGCTAGATGCAATTCAATCAGAATTTATTAATTACTATAAGTTTAATGAATAAGCGTAAAGGTTAATACATTTTAATTGTTAGAAGATTAATTCAGATAACATGTATATATATATAGAAAGTTATCAATTTTTTTTTTATAAATCAGATGAAACTTAAATTCTTAAAGGTTTTAAAAAATGTTTTGGAGATTTATTTATCAAGAGTGAGAAGGAAAGGTAATAAAACTTTATAGATTATATTTTTAAGATTTATGAATTTTTTTATGAATTTTTTTTTATATAAATAAACTATTTTTCAGTTTATTAATTTTTAAATTGTTTTGGCATTTTATGAAATTGTTTTCTAAATTTGAAACTATTTATACGTTTTACTACAATATTAGACTATTCTTATATTGTGTAAAATTAAATATATTACATTATTATAGATTTACATGATACAAATGTAATGCTAATTTAACACATGGAGTGTTAGTAATGTGATCACTTAACATAGAAAAATAACAGAAGACTAACTAACCGATAAACTGTTAAACTATATTCGAATTCATAAATATGCATTCGACTACATCAAAATAATTATTGTATCTATCCTATATATATATATATATCACTTGATATACTTGTTACATACACATTTTACTCGTGTTGGGGGATTTATTACAAACACTATGGGTAATAGTTAAACCCTCTTTATATAAAATATTTTATAACAATTTTATTCATATTAATTAGCATAGGAAGAACGTGGTAGATGACTTGTAGAATCATATTCCCAAACATGTGAGGGTGTGGTAGGCTCCTTTGATTTCCTTAAAAACGAAGAGACCGTATATACTTTATACGTTAACCCGTTCTTCTGAACTAATTAACACTTCATTAAAGTCGAATATTGCGTGTTAGGAGTTATGACTAACGGCACTAATATTTTTTATTTTTGGATTTGATAATGACCTTAAAGTCATTGAATGTTATTCTTATACGGGTTATTTATATAGTTACTTATGGGGCTGATCATTAGCGGGTTGGTCCGGTCTTGGAGACATGACCGATACCGGATTTGGCCAAAAAAGCTCACCCGAGTCGGTCTTGTTTGACTCAGGCCGGTCTCGGTCTTGAACCAAATTTTTTGGTAAAACCAAATCAGCTGGATTGACAAAAAAAATTGTTGAAGTTTTGGTATTGAACCCGCAAACTTTTCGTCTTCCGCCGCACTTCCGTTATGGAACTGATCCAAGGGTTGTTGAATGCTTTAAGGTCATGAATTACTAGTGTTTCATGGGTTACACCATGAATTTATAGGGTTTTCTTCAAGGTCGGACCGGTCCTAGTCAGACTTTTGGTGGAATAAAACATGGGCCCGACCTTGAAGAAAAAAACTCGTCCGCTCGGTCTTTATCCTAGTCGGTCTCGGACCAGTCTTGTTGGGAATTCGATTCAGCTAGTCTTTTTTATCACCCCTAATTACTTATAGCTTAGGAGATAATGTGTTCGAATCATAGGTATGAGTAGGAGGTAAGTAAAATACTTATTTGGATTCAAAATTTATTTAGAATCAATTTATTTATAAAATAGGATTCGTGCAGGATGTATGGTATTAAGTTAGTTAAGAAAAAAAAAATGATAAAATCAATTATTGTTTCAAAACTAAGGTATTTTATTGAAAAGAGATCGAATATATCACCTAATAAATATTACTATATTATAAATAATATTTTTTTATTAGTTTTCTATTATCAAATCTATTTATTGTCATTATATATCTATATATTTTATTATTATTATTATTATGAATATATGGTGAAAAAAATATTTTTGTATAAAATTTCAGTATTCATTTTAGAAGAAATTAATTTCAATAGAAGTATAAGTATAAAAATTAAGAATTTATTTATAGAATAGTGTTTGAAAATTTATAAATTTGTAGAGTATTCGATACGAGATTTTTACCCTTTGTGTTCATCCAAGGAATGAAAAAGCTGAAAGCATCTTTTTAAGAAAACCCTACAAAGTGTGAATAAGGTGAAGGCACTACGACTACGAAGGATGCGTGCGTCCCTACAAATCTCGCCCCATTTTTCTTTCAACAATTCTCTGCAGATTTTGGTAATCAAGCATCTCCGACAGACAGAAAGACAGACGTTGCTTCTCTCTTCTACATATTCTGTTCTGTTCTTTTTCTCAATCACAACACATACCAAACAGTAACAACGTATGAGAAACCCGACATATCACAGAGAAAAAATGGATCATGAAAACACGATGAAAAGTAGAGGGAGAGGGAGAGGGAGAGAGGGTTTAAATGGCTTTTAGGGCTAACAGTTGGAATATGTACTAAACATGCAATCGATTAGGGTACAACATAATACATAATTAAGTTATGTCATTGAACGATCGCTTTAGCGGATCTGCCTGAGGTTGGGGTCACGGTTTGCCGGATGGGAGGACACGTCACAGTTTGACAGACAATGACCTGTAATACCACAACTACGGACCTCTGTCTAAATTGTAGGGTGACTATATTTCATCATCAGGTTTTTCCGAACTCTGAGCACCCCTATATATACTGATATATAAATGGATATGTTTTAAGATCAGACATAACTTGACTTGTGTGAATGGGCTCCCACTTATGGGCGACCCATTATCCTAAAACTAACATTAACAATTTTTATGATACGATACAGTTATATAATCCTTGTAGCATGTCTAAACAATTTTGATATACAATTATATATAAAAGGGATTAGTTATATGTGATTAACTATATTTAAATTAAAACTGAATGTACAATTAAATATATTCTTTTACTTGTTTTTATATTTAAGAAAGCAGCATACTTTATTATTTGGGAATTCATAATGTTTAGTGATTTAGTCATATATGTCTGGACCGTGCATGGAAAGTGCAACGTTACAACATTTACCTACCTCTTGCTCTACTTCTAAATTTGGATCATCCAAACAAAACCTTACAACCCAACATGATCATCCAACCATTCTACAACAAAAACGACAAGCCTTTACTTCTGTAAACGACATAAACTGTTCCGAACACATCTTTACTTCTGCACCATCCACTGCATCATGTCTTTCCTAAGAACACCGACCCACTCCGATCTAACACTATTTGATCTCGGAAATTCGGGACTCGACGTGGTCAAGTGCCGGAACTGAGTAATGTTACCTGCTGATCTAACGGATCGCAGAAGCATCGATACAGGAGGAAATTGCTTCGACCACATAACTCGGCTGAATAAATGCCTATTATGATCTCCTCCACTTTTTACCACTTCTTTGATGTTTGAAGAGCTCTTGAGTTGCTTTGTTGTGTTCATGGTTGAGATCAAGTTGTTGGTGGAGGATGGTGGGTCCCCACAGATTTGCGCTGATGGTTTTGCACGGTCGAGCGAACGGAGGATCCAGTTGCCTAGGTTTCGACCGACTTCTATGTCTCTCTCTTGAATTTTTTGGTGAACCGTGAGTGCCATATTGAATACCGATCTAGTCCGCCTACAGCAAAGTTAGACATAAGGAAGAGAAGAATGGTGATAGAGAAGTTGAAGAATTCAATGGCCAATGTATAGAACAATAGAACAAAAAGCAACAATTATAGTACATAAAAAGGTAAAATTTAGGGAATCAATATATAAGGTTGTATGATAACAATGTGAAATTTATGATATCTACATATAGGGGTTGATCGTCTCCTAGAAATTACTATCAGTTACTAACAGAGTAGCATCTCATTAAGGGCTGAGGGTAGTACAGAGCTGTTGATCAACCAAATTTGCAGAAGTTCTATCACAGCACAATTCTATCCTTGCTAGTACATTATTTACCACTTAAACATCCATAGAGTGTCTGATTGAATTGATTACTGTTTTTATATTAGATGGAGGCACGAGACAATAATAAGATTATGACCCTTGCCTGAACATGATTGATAAATGTCAAAACCATTTATGATCCACTTGAGCATCTAGACTCATTACAAAATCAGCAATCGTGAACTACATATCTATCTATTTGATTTGCAACCTGTTCTTCATCCTCTAAGAGATTTGGTTCTTTCATACTATCATCACTATAGGGAATCAATAACCTTCATTTACTTCATCCAACTTCACATACAACAGTGCCTAAAACAAATATAAAAGGAGGTACATCTAAATCCCTAGATTCAGACATTCATGAATGATAAGAGCGGGAAGGGAAATAATTCTTAGCAAGTTCCTTAAAGATACAATTTGCCCCCTTTTAAAACATGATTTAGAACAAGGCTCATTTTGTCACTTTCAGCAAACAGTAATCCGATATTACGTCCGTGATCATTCAACCATTGTCCTATTTCAGTTTTAGTTCAAATCACTCTTTGCAAGGACGAACTCTTCACTAAACACTTCATTACCACCAAGAACCATGTGAAAGGACAGTGTAATTCAATCACTGATAAAATAATTTAAAAAAAGAAGCTTTTTTTAGAAGAGACTCCAATAACAGACGTAATTATTAAATACACCATACAACGCCTCCACGGATGGTGATTATTAAGCATTAACCAACAGCAGCTACAATCAAGACAATGACTTGCTGAAACCAGCATATTCAGCCAATGACCATCTTCAGAGAAACAATGCAAATTACTGAAAGTTTTTTTTTACTGAACTTAGTAATCGATAATTTTTTTAATCTGCTTATGATGAGTACTTCTAGCTGCAATCTACGATCATGCTATAATCATCAGACGCTACAGTTTTCAATTTTGATGAAATAAAAAATCTAATATTTTTTTTGGCCATAATAAAAAATCTAATCACAAAAGGAAGAAAAGTCGCACCGATTCATGGACAAATTGCAACACACCAGTGTGCGCGCGCGCGCGCGCGAGAGATAGTGATGTACCTGTGAGCGAAATCGCGGATCTTCGGATGCTTAGCGGAGATCAGCCTCCGTTGAATCTTCACAGCAAGCCGATACGTCCGCTTCAGCCCTAAGAAGTAGGCCGTCCCCAGCGCGAGCTCCCATAGCACCATAACCTTCTACTTCTACTTGTTCGTATTCTTTTTCGAGTTCAGAATGAGCAACATCCGAAGATTTACGTGTCTCGAAAGCCAGAGATTCGTGCCCTCCTTCACCTCCACAGTTTTGAATCCTTCAGAAACTTCGAACGCAATGACGTCTGCTATCTACGATTTCCTCTGGTTTTTCCTCCAAGTTTTCTTCTTCTCTAGTGAACTCGCCGAACGAGGACATTCTTCACCTTTGATTACGTAAAATTTTGAATCAATCTACACCGTTGGTTCCTCGCGCAATTTTATGCTATTCTCGGAGCCTCCACAAATCACATCTCACTGAAATCGTATGGGCCCATGTAAATAAGGCCTAGCCCAAATAAAACACAAGGCCCACTTAGAATATGGCTTATGCTCAAGGGTAGTATGGGAATTTCATCCTTCCTTCAGCTTCCTCATAAAGATCGAAGAATCACAGCTGGAGTACACGGAGTCCTCCCTCGCATTCTTTTCCTGGTTGGGTTCTCTTTTCGCTGTCTTCAACATGCAGAGACAGTCACTAGGCTCCCCAATCTCCAAGCTCCACGGCCATGGAGGATCAGCGATAGCAGTGGCCAGAGATGACGCAATCATTGAGGAAGATACGAAGCGGCGGGATTCGTTCTCTTCCTCATCACTCATCGGCGAGTACGACGACGAAGGCAGCAAGGCTGTGAAGCTCCACCGACTGTCGACTTCTCCACTGTCTCCGTTGAAACCGGAGAAGTTCATCCACCTCATACCAATCCTCACTCTTCTCTGCTTCCTCACTCTCTATCTCTGCTCCCACAGTCCGTCTCAATCCGGTAAGTGTCAACCGTGAGTAATTTTTCTTTCTATTCTCCTGAATCATGATGTTCATCGAGTTTCCTGCTCCGTTCCAGATCTCGCTCAGTTCAACGGGTTCAATCGATCGCCGAATCGTATAGGTATTGTGCGGATACTCCACTATCCTCAAGATACCGATTTTTACCGTATTACACGGACCCTAACTTCGAATTATAGCAGCTGCAGGCTCAACCAAACTAGTCGAAGACATCGGCGGTCTAAACGAACTTCACAAGGGCGACGTTTTGGCGATTCGGAGCTTGAGGAATCTGCAGGAGATCGATAAGCGCCCCTCCAGGTTCAGCTACGGCCGTAAACTGGGTGATTTCTAGTTCGCATTATCCGGTTGGTTTCTTATACCGCCATCATCCTCACCTGCTACATTCTTCTGTAAAATCAAGCGTGGCGCCCCATTTTTTTTGTTGCTTGATCGTCTCGTCACTGTAAATTCTTCTGTACGTTTCAATTTTTCACAGCTATTTTCTAGAATCCATAACGACAGAGCAGTATAATTAAACAGTGATTGAATTGGAAACTGGAATGGTCTGGTAACATCCGCCTCACGGGAGAGGAAGGGAGAAGGTGGTGGAGGAGCGCCAAGTTAACGTGCGCCTGTTTCGTTTCGGGGAAATGGGTTACAGCTGGATTGTCCGGACCGTTGAGTGCTGTTGGAGAAATGACATCCCAGCTACACCTACTTCAATACAAAACAGTTACAGACCCACTTGCGCAGTAAACTCTTATCAATATTAGGGGTGAAACTGTAGTGTTGATGAAAAAATACGGTAGGACCGAATTCCCAAAAGATCGGTTTGAGATCGGTCCGACTAGGATCGAGACCGAATAAATATATATATTTTTTTCAAAGTCGGTCTCGGTTTCAGTTTTTTTTTTCTTCCCGAAAGTCCGTTTAGAACCGACCCGGATCGAATGTATGTGAATTTGGAATTTTCATAATATCATACCGAAAGGATTTGGGAGGTTTTCTATCTCTATAAAAGCTGCCTCTTGATAAATTTACTAAAGAATATAATGAGTTCATAGTGTTTCTTTGAGAGGTGAACTACTCCTTCGCCTTTTACTAAAAAATACCGTGAACTCATAGTTTTTTTTTGTTTTTTTGGGTGTAGATTCGGTCCAGGACTGCGAGTCAAGAAAGACTGACTCGGGCGGTCTTTTTTGTCCGAGGTCGGTTTCGGTCCTCCAGAAGGCAAGACCGAAATTTCGGTCTCGGTCTTGCCGGCCCGACCCGGCCATGATCAGACCTGGGTGTAAGTGAAAGGGATGACATGCTAGCCTAAAAACTGACATAAACCGAATCAAACCAAACCAAAAAATTAGACCGAAAAAAACTAACAGTTTCGACTACGGTCAGCTTCCTTGTTTGTTTTGGGTTTTCGGTCGGTTGGTTTTAGGGCTGGCAATGGTTAGGGTATGGTCAGGGTATGCTAAATACCATAACCATACCATATTTTTAAACCACATACCATAACCATAACCATTATGGGTACAATTTTCAATACCATAACCATCAAAATAACCGTGGTTATTAACCATGGTTTTAACCGTATAATCATATTTATTCCACATGTAATATAATAAAAGACCGAAAATTTAATTTTAAAAAATACATCTATCTATGTTAACAACAATAAAAATATATAACACTAACATCATTCAACATTAACACTAACATCATTCAACATTCAGATGATTCAACATTAACATTCACACTACTGAATTAACATTAAAATTCAACAAACACTCATAACGAGTAATGATTCAACACCCCTAACCATTTCACACTTGTCGTATTTGTTTCTATCAATCATCATCTTCCTCAATATCATCAATTGATTTCACTTTTATGTTGTAATTTAAATTTAGTATAATATATATATATATTAGTTTATTAATAATAAATAATTATTATATTTATAAAATAACCATGGTTATAACCATGGGTATAACTCAAATACCATAACCATAACCATAACCATTATGGGTAGAGAATTCATCACCATAACCGCACCGCACCATAATGGTACGGTTAACCATATTAAACAGTAACGGTTATAACCATGGTTATGGGTTTTTCACCGCACCATTGCCAGCCCTAGTTGGTTTTGGAGAATTTAAAACCCGTGTGCCCCACCGTTATCACTTATATTAGTATATATTATATTATGTAATATAATTAATATTTATTTAATGGTTTAAGTAGTTTTTCAATTATTCAATTAACTTTATTAAACAAATATATAAATATTATATAATAGTGATTTTATTATTTAGCGGGATTTTGAGTATTATGTATTTTCGTTTTAAACCCAAAAAATGTAATATGAACATACGATTTTGTTTTTCTCATATAGTTTTTTGGTTGGATATTTTGTAGAGAACTAGATTGAAAATGGGGTGCCCGATCGAAATAGTAAAAAAAAAATGACCGTTTTACCCCTACTCAATATCACACTCCCTCGTTTATTTTGTTGAACAACATTAAGTTTAAATATGTTTCCAGTAATCTCATAACATTAAGATTAAATATTGTTCTTTTATACCTGGAATAATCTCGATCTCCCTCGATTTACTCACTCTCTCAATTCATTGTTAGATTTTTCCCGTACAAATGTAGATCGAATTTTGGATTTTTTACTTGTGTGAAGTAGCTTTGTGTTACTCAGGACGAATTCAAACTAGCACTAACTCTCTATATTAGTGAATTTAATTAGTGTAGTTAGTCATTTAAATATGATATATAGTTAAATTTATAATGTAGTTTAATTCAAATTGATATCAGACTTATTGATAACTATCTGTTGAAGTGTGAGTTCAAGTTCGTTAGAAAATAACTAACTTCCCGTTTGAGATTGTCTTCGTTCATGATTAGGATCTGGCATTTCGGAACAGTATTGGATCCATTTTTTTGCTCCAGTCTTTTGAAATGTTTATCTTTATCCCTTTTTTTTACACTGTCGAGTCACGAGTGTCGAATTCAATCCTTCTATTATGGTCCTTTTTCTTGTAGTTTAGTTTCATTTTCTTATTAATAATCATAGAAGGAAAATTGGCGCGATAGATGTTGTAGTCGTAGACCAGGGAAGACTTCAATAAAATTTGCTTGGTGTTGATGCTTTTATTTTAGAGTTAAATACCACGTAACTACAGAAACTTTGGACGTTTTGCAACGAGCTACCCGAACTTTAAAAATTTAAAACGACCTACCTCAACTTGGACGAAAGTGCAAATAGTTACCTCCGTCCAATTTCTGACGAATTTCTGTCAATAGTTGACGATAAATTGGACGGAGGTAGCTATTTGCACATTTGTCCAAGTTGAGGTAGCGTTTTGAATTTTTAAAGTTCAGGTAAAGTTCAGGTAGCTACGTGATATTTAACCATATGATAAAGAAATAATGATTGTTTAAAAGAATAATATCCATCCGAATCCGAGAGAGATTTCTTGGATTAATTAAATCAAATGGTGTCAATGCCAGATTTAAGGTCAAAATCTATTATCTAAGAGTATTATCTAAGAGGTCACTAAACTAGAAGTGCCTCGATGCAGCTGTCATTTAATAATAATAGTGAGAAGCAGGAGAGTCACGAATAATAGAAGCTGCCGACTGAAACTGTCGGTGAGCATCTAACAAAGAGACTCCCTCCCCTCCCTTCACTATCATTGATGATCGTCGAGTCCAAAACTCTACACCGACGTGGACATAATAGACCCCGAAAAAAATAAAGGACGAGGGGAATAATCAATTACTAACAGGAAACAGGTGTCGTGAATCGTGATGGAATGGGGGGTCGATGATTGGCTGGGCCTTCCCTTTAGTCTTTCTTGATCTATATCCTGTAATATAATAGAGGGCCCCAGGGGTCATCTCTCATTCAGTGACAGAAATTGCACCCTATGTGCTACGAATCAGATATTATAGTAGACAATTCATTAGGCTGGGTTTACTTGGGCCATAAGAAATTTGACAGCTATTTTTTAATATCTAATAATAATTGAGTTAATGATGGAATCAAGTTTTTAAGAAAGAAACCAACTAACGCGCTACCTCTCGACTTTGTTTTGTTCCATTCCTTCAATAATACTATACCTCTCTATCTCATCTGGAAAACGAGAAACGTGGCTCCCACACAAAGTCACGAGCAGAAGGACCAGTGCACTTAGTTCCTTCATACGGTGGATTGTTAATCCATACACGAGTGTGTGAATATATAGAAAGAGAAAGAGGCATCCTAAGTGATAATTCTCTACACAATTCCTACCGATTAGATAAAAGTAATACGAATAATAAAAAAGTAGAGAGCTGATGCACTTGCCTTTCCTCTTCGTTCATTGATTCAACTACTACTACTACCTAATACTATATGCTCTAACCTTGTATGATTCCTTATGTCATTTCGTTCTGCTCTACTTACACTCTTAATGATTCTATTATATATACATAAATAAAGCGTGATTTATCAGCTATAAAGGCAAGGCAAGGCAAAGAAACTAAACATTAACTTCATTAAACAACCGTCTGCTCATACGCTACGCCTTAAGCTAAGCTAAGCAGTCTTTATTTCATCAGGCACTTAAAATGTACAACTTAAGGTTGACTTGATGTCCCCAATGCATATTCTTAACATTCTTTTATTAAGGAATGAAGTATAATAATCTCTAACTAACAACTATACTACTAGTACTATGACATCGTATCACAACTAAATTGAACTATCACTTGCTTGTTGCTTCTCCTATATAATAATTTCACTAATCAAGAGTAATAATTGAATTTTGCAGATTATTTGGGATTTCATTTATAAGGACTAGCCCTGTAAGATTACAAACCTCCAAGACATGCTTACAAAAGAACAACAACAATAGAGAAGTATTCAACAATTCATATTCCGGTTTGTTTTACAATTCTATACTACATTCACATTATATTTTTTTAATCATATATTTGTAGATGATCCATACTTAGCACTAGCAAAGAACCAACAGGAGTTCAATTCAAGACACAAACAAGCAATCGATATAGTCTTTACAAAAACACAATTACAGAGGAAGGAAGCTCAGAGGATCAAACCTTGAACAGGCCCGGGTTTGGATGATGCCTTTGGCTCCTCAGGAGTTTCAGAAAGATGAACCTGGGCAAAGTCCTCCACTACTTTCCTCTTCTGTTCCTCCTCGGCCTTCTCCATCTTCTCCTTCGTCTTCTGTCCAACTTCCCCAGCCGCCTTTGCCACCTTATTGAAAGCACCTGTCACCCATGCCGCACTTGTGAACACATACCTGCATTTTGAATATAAACAAAAGAACAAGAGGTAAAATTTAAGTTTTTATAACCGATTAGAATATTTTAGTTTTTGAAACGTACCTGTTCTTCATTATTGCGGATCCAGCACTACTGACGGATTGTTCAGCAGCTGCAAGTGCAGATTTTGTTTTCTCGGATACCTGAAACTTCTGATCAACCTCTCGAACTTTGTCGCTCACGACAGCTGTCCCAGCAGTGAGTTTCTCGCCCACAACAGCAGTCCCCACACTAATTTTCTCACTCAGTCCGATCTTTTTGTCCAAGGAAGCGACTTTCATTGTGGCTGTTGAAGTAAGCTGGTGCTTTTCATCCAAGGACTTGGCTTTGCCAACTGCATCTTTGCCCAGTATGAAGCCCTTTGCTAGCATGCTTGTCACAACATCCTCTGCCTTTCGGAATGCTGTCTCAGATCCCTCAGTTTGATCTTTGTTTCCAGATTCCTGAAAAATCAAGAATAATGCTACCGTTAGGCAAATGCTAAGCAATGCAGTAACTTACGTCTTATTGATATTTGATTTTCAGACCTCAGAAATCACTGGAGGGGCTATAGCACCAGGAGGCAGTTGGTACTCAGGAGCCAATGCAATGGTAACAGACATGTCAACTATAGTCGCCCCCTGACATAACCATACAGTTCAAAATGAAAAATAGAGTTGCAAGGCAAAGTTTTTCACACATATAATAGTTTGTAGTTTCTTTGAAAAAGAGAAACAAATGAGTAAGCACTTCTATATATCACTTCTATATAACAACTAAGTATAACTATGTCCCTCATTAGTTCATACACTTATATCTATATTTAGTACCAGAAATAGATTAATAAACTCCATGTTTAAAAGTAAAATTACTGACTGAAAGAAGAATGGCAGTCTCAGCTCCTTGTGAATCCTTGAAGGTTACAAATGCGACTTGAGATCGCTCAGTATCACTGCATGGAATAAAGCAGTGTAAGACTAAAAGTAAAATGGAAACAAATGGACAAAAGGACCATCTAACTAAATACTAAACGAAGTAAAACCTTTGCATCTCAACATATATGATATCGCCAGAAAATGAAAAGAATTCCTTGAGATCCTGCTCTGTTGCTCCCAAAGAAACATCGGTGACCTTAACAGTTGTCATCTGCAAAGCAAACTAAGACATTTAGAAGCTCCTCTTCTGGAGTTACTAACCAAAGGTTGGGAGATTGGTTTGTTTAGATAAGTCAACAGTAGATGAGTCCATAAGTATGTAAATCATCAGACAAAAAATAAGATTCTAAAATCTACATAGAGAAGTAGAACTAGACTTGGAAAGCCACAGAGTTCCAACTTGACAACTTCCATCATATTAGATAAAGAAAATTCCCATAATATCATCTTCTGCTGAATTTCTTCATTTCCACAATCATAATCCCCATACCTCCACCCTAACTGGTATTTGCAGTCATTTGCTATAGTTGGAATTTATCTAATTTGCCAAATTTGAATAAGCTCATCATAGACAGAGAGTTAATCTTTCTTTGATCAATGAACTTTTAATGGAATCATTTTGAGGAAGAAACCTTAGATATTTAACTATCCGTGTATTCTATTATAAACCTTCTGTCTCGTCTAATCTTTACACAACGGCACAACCGGTGCGAATTGGAAATGAATTCACAGAAAGACTCTAGAGGCTTCATCTCGTGATCATCAAAACAGAAAAACACAGATAGAAGTTCATATTCATCTAATTCATAGCGAAACTTGGTTTCATAACCATGGACAAGGAGCATAACACTCATCAATAAAAACATCAGTTTCATAAGCATTTTCTACCTTTCACGAAGAAACCGAAGATCAAGACCATGTCTCAAGCAGAATACAACGCCAGCATTATCATAGATGGTCAGAAGCACAATCAGAGCAGAACAAATTTAACATTCGATTGAAACCTCAAACTTATGGTGATCGTACTACCAGACAGATCTATGACTCATAAAACTAAACGATCCAAAATCGCTAGCACAACACGCTAGCACATGCAGTTTCAGCTCAATCCGCGTATGGAAGAAACCGAATATAAGCATGTGCGTAGCCGCAAACTGAGATGATCTCTAATCCAATATCAACACTAACCGTGGTAATGACGATTAGAATCTCCGGTGATCGTCCAACTTTCTCTTCTTCTCCTTCGTGGACGGTCGTCTTCTTCTTCTGTAAGGAATGAATGGAGCGAATGAACGGAGGGAGAGATTATTATTATTATTAATATTGAAAGTGCTGTAATGAAGGGGGATTCCGCTTTAGGCCTTAAGGCCTTTGAGGTTTCCGTTGTCACGTGTGCCGTGTGACGATGAGATCTGGCTCGACGGCACGTCTACAGCACGTGGGAGGGTTTGGCGCTTGATTGTTTGTTAGTTGGAGCCAACTTCTTTGATGGAGGAGATGATTAGAGTTTGAGCTGAGAAATAATAAAATATTTGTTGGGTTGGCTATTCATTGGAAACATGCCCGATTGAAGAATTCATGATCCAGTAGAGATGGGCTATATTGTTGCTTATGGGCTTACTATTCTTGTCCCTGAACTTGGATTTGTTTTATTTAAACGCTTGAACTTTCAATTTCTTACTTTATGGTCCTACTGTTTATTAATGTTGCTGACAAGGTGACACATAAATATAAACTCATAATTAAAACATGCCCATCCCCGACCAGATGCAAATATGTTATGTTCAACAACACATTTTTTTTAATCTGTATACAACCGTAAACATACTTTTTTAGTCAAATTTATATATATGAACACGTGTATAGTAAAAGCCATAACCAAGGATCCGAACCTTGGTGTAATATGATGGATCATGGTATTTGGGCCTCAACACTTATGAATCAAACCTAAGGTTAGGTACACCCAGTCTGCAACATAATAAAAGCGACGCTCCAGAACACTTATGAAGTCACTATTGGACATTTATCACCATTATTGGCGTGCCCCCTGACACAATGACTCATTATCCGCTCAATGACATATCGCCACCACTACAACACTTAAGGCCAAGTTCGCCACCATGTAAGAGCGCGCCTAGATCATAGAGGCACGCCACTTGGGGACATCTTTTCTTAGATTCCTTTCTGCAGCACAAATACACACACAAGGGTCGAGGTTCGACGGGAGGGAATGGGGGCACAAAACGATAGGCGTGGGACAGAGGCATGGGGCACAATGCCACTATGCACGAGACATCAGGTAGCACATGACTCAAGACAACCATAGTTACTTAATTAGGAGTCACCTGGGATGACTGTGGTAAAGAATAACTCAACCCAGGTTAAGGGTAAATATTATAAATACCATCACTCATTTCCATTCTAAAACTAATGTGACATTACATATTTTACCTTATATACATTCTCTGCTAAATAATTCTCCGACTAACTTAATCATCGGAGGGAAAACGACGGGAACACACCAAGATTTTCTTCCTTGCATATATGTAGAGCGCCCAGCACTAAGACTCCGGAGAACGAAGTGGTAACTTCAAGATCCAACATAATCCATGTGCGGATATCTTAAAACATATGCATTACAATTTACAATAGACGGTGTATAGTTATTTATATATTTTTTTTCTTCTGTTATAATTAATTTTATCATATTAAAAAGTAACAAAAACTCTATCTATGAGGGTCTGATAGATTTATGTTTAAGAGATTGAGGACTGAATTGTGTAAGTTAAAATTGAGGACCAAATATGCATATTATTATCTTTTTCGTGCCGGTGACGATTTCGAGGTAAAATTCGTCCGTAGTTGTCAACTCACAAACTCGTTCCATAACTACCTTTCCGTCTCGGCTACTCTTTCAATCGCGGCAGCTTCTCCTTCCTCTGCAAGACTGCGCGCCATAATTGATCCAGCTTTAAGCACGGTGTGCTTCAATTTCAGTTCCCTGGTGAAGGATCGTTGATCAGAGAGATGAGCTTCCAAGATTTGGAAGCTGGCCGGAGCCGCGGCATGAGGCGTGAGCTAGTCAACGCAAAGAATGACGCGACGCAATCCGTCGCTGCCGGAGTTTTCCAGATCAATACCGCCGTCAGCTCGTTTCAGCGGCTGGTCAACTCCCTTGGAACGCCGAAGGACACGCCCGAGCTCCGCGATAAGCTGTGAGTTTCTCTTCCGATTGCATGCTCTTTGAGAAAATTGCAGGTTTTTGGCTTTCCTTCATTTTTATGGATGCTTCAACAAAATTCGTACTTGGGCCTGTCAGTTTCGATTTCTTAGATAGTCAATTGCTATGAACTGAGTCAACTGAGCAATAACTAGCCAATTTTTTGATTGAATTTTTCACTTTTACTCGAATTAAGTTATTGAAGTAAATGGATGATTTCTCATTATATCCGTACCGTTTGATTTGTTCTATGGGAGAAATTATCTGTAAATGAGAACTATATCAATGATGATTTCTGTTGGATCCTTGCGAGCCTAGTATCCATCAATTTCAATATGATGAGACGATAATCACACTGCAATTTCGTATTTTGGTGAGATCACTGCACTATTTACTATATTATCTTGATTGAAAAAAAAATCTTCCTAATATCAAAAGTTTATAATCGAAGTGTGTGAGCTTCCAGTAACTGCAGGTGTAGACTACTTTTTTAGTAATCTAACAACGTTGAAGTGGTGGCTTATTCTTACTTTGATTGCAGAGGATTCTTCATGTCTTGATGCATTCGTAATTTTCTGGGATTTTATTTTTTAACACCATCGTTTTCTTGTCAACTTCGGTACTTAAATACACTAGCAAGGATAACATACATGAGTTGTACTAAAAGAATATACCTGATGGTGGAGGATAAAATCATAAAAGTAGTATGATGAGATCCTATAAAACTTACAGAAGTACTATAGAGCAGCACACATCAAATAGATCTATGATGCATTCTCAAAAGGCAGGTAGTGTAGATAAAAAATGATTTTGACTTAACTCCTAGCTTGAGTTTTAGCAATAATGGCCTTGAAACAAAGAACTTCAGATCCCTGAGTCTCAACTGTCTGAACCTTACCCTACATAACTTTATGTGTATCCTTTAGAGTTTTCGTCATGCTTGACTGTTTTAATATCACCATTGTTTGGCTTGCCAAGAGCATTTATTTAGCATAACGTTTTGTGATTGTATTAAGTGAACATGCTTCATGGTGGTGAGCGATCGATGATGACATTTCTCTTGGCAGGCACAAAGCAAGGCTTCATATTGGACAGCTTGTGAAGGATACTACAGCAAAGCTTAAAGAAGCCAGCGAAACAGATCATTATGCGGGAGTTGATGTGAGTTACTTCGATCTTATTATTGTTCATTTTGGGTCTAGAATGAGGTCTATTCCTGAAGTAAATACTCTGAATTGTTTAACACTAAGTTGATTTAGTAGATACTTGTGTTTGACTGGTAGGGTATATCACTCAAATTAAGTTTGTTTGCTCTCTATATTATCTCAATATTTCACATCTGTGAAGCGCTGCTTATTTTGTACCATGTCAATCTCTGTAATTTCTTTCTCTCCCTTCATTGATGACATTTTTTCTTCCTTTTTATATGCAGCCTAGTAAGAAAATTGCAGATGCCAAACTCGCAAAAGATTTTCAGGCAGTCCTGCGAGAGTTTCAGAAGGCTCAACGTCTTTCAGCTGAGAGAGAAACAGCATACACACCAGTTGTTCGTCAAACATTTGTACCTTCCAGGTAAGCCACATCAAAATGAAAGATCTGGGTCATGAGCATCTTTCAGATATAACTTCTTTAAATCTTACCCTCATTTATAAGTTAAAGTATTAAGACTATATTTTAATGTTGTTTTATTGTTTTAACAGTAATAGAGAAGGTGAACTTGATGTAATCGTGGATAACAGTCCAGAACACCGTGCCCTTCTTTTTGAATCTAGAAGGTAGTTCTGCTCAGTCTTTAGTACTGTATCTGTTAATTTTGTTTTGTTATTCAAATGGAGTAGTTTTTTTTTATCAAGTTGAAACTTATAAATAAACTTACATGCTAATCTCCTAATTCTGGGCCCTGCCTGCTAACTACTTATATCTATTGCAAAATTAACATGCATTATTTAGTATAAATAGGTAAGAGAGATTTTATCTTCAACGTGATTTGAGTTGCAGGCAGGTAGCCTTAGAGTTGGAGCATGAGATTGCCTTCAACGAGGTGATGATTGAGGAAAGAGAGCAAGGGATTCAAGAAATCCACAAAGAGATTGTCCAAGTGAACGAAATTTTCAAAGATCTAGCAATCCTTGTCCACGAACAAGGCGCAATGATTGGTAACTATACCACCTTCTAGAGCAAATTAATTATTTTATAGATGAATCTGACCAATTAAATACCCGTGCAGATGACATCAGCTCTCACGTTGAAAGTTCACATTCTGCTGTTGCTCAAGGATCGACCCATCTCGTGCAAGCTGCAAAAATTCAAAGCCGAAATTCATCTCTGGTACATACCCTTTTTTCCTCTCTTGCATTAGGAGTTCGAGGGTGTTGAATTTTATTGGCTTCATCCGGATTTTCATATGCAGAAGTTCAATGGCTAAATTCAAAATTATTCTTTGTAACTTGTGAAATTCAACAAACTTACCATAACTTCTGCATGTTGTTCGGGCAGAGTTGTTTGCTTTTAGTGATCTTTGGGGTTGCACTTCTCATCGTCGTCGTCGTACTTGCTGCTTAGCCAAGAAAATGCAGAGATGGATTTAAATCAAATGGAGTTAATGCTGGGTCTTCCTGTGATTGTGTACTACTGTTACTCTGCATTGTATAAAAGATATTGTTCATGTATGGAGATCAAATCAAATGAACTCGTCGTTCTTTAGCTTTCAATTCATGCAATTTAATTTGATTATTTTCGGCTATTTGGAAAGGAACATCTATTGATGATTATTGAGCATAGCAATGGAGGTTGAGTTGCAGACACTGCGTTCTAACCAAACTTATCCACCTCAGTTGCTGTAAAGTGAAGGAACAACTCATAATTGGAAAATTAGATTTTATTGCCAAAAAAATGAGTTTTCAACATATAATTCATCAGTGAATACATCATTATATGAAAAATTACTTTACCTTTGGAGAACAAAGGAACAATGGACTAAAACATTTCCACAGGTACAAGTTTTGGACAAGGAACAATAGATCTTGGGATCTTCAAGTTTGTCAAATAACCTCTTTCCACAAAGTTTGGGCTACTCATGAAGGAGGACCAGAAAACCTCTGAGCAACGTTCTTCGAACCTTCATCAATCCCAGAAGTTTTTTTTGTTGGGATGTTACAGCCAACCCAACAACAAACCTCTTCATGGATGGGTTCTTGTTGGAAGACTAGACCTTTGAAAAAAAACATGTGGGTGATTGGGAGCATGTGACTCTAAGGATCAGTAACTTCAATGGTGAGCTCTGGAAGGTATATTTCTCAGAGTACAGCAATGGAAGGTGGATCGATGCTTCGGAATTGGAGTTCCAGAATGGTAACAAAGTTGTGGCTTATGCTTCTTTGCATGGCCATGCAATGTATCATAAACCAGGGTTAGTTTTGCAAGGTAGAAATGAAATAGAAATCAGAAATGACAGCTAGAAGCAAGATGGTTATGGATTGTGGAGCAAATTACTCATTGATGGCAGCTGATTCTTCAAGCTTAGATATAACTGAACCACCACGGTTGAATTATTTCACAGAATAGGGTCCTAAAGTAAGTTACGACATAGAAAATGAATTGAAGAAGGTGGAGATATTTTTACCTGAACCGCTTAAGAAAGGGTTTGAGAAATTCATCAGGAGTCTGCCAAAGGAGTTGTTTGGAGAAGAAGGGCTTACGGGTCCTAAGATGAAGAGAAACTGGAGCAGAGATGAAATCTGAAGTCCTCCCTGCAAAGAAATTGAGCTCCAAATACACAACTATATATATTGATAAAAAATAATCAACAGTAACAAAGATAAGGTACTTCATAAGGGATGTCTGTTGAAGTGCATGTTTAGTTATAAAAGATATGGAGACAGAAATAAAGATAGTTCCTATCACAGAATTACAGATATTGCATTTATCTATTTTATTTTTATCTTTTGCTGTTAAATCCTATGAACAACTGAATGCATAAATAATGTATTTCTACCTCGGAAAACATAAAAAGGAGAGGTTATTGTATGCTACTTTTGCCTAAAGCTATCTATTGCACCAAATTCAAAGAAGAAATTCTACATTGAATGGATTAATCTTCCATAAAATATATTATGATTGCTTCACAGACTGGCAAAATTTGACATCTGAATACGTAACTGAAGCCCAAACGATAAAAGCAGCTGATAATGTGGCAGAAAGAAATGTAACAGCAGATACAATTGCAGCATGCATTTCTACTCCAGCAGGTATGTGCCAAGAAATTGTGCTGCAATTACTTTTACCACCATCATTAGTGAAAGTAAATAAGCAAGCTTGATTGAGTAACTGCCCTTCAGTGCTGCAACGGGCAAAAACATCAGGTTCTCCAAATACCACGATTGAATATCCACTCTCATCCAATGGCTGCAGAATTAGTGAGATATTTTATTAGGAAATGCAACTGAAAAATGTTGGACGGATCCTGAAAATGAGCCAATAGTCAAAAACTTACTGGATATCGCACGTGCAAAGGGATAACAATGTTGAATTTTGCTCCATTTTGCTCTGTAGTTGGACCGACATCCATATGAACCTCAATAACAGTTCGATTGGACCGAACTGAAGGCAATTCTAAATCCGTATCTCCAAAAACTGTAACACCACTGTACACTAGTAAACAGAACAAAACAATCACTTGAAAATGGAGGAGAAAGTAATTTTGGAGCTTTAAGATATCACATCTATCTGAAAATAGCAATATAATTATGAAGGTAGGAGCTTACAGCCACGTTCATGAAGACGTTGAAGCTCAAACGGATCAGCAAAAATTCCGGATGGAAGTGCTTCAATGATGATGAACTCACAAGTTAGATTGTCTGGCTTCAACTTTAAAACTTCATCGATATCAACTTTAAAGGATGAGGACAGATGCCGATGAGAGCCTTCACCAATCAGGTGGCGCTCTAAATCCGTTAATGTTAGCTTGACATCAGTAGTATCAGATGCCAGTTTGCACGAGCAAGGCAATAGTTTGCGTTCCTTGAAATCTTGAAAATAAGCATCATTTAACGATCCGAAATCTTCGAAATAAGATTTTGTAATCCATTTCTCTAGGCATTGATTAGGCTTAACATCCGAGTTACTTGAATCTAAATAAGTTTTTTCAACCTGCAGATTGAAGAACAAGCTTAACTTACCGATCTTAATGAATCCAATTAACTCCGAAAAGAAATGCAGAACTTAACTGAAAAGAATAGCTGCTGCCTTAGAATGTGGCGACTAAAGTCAATTTTTTCGGAGAAAGAGCATTCAGCTAACCTCAGCTGCAGATGAAGATCCAGATACGGGAGAGCTGGAACAGGAAAAGATTATCAATAGAACTCCAACTCCGAGCTTCTTTGCGAATTTCCATGGCGTCATCGATCAAAGTAGTGGATTGGCAGCTATAATCATTCAACACGGACAGTGATCCCTAAGCTTCGCTTCGGTATTGTTCTGAAGAATCAATTCTAGGAAAGTCTTCTTCCCGTGCTCGCGGCACCAAATAGAAGATCTCCATCTCAAAAGCAGATTTGGGCTTTTCTGAACTGAGGACAAATGGGCCCAGTTGGCTTTTAGATTCAAATTTGGCGCAAAAATCCATTAACGAGTGAAAGCTATAAATTCTTATCTGCGTCAGGCAATTCAAATCGCAGCAGGCAGCAGCTGCATATCGAGTCAACAATGAAAAGCTCTGGCCAAAGAGGTAACAGCACAAGGCGGTGGTCGAGAAAGCCCCGAAAAGTTGAATCCCACGATTGCGGCGATCATATTGTAACCGAGCTCCATGAAGTTGAGGCGGAGAGGCCTTCGACTTCTCACCAGCAGAATTCCAGCACCAGAGACTCCTTTAATAGTCTTCAGAGACGTGGCGCGTACGTGTCCAAGCCCTGGATCTCCAGCCCAAGGTTGGCCGTGCCGGAAGAGCGTCCGGTAAGGTCTGGAGAGGGTTCGGAGTATGACAGTTTTGATGCTTCTGTCTATGTGGCAAATTGCTCTGGTGAAGTCGGTGTTGCGGTGGCAGATGTAGAGGTTGAAGAAGGGGGAATTGAAGGCGGGGGTAGTGAGATGGATGCTGTATTGAATAAGATGGAGGAGTTGGAGCTGGGAGTTGATGAGCCTGAGCTCGAGGAGGAGGAGCTGAGCTCCAATGATCAGCAGCAAGCAGATGAGGTAATCTTCTTCTCCATCAAACCGTGCAAGTAAATTTAATATTTCGATGTGGATAAATGAAGATTGATGACTAGATGTTGGTTGGGTAATCTAGAATAAGCAGAGAAAACCACTGATTAGAAAGCTCTACATAAATTAGTTGGGACATCCTCTTTAGATGCAGGACTTGCAAAGACAATTGCTGCGACAGCTGATCAAGGAACAATTCTTTAAACAATAGACTCAAACCATTTAAGTTTTCTGTTTGCTTTAATATCATGGTACTGTAGTTTTACTTAATAGTATTTGAAATTTTGTTGATTTAAACATTGAGTCTTGAGTTACAGGCAGCTAAGTTTGAATTTTAAGTGCTTAATTTTAACAGTTGTTTGCTTTTGTATTGGTATATGTTTTAACATTCTGATTTTCACTCTACTTCTATTTCAGTTGGTTGTTGTGGAGTCAATATATGGAGAGAATGTTTGTATGCTTGACACCAAGAGAGGCTTACGATCCTTTCAGGTCTCTACAGAACCTTAAAATGCTAATTTAATCATTTTGCCTATGTATTTTCCTTAACCATGTCTCACCTTTGCAGATTAATATTCACATTGAATCTGAAAGGCCATTTACTTTATCCACCAAGCTTACTTCATCCAATGATCACAAGTCAGATGATTTTCTTTACTCCTTTGAAGTTGAGCATCTACCGCCAATCATATTGACATGTTTACTACCCAAAACATACCCTAGTCATCTCCCTCCTTACTTTACCATCTTTGCTCAGTGGTTGAATGTGACCAAGATATCTGATTTATGCTCCATGCTCGACTCTATGTGGACTAAGCAACTGGGCCAAGAAGTTATTTTTAGGTGGGTAGAATGGCTACAAAATTCATGTCTTTCTTATTTGGGATTTGATAAAGAGATTTCACTTGGTCCGTATACATTAAGAAGTGTTGGAGATAGGCGCGCAATTTCAGGATGTATCTCTGCGAATGTTGATATCCCCTCAATCATGAGATACAACGATGAGAAGTGTCATGATACTTTCTTGAAGAATTTTCATAATTGTTGCATCTGTTTTAGTGAGTATGCAGGTAATTGACCCTATCCAATTTGACTTTTAAGGCTGTTGTAGCACTCTACTGTTCCTGTTTTCAGTTCTAAATGGAAAATGCTTGGAAAAATCCCCATGTTGATGCTTACATTTTTTTAATATGTTGAACTCACTGATCTGATTCAATAGGCAGTGACTTCCTTCGACTGCCTTGTCATCACTTCTTCTGTTGGAAATGCATGAAGACCTATTCCGAAATCCACATTAAGGAAGGCACTGTAACCAAGCTTCAGTGCCCTAATTCCAAATGTGGGGGCATGGTTCCACCTGGGTTATTGAAACGACTACTTGGCGATGAAGCTTTTGAGCGCTGGGAGTCTCTTATGTTGCAGAAGACCCTGGACTCGATGTCTGATATTGTATACTGCCCAAGATGTGAAACAGCATGCATAGAGGATCCTGACAATCACGCTGTATGCTCAAAGTGCTTCTTTAGCTTTTGCTCACTTTGTAAAGGACAGAGACATGTTGGAGAAGAATGTATGTCACCAGAAATAAGGCTTCGCATGTTGCAGGTATAGTTTATAAGATTTCCATGCTTTCTAAGCTTGAATAAATAGTTCCTAATCTGGTAGTAGGAAAGGATCTGCCAAGATTCATGAGATACAAAATTATTTTATCATTGTTATGATTAATGACTAATCCGTGGGCCTTCCCTTTGTTGGTAAATTTCATTAGAGGAAACTTGCAACAAACCTAGACTTTGTCTGTTATATTCTACAAAATTCCTATCGTCAAATTAATATGTTAAGTCTCCTTGTCTAATAAATCTTCATGCTAGACAATTGTATTTGACTGGGCATCTTTATTGGTCAATAATACCAAGACTAGTTGTAGTGCTGGAATTTACCATGTACTTTAACCTGACCGGGATGAATTAATATGTTGCTGCCTTGTTTTTTTTTTTACATTATGGTTGGTTTTGTCTAATAGTAAGAGTCAGCAGTCTGATAGAGAAGCTGTTTGAGGATTAAAAAAAAATGAGCTCTTTTTATTGTTCCTGGGTTCATCAGCAATTTGCTTCATGCACTTCTTAATATTCATTTTGATTTTATCGGATTATTTTGATTCAGGAGCGCCAAGGGTTATCTCAACTAAATAATGAGCAGAGGCGTAAAGAGCAGGAGATGATCAATGAGCTTAAAAGCGTGGAGGAAATTCTTCGAGATGCCAAACAGTGCCCACGTTGCAGCATGGCAATATCAAGAACTGAAGGTTGCAACAAGATGGTCTGCCAAAATTGTGGAACGTACTTTTGCTACCGCTGCAACAAGGAAATCAGTGGATATGAACATTTCAGGTTTTTCCCTAAATTCAACTTGTTTGTTACCTTACTTCAGAATGGTAGGTGCCATGTCAACTAATACCTTGAATTAATAGTTTACTTCAACTCTCACAGGGAAGAAAACGGGTGTGTGTTGTTCCCCACAGAAATGATTCAAAACTGGGAGAATCATATGAATCCAGCTCAACAACGAATTTTGGAAGCTCAGATTGAAGTCCGTCTATTTCCAGAGCGCTCCCTACAGTGCCCTAATTGTCGCCAGCCTAATACAAAGGTTAGCAATGATAAAAGATGTCTTGTACTTACTACTTTGTTGGCTTTGGTCTTTCGAATTTGTTTGCCTATTGAAAAAAAACAAAAAAACGCTTCTGACATGGCTTCTTTAAAGATGGTGGATAAAATGCTTAACATTAAATGTAAGGAAAAGCCTATACATGGACGAACATGGTGTTGTGTCAGTGTCCTGAGCTGATTTTCCAAAGTATTTTTTAGGATGCTGAATATAGGGAGCTAACTTCTGATATGAGAACCTATTTATTTTAAGGAAAAAATGAAATGATTTTAACTTGTTATTGTTCTTTTGTCTGTGTGGTAGATGAGCAATAATAATCACTTATTATGTTCGGCATGCCATACGAGTTACTGCTATTTATGCAAGAAGACGATGCGGCGCCCTTCCGAGCATTTTGGCCCCAAGGGATGCAAACAACACACCCCATTATAGCATCGATCCACATTTGTGGTGCTATTTTTTCAATAAGTGTCAAGGTATGCACCATTCTTAAACTATAAGCATTCACTTTCTAGTGACCAAAGAGTCCTAATAGTTATACTGAAACATACATTTTCATATAAAATTGTACATCATGAGAAACTTTTCTGAGAAAGTGGAAAACTTACCTTTTCATAATCATCTGGTAATAAGAGACAGACATGTAACTTCCCTGCCATTATTGACTATGCCTTCGTTATACCGTGACAGCTCCATTCCAACTTGTGAAATTAATAGGTATATCCCTTGAAAAGATCACAGGAAATAAAGGAATGGCATCAGCAGATGCAGTAAAAGTAAAGCTTCATATGAGCGCTTCTTGTAGTTAGATTTTTACCAGGGCATTTTTACATCGATACAGACACCGACGTCTGTTGTTTGCGAGAGCTTTCACTTATTCATTGATGTTGTAACTTGGTTGAATGCAGGTTTGACTTTTGAGGGTAGACCACCTTCACTACTGTAGGTCAGCGCTTTTGTGCCAGAGAAGTTGAAAAATTGCTATCTGTCTATCTATGTAATAAATGAATGCAGTCTACACACTACTAGATGGGCTTAAAACGGAAGTGTAGGCGCCCAGCAAACGATTAGATGGGCTTAAAATGGAAAATATAAGCCCAATAATTTTTTCCATGGGCTTGAAACAGAATTATTGGCCCAGTAGACTATTACATGGCTTTAAAACGATATTATCGGCCCAAATGATTATTAAACAGGCTTTAGACGATCGCATAAGCTCAACCTAATGTTAACTAGGCTTAATACGAATGTATAGGGACAGTAAATATATAAATGGGCTTCAAACGAAAATTTAGGCCCAAAGTACTGTGGAATGGGCTTAATACGTAGCCCCAACAGACTATTAGATGGGCATACGGTGAAAGTGTAGGCCCAGCAAACTATTTAATGGGCTTGAAACGAAAACATAGGCCCAGTAGACCATTACATGGTCTTGAAACAAAAATACAGGCCCGATAGACTATTAATTGGGCCTAATACGAATGTATAGAAACAGTAGACTATTAGATGAGCTTAAAACGAATGTTTAGGCCCAAAGGATTGTTGAAAGGGCTTAAAACAAGAGAGTAGGCCTGCCGGTTATTAAATGAGCTTAATTGATAGGCCCAATAGACTATTAGATAAGCTTAGAATGGGAGTATATGCGCATATGACTATTCAATAGAATTGAAATGGAAAATATAGGCTCAGTAGACTATTACATGGGCTTGAAATGAAAAAAGAGGCTGAATAGTATTACATGGGCTTCAAAGGAAACTATAGGCCCAACTGACCAATAAATGGGCTTTAGACGAAGCATAAGTTTAACCTACTACTAACTGGGCATAATGCAAGTGTATTGGAATAGCAGACTATTAGATAGGCTTAAAATGAAAATGTAGGCCCAAGGACTGATTAGTGGGCTTAAAAGAAAAAAATAGGCCTGCTGATAAGTGTTGTTGTCATTTCTATTGAACAAAATGCACAAAATTCTTACACGGACATGGTAGACAAATTTGTCGCATTTTGTATATGCGCCAATACAGAAGTCAGCTTTTGTTTTTTAATTATGCTGTGGTCGGTTGTCTACAAAGTTTAAATAGCTAGTTGTACTAAAAACAATCTAACATGTTTCATAGATACGGACCAAGCAATAAGCTGAGGGTGGTGTTGGACATTTTTTTTTAACCGTACCTGGTTCAGACCGTTTGTGAATCCAATTGAGCCTCAATCGAAGGTCTTATGTATGGGTTCGACCCAGACTAGGTCCGCAAGGTTGAGTGATCTGGTCTGGGTTCAAACTAGGGCTGATCATGGGCGGTCCGGTCCGGTCCTGAAGGCAAGACCGAGACCGAGACCGAAATTTCGGTCTTGCCTTTTGGAGGACCGAGACCGACCTCGGCCAAAAAAGTCCGCCCGAGACGGTCTTTCTTGACTCGGGCCGGTCTCGGACCTAGACCGAATCTACACTAAAAAAAACTATGAATTCACGGTATTCTTTAGTAAAAGGCGAAGGAATAGTTCACCTCTCAAAGAAACACTATGAACTCTTTATATTCTTTAGTAAATTTATCAAGATGCACCTTTTATAGAGATAGAAAACCTCCAAAATCCACATTATTTTCGGTGTGGTATTATGAAAATCTCAAATACACATACATTCGGTCCGGTCCGGTCCTAAACGGGCTTTCGGGAAAAAAAACCGAGACCGAGACCGACCTTGAAGAAAAAAAACCGCCCGTTCGGTCTCGGTCCTAGTCGGGCCGGTCTTGTCGGAAATTCGGTCCTACAGTCTTTTTTTTATCACCCCTAGTTCAAACTCTGGTTAGCGGACCCCAGTGTGGCTTGAATCGGATTAGAATTTGTTTGTAACATCAGTGTAAGTTTGTAGGTTTCAGTTGTAATATTTAAAAAAATATTCAATTAATTTTGCATATATGAAAATATTAAACGAAATTTTTTAACAGATAAGTAACGAAATTACCAATAATCATTATTTTCAATCAGGTTAGGAAAATCATTTTAGGCAACACACATACTAATATTATTTTCAGACTTTTTTCTCTTTCGTATATTATTATAGTTGTTACTTTGCAACTTGCCTCATTATATAACAATATAACATGGACAGCAAATCTCAGCAAATATTATAACTTAGATTCTGCGTGTACCAGAATGACGAATGTTGGATTTGTTGGTGATTAATTATTATTAATTAATTTTTATGTTATGAAGTCCATTCCATAAAGTCATAAGCTTCAAAATTGGAAGGAAATAGAAAAAAAACTTGTTTAACTATAGTTTAAGAAGAAAAAATTAAGTTGAAGTGGTATACTTTCGTGTTATTTTGGAGATAAATTAATTTTTATTAACATTTTTAATTAGAAATTGTGAAACAGTTATATATATAGTTTATAATAGATACATCACAATTCACAACTAGTAATGTTTATAGATTTATTAAGATTGTTGATCTGTCGAGCATAATATTATACATAAACTCTCATCAAATAATATTTTTTTATTGATATCCTTTCAATAGAACACATGTTATTGACATGATACGAAAGTCATGATTTTTTTATAAATTAATTTTTATTTGGAGAGTACATAAATCACAATAGACACATCATGTATGACATAAATCCAGTGAAATTAATTAATTTATCTTTGGTCTTGTTTTGGTCGAAAATAGATGTCCTATGTGAGGTCACCTATTGGACTTTGTGTTTTTGGTATTTTAGTACTTGCATATGATATTATTACCATGTTTTTCCGTTATTCATATGTTATTAATTATTTACAATCATGAATTATATTCAAACAATAGATATATTATTAAGGGTTAAATACGACATTGATTTCTAAAATTTTACTGATTTTAAATTTTTTTCCTTAAAGTTTAAAGTTTCTCTAATGTTTTAAAAATGATGAAAAAAACCCGGAAAGAAAACATATGACAACGGTGAATTTTTCATCATTTCCAAACATTAGGCGAGACTTTAAACTTTACGAGATAATTTTAAAATTAGCGTAAACTTTATGGGTTAATGTCGTATTTTACCCTATTATTAATTTATAAAAAAATAATTACAGTGTTATATTATGCGGGTGCATGCATGTGAACCAATGTGAGGTAGTTATTTATCTTACCCCATTTGACCATCGTTTGTCTGCAGTTAACTTTTATTTCTATCGTTTGATTTGGTTAACGTTACATAGCCAAGTGTCACGTTGGTCAGATCCGTTTGGTAATTGTGTTTACTTTCAGCTCGAGGTTTATACCTTGTGCAAATTCACGTTGTAAATCTGGTTGACTAACCATTGATTTTGTTTAATAATTTATCTTCAAACTAGTATAAAACATATGTACTATTTCACAATTCTACATGTGTTTGTATTACTAATCAACTTTTCACACTACGGCAGAAAACTCAGTTAAATGCTCATTTTCACGGCTCAAGTATGATTTAGCCGTGAAAAATTTAATATAATGATTATTAATAGCTCAATGATAAATGAGCTGTCTAGAAATTGATTTACCGGCTCAATTGTTTGAGCCGTCATTATTTTGACGCTAAAACTCTTTTGATGACGATTCTTATTATGACGGCTCGTTTTTCATTGAGCCGTCTTTCATTAACGGCTAAAAAAATGAGCCGTTATATGTGTATTCTCCCGTAGTGTCAGTAATATAAATAAATTAAAAATATATAATATTATTACATTTTATTATATATCTGAATTAATTAACCATACTTATATTTATTTAGATTATATTAAATTGGTAAAAGAAACCCAACTCCTTATAATTAATTAGGATTGCTTCAAATTAATGTAGTCTCATTTAATTTGTAAGTTCAAGAAATTATCTCTACTTAATTATCTAAATTAATAACTTCTTCTTTTTTCCTTTAAGCAAACCACATATATAGTATATATTATATACGTACAAATTAAGGTGTAACTAATACGAGACTATCTCAAGGAGCCGCCAGGGTTAGTTATCTAAAGAAATTATTATAATCTTAATTAATTACTAGCAAATCAGCAGGGAGTTGAAAACGACGTCGTGGTTTGACTCATTTGAAGCTGGTCGCTTCCCATGCACCATAAAACAAGAAGCCCGACAGCTCCTAGAAAATGTCTCAACACCAAACGTCTATTGTCCCCTCTCCAGTTCACAAATCAACTATGGGGCGAGGACCAAGCTCGACCAACGATGCCCAGAAACACCTGAGGAAAGGAGCGTGGTCGACTTTAGAAGACGAGAAGTTGATCGAGTTCGTGACACGACACGGCCATGGAAGTTGGAAAACCCTACCGGAGCTCGCGGGGCTCAACAGATGCGGGAAGAGTTGCAGACTGAGGTGGATGAACTATCTGAGACCGGAGATTAAGCGAGGAAAGTTCTCGACCGAGGAAGAATCGCTCATCATCGGCCTTCATTCACAAGTCGGAAACAGGTGATCATCACCACTAACTAGAAAATTTACGTGCGAACACCGTTTGTCGATATAAATTAGGGTTTATGATTCAGGTGGTCGACAATCGCATCACATCTTCCGGGAAGAACTGATAACCAGATCAAGAACTACTGGAATACACGGCTGAAGAAGAAGCTACTCCTAACCGGGATCGACCCTGAAACCCATTTGTCTCTTCCAAGAGATCCCCATGAAGATCTTCTTGCTCAGTTACTCAGTGTATCACCAACTCATTGGGAAGTTGTGGCTACTGAAATAGCGAAACTTCAATTGCTTCACGACCTCATGGACATTATAAGAACCTCAACTCCATTTCTAGAACTAGGCAATCTGGGATCGTATCCGTTCGCACCTCCGGCAGCTGTGGAATTACCGGAGTATCCTTCCGGAGTAAACCCTGGCAACAGTAGTGCGTACGGACTCCAACCAGCTGTGATGGTGAACTCATGGCTATCCTCTAAAGGTGACAAGGATAGTTGTGGAGATTATTCACGCCATCTTCCAGGGTTGAGCTGTGTGGAGATTTCAGCAGGAGCAGGCCAAAGGGAAGGAGGAGAGAGCAGCTCAGCAGAATCGTCAAACACCATTAGCTTCTTTGAGGACTTGGACAAGCTCATGGAAGAGGATATGACCTTCTTGAAGAAAATCTTTGATTGATGGAGTATACAAAGCGGAATTTTAGGGGAATAAAAATTTAAGTTATAATATATATTGAAAGTTATTTTTAAATTAATATACTAGAAAAATATGTGTTTTATTATAAATTAATTTACTACAATAAAGTTATATACGTAAATTAAAAATGTATATCGTTAAAAACTTTTCATATATTTACTTTCCATACAAAATAATTCGGAAATCAAATTATCGTGTGTAAAAAGGTACGACTCTTAATTACGATAATTAAACTAAAATTATTATAATAAAGAAAAGTAAACAAATATATATAGAAGTATTAAAATAATATTATAAATATAATATATATATTGTGTGTCCTGTGATAAATCCAATGAGATTCGAACTTTATTTAATTTAAAAATAACAACTCACTTCACAAAATAATCCAACCGATTTTGTTTAGTTTCCACTATTTTCTTAGCATATACTGCCGCAAGATCATACTCCTCCCGATGGCACAACTGCAAGGTGGCAACATTGATGGTTCATAGCAATCCGGTTCGGCCAAGGTAACATAAATACTGCACACGTAAGATCGACAAGTGTCAATAGACTACTGGACGTGCGGGTCTCGAGTCTCACAATAATGTCATAAGGTTTGACTTTAAGTTATGTCGGTATAGGATGATAGGACAATAGATACGTACGTATATTATATGTAGTCATGTTCGAGTAAAAAATGCTACATCTGGATACCATAATAGTTCAGATGAAAAAGATGAGGGAGGTAATAGCAAAGCCGCCGCAATACCAGCAGGTGGCTAGATCGATACGTGAAATCATAGGATGAGAGACTCCAAGACTGGGAACGATTCACATAAAAAGTGATGCATCATGGTGTATGCAAACAAAGGATGGGTGGAATAGGAGTAATTGACAGAAACTCGAGAGGAGAAATTGTAGGTGGAATGAACTGCCGATGTCGTGGTGACGCAATAGAAGTACTAGAGACTTCGACAATATTGGAGGAAATGAAACTGACTGTCGAATATGGATGACACGATGTGGAAATCGAGTCGGATTCAAGTGTGATTATTAACCAAATCAGATGAGTTGCATCATTTTAGAGACTTACTGCACTTCTTTACGAACATTGCTACATTTGTAAACCGGATCGACATAATCAAATGGAAAGCAATCCCAAGAGTTGTTAATGAATGTACAGATCAGATAGTCAAATAAGCAAGAAAGAGTGAATCTAAATAATTGAATTACCCGACTTCACTCCCTCTTTTATTACTATTAGTAAATCATTGTAATGTTTGAACTCTCCTGAGTTTTATAACGCTTTGTTTTGATTTTCGGTAAAATAAAATACTGAGTTGAAAAAATAATTTGGAAAGAAGTAGGTGTGCGAAGATGTGTGTTGCGACACGTGCTTACCCACCGTTTCAAATTTAACGTAGTTCATTATTAGACCAATGAATACATTGAATTACGAATCTCTTGATATTTTTATTATTGAAGATTTCAGTTTTATATAGATATTTTTTTATTAAAAAAATGTCCCCGTGTTTTTTTTTAAAAATAATTATGGATTAAATAACCGCTATATGTGATAATTAATCACCCAAGTTCAAATTACACAACCAAAACTAGCTAGCTTTAACAATTCGCAAAACAGAAAAGTCAACAACGTTTTTTGGAGCGCGTTAATAGTTTCCTTCGGAGGTGGGGTATGAATTTCAAAAACATGCCGCTGATTGAGCGTCATACCCGCCATGGTATCTAATTCTGCATTTGTTTCCAAAAAAATATGTATTTAGTTTTATTAATCGATGCCTAGGGCTACCTTTCCTGAAGAAGCCAGGTGGACAACTCTCTCCTCCCTTGCTACATACTTAACTACCCTCCCATATTCCCCCAACCAACTCATTGGATTGCTTACCCCTTCTTCTCTTCTATATATAATCTCTTCCTCCTCATGTCTATTTACCATCCAAACAAACCTCCATTATTATAATCCTTTCTCTCAATGGCGCCTTCTATGAACACAGTTTGCGTGATGGACGCGTCCGGACGCCTCGGTTCCAGCCTGGTGGACCGACTGCTCCGGCGAGGATACACCGTCCATGCCGCCGTACAAAGCCAAGGTTACCCACTACGCTTTCTCCACTTGTAACCTCAGCTCCTCGTCACGAGCTTCATTTTGTTGTCTGCTGGTTTTAAATGGTGTCGTGTTCTTTGTTGCAGGTGACGTGTCATCGGAGCTGATGACGAGGTCCACGATGAGCGGTTCCGATGATGGCAAGCTGAAGGTGTTCGTTGCGGACCCGTTCGACTACCACAGCATAGTGGATGCGTTGAAGGGGTGTTCAGGGCTGTTTTACGCATTCGAACCTCCTCGAAATGAGACTAACTACGATGTAGGTATTATTAAGGAGTAATTAAGAAAGGATTTATTTAGTAATTAATAATTTAGGGAATATTTTAAATTTGAGTTTTTTATATATAGATAATAAATAATAGTAATTGAGAGATTTAAATAAGAAACATCATATTGGAGCTAGAGGTTGTGAGAGGACTTGCAGTTGCACGTTTGCAAAATAATAAAAATGTATATATTTTAGTTAAATAATTTAGGAAAATAAATAAACTAATAAATAACAAAATTAATATAGATAATGGAAGAAGAAAAGGTACGTAGTTGAATACAACTTTGCAGCAATAACTGTAGGAGAAAAAAATTAGTTGGGGAATTGGTGGTGAGATAATTCATAATTGGCATGTAATCATTTATTAGTAGTATTATTATTATTATTATAGTAAGATGTAGTATTTGTTATAGGGTTAATGGTCAAAGTGCCCCCTAAAGTTTGACTGAAATTTAAGAATTCTCAAGTTTAAAATCCCTCATAATGTTAAGAAATGATGAAAAATTTCCCATAAAAGAGCATCTGACAAAGGTGAATTTTTCATCATTTTCAAACATTAAGGGATACTTTAAACTTTAAGAGAATTCTTAAATTTCGACCAAACTTTAGGGCACTTTGACCATCTACCCATTTGTAATTTGTACTACAAACATGGCGCACTGAGATACCCACTTAAAATAATATATTGTCCATCAAGTCAGCTAATTAATGGGCGTCACTTCTTGATAGAGAATGTTCATTTTTATGAAATATTTATGAAACAATAAAAGCCTCTAAACTATAAAAGCTAGAATCCAATTAAATGTTGTGTTATATCCATAACATGCCTACTTTAATAAATAGAAATTTATGTCCTCTATATTTTAATATTTAATATAATTTTATGTTTGTTTGTAAATAAACAAATATTTCGAACTTTATTTTACATTAATGTATTTTCCATATAAAGATTTTAAATCTGACAGCGGTTATTTCTCCAAATTTTGAATAAGATCAAATGGATTATAATATTCCAACTCATGCATATAAATTCATGCGTACAAGATAACACGATATGGACGGTGGATATAGCTAATGACTATTATTTACGCTTCCTTTATTTTGATAGTGTCAATTACTTGTCTATATCTCCATCTGTCACACGTTAATCAGCTTTTAATCCCTCAACAAACTTTATAATTATATATATAGGA
Source organism: Chamaenerion angustifolium (assembly GCA_946814005.1). NCBI lineage: Eukaryota > Viridiplantae > Streptophyta > Magnoliopsida > Myrtales > Onagraceae > Chamaenerion > Chamaenerion angustifolium. Next base: position 36,782,283 of record OX328270.1, read on the forward strand.
AATAATAAAAATAACACACAAAATATAAATATGCAAATATATAAAAGACCAAAAACTGCTCTTAAAATTGAAATACTTTATATATATACACACTACTATTGTCTCTTATTATTTTAAATAATTTACTTCAACTTATATATCGATATTAGGATTTTTTTTTCCCTTTTCTCTAGTTCGTAAAATGCATACTATTATACTTTATATATATATAATATATAATATTCTTAAGATTATGTCGGGGAATTATGTCTCGATACAAAGTGACCTTTTGACTTGTAGGCAGAAAGATGCATCACCCTTGGTTTCTTATTTTATGTCATTTTGATAATCAAGAAGCTTCCACTTGGAGTGCACTTAAGTCATAGAGGCATTGAATTTAGCTAAAAAAAATAAAGAGCTCTAATTTTCATTATAGATAATGACGATTTAGGGTTTTACTATTCTTCTCCAAACCCTAACAAAAAGTGAGAATTTGTTTGTGGTGTAGGAATACATGGCAGAAGTAGAAGTCAGGGCAGCACACAATGTGATAGAAGCTTGCTCCCAAGTAGACACCATTGACAAGGTTGTCTTCACATCATCCGTAACATCTATTATTTGGAGAGATGACCACGCGACATTTGATTCAGAGTTTGACGAGCGACATTGGAGCAACGTTAATCTATGTCGCAAGTACAAGGTTATTACTGACACAGTTAACTGATTGATCCTGTCTTTCCTATATGTCTGATTATATTGAGTTAACCCTAGTTTGTTTCCATACAGTTATGGCATGCACTGTCAAAGACATTGTCGGAAAAGACTGCATGGGCATTAGCCATGGATCGGGAGGTGAGCATGGTGTCTATAAACGCTGGACTCCTGATGAGCCCTGACTTAATCATCGCTAACCCGTATCTGAAAGGGGTTGCAGAGATGTACGAAGATGGCTTGTTTGTTACGGTTGATCTTGATTTCTTGGTTAATGCGCATATTTGTGTGTTTGAGGATGTCTCATCGTACGGGCGTTACGTATGTTTCAACCATGTTATAAATCGAGAAGAAGATGCAATCAAGTTATCTATGATGCTCACTCTTTCAACTACTGTCTCAACTCCTCCAAGGTCAGTTTATTAGACGATGTTAAATATTTTAGTGTAATTGGATTGACTACTTCACCAATATGATCATAATATTTCATTAAACAAGTCAGGAGGGTGCAGAGTGCACATTTGTTTAAGTATATTATGATTCATTTTATCGGAACTTCATCGGTTGCGTAGAGACGAGCAATGGGGGGGTCAAAGTTACCCCCTTTGCAGAGGTTAGAGGGCAGCGTCCCTGGTCTGGGTACCAGAGGCAAGGGGCAGAGCCAAGTTTCAACCGAAGTGGTGCTATGACTTTGACGCCAAGTTATCTTCCCAAGAGGTTCATTTGCTTTGGTGCCAAAATTCGGATGAAAGAGTGTAGTTTCTTTGGTACAACGTCTCTTCCAAAGGGTGTGACATACACTATAAATTGGTCAATGTTCATGTTCAAAAGATTATCACAAAAATTATACATTCATTCTCAAGTTCTAGTTCAGATAAATTTTAATTTTATCCGATTGAAATTTTGGGTGAACCATAAAATATTTTTAATCTGAAAGTTTCGTTACGACTTCATATCAATCTAAAAAATCATAATTAGTTGGATTGATGTGGTATCGGATTTGACTTGCCCTTACAAATTTCTACAACTGTCTAATTAATGTTTTTTTGTACTATAGGTACGATAACGATACGAAGATAATTCAGCAGAGGATAAGCAACAAAAAGATGAACAAGTTGATGGTTGACTTTGACTCTGAGAGGACGGCGGCTGAAGACGAAATCCATTGATTCAGGGCCCACACAACGGAAACTTGGAGGCGCTGCAACTGCCACGTGTTGCCTAGTTGGCACTCAAACTTCGACTGTCTAAAGACGTATCAGATACTATTATATAATATAATATGGAAGTCGGATCGGGATATAGGAAAAATAATTAATAGATTATAATATATTGTATATATTTACTGTCTGAAAAATGCACCGATAAATAAATTAGGCAGTTGCCTCTTTAAAAAATAATTAACACTCTTTTGTTTTTAATAGAGAAATTACTATAATATTTATATTATATTATGTATTCATCGAAAACGAGTTTTTTTTTTAATACAAATATGGAAAGAAAGTGTTTTGTTTTAGTCATTGCAGACTATAGTTTAGATTTTAGATAAACGGGTATAGTATTATTTAAGAAAATTCTATCTGTGGACTAAGATTATTTTTCAGTAATTATTTTAATAATACTAATAAAATAATTGTAGTTTACATATTTAGTTATTTACCTCCCCTCCCCTCCTTTCTTCTCTTCAATTCCTCTTTCCCCTCCTTCCTTGCATCCTTCTATATTGTAAATATATAAAATACAGTTAATTTTTTTTAATATATATTAAAATAAAAGTGGTTTATATAAAGTAATAAAAAATGCCTTATTATTTAATTTTATCTGTTGCAATCCACTATTGTTGTTGAAAAAAATATTTTTGAAGTCCTAAGCTTTATGGTATTACAAGCAATTAAGAGGATTGCACCACAAATTCAACAAAAAATGCTTAATAATATATATTTAAAGTATCGATAAAAATGGTACGACATAATTGATAAACTCAATTGTTTTAATTAAATCTCGCTATAGTCTATAGTAGCTCTAAATGGAAGCGGCTTGAACCCAAAACCCAATGTAACCAATTTGAGCCTGACCTAATAATGGCCCAACACTAATTTCCTGATGTTGTTCAATGCATCCCAAACTTTAACGATGTAACGTTTTGCACCCACCTGATCAAATTTTGTATTAGTTTTTTTTTAAAAATAAATTTTGCATTAGCTTAGTATAATACGCAACCGATTAATCTCGCGCCTAAGGTGGGTCCTGTCCTGACCAGACCAGTCCTCTTCCTCATTTCATAGCCAACGAAATCCATCTCTTATTACAATTTTTGGAAGCTCAATACACACCTTATCGTCTCTGTGATCTGCAGATTTCTTCATCCCTTTACCCCATTTGAATCGATCATCTAAAATAACTTGAAGCTCTGGATATGAACCCAGATCTCCACTTTTCAATCGGGTAAGAAAATTTGTACCTTTCGATTCTTAGCTTTCCGATCGACGAGTTTGCTGTAGCTCCGAAAACTTCGAAATTGTCGAATTCTGTAGTTGATGCAGCTCAACTGTATGAATATGTCTTCGGATTTGGTCTCACCGAGGTGGATTTGACAATTCAGTATGCGGAATTACTCCTCGAGCTTTTCGCCGATTAGGGGTTTCATCAAGATTTGAACTTGCTGCATCAGCTGCTGCTTTGGAGATTAAGATTTTTCCCAGCTATGGATTATGGAGCTAGCTCCGGGAACGTCGTCCATGTGATTCCTGAGCCGTGGGCCTCGGAAGAGGAGTACCGTGTCTGGAACAACGTCGACACGCGGCCCGACACGCCGTCTAATTCCAACCGGTCTGGCAGTGAGCCGCCCAACAAGAAGTTGAGGAACACTCTAGACTCAGACTCTAGCGCGAGGTCGAAGGCGATCGGGAAGATGTTCTTCAAGACGAAGCTGTGCTGCAAGTTTAGGGCCGGGACGTGTCCGTACGTCACCAACTGTAACTTCGCCCATAACATGGAGGAGCTCCGGCGGCCTCCGCCTAATTGGCAGGAGATCGTAGCAGCCCATGGGGATGACCGAGAGGAGTTTCAGATCCCTTCTGTTGGGTCTTCCAACTTTGTTGCAGAGTCTCAGAGGTCGTTTAAGGGTAGGCACTGTAAGAAGTTCTATACAGAGGAAGGGTGCCCTTATGGCGAAAATTGCACCTTTCTTCACGATGAGCAGTCAAAGAATAGAGAGAGTGTGGCTATTAGTTTGGGGCCTGGCGGGTATAGTGGCAGCGGTGGTGGTGGTGGTGGTGGTGGTGGTAACGGCAGTGGAGGAGGTGGTGGTGGCAATGGCAGCATTGTTATCGCCGCAGGAGCCGGAGCAAATCTGAAGCCTTCTAACTGGAAAACTCGGATTTGTAATAAGTGGGAGATTACTGGGTACTGTCCATTTGGGAGCAAATGCCACTTCGCTCATGGAGCAGCTGGTATGATTTTGTGACCTTGATCCGGTTTCATTCGAAACGGATAAGGAATGTTTATAAAGTATTGCGATTCGATCATAGATACTATAAAATGCTGAATAATTTCATGATGATTTTGCCAATTTGAGAAATCCTGGGTTTTCCCATGTTCTGTGGATGCAAATTATAAGTGAATTCGTATTGTGGAGGTGAGGAGATTCACAATCTGAAGCTCTTAGTTGGCTAACCTGATTTTGCTAAAAATGTAATTTTTTTTCCTCATCTATCTGTGGAAGGAAGTACAAATGCTTACTAACCCTGATTCAACCTTTCACGAACAAAACTAATATTGAAGTGCAACTGCCCGAGTATTGTTCATCAGAATATGCTAAATATGGATGAATATGATGCTCATGGTTTGAAACTTTGAATATGAATCTACTTTGGGGATGATTTGCCTTAATATAGTTGAGTTTTGTTTTATTTGATTGTAGAGTTGCATCATTATGGAGGAGGAATCATGGAGTCGGAGACTACGGATTCTTCTTCAGCTCCTCCCAATACAAAGCAGCTTCCTTTAAAACCACCTGGAGACATCGGAGTTGCCTCAGGCCAGTTGCTTCCTCACTCAGATATCCACCATATCGGGGCTCCCTCGCAGAGAACTGCCATTATAATCCACAGACCCATGCAAAGGGTTCATCAGAAATGGAAGGGACCCGACAAGATTAGTCGGATTTACGGAGACTGGATTGATGAGCTGGAATGACATTGTGGAAATAGTTTGTACAATGATGACATAAGTTGTGTTTAGATGAAATCTCGTGTATGGTATGTATGATATGATTCGACAGTTAACCATTTTCCTGTACTTAGTGGCTATAATTTTAAGTGAAGGGGATGCACTTTGATAGTTTGATGCTAGTTTCTGGATTGGACCTAACCCAAATAGATTCAGACGAGTCCTTGGTTTAGCCGTCTAAGGTTTAAATCAGGTAAATTTTTGAAATTCTGATTCTCCATGGGTTGTTCTTCGTGGGCTAGGCATGGGCCATAACAGGAGCCCGGGATATTCGATAAAAGAAAACAGATTCTCCATCTGTTGCTTCTCGAAAATGGAAGGTCTACTTCACAACAATAAATTATGATTTTCTCGTAATCCTTCTCCCTACCGTATTGTTCTTGACTTGACTGTATGCGTTAGCCAAAGCACAACTTGCATGAAATGGTCTCTGCACAATCCTGCTTGTAGATTTTGTAGCTTCTGAGAAAATTTACAAATAAAAGTTGATATTTTGTTTGAATTAATTCTTAATTAGTTGATGAGTAGACTGCAAAAAGAAAAGAAAACGCTCTCCTTTTGTTTTAGTCTTTTGTTTGATTACATATAGCAAATCTGTACATTGATAGATTCCATCATCAAATTACTTGGGTGTATCTCCCAGGCTCCTACTGGCCTTGTAGTAAAGTCTCTTGCCATTTTCCAGATTCGATGTAATGCTTTGAAGTTTTCGTCAATATTGGTTTCTCCTTTATGAAATGATTTAATACCAAATTCCCATACGATTTTGGCTTTCACAATATGCAGATTTGGTTCTGATCTCCCTCGCAAAAAGGTCTCTGATTCACTACGGACAGATGTTTCTCTCTATAGGGTCACCATCTTATGCTTGTTGAGTGACCTTTTCCTTCCTGATATGTGAGTTTTTTTTATGCCTTTTCGTTTTTCTTGCCTGACAAGGTAGATTGTTGCAGACGATACATGTTTTTTATGCTGTTGTTTTTCATTCTTCTCAATCATGGCAAACTCATCCTTCAATGCAGCTAGCCATTTCTTATCAATCTTGCCTTCCTCATATCCTTCAGGTTCAAGGACGGCAAAATTGCATCTTTGATAAATCTCAACAAGAGATCTTAACCCCTAACAGATTGATCATCTGTCAGTTCATCATCATCAAGGCAGACACGCTGGAATTTCATAATCTTCTTCAACAACCTCCTACAGATCAGTGTCCTCCATGTAAGCTTCTATTTTGACAGCCCAAGCTTGGTAGTTTGAGCCATTGAATTTTGGTGGAGCAACACCTGAGAAGAATTCTTCCATTTGATAACAGCTTAGAGTGTTTATGGGTGGATGATCTCAAGAAATCGACAATCACACAACCTCACAAATCCCTCAAGAAATTAAGCTATGGAAATATGAAAAACCTGATTTTAACTAACAATATTGTCTGTTCACTTTAAAATATTTTCAACAAGTTCTGCTAAAACTGAGTTCACTTTAAGGGTCAAAGTCCGAATTCCAGCCTAGATTTTCTTTTATTTCTAAATTGCCGATGAATAAGATGATATGTGAAATGTGTTTACTCAGTTATTTTCATCTGTAGAAGTTTCACATGCTAAAATCACAGATACACAAAACTTTCAGGTAATTTCCTTCCATAAGCTTCTTTCCCTTTTGGAAATGCATCAAACATAACATTATGATAAGCTTAATAATCACTCGCGAGAACAATGGCTACAACAGGATTGGGAATATTCTAGTTTAGCTTGAATGAGGTAGAATTCTTCCTTCACATAGTGAAATATCATGAATGGGTGAACTATTTATGTATAGTTGCTTGAATAGTCGTTGGATGAGGCTTAAAGTACATTGTTTTTATTAATGTACAGTGCTGGTCTATTAGATTTTTACAGTACTAGGCTTAAAGTTTTGGTAAAATAAATCTGTATCTTATATGTATATATTTGCAATTCTTTGATCATGAAGAAAACTGCTGTTCTTGTTCTTTCTTCGCTGCTACGTAACTAGGTCCGACAATGGTGCGGTGAAAAACCCATAACCATGGTTATAACCGTTACTGTTTAATATGGTTAACCGTACCATTATGGTACGGTATGGTTATGGTGATGAATTTTTTACCCATAATGGTTATGGTATTTGAGTCATACCCATGGTTATAACCATGGTTATTATATAAATATAATATTTATTTATTATTAATAAACTAATATATACTAAATAATGGAAGTTACTGGACATACTTGTAATAAATAACTATGAAATTAGTTTTATATATTTTGATTGTTGGCAATATAGATTTATGTATTTTTTTTAAATTAAATTTTCGGTCTTTTATTATATACATGTGTGAAATAAATATGGGTATACGAGTAAAACCATGGTTAATAACCACAGTATTTTAATGGTAATGATATTAAAAATTGTACCCGTAATAATTATGGTTATGACATGTGATTTAAAAATCTGGTATGCTTATGATATTTGTCGTAGTAACCATAGTCAAACCCTATAAGTAACATTTATAACCCGAAAATGTTCAGAACGCCGCCATTTCTTGGGAATGTTTCGCTGCTAGAACTGACCTCATCTGTTTATTTCCTCAAGAAATTCTGAAGAATTGCAAAAAATTAATTAACTGTTATCTTCTCTTGGTTTCGTAGAGATTGATTTATTTTTTCCAGGAAATATCGATACTGACTGGATTATTTATTTGATATTCCATGCGATGGTCCCAAGGAAATGGAAAGTGCAAGGAATACTTAACGTGTCGTGGGTGAACACATGCAGATGGAGGACAAGTAATCAGGTAAGCCTTATAAAGACAACATTATACAACTCATATGGATATGTGCTGTTTTATTTGTACTCAAAATTGTATATAGATATGGATTGCTTTATGGCTTATGCTATCACCTTGCTTGATGGTGGCCTTGCCTTTCGGGCAATACCCGTAAGGGTGGCTAATAATTGGTAGCTTTTAACTTAAAAAATCAAGAGTGAAGTGCAACCATTTGCAGGATGCTACGTGGCATTTCTTTAAATAATGTGGAAACCGCATGGCAGACACGCAGCAGATAAGATTTTCTCACTACATAACGAGGAAAATATATATTCTACCCCCTATGAACTGTTAACTCAACAAATTATGGACCCTAATGCATAATTTATAGTTTTTTTTGTGTGTATAAGCTAACAAAATTTGTATGTCAATAATAATATGATATAAATATAATTACTATTTCTTGCAGAAAGGTGTGTAGTTATCGAGATTCGAGAGGAAGAGGGTCACATGGACTTTGCTGCATTGTCTGACAGGTTGGACCATGGTCCAAGTGTCCTTCCTTCCACCACATTTCATTACCCTTCCTTCCTCATCAGTCATCTTCATCAGATAAGGTAACGGATTCTCTCTTTTATCTATCTACGTACGGACGTATTCGTTGACTCTCTCTCTCTATTTTATTTTTCAAAATCATCATATACTAGTACTACACTACACTACTACCCTTTGATACAGTTCTTGTTCATAGTTTTGGGTCCAAGTATCTGAGAAAAGATAGTGAAAAACTGAAAACTGTGCCACTCTACCAAGTAGATTCAAATTCAATAGAGTGAGCCAAGTTTAATAATGGGAAACATTATTAAGTTGTATCTGTTTCTGCTTTTGTGGCACTACTACTAGGTTAGAGTTAGACTAGTTTGTTTGCAGTTAGATATCCATTTCATTTGCAGTTAGCTAGTTCGTGTAATATTGTATGTCTTCCTGAAATAGACACCATTTCCACACGAACCACAGTAACAAAGACACGAATAAGTCTGGGTTCAGCATACAGTAGTACTGTAGTTTGTGTATAAAAACTAATGAAATTTTGTCAGCCCTACATTGGAAATGAAAAAGTTCATCGTTTTCTGTAACTTCGTTAATATAAAAATACAATCTTTGTCATGTTTTATATGTTTATTATTTATAAAGTGTGTTTTTTGGTGTGTGTGTGGTGTTCTAAAGTGATGCGTGTTTGTCAGGACTGCCAGCTACGTAACCTTCATGTAAGCAAGGGGGCTATGTCTCTCCTTATTGTTGAGGTATAGGTATAGGTACCCTAGCGCAGAGGACTCTCTACAGTGCCTTTCCTCTCTATTATGAGTTTTGGTTAATCATATAAACGAGTTAAATACCAACTAGCTACATGAACTTTTAACGTTTTGCAACGAATTATCTGAATTTTGAAAGTTTAAAATGGGCTACCTCAACTTTAAAAAATGTGCAAATAACTATCTCTGTCCAATTTCTGACGAATTTCCAATGACTTTCCGACGATAGTTGACGGAAAATTGTACGGAGGTAGCTATTTGTACCTTCTTCAAAGTTGAGGTAGCCAGTTTTGAATTTTCAAAGTTCGAGTAGCTCGTTGCAAACCGTCCAAAGTTCAGGTAGCTACTTGGTATTTAATCATGTTTCTACTGCATTCTTTCACACCCAATAACAAGGGGAGGCGCCGTGACATTCTGCATTAGTGGTCATGTCGGGAAACCGATATCTACTGTATCCTAGGTTGCCTTAGATTTGCATTGAAATTCATAGATCCTACCGTACTTTGTCCTCTCTAGTATTTAATTGTAAGGTCTAGTTAAGGAACATACCATTATGACTACTATCGGCTGATGGGTCATGTTGAATCACCATCTTCTATTTACAATTAACTCTGCAAAATCTTTACAAGTTATATTATGAATAAGGGAGAGGGGGTAAATGTGTGATGTAATTTATGTTTTTACTTACCCCAAGTAAATGTTAAGATGAGATTTGAAGGAGAGAAGTCGTTTTTCTGATTGCACAGCTTGTTCTCTTGTATTTATGCATTGCATAATTCATTTACTCTCTCGAGATTTGGGTCCCCTACTCGCTCTTTAGCTTCTTCCTCTGCAACGGATCTGTAGATAAAAGAAATTAGAAACAAAACCCACCAGTCTCTCTCTTTTCTTCGTCCATTTCGGAGGACCAACTTTTCTGCCTCTTACGTGCACCTCCTTTCCCTCTGTATTCAACGGTTAAATGTAAAATACATTGTTATTGTTACTGATATAAGTATGCTAAAATAAGCATTCATCAATAAGTTTAATGATTCGTATAAACTTATGCACAGACAAGATTTGATTTCTTTTATATGACATTTATTGTTTTAAGGGGTAGTAAAATAATGTAACTAACAACAACTTTTAGCGACGCTTTGCGGCTAATTACAGAGAAAGAATTGAAACCGTTTCACGACTGCGGTCGCTGTCTGTAGTTTGGACAAATGTCGGGGTTCTTGAGCATGTATAAGATAACCTTGTTAATCTTCTAATATTCGTAGAGAAGAAGAGAAGGCAGAATCAAGTCAAAGGAGTGAGAGAGAGAGAGAGAGAGACAGAAATGGCGCTAGAAGCTCTTTCTTCCACTGAGCTCCTCAACTTCATCATCTACGATACCATTTCTGCCGCACCACTCCTCTACACCACCCTTGAATCGCCGGAAGCCGCCAACATGTCCAACCAAGACCAGTTATTCACTTGTGGAGGCGGAGCTTTGAACTTTCCCAGCCCGACGGCGAAGCAGCATTGCTCTGACGGCGGCGCCCGCAAGGGAAAAAGTCTCGCCGTGCAAGGAAGGAAGAAGCGTAGGAGGCGGACGAGGGTATGCAAGAACAAGGAGGAAGCCGAAACGCAGAGGATGACCCACATTGCTGTCGAGAGGAACCGCCGCAAGCAGATGAACGAGCACCTCGCCGTTCTGCGGTCGCTCATGCCGGAATCTTATGTTCAGAGGGTACTTTTCTTCATCTCCAAATCAAGAACGTAGCTTAGAGCTGTATTTTTGGTAACGTTGTAAACGTAGAAATCAATGAAAAAAAATCAAGAATTTGGGTGTTGGATATTTAAGACAGACATCCCATGCAGAGGTAGGTGGTGTACAAGGTTGATTTTGGGACGACGACATTAATGTCGTCTCACCAGAACTCCAACTTCATTAATCAATCGAATTTCTTCACTTTCACTGCCTCTGCACATTCGCCACACATTGGAACATCAAGATTGGTTGCATGATTATCATGAATTCAATGCTTCTTCTGCTCTTTATACTTTCCATTGAATTGGGTCAAGTGGAATTACAGAAATAATAATTAAAAAAAATGTCAAATTTCTGCTTCATGATTCTGAATTCCAATCTGGGTATTGCTCAAGTTTAAGTTTTGATTAAAAGAATTGAACTGTGTCTAATGAATCAGAGCTCTGTTCATCATAACTTTGCTTTTACTGATTAGGGTGACCAAGCTTCAATTGTGGGAGGTGCAATTGAGTTTGTGAAGGAATTAGAGCATCTTCTTCAATCCCTTGAAGCTCAGAAGCTTCAGCTTCTGCAGCAGAGCGTGGGCGGCATGGAAAAACAAGAACAAGAAAAGGAATACAAGGTGGTCGGCTCCGACCAAAACACAAGTCCAAGCACTTCAAGCAGCAGCAGTAGCAAGTTGCTGGGACCTCCGTTCTCGCAATTCTTCGTGTACCCACAATACACATGGTCTCAGATCCCAAACAACAAGTACACATCCACAAGTGCAGCCATTGCAGACATAGAGGTGACCCTCATTGAGACACATGCAAACTTGAGGATACTGTGTCGGAGATGCCCTAGAGTCAGACATATCTCAAGACTGGTTGCAGGGTTCCACACACTTCACCTCTCCATTCTCCACCTCAATGTCACAACCATGGACCCTTTGGTCCTCTATTCAATCAGTGCCAAGGTATGATTATTCATTGATTCTGATTCTGATTCTGATTCCGATTCCCTCTCTCCCTATATCTCTCTTTCTCTCTCATGGTTACAGTATGAAATTTTGCATCTTTATAGCCTTGCACGATTTTTCATCTTTTCCCATCTTGATTGACAAGACTGAAAAATGAAGCAATTTTTTTTTAAAAAAAAATCAATAGAATCTTTTCAAAGAAAATATGGGAATTTTTTTATTTTTTTCTCTACTTGGTTAAACAATTGCAGTGGGAAGTCCCTCAAAGGTTTAAGCTCCCATACGTTTCTTTCTTGGGAGTGACAAAGACAAAGCCTAATGATAATACCAATAAACTAGTTTACTATCTATGAACAGTCTAGATAATGTACTAGGTTGGGACATATGAGGAAATCAAAACCCATCAAGAGCATAAATAAAGATCAATTTTTTTTATCAACCAACCACCTTATTATTTGTCGTTTGCTTTGGAGGTGCATTAAAGTTCAGTACCAGAAAGGAATATATTTTATGGACATGCAACCATTTAATATGCATAGTATGCCCAATGGACATTACCATGAAGATCAAGAAGTGAAATATTATTTTGACATGAAATAAGAAAAATGCAGACAAGATTCAAAAACAGTGGGCCTCTGGTTTTTGGCCCTCATAATTGATGGATGCATAAAAGTGCAGCAAAATTGCATCAATCTCTGTACTTCATTCATGACTGCCAACATATATTCTTGAACGTCATTATGAAAATCCTTACAACTTTTTGAGAGACACAGATATCTACGAAATTTTGCAGGTGGAGGAAGGGTGCCAACTTACAAATGTTGATGACATTGCATCAGCAGTTCATCACATGCTCAGAATAATTGAAGGAGGTCCATGTTCATCGTTGATTCCATCATTCCATTTTCAAATTCCAGATTTTGAATAAATGTGGATCATCTTCTTCTGAGATCGGGTTCATGGAATAACCTCTACAAGAGTTGTGTATTCAATATTGCCATTCTCATTACTCATCTCCTTTATTTTTTTCAATATTGTTTTTGAAGTAGAGATGTTTGTTCTCTTTGTTTTTTCCTGTATATGTGTAACTAACTAGTGTTGTTAATGGCTAATGAGTAGCTCCTTTTTTGTGTTTCTTGGTTGAGTTGCTCTCCTTTTTTGTGATATAATACTCAGACTGAATCAAGAAGATTAATTTTAACAAATCATAAAAATATTTTACACATTTCACAGACACAGTTGGTTTACTTTAAGTTCATCAGTTCAAGAATCATCTGCTAATTGCTGTCGGTAAAACAAGACAAAAATTTATTCTTTTCTAATAACAACAACAACATTGAATTTACTGTTTATGTACAAAAATTACTGCGGTTGTTTCCCAATTGTTGCATTAGAAAGTTGGTCCTCTGCTGGAAAATTGTCTCTAGTTGACAGACCTGAAAAGGAAATTGACGAGGGAGAGAGAAACAGATTGGAATTCATCATCATTAGAGAGATGAAGAAGAAGATGAACTCATTGAATTTGATGGAGCTCTTCTCTGCTCTCCTGAGAAACAAACCTTCAAATAGTCATAGTTGACTTCTCCTCTTGAAGAAATAGTAATAATTATCACTAAATTGCACAATTCCAAAATCTATTACAAGCACTATTTTATTCTATAAAATTGTAATATTATCACTTTTAATTTAAAATTAACAAACTAATATTAAAAAAATTAGCTTAAATTACAATTTAATTCCCTGAATTTAACTCATGTCTTCGTATCTGTAGCTACTTATCCAACTCAGTTTGACTCAGATATTGGCTAGATTGAACCCCTACCAATATATGACCATCATGTTAGGATCGATTCACAACACTCTTGAAATTAGATGAAGAACAACAAGAATTGAGAGAGATTTTGGGAAAGCTAGAGAGAGATCTAAGTTTTTTCGTAGTAACACCCCTTAGGGTTTAATATTAATGAAAATACACTGTTACAGAATACATAGAGAAATACAGTATAATATAAAATGTGGTAGGTTGAACCGCGTGATGCGTGTGCAATAATGTATAAAATAACATTACATATTAATCGGGTGGCAGAACCTAACACGTCAAGTATTCAATTTATTGTTTAACTAAATAGATGATGCCAATGATCTGAATCCTGTGTGAGTGAATGTGTGGTAGAAATATAGTGGAAAGAATAAGGAGATGAAACTGCAAAATGCCATTGAAGATAGAGATAACGAAGATGTGAACATGCAGAGTCACAGACATAGAAGACAATCAGCCTTCCCCACATTAGTTGACCTTCTGATTCACTGGATCTATCTACTTCATCGTCTTTCTCATAAAAAACAAAACCCTAACCCTAGCTGTCTAACATTTCCCATTTCTTCAAAATAACGTGTATTTAATTTCTGCTATTATTTGAACCTATATATATTATTTTAATACATATAGAGTACGCGTAATACATGTATACATGCACCGTGCATGTAGACATATATGTACGTATCTATGTAATTTAGTCTAGCCTTGTATATAGAAATGATAGGATCAATAAACACATAGTAATATTTTATTTAAAACAAAAATGTGCAAATAAGAGTATTTTCAGAATATTTTTCATAAGTAAATAAAAACAAAAAAATATGGAGAAAACAATAACAATGATATAGTGAGATTTGAATTTTCATAAGCCCCATAATTCCTTCCCAAATCTGCTTAATAGTTTTGATAAATTCCGTCATTTTACATATAATTAAACTAAATACCAAGATAATAAATTCTTGTTTTTTTTTCCACTCAATAATTTCATTCATTTTACGGAGGCATGCAATATGTTACAAAATTGTATAAAGGTACATCTTTTATCTTTGTTTGTTTGTGTGAGAATATAATCCTTACCCCTCCAAAAATTAAAACTGGTGTCTTGTTGTGAGTCTTGTGACGCTGGAAAGTGACATTTTCTGCTGCTGACCCGTCTCTAAAAATTAAACTCCCCATTTTTCTTTTTTTACAATGACAGAAATCTTAGGATCGATTTGAAACCGACGAATAAGAATTGAGAGATTTTGGAAAGCTAGAGAGCAAATGTAGGAGAGAGTTTTACATGGTAACACCTCGTCTAGATAACCTCCACGGCGGTTTCAATGTATTGATGAGTGTTCAATTGTCTACAAAATTCACTATTTTTCGTGATGTTACCCCTTTGAGTTTCAACCGATTTTGTAGTTTTTTGAATTACTCATCAATCAGAACTCTATTTTCGATGAAATAAATTATGTATTCTTCCGGAATAGATAAAATATATATTATAAACATTCCTACTCAAAATATAAGAGGTTAAATACGTTTTTCCTAGTTTTTTTTGGCCATTTGTTTTTCCTAGGTGGCACCATAATAGCTTCGTCCCATTTCGTAGTTTTGTCAATATCTTATCACTCACAACTTCTTTTCAATGAAATTACTTATATTCACACTCTAACTCGATATATATTGAGGTATTAATGTTAATATAAAACATAGTTTTGAGGCCGAAATCAACTATATTCTGTGATGGTACCCCTTTTAGTTTTAACCGATTTTGTAGTGTTTTGAATTACTCCTCAATCGGAACTCTATTTTCGATGAAATAAATTATGTATTCTTCCGGAATCGATAAAATATATATTCTAAACATTATTACTCAAAATATAAGATCAAATGTTCTCTTTTATCATTTGTATATAAGATGTTAAATACGTTTTTTCCTAGGTGACACCATAATAATTTCGTCCCATTTCGTAGTTTTGTCAATATCTCATCACTCACAACTTCGTTTTCAATGAAATTATTCCACAATCGGAATTCTATTTTCAATGAAATAAATTTTGTATTCTTCCAGAATCGATACAATATATATTCTAAACATTCTTAGTCAAAATATAAAATAAAATGTTTTCTTTTATCATTTGTATATAAGACGTTAAATACGTTTTTCCTAGGTGGCACCATAATAGTTTCGTCCCATTTCGTAGTTCTGTCAATATCTCATCACTCACAACATCGTATTCAATGAAATTACTTATATTCACATTCTAACTCTATATATATTGAGGTATTAATGTTAATATAAACATATTTTGGGGCCGAAATCAACTATTTTCTGTGATGGTACCCCTTTTAGTTTTTCCCGATTTTGTAGTGTTTTGAATTACTCCACAATCGGAAATCTATTGTTTATGAAATAAATTATGTATTCGTCTGGAATCGATAAAATATATATTCCAAATATTCTTAGTCAAAATATAAGATCAAATGTTTTTTTGTATATAAGACGTTAAACACATTTTTCCTAGGTGACACCATATTAATTTCGTCTCAATTCGTAGTTTTGTCAATATCTCATAACTCACAACTTTGTTTTCAATGAAATTAGCTTTATTCATATTCTAACTCGATATATATTGAGGTAGTAATGTTAATATAACATATATTTTTGGGCGGAAATCAACAATTTTCTGTGATGGTACTTCTTTGAGTTTCGACCAATTTTGTAGATTTTTGATTACCCCTCAATCGAAACTCTATTTTCGATGAAATAAATTTTGTATTCTTCAGAATCAATAAAATATATATTCTAAAAATTCTTAGTCGAAATATAAGATCAAATGTTTTTTTCTCAATTGTATATAAGACGCTAAATACTTTTTACCTAGGTGACACCATATTAGTTCCGTCCCATTTCGTAGTTTTATTGATATCTCATCACTCACAACTTCGTTTTCAATGAAATTAGTTTTATTTACATTCTAACTCGATATATAATGAGGTAGTAATGTTAATATAACACATATTTTTGGGTCGAAATCAACTATTTTCTGTGATGGTACCCCTTTGAGTTTCGACCGATTTTGTAGTTTTTTGATTACCCCTCAATCGGAACTCTATTTTTTATGAAATAAATTATGTATTCCTCTGGAATCGATAAAATAAATATTCTACATATTCTTAGTCAAAATATAAGATCAAACGTTTTTAATCACTTGTATCTAAGACGTTAAATACATTTTTCTTAGGTGTCACCATATTATTTTCGTCCCATTTCGTAGTTTTATCAATATCTCATCATTCACAACTTCGTTTTCAATGAAAATATTTTTATTCACATTCTAACTCGATATATATTGAGGTAGTAATGTTAATATAACACATATTTTTAGGTCAAAATCAACTATTTTCTGTGATGGTACCCCTTTGAGTTTCGATCGATTTTGTAGTTTTTGTTATTACTCCACAATCGGAACTCTATTTTGTATGAAATAAATTATGTATTTGTCTGGAATCGATAAAATATATATTCCAAATATTCTTAGTCAAAATATAAGATCAAATGTTTTTAATCACTTGTATATAAGACGTTAAATACATATTTCCAAGGTGACACCATATTAGTTTCGTCCCAATTCGTAGTTTTGTCAATATCTCATCAGTCACAACTTTGTTTTCAATGAAATTAGTTTTATTCACATTCTAACTCGATATATATTGAGGTAGTAATATTAATATAACACATATTTTTGGGTCGAAATCAACTATTTTCTGTTATGGTACCCCTTTTAGTTTCGACCGATTTTGTAGTTTTTTGATTACTCCACAATCAGAACTCTATTTTCGATGAAATAAATTTTGTATTCTTCCAGAATCGATAAAATATATATTCTAAAAGTTCTTAGTCTAAATATAAGATAAAATATTTTTTTTCTCAATTGTATATAAGACGCTAAATACGTTTTATCTACGTGCACCATATTAGTTCCGTCCCATTTCGTCGTTTTATCGATAACTCATCACTCACAACTTCGTTTTCAATGAAATTAGTTTTATTCACATTATAACTCGATATATATTGAGGTAGTCATGTTAATATATCACATATTTTTAGGTCAAAATCAACTATTTTCTGTGATGGTATTCGACCGATTTTGTAGTTTTTTATATTACTCCACAATCGGAACTCTATTTTGTATGAAATAAATTATGTATTCGGCTGGAATCGATAAAATATATATTCCAAATATTCTTAGTCAAAATATAAGATCAAATGTTTTTAATCACTTGTATATAAGACGTTAAATACATTTTTCTTAGGTGACACCATATTAGTTTCGTCCCATTTTGTAGTTTTGTCAATATCTCATCACTCACAACTTCGTTTTCAATGAAATTAATTTTATTCACATTCTAACTCAATTTATTCTGAGGTAGTAATGTTAATATAACACATTTTTTTAGGCCGAAATCAACAATTTTCTGTGATTGTACCCCTTTGAGTTTCGACCGATTTTGTAGTTTTTTGAATTACTCCACAATCGGAAATCTATTGTTTATGAAATAAATTATGTATACGTCTGGAATCAATAAAATATATATTCCAAATATTATTAGTCAAAATATAAGATCAAATGTTTTTAATCACTTGTATATAAGACGTTAAATACATTTTTCCTAGGTGACCATATTTGTTTCGTCCCAGTTCGTAGTTTTGTTAATATCTCATCACTCACAACTTTGTTTTCAATGAACTTAGTTTTATTCACATTCTAACTCGATATATATTGAGGTAGTAATGTTAATATAACACATATTTTTAGGCCGAAATCAACTATTTTAATCACTTGTAAAAAATGTGTTATATTAACATTACTAGCTCGATATATATTGAGGTAGTAATGTTAATATAACACATTTTTTTGGGCCGAAATCAACAATTTTCTGTGATGGTACCCCTTTGAGTTTCGATCGATTTTGTAGTTTTTTGATTACTCCACAATTGGAACTCTATTTTCGATGAAATAAATTTTGTATTCTTCCAGAATCGATAAAATATATATTCTAAAAATTCTTAGTCAAAATATAAGATCAAATGTATTTTTATCAATTCTATATAAGACGTTAAATACTTTTTTCCTAGGTAGCACCATATTACTTTCGTCCCATTTCGTAGTTTTATCAATATCTCATCACTCACAACTTCGTTTTCAATGAAATTAGTTTTATTCACATTCTAACTCGATATATAATGAGGTAGTAATGTTAATATAACACATATTTTTGGGTCGAAATCAAATATTTTCTGTGATGGTACCGCTTTGAGTTTCGACCGATTTTGTAGTTTTTTGATTACCCCACAATCGGAACTCTATTTTCGATAAAATAAATTTTGTATTCTTTCATAATCGATAAAATATATATTCTAAAAATTCTTAGTCGAAATATAATATCAAATGTTTTTATCTCAATTGTATATAAGACGTTAAATACATTTTTCCTAGGTGACACCATATTAATTTCGTCCCAATTCGTAGTTTTGTCAATATCTCATCACTCACAACTTTGTTTTCAATGAAATTAGTTTTATTCACATTCTAACTCGATATATATTGAGGTAGTAATGTTAATATAACACATATTTTTAGGCCGAAATCAACTATTTTCTGTGATGTTACCCCTTTATGTTTCGACCGATTTTGTAGTTTTTTGAATTACTCCACAATCGGAACTCTATTTTCGATGAAATAAATTTTGTGTTCTTCCAGAATCGATAAAATATACATTCCAAACATTCTTAGTCGAAATATAAGATCAAATGTTTTTTTCTCAATTGTATATAAGACGCTAAATACTTTTTATCTAGGTGGCACCATATTAGTTCCGTCCAATTTCGTAGTTTTATCGATATCTCATCACTCACAACTTCGTTTTCAATGAAATTAGTTTTATTCACATTCTAACTCGATATATAATGAGGTAGTAATGTTAATATAACACATACTTTTGGGTCGAAATCAACTATTTTCTGTGATGGTACCCCTTTGAGTTTCGACCGATTTTGTAGTTTTTTGATTACCCCTCAATCGGAACTCTATTTTCGATGAAATAAATTTTGTATTCTTTCAGAATCGATAAAATATATATTCTAAAAATTCTTAGTCGAAATATAAGATCAAATGTTTTTTTCTCAATTGTATATAAGACGTTAAATACAGTTTTCCTAGGTGACACCATATTAATTTCGTCCCAATTCGTAGTTTTGTCAATATCTCATAACTCACAACTTCGTTTTCAATGAAATTATCTCTATTCATATTCTAACTCGATATATATTGAGGTAGTAATGTTAATATAACATATATTTTTGGGCCGAAATCAAGAATTTTCTGTGATGGTACCCCTTTGAGTTTCAACCGATTTTGTAGTTTTTTGAATTACTCCACAATCGGAACTCTATTTACGATGAAATAAATTATGTATTCGTCCGGAATAGATAAAATATATATTCCAAACATTCTTAGTCAAAATATAAGATCCAATGTTTTTAATCACTTGTATATAAGACGTTATATACATTTTTCCTAGTTGGCACCATATTAGTTTCGTCCCATTTCGTAGTTTTGTCAATATCTGATAACTCACAACTTCGTTTTCAATGAAATTAGGTTTATTCATATTATAGATCGATATATATTGAGGTAGTAATGTTAAAATAACACATTTTTTTGGGTCGAAATCAACAATTTTCTGTGATGGTACCCCTTTGAGTTTCGATCGATTTTGTAATTTTTTGATTACTCCACAATTGGAACTCTATTTTCGATGAAATAAATTTTGTATTCTTCCAGAATCGATAAAATATATATTCCAAACATTCTTAGTCAAAATATAAGATCCAATGTGTTTAATCACTTGTATATAAGACGTTATATACATTTTTCCTAGGTGGCACCATATTAGTTTCGTCCCATTTCGTAGTTTTGTCAATATCTGATAACTCACAACTTCGTTTTCAATGAAATTAGGTTTATTCATATTCTAGCTCGATATATATTGAGGTAGTAATGTTAATATAACACATTTTTTTGGGCCGAAATCAACAATTTTCTGTGATGGTACCCCTTTGAGTTTCGACTGATTTTGTAGTTTTTTGATTACTCCACAATCAGAACTCTATTTTCGATGAAATAAATTTTGTGTTCTTCCAGACTCGATAAAATATATATTCTAAAAATTCTTAATCGAAATATAAGATCAAATATTTTTTTTCCTCAATTGTATATAAGACGCTAAATACTTTTTTCCTAGGTGACACCATATTAATTTCGTCCCAATTCGTAGTTTTATCGATATCTCATCACTCACTACTTCGTTTTCAATGAAATTAGTTTTATTCACATTCTAACTCGATATATAATGAGGTAGTAATGTTAATATAACACATATTTTTGGGTCGAAATCAACTATTTTCTGTGATGGTACCCCTTTGAGTTTCGACCGATTTTGTAGTTTTTTGATTACCCCACAATCGGAACTCTATTTTCGATGAAATAAATTTTGTGTTCTTCCAGAATCGATAAAATATACATTCCAAACATTCTTAGTCGAAATATAAGATCAAATGTTTTTTTCTCAATTGTATATAAGACGCTAAATACTTTTTACCTAGGTGGCACCATATTAGTTCCGTCCAATTTCGTAGTTTTATCGATATCTCATCACTCACAACTTCGTTTTCAATGAAATTAGTTTTATTCACATTCTAACTCGATATATAATGAGGTAGTAATGTTAATATAACACATACTTTTGGGTCGAAATCAACTATTTTCTGTGATGGTACCCCTTTGAGTTTCGACCGATTTTGTAGTTTTTTGATTACCCCTCAATCGGAACTCTATTTTCGATGAAATAAATTTTGTATTCTTTCAGAATCGATAAAATATATATTCTAAAAATTCTTTGTCGAAATATAAGATCAAATGTTTTTTTCTCAATTGTATATAAGACGTTAAATACAGTTTTCCTAGGTGACACCATATTAATTTCGTCCCAATTCGTAGTTTTGTCAATATCTCATAACTCACAACTTCGTTTTCAATGAAATTAGCTCTATTCATATTCTAACTCGATATATATTGAGGTAGTAATGTTAATATAACATATATTTTTGGGCCGAAATCAAGAATTTTCTGTGATGGTACCCTTTTGAGTTTCAACCGATTTTGTAGTTTTTTGAATTACTCCACAATCGGAACTCTATTTACGATGAAATAAATTATGTATTCGTCCGGAATAGATAAAATATATATTCCAAACATTCTTAGTCAAAATATAAGATCCAATGTTTTTAATCACTTGTATATAAGACGTTATATACATTTTTCCTAGTTGGCACCATATTAGTTTCGTCCCATTTCGTAGTTTTGTCAATATCTGATAACTCACAACTTCGTTTTCAATGAAATTAGGTTTATTCATATTATAGATCGATATATATTGAGGTAGTAATGTTAAAATAACACATTTTTTTGGGTCGAAATCAACAATTTTCTGTGATGGTACCCCTTTGAGTTTCGATCGATTTTGTAATTTTTTGATTACTCCACAATTGGAACTCTATTTTCGATGAAATAAATTTTGTATTCTTCCAGAATCGATAAAATATATATTCCAAACATTCTTAGTCAAAATATAAGATCCAATGTGTTTAATCACTTGTATATAAGACGTTATATACATTTTTCCTAGGTGGCACCATATTAGTTTCGTCCCATTTCGTAGTTTTGTCAATATCTGATAACTCACAACTTCGTTTTCAATGAAATTAGGTTTATTCATATTCTAGCTCGATATATATTGAGGTAGTAATGTTAATATAACACATTTTTTTGGGCCGAAATCAACAATTTTCTGTGATGGTACCCCTTTGAGTTTCGACTGATTTTGTAGTTTTTTGATTACCCCACAATCGGAACTCTATTTTCGATGAAATAAATTTTGTGTTCTTCCAGACTCGATAAAATATATATTCTAAAAATTCTTAATCGAAATATAAGATCAAATGTTTTTTTCCTCAATTGTATATAAGACGCTAAATACTTTTTTCCTAGGTGACACCATATTAATTTCGTCCCAATTCGTAGTTTTATCGATATCTCATCACTCACTACTTCGTTTTCAATGAAATTAGTTTTATTCACATTCTAACTCGATATATAATGAGGTAGTAATGTTAATATAACACATATTTTTGGGTCGAAATCAACTATTTTCTGTGATGGTACCCCTTTGAGTTTCGACCGATTTTGTAGTTTTTTGATTACCCCACAATCGGAACTCTATTTTCGATGAAATAAATTTTGTGTTCTTCCAGAATCGATAAAATATACATTCCAAACATTCTTAGTCGAAATATAAGATCAAATGTTTTTTTCTCAATTGTATATAAGACGCTAAATACTTTTTACCTAGGTGGCACCATATTAGTTCCGTCCAATTTCGTAGTTTTATCGATATCTCATCACTCACAACTTCGTTTTCAATGAAATTAGTTTTATTCACATTCTAACTCGATATATAATGAGGTAGTAATGTTAATATAACACATACTTTTGGGTCGAAATCAACTATTTTCTGTGATGGTACCCCTTTGAGTTTCGACCGATTTTGTAGTTTTTTGATTACCCCTCAATCGGAACTCTATTTTCGATGAAATAAATTTTGTATTCTTTCAGAATCGATAAAATATATATTCTAAAAATTCTTTGTCGAAATATAAGATCAAATGTTTTTTTCTCAATTGTATATAAGACGTTAAATACAGTTTTCCTAGGTGACACCATATTAATTTCGTCCCAATTCGTAGTTTTGTCAATATCTCATAACTCACAACTTCGTTTTCAATGAAATTAGCTCTATTCATATTCTAACTCGATATATATTGAGGTAGTAATGTTAATATAACATATATTTTTGGGCCGAAATCAAGAATTTTCTGTGATGGTACCCTTTTGAGTTTCAACCGATTTTGTAGTTTTTTGAATTACTCCACAATCGGAACTCTATTTACGATGAAATAAATTATGTATTCGTCCGGAATAGATAAAATATATATTCCAAACATTCTTAGTCAAAATATAAGATCCAATGTTTTTAATCACTTGTATATAAGACGTTATATACATTTTTCCTAGTTGGCACCATATTAGTTTCGTCCCATTTCGTAGTTTTGTCAATATCTGATAACTCACAACTTCGTTTTCAATGAAATTAGGTTTATTCATATTATAGATCGATATATATTGAGGTAGTAATGTTAAAATAACACATTTTTTTGGGTCGAAATCAACAATTTTCTGTGATGGTACCCCTTTGAGTTTCGATCGATTTTGTAATTTTTTGATTACTCCACAATTGGAACTCTATTTTCGATGAAATAAATTTTGTATTCTTCCAGAATCGATAAAATATATATTCCAAACATTCTTAGTCAAAATATAAGATCCAATGTGTTTAATCACTTGTATATAAGACGTTATATACATTTTTCCTAGGTGGCACCATATTAGTTTCGTCCCATTTCGTAGTTTTGTCAATATCTGATAACTCACAACTTCGTTTTCAATGAAATTAGGTTTATTCATATTCTAGCTCGATATATATTGAGGTAGTAATGTTAATATAACACATTTTTTTGGGCCGAAATCAACAATTTTCTGTGATGGTACCCCTTTGAGTTTCGACTGATTTTGTAGTTTTTTGATTACTCCACAATCAGAACTCTATTTTCGATGAAATAAATTTTGTGTTCTTCCAGACTCGATAAAATATATATTCTAAAAATTCTTAATCGAAATATAAGATCAAATGTTTTTTTCCTCAATTGTATATAAGACGCTAAATACTTTTTACCTAGGTAGCACCATATTAGTTCCGTCCCATTTCGTAGTTTTATCGATATCTCATCACTCACTATTTCGTTTTCAATGAAATTAGTTTTATTCACATTCTAACTCGATATATAATGAGGTAGTAATGTTAATATAACACATATTTTTGGGTCGAAATCAACTATTTTCTGTGATGGTACCCCTTTGAGTTTCGACCGATTTTGTAGTTTTTTGATTACCCCACAATCGGAAGTCTATTTTCGATGAAATAAATTTTGTATTCTTTCATAATCGATAAAATATATATTCTAAAAATTCTTAGTCGAAATATAATATCAAATGTTTTTTTCTCAATTGTATATAAGACGTTAAATACATTTTTCCTAGGTGACACCATATTAATTTTGTCCCAATTCGTAGTTTTGTCAATATCTCATCACTCACAACTTTGTTTTCAATGAAATTAGTTTTATTCACATTCTAACTCGATATATATTGAGGTAGTAATGGTAATATAACACATATTTTTAGGCCGAAATCAACTATTTTCTGTGATGCTACCCCTTTATGTTTTGACCGATTTTGTAGTTTTTTGAATTACTCCACAATCGGAACTCTATTTTCGATGAAATAAATTTTGTGTTCTTCCATAATCGATAAAATATACATTCCAAACATTCTTAGTCGAAATATAAGATCAAATGTTTTTTTCTCAATTGTATATAAGACGCTAAATACTTTTTATCTAGGTGACACCATATTAGTTTCGTCCCATTTCGTAGTTTTGTCAATATCTCATAACTCACAACTTTGTTTTCAATGAAATTAGTTTTATTCACATTCTAACTCGATATATATCGAGGTAGTAATGTTAATATAACACATATTTTTGGGTCGAAATCAATTATTTTCTGTGATGGTACTCCTTTGAGTTTCAACCGATTTTGTAGTTTTTTGAATTACTCCACAATCGGAACTCTATTTTCGATGAAATAAATTATGTATTCGTCCGGAATAGATAAAATATATATTCCAAGCATTCGTAGTCAAAATATAAGATCCAATGTTTTTAATCACTTGTATATAAGACGTTATATACATTTTTCCTAGTTGGCACCATATTAGTTTCGTCCCATTTCGTAGTTTTGTCAATATCTGATAACTCACAACTTCGTTTTCAATGAAATTAGGTTTATTCATATTATAGATCGATATATATTGAGGTAGTAATGTTAAAATAACACATTTTTTTGGGTCGAAATCAACAATTTTCTGTGATGGTACCAATTTGAGTTTCGATCGATTTTGTAGTTTTTTATTACTCCACAATCGGAACTCTATTTTCGGTGAAATAAATTTTGTGTTCTTCCAGAATCGATAAAATATATATTCTAAAAATTCTTAATCGAAATATAAGATCAAATGTTTTTTTCTCGATTGTATATAAGACGCTAAATACTTTTTACCTAGGTGACACCATATTAGTTTCGTCCCATTTCGTAGTTTTGTCAATATCTCATAACTCACAACTTTGTTTTCAATGAAATTACTTTTATTCACATTCTAACTCGATATATATCGAGGTAGTAAAGTTAATATAACACATATTTTTGGGTCGAAATCAATTATTTTCTGTGATGGTACCCCTTTGAGTTTCGACCGATTTTGTAGTTTTTTGATTACCCCTCAATCGTAACTCTATTTTCGATGAAATAAATTTTGTATTCTTTCAGAATCGATAAAATATATATTCTAAAAATTCTTAATCGAAATATAAGATCAAATGTTTTTTTCCTCAATTGTATATAAGACGCTAAATACTTTTTACCTAGGTAGCACCATATTAGTTCCGTCCCATTTCGTAGTTTTATCGATATCTCATCACTCACAACTTCGTTTTCAATGAAATTAGTTTTATTCACATTCTAACTCGATATATAATGAGGTAGTAATGTTAATATAACACATATTTTTGGGTTGAAATCAACTATTTTCTGTGATGGTACCCCTTTGAGTTTCGACCGATTTTGTAGTTTTTTGATTACCCCACAATCGGAACTCTATTTTCGATGAAATAAATTTTGTATTCTTTCATAATCGATAAAATATATATTCTAAAAATTCTTAGTCGAAATATAATATCAAATGTTTTTTTCTCAATTGTATATAAGACGTTAAATACATTTTTCCTAGGTGACACCATATTAATTTCGTCCCAATTCGTAGTTTTGTCAATATCCCATCACTCACAACTTTGTTTTCAATGAAATTAGTTTTATTCACATTCTAACTCGATATATATTGAGGTAGTAATGTTAATATAACACATATTTTTAGGCCGAAATCAACTATTTTCTGTGATGTTACCCCTTTATGTTTCAACCGATTTTGTAGTTTTTTGAATTACTCCACAATCGGAACTCTATTTTCGATGAAATAAATTTTGTGTTCTTCCAGAATCGATAAAATATACATTCCAAACATTCTTAGTCGAAATATAAGATCAAATGTTTTTTTCTCAATTGTATATAAGACGCTAAATACTTTTTACCTAGGTGGCACCAAATTAGTTTCGTCCCATTTCGTAGTTTTGTCAATATCTCATAACTCACAACTTTGTTTTCAATGAAATTAGTTTTATTCACATTCTTACTCGATATATATCGAGGTAGTAATGTTAATATAACACATATTTTTGGGTCGAAATCAATTATTTTCTGTGATGGTACTCCTTTGAGTTTCAACCGATTTTGTAGTTTTTTGAATTACTCCACAATCGGAACTCTATTTTCGATGAAATAAATTATGTATTAGTCCGGAATAGATAAAATATATATTCCAAACATTCTTAGTCATAATATAAGATCCAATGTTTTTAATCACTTGTATATAAGACGTTATATACATTTTTCCTAGTTGGCATCATATTAGTTTCGTCCCATTTCGTAGTTTTGTCAATATCTGATAACTCACAACTTCGTTTTCAATGAAATTAGGTTTATTCATATTATAGATCGATATATATTGAGGTATTAATGTTAAAATAACACATTTTTTTGGGTCGAAATCAACAATTTTCTGTGATGGTACCCCTTTGAGTTTCGATCGATTTTGTAGTTTTTTTATTACTCCACAATCGGAACTCTATTTTCGGTGAAATAAATTGTTTTATCTTCCAGAATCAATAAAATATATATTCTAAAAATTCTTAATCGAAATATAAGATCAAATGTTTTTTTCTCAATTGTATATAAGACGCTAAATACTTTTTACCTAGGTGACACCATATTAGTTTCGTCCCATTTCGTAGTTTTGTCAATATCTCATAACTCACAACTTTGTTTTCAATGAAATTAGTTTTATTCACATTATAACTCGATATATATCGAGGTAGTAATGTTAATATAACACATATTTTTGGGTCGAAATCAACTATTTTCTGTGATGGTACCCCTTTGAGTTTCGACCGATTTTGTAGTTTTTTGATTACCCCTCAATCGGAACTCTATTTTCGATGAAATAAATTTTGTATTCTTTCAGAATCGATAAAATATATATTCTAAAAATTCTTAATCGAAATATAAGATCAAATGTTTTTTTCCTCAATTGTATATAAGACGCTAAATACTTTTTACCTAGGTAGCACCATATTAGTTCCGTCCCATTTCGTAGTTTTATCGATATCTCATCACTCACAACATCGTTTTCAATGAAATTAGTTTTATTCACATTCTAACTCGATATATAATGAGGTAGTAATGTTAATATAACACATATTTTTGGTCGAAATCAACTATTTTCTGTGATGGTACATACCCCTTTGAGTTTCGACCGATTTTGTAGTTTTTTGATTACCCCTCAATCGGAACTCTATTTTCGATGAAATAAATTTTGTATTCTTTCAGAATCGATAAAATATATATTCTAAAAATTCTTAGTCGAAATATAAGATCAAATGTTTTTTTCTCAATTGTATATAAGACGTTAAATACAGTTTTCCTAGGTGACACCATATTAATTTCGTCCCAATTCGTAGTTTTGTCAATATCTCATAACTCACAACTTCGTTTTCAATGAAATTAGCTCTATTCATATTCTAACTCGATATATATTGAGGTAGTAATGTTAATATAACATATATTTTTGGGCCGAAATCAAGAATTTTCTGTGATGGTACCCCTTTGAGTTTCAACCGATTTTGTAGTTTTTTGAATTACTCCACAATCGGAACTCTATTTTCGATGAAATAAATTATGTATTCGTCCGGAATAGATAAAATATATATTCAAAACATTATTAGTCAAAATATAAGATCCACTGTTTTTAATCACTTGTATATAAGACGTTATATACATTTTTCCTAGTTGGCACCATATTAGTTTCGTCCCATTTCGTAGTTTTGTCAATATCTGATAACTCACAACTTCATTTTCAATGAAATTAGGTTTATTCATATTATAGATCGATATATATTGAGGTAGTAATGTTAAAATACCACATTTTTTTGGGTCGAAATCAACAATTTTCTGTGATGGTACCCCTTTGAGTTTCGATCGATTTTGTAATTTTTTGATTACTCCACAATTGGAACTCTATTTTCGATGAAATAAATTTTGTATTCTTCCAGAATCGATAAAATATATATTCCAAACATTCTTAGTCAAAATATAAGGTCCAATGTGTTTAATCACTTGTATATAAGACGTTATATACATTTTTCCTAGGTGCCACCATAATAGTTTCGTCCCATTTCGTAGTTTTGTCAATATCTGATAACTCACAACTTCGTTTTCAATGAAATTAGGTTTATTCATATTCTAGCTCGATATATATTGAGGTAGTAATGTTTATATAACACATTTTTTGGGCCGAAATCAACAATTTTCTGTGATGGTACCCCTTTGAGTTTCGACCGATTTTGTAGTTTTTTGATTACTCCACAATCGGAACTCTATTTTCGATGAAATAAATTTTGTATACTTCCAGAATCGATAAAATATATATTCTAAAAATTCTTAGTCTAAATATAAGATCATATGTATTTTTCTCAATTGTATATAAGACGTTAAATACATTTTTCTTAGGTGACACCGTATTAGTTTCGTCCCATTTCGTAGTTTTGTCAATATCTCATAACTCACTACTTCGTTTTCAATGAAAGTAGTTTAATTCACATTCTAACTCAATATATATTGAGGCATTAATGTTAATATAACACATATGTTTGGGCCGACATCAACAATTTTCTGTTATGGTACCATTTTGAGTTTCGACCGATTTTGTAGTTTTTTGAATTAGTCCACAATCGGAACTCTACTTTTTATGAAATAAATTATGTATACGTCTAGAATCAATAAAATATATATTCCAAATATTCTTAGTCAAAATATAAGATCAAATGTTTTTAATCACGTGTATATAACTCGATATTAGTTTCCTAGGTGACCATATTAGTTTCGTCCCAATTCGTAGTTTTGTCAATATCTCATCACTCACAACTTTGTTTTCAATGAAATTAGTTTTATTCACATTCTAACTCGATATATATTGAGGTAGTAATGTTAATATAACACATATTTTTAGGCCAAAATCAACTATTTTCTGTGATGGTACCCTTTTGAGTTTCGACCGATTTTGTAGTTTTTTTATTACTCAACAATCAGAACTCTATTTTCGGTGAAATAAATTTTGTGTTCTTCCAGAATCGATAAAATATATATTCTAAAAATTCTTAATCGAAATATAAGATCAAATGTTTTTTTCTCGATTGTATATAAGACGCTAAATACGTTTTACCTAGGTGACACCATATTAGTTTCGTCCCATTTCGTAGTTTTGTCAATATCTGATAACTCACAACTTCGTTTTCAATGAAATTAGGTTTATTCATATTCTAGCTCGATATATATTGAGGTAGTAATGTTAATATAACACATTTTTTTGGGCCGAAATCAACAATTTTCTGTGATGGTACCCCTTTGAGTTTTGATCGATTTTGTAGTTTTTTGATTACTCCACAATCGGAACTCTATTTTCGATGAAATAAATTTTGTATACTTCCAGAATCGATAAAATATATATTCTAAAAATTCTTAGTCTAAATATAAGATCAAATGTATTTTTCTCAATTGTATATAAGACGTTAAATACTTTTTTCCTAGGTGGCACCATATTACTTTCGTCCCATTTCGTAGTTTTATCAATATCTCATCACTCACAACTTCGTTTTCAACGAAATTAGTTTTATTCACATTCTAACTCGATATATATTGAGGCAGTAATGTTAATATAGCACATATTTTTAGGTCAAAATAAACTATTTTCTGTGATGGTACGTACCCCTTTGAGTTTCGACCGATTTTGTAGTTTTTTATATTACTCCACAATCGGAACTCTATTTTGTATGAAATAAATTATGTTTTCGTCTGGAATCAATAAAATATATATTTCAAATATTCTTAGTCAAAATATAAGATCAAATGTTTTTAGTCACTTGTATATAAGACGTTAAATACATTTTTCTTAGGTGACACCATATTAGTTTCGTCCCATTTCGTAGTTTTGTCAATATCTCATCACTCACAACTTCGTTTTCAATGAAATTAGTTTTATTCACATTCTAACACAATTTATATTGAGGTAGTAATGTTAATATAACACATATTTTTGGGCCGAAACCCCTTTGAGTTTGGACCTATTTTGTAGTTTTTTAATTACTCCTCAATCGGAACTCTATTATTTATGAAATAAATTATGTATACGTCTAGAATCAATAAAATATATATTCCAAATATTATTAGTCAAAATATAAGATCAAATGTTTTTAATCACTTGAATATAAGACGTTAAATACATTTTTCCTAGATGAACATATTAGTTTCGTCCCAATTCGTAGTTTTGTCAATATCTCATCACTCACAACTTTGTTTTCAATGAAATTAGTTTTATTCACATTCTAACTCGATATATATTGAGGTAGTAATGTTAATATAACACATTTTTTTGGGCCGAAATCAACAATTTTCTGTGATGGTACCCCTTTGAGTTTTGATCGATTTTGTAGTTTTTTGATTACTCCACAATCGGAACTCTATTTTCGATGAAATAAATTTTGTATACTTCCAGAATCGATAAAATATATATTCTAAAATTTCTTAGTCTAAATATAAGATCAAATGTATTTTTCTCAATTGTATATAAGACGTTAAATACTTTTTTCCTAGGTGGCACCATATTACTTTCGTCCCATTTCGTAGTTTTATCAATATCTCATCACTCACAACTTCGTTTTCAACGAAATTAGTTTTATTCACATTCTAACTCGATATATATTGAGGCAGTAATGTTAATATAGCACATATTTTTAGGTCAAAATAAACTATTTTCTGTGATGGTACGTACCCCTTTGAGTTTCGACCGATTTTGTAGTTTTTTATATTACTCCACAATCGGAACTCTATTTTGTATGAAATAAATTATGTTTACGTCTGGAATCAATAAAATATATATTTCAAATATTCTTAGTCAAAATATAAGATCAAATGTTTTTAGTCACTTGTATATAAGACGTTAAATACATTTTTCTTAGGTGACACCATATTAGTTTCGTCCCATTTCGTAGTTTTGTCAATATCTCATCACTCACAACTTCGTTTTCAATGAAATTAGTTTTATTCACATTCTAACACAATTTATATTGAGGTAGTAATGTTAATATAACACATATTTTTGGGCCGAAACCCCTTTGAGTTTGGACCTATTTTGTAGTTTTTTGAATTACTCCTCAATCGGAACTCTATTATTTATGAAATAAATTATGTATACGTCTAGAATCAATAAAATATATATTCCAAATATTGTTAGTCAAAATATAAGATCAAATGTTTTTAATCACTTGAATATAAGACGTTAAATACATTTTTCCTAGATGAACATATTAGTTTCGTCCCAATTCGTAGTTTTGTCAATAACTCATCACTCACAACTTTGTTTTCAATGAAATTAGTTTTATTCACATTCTAACTCGATATATATTGAGGTAGTAATGTTAATATAACACATATTTGTAGGCCGAAATCAACTATTTTCTGTGATGTTACCCCTTTATGTTTCGACCGATTTTGTAGTTTTTTGAATTACTCCACAATCGAAACTCTATTTTCGATGAAATAAATTTTGTGTTCTTCCAGTATCGATAAATATACATTCCAAACATTCTTAGTCGAAATATAAGATCAAATGTTTTTTTCTCAATTGTATATAACACGTTAAATACATTTTTCCTAGGTGACACCATATTAATTTCGTCCCAATTCGTAGTTTTGTCAATATCTCATCACTCACAACTTTGTTTTCAATGAAATTAGTTTTATTCACATTCTAACTCGATATATATTGAGGTAGTAATGTTAATATAACACATATTTTTAGACCGAAATCAACTATTTTCTGTGATGGTACCCCTTTGAGTTTCAACCGATTTTGTAGTTTTTTGATTACCCCTCAATCGGAACTCTATTTTCGATGAAATAATTTTTGTATTCTTTCAGAATCGATAAAATATATATTCTAAAAATTCTTAGTCGAAATATAAGATCAAATGTTTTTTTCTCAATTGTATATAAGACGTTAAATACAGTTTTCCTAGGTGACACCATATTAATTTCGTCCCAATTCGTAGTTTTGTCAATATCTCATAACTCACAACTTCGTTTTCAATGAAATTAGCTCTATTCATATTCTAACTCGATATATATTGAGGTAGTAATGTTAATATAACATATATTTTTGGGCCGAAATCAAGAATTTTCTGTGATGGTACCCCTTTGAGTTTCAACCGATTTTGTAGTTTTTTGAATTACTCCATAATCGGAACTCTATTTTCGATGAAATAAATTATGTATTCGTCCGGAATAGATAAAATATATATTCAAAACATTATTAGTCAAAATATAAGATCCAATGTTTTTAATCACTTGTATATAAGACGTTATATACATTTTTCCTAGTTGGCACCATATTAGTTTCGTCCCATTTCGTAGTTTTGTCAATATCTGATAACTCACAACTTCGTTTTCAATGAAATTAGGTTTATTCATATTATAGATCGATATATATTGAGGTAGTAATGTTAAAATAACACATTTTTTTGGGTCGAGATCAACAATTTTCTGTGATGGTACCCCTTTGAGTTTCGATCGATTTTGTAATTTTTTGATTACTCCACAATTGGAACTCTATTTTCGATGAAATAAATTTTGTATTCTTCCAGAATCGATAAAATATATATTCCAAACATTCTTAGTCAAAATATAAGGTTCAATGTGTTTAATCATTTGTATATAAGACGTTATATACATTTTTCCTAGGTGGCACCATAATAGTTTCGTCCCATTTCGTAGTTTTGTCAATATCTGATAACTCACAACTTCGTTTTCAATGAAATTAGGTTTATTCATATTCTAGCTCGATATATATTGAGGTAGTAATGTTAATATAACACATTTTTTTGGGCCGAATTCAACAATTTTCTGTGATGGTACCCCTTTGAGTTTCGACCGATTTTGTAGTTTTTTGATTACTCCACAATCGGAACTCTATTTTCGATGAAATAAATTTTGTATACTTCCAGAATCGATAAAATATATATTCTAAAAATTCTTAGTCTAAATATAAGATCAAATGTATTTTTCTCAATTGTATATAAGACGTTAAATACATTTTTCTTAGGTGACACCGTATTAGTTTCGTCCCATTTCGTAGTTTTGTCAATATCTCATCACTCACAACTTTGTTTTCAATGAAATTAGTTTTATTCACATTCTAACTCGATATATATTGAGGTAGTAATGTTAATATAACACATATTTTTAGGCCAAAATCAACTATTTTCTGTGATGGTACCCTTTTGAGTTTCGACCGATTTTGTAGTTTTTTTATTACTCAACAATCGGAACTCTATTTTCGGTGAAATAAATTTTGTGTTCTTCCAGAATCGATAA
Organism: Chamaenerion angustifolium; assembly: GCA_946814005.1. Classification (NCBI taxonomy): domain Eukaryota; kingdom Viridiplantae; phylum Streptophyta; class Magnoliopsida; order Myrtales; family Onagraceae; genus Chamaenerion; species Chamaenerion angustifolium. The sequence continues at coordinate 36,816,688 of OX328270.1, forward strand.
AATATATATTCTAAAATTTTTTAATCGAAATATAAGATCAAATGTTTTTTTCTCGATTGTATATAAGACGCTAAATACGTTTTACCTAGGTGACACCATATTAGTTTCGTCCCATTTCGTAGTTTTGTCAATATCTGATAACTCACAACTTCGTTTTCAATGAAATTAGGTTTATTCATATTCTAGCTCGATATATATTGAGGTAGTAATGTTAATATAACACATTTTTTTGGGCCGAAATCAACAATTTTCTGTGATGGTACCCCTTTGAGTTTTGACCGATTTTGTAGTTTTTTGATTACTCCACAATCGGAAATCTATTGTTTATGAAATAAATTATGTATACGTCTAGAATCAATAAAATATATATTCCAAATATTATTAGTCAAAATATAAGATCAAATGTTTTTAATCACTTGAATATAAGACGTTAAATACATTTTTCCTAGATGAACATATTAGTTTCGTCCCAATTCGTAGTTTTGTCAATATCTCATCACTCACAACTTTGTTTTCAATGAAATTAGTTTTATTCACATTCTAACTCGATATATATTGAGGTAGTAATGTTAATATAACACATATTTGTAGGCCGAAATCAACTATTTTCTGTGATGTTACCCCTTTATGTTTCGACCGATTTTGTAGTTTTTTGAATTACTCCACAATCGGAACTCTATTTTCGATGAAATAAATTTTGTGTTCTTCCAGAATCGATAAAATATACATTCCAAACATTCTTAGTCGAAATATAAGATCAAATGTTTTTTTCTCAATTGTATATAAGACGCTAAATACTTTTTACCTAGGTGGCACCATATTAGTTCCGTCCCATTTCGTAGTTTTATCGATATCTCATCACTCACAACTTCGTTTTCAATGAAATAAGTTTTATTCACATTCTAACTCGATATATATCGAGGTAGTAATGTTAATATAACACATATTTTTGGGTCGAAATCAATTATTTTCTGTGATGGTACCCCTTTGAGTTTCGACCGATTTTGTAGTTTTTTGATTACCCCTCAATCGGAACTCTATTTTTGATGAAATAAATTTTGTATTCTTTCAGAATCGCTAAATACTTTTTACCTAGGTAGCACCATATTAGTTCCGTCCCATTTCGTAGTTTTATCGATATCTCATCACTCACAACTTCGTTTTCAATGAAATTAGTTTTATTCACATTCTAACTCGATATATAATGAGGTAGTAATGTTAATATAACACATATTTTTGGGTCGAAATCAACTATTTTCTGTGATGGTACCCCTTTGAGTTTCGACCGATTTTGTAGTTTTTTGATTACCCCTCAATCGGAACTCTATTTTCGATGAAATAAATTTTGTATTCTTTCAGAATCGATAAAATATATATTCTAAAAATTCTTTGTCGAAATATAAGATCAAATGTTTTTTTCTCAATTGTATATAAGACGTTAAATACAGTTTTCCTAGGTGACACCATATTAATTTCGTCCCAATTCGTAGTTTTGTCAATATCTCATAACTCACAACTTCGTTTTCAATGAAATTAGCTCTATTCATATTCTAACTCGATATATATTGAGGTAGTAATGTTAATATAACATATATTTTTGGGCCGAAATCAAGAATTTTCTGTGATGGTACCCCTTTGAGTTTCAACCGATTTTGTAGTTTTTTAAATTACTCCACAATCGGAACTCTATTTTCGATGAAATAAATTATGTATTCGTCCAGAATAGATAAAATATATATTCCAAACATTCTTAGTCAAAATATAAGATCCAATGTTTTTAATCACTTGTATATAAGACGTTATATACATTTTTCCTAGTTGGCACCATATTAGTTTCGTCCCATTTCGTAGTTTTGTCAATATCTGATAACTCACAACTTCGTTTTCAATGAAATTAGGTTTATTCATATTATAGATCGATATATATTGAGGTAGTAATGTTAAAATAACACATTTTTTTGGGTCGAAATCAACAATTTTCTGTGATGGTACCCCTTTGAGATTTGACCGATTTTGTAGTTTTTTGATTACTCCACAATTGGAACTCTATTTTCGATGAAATAAATTTTGTATACTTCCAGAATCGATAAAATATATATTCTAAAAATTCTTAGTCTAAATATAAGATCAAATGTATTTTTCTCAATTGTATATAAGACGTTAAATACTTTTTTCCTAGGTGGCACCATATTACTTTTGTCCCATTTCGTAGTTTTATCAATATCTCATCACTCACAACTTCGTTTTCAACGAAATTAGTTTTATTCACATTCTAACTCGATATATATTGAGGCAGTAATGTTAATATAGCACATATTATTAGGTCAAAATAAACTATTTTCTGTGATGGTACGTACCCCTTTGAGTTTAGACCGATTTTGTAGTTTTTTATATTACTCCACAATCGGAACTCTATTTTGTATGAAATAAATTATGTTTTCGTCTGGAATCAATAAAATATATATTTCAAATATTCTTAGTCAAAATATAAGATCAAATGTATTTTTCTCAATTGTATATAAGACGTTAAATACATTTTTCTTAGGTGACACCATATTAGTTTCGTCCCATTTCGTAGTTTTGTCAATATCTCATCACTCACAACTTCGTTTTTAATGAAATTAGTTTTATTCACATTCTAACACAATTTATATTGAGGTAGTAATGTTAATATAACACATATTTTTGGGCCGAAACCCCTTTGAGTTTGGACCTATTTTGTAGTTTTTTGAATTACTCCTCAATCGGAACTCTATTATTTATTAAATAAATTATGTATACGTCTAGAATCAATAAAATATATATTCCAAACATTCTTAGTCGAAATATAAGATCAAATGTTTTTTTCTCAATTGTATATAAGACGTTAAATACATTTTTCCTAGGTGACATCATATTAATTTCGTCCCAATTCGTAGTTTTGTCAATATCTCATCACTCACAACTTTGTTTTCAATGAAATTAGTTTTATTCACATTCTAACTCGATATATATTGAGGTAGTAATGTTAATATAACACATATTTTTAGGCCGAAATCAACTATTTTCTGTGATGTTACCCCTTTATGTTTCGACCGATTTTGTAGTTTTTTGAATTACTCCACAATCGGAACTCTATTTTCGATGAAATAAATTTTGTGTTCTTCTAGAATCGATAAAATATACATTCCAAACATTCTTATTCGAAATATAAGATCAAATGTTTTTTTCTCAATTGTATATAAGACGCTAAATACTTTTTACCTAGGTGGCACCATATTAGTTCCGTCCCATTTCGTAGTTTTATCGATATCTCATCACTCACAACTTCGTTTTCAATGAAATAAGTTTTATTCACATTCTAACTCGATATATATCGAGGTAGTAATGTTAATATAACACATATTTTTGGGTCGAAATCAATTATTTTCTGTGATGGTACCCCTTTGAGTTTCGACCGATTTTGTAGTTTTTTGATTACCCCTCAATCGGAACTCTATTTTCGATGAAATAAATTTTGTATTCTTTCAGAATCGCTAAATACCTTTTACCTAGGTAGCACCATATTAGTTCCGTCCCATTTCGTAGTTTTATCGATATCTCATCACTCACAACTTCGTTTTCAATGAAATTAGTTTTATTCACATTCTAACTCGATATATAATGAGGTATTAATGTTAATATAACACATATTTTTGGGTCGAAATCAACTATTTTCTGTGATGGTACCCCTTTGAGTTTCGACCAATTTTGTAGTTTTTTGATTACCCCTCAATCGGAACTCTATTTTCGATGAAATAAATTTTGTATTCTTTCAGAATCGATAAAATATATATTCTAAAAATTCTTTGTCGAAATATAAGATCAAATGTTTTTTTCTCAATTGTATATAAGACGTTAAATACAGTTTTCCTAGGTGACACCATATTAATTTCGTCCCAATTCGTAGTTTTGTCAATATCTCATAACTCACAACTTCGTTTTCAATGAAATTAGCTCTATTCATATTCTATATATCGAGGTAGTAATGTTAATATAACATATATTTTTGGGCCGAAATCAAGAATTTTCTGTGATGGTACCCCTTTGAGTTTCAACCGATTTTTTAGTTTTTTGAATTACTCAACAATCGGAACTCTATTTTCGATGAAATAAATTATGTATTCGTCCGGAATAGATAAAATATATATTCCAAACATTCTTAGTCAAAATATAAGATCCAATGTTTTTAATCACTTGTATATAAGACGTTATATACATTTTTCCTAGTTGGCACCATATTAGTTTCGTCCCATTTCGTAGTTTTGTCAATATCTGATAACTCACAACTTCGTTTTCAATGAAATTAGGTTTATTCATATTATAGATCGATATATATTGAGGTAGTAATGTTAAAATAACACATTTTTTTGGGTCGAAATCAACAATTTTCTGTGATGGTACCCCTTTGAGTTTCGATCGATTTTGTAATTTTTTGATTACTCCACAATTGGAACTCTATTTTCGATGAAATAAATTTTGTATTCTTCCAGAATCGATAAAATATATATTCCAAACATTCTTAGTAAAAATATAAGATCCAATGTGTTTAATCACTTGTATATAAGACGTTATATACATTTTTCCTAGGTGGCACCATATTAGTTTCGTCCCATTTCGTAGTTTTGTCAATATCTGATAACTCACAACTTCGTTTTCAATGAAATTAGTTTTATTCACATTCTAACTCGATATATAATGAGGTAGTAATGTTAATATAACACATATTTTTGGGTCGAAATCAACTATTTTCTGTGATGGTACCCCTTTGAGTTTCGACCGATTTTGTAGTTTTTTGATTACCCCACAATCGGAACTCTATTTTCGATGAAATAAATTTTGTATTCTTTCATAATCGATAAAATATATATTCTAAAAATTCTTAGTCGAAATATAATATCAAATATTTTTTTCTCAATTGTATATAAGACGTTAAATACATTTTTCCTAGGTGACACCATATTAATTTCGTCCCAATTCGTAGTTTTGTCAATATCCCATCACTCACAACTTTGTTTTCAATGAAGTTAGTTTTATTCACATTCTAACTCGATATATATTGAGGTAGTAATGTTAATATAACACATATTTTTAGGCCGACATCAACTATTTTCTGTGATGTTACCCCTTTATGTTTCGACCGATTTTGTAGTTTTTTGAATTACTCCACAATCGGAACTCTATTTTCGATGAAATAAATTTTGTGTTCTTCCAGAATCGATAAAATATACATTCCAAACATTCTTAGTCGAAATATAAGATCAAATATTTTTTTCTCAATTGTATATAAGACGTTAAATACATTTTTCCTAGGTGACACCATATTAATTTCGTCCCAATTCGTAGTTTTGTCAATATCTCATCACTCACAACTTTGTTTTCAATGAAATTAGTTTTATTCACATTCTAACTCGATATATATTGAGGTAGTAATGTTAATATAACACATATTTTTAGGCCGAAATCAACTATTTTCTGTGATGTTACCCCTTTATGTTTCGACCGATTTTGTAGTTTTTTGAATTACTCCACAATCGGAACTCTATTTTTGATGAAATAAATTTTGTGTTCTTCCAGAATCGATAAAATATACATTCCAAACATTCTTATTCGAAATATAAGATCAAATGTTTTTTTCTCAATTGTATATAAGACGCTAAATACTTTTTACCTAGGTGGCACCATATTAGTTCCGTCCCATTTCGTAGTTTTATCGATATCTCATCACTCACAACTTCGTTTTCAATGAAATTAGTTTTATTCACATTCTAACTCGATATATATCGAGGTAGTAATGTTAATATAACACATATTTTTGGGTCGAAATCAATTATTTTCTGTGATGGTACCCCTTTGAGTTTCGACCGATTTTGTAGTTTTTTGATTACCCCTCAATCGGAACTCTATTTTCAATGAAATAAATTTTGTATTCTTTCAGAATCGCTAAATACTTTTTACCTAGGTAGCACCATATTAGTTCCGTCCCATTTCGTAGTTTTATCGATATCTCATCACTCACAACTTCGTTTTCAATGAAATTAGTTTTATTCACATTCTAACTCGATATATAATGAGGTAGTAATGTTAATATAACACATATTTTTGGGTCGAAATCAACTATTTTCTGTGATGGTACCCCTTTGAGTTTCGACCGATTTTGTAGTTTTTTGATTACCCCTCAATCGGAACTCTATTTTCGATGAAATAAATTTTGTATTCTTTCAGAATCGATAAAATATATATTCTAAAAATTCTTAGTCGAAATATAAGATCAAATGTTTTTTTCTCAATTGTATATAAGACGTTAAATACAGTTTTCCTAGGTGACACCATATTAATTTCGTCCCAATTCGTAGTTTTGTCAATATCTCATAACTCACAACTTCGTTTTCAATGAAATTAGCTCTATTCATATTCTAACTCGATATATATTGAGGTAGTAATGTTAATATAACATATATTTTTGGGCCGAAATCAAGAATTTTCTGTGATGGTACCCCTTTGAGTTTCAACCGATTTTTTAGTTTTTTGAATTACTCAACAATCGGAACTCTATTTTCGATGAAATAAATTATGTATTCGTCCGGAATAGATAAAATATATATTCCAAACATTCTTAGTCAAAATATAAGATCCAATGTTTTTAATCACTTGTATATAAGACGTTATATACATTTTTCCTAGTTGGCACCATATTAGTTTCGTCCCATTTCGTAGTTTTGTCAATATCTGATAACTCACAACTTCGTTTTCAATGAAATTAGGTTTATTCATATTATAGATCGATATATATTGAGGTAGTAATGTTAAAATAACACATTTTTTTGGGTCGAAATCAACAATTTTCTGTGATGGTACCCCTTTGAGTTTCGATCGATTTTGTAATTTTTTGATTACTCCACAATTGGAACTCTATTTTCGATGAAATAAATTTTGTATTCTTCCAGAATCGATAAAATATATATTCCAAACATTCTTAGTAAAAATATAAGATCCAATGTGTTTAATCACTTGTATATAAGACGTTATATACATTTTTCCTAGGTGGCACCATATTAGTTTCGTCTCATTTCGTAGTTTTGTCAATATCTGATAACTCACAACTTCGTTTTCAATGAAATTAGTTTTATTCACATTCTAACTCGATATATAATGAGGTAGTAATGTTAATATAACACATATTTTTGGGTCGAAATCAACTATTTTCTGTGATGGTACCCCTTTGAGTTTCGACCGATTTTGTAGTTTTTTGATTACCCCACAATCGGAACTCTATTTTCGATGAAATAAATTTTGTATTCTTTCATAATCGATAAAATATATATTCTAAAAATTCTTAGTCGAAATATAATATCAAATATTTTTTTCTCAATTGTATATAAGACGTTAAATACATTTTTCCTAGGTGACACCATATTAATTTCGTCCCAATTCGTAGTTTTGTCAATATCCCATCACTCACAACTTTGTTTTCAATGAAGTTAGTTTTATTCACATTCTAACTCGATATATATTGAGGTAGTAATGTTAATATAACACATATTTTTAGGCCGACATCAACTATTTTCTGTGATGTTACCCCTTTATGTTTCGACCGATTTTGTAGTTTTTTGAATTACTCCACAATCGGAACTCTATTTTCGATGAAATAAATTTTGTGTTCTTCCAGAATCGATAAAATATACATTCCAAACATTCTTAGTCGAAATATAAGATCAAATATTTTTTTCTCAATTGTATATAAGACGTTAAATACATTTTTCCTAGGTGACACCATATTAATTTCGTCCCAATTCGTAGTTTTGTCAATATCTCATCACTCACAACTTTGTTTTCAATGAAATTAGTTTTATTCACATTCTAACTCGATATATATTGAGGTAGTAATGTTAATATAACACATATTTTTAGGCCGAAATCAACTATTTTCTGTGATGTTACCCCTTTATGTTTCGACCGATTTTGTAGTTTTTTGAATTACTCCACAATCGGAACTCTATTTTTGATGAAATAAATTTTGTGTTCTTCCAGAATCGATAAAATATACATTCCAAACATTCTTATTCGAAATATAAGATCAAATGTTTTTTTCTCAATTGTATATAAGACGCTAAATACTTTTTACCTAGGTGGCACCATATTAGTTCCGTCCCATTTCGTAGTTTTATCGATATCTCATCACTCACAACTTCGTTTTCAATGAAATTAGTTTTATTCACATTCTAACTCGATATATATCGAGGTAGTAATGTTAATATAACACATATTTTTGGGTCGAAATCAATTATTTTCTGTGATGGTACCCCTTTGAGTTTCGACCGATTTTGTAGTTTTTTGATTACCCCTCAATCGGAACTCTATTTTCAATGAAATAAATTTTGTATTCTTTCAGAATCGCTAAATACTTTTTACCTAGGTAGCACCATATTAGTTCCGTCCCATTTCGTAGTTTTATCGATATCTCATCACTCACAACTTCGTTTTCAATGAAATTAGTTTTATTCACATTCTAACTCGATATATAATGAGGTAGTAATGTTAATATAACACATATTTTTGGGTCGAAATCAACTATTTTCTGTGATGGTACCCCTTTGAGTTTCGACCGATTTTGTAGTTTTTTGATTACCCCTCAATCGGAACTCTATTTTCGATGAAATAAATTTTGTATTCTTTCAGAATCGATAAAATATATATTCTAAAAATTCTTAGTCGAAATATAAGATCAAATGTTTTTTTCTCAATTGTATATAAGACGTTAAATACAGTTTTCCTAGGTGACACCATATTAATTTCGTCCCAATTCGTAGTTTTGTCAATATCTCATAACTCACAACTTCGTTTTCAATGAAATTAGCTCTATTCATATTCTAACTCGATATATATTGAGGTAGTAATGTTAATATAACATATATTTTTGGGCCGAAATCAAGAATTTTCTGTGATGGTACCCCTTTGAGTTTCAACCGATTTTTTAGTTTTTTGAATTACTCAACAATCGGAACTCTATTTTCGATGAAATAAATTATGTATTCGTCCGGAATAGATAAAATATATATTCCAAACATTCTTAGTCAAAATATAAGATCCAATGTTTTTAATCACTTGTATATAAGACGTTATATACATTTTTCCTAGTTGGCACCATATTAGTTTCGTCCCATTTCGTAGTTTTGTCAATATCTGATAACTCACAACTTCGTTTTCAATGAAATTAGGTTTATTCATATTATAGATCGATATATATTGAGGTAGTAATGTTAAAATAACACATTTTTTTGGGTCGAAATCAACAATTTTCTGTGATGGTACCCCTTTGAGTTTCGATCGATTTTGTAATTTTTTGATTACTCCACAATTGGAACTCTATTTTCGATGAAATAAATTTTGTATTCTTCCAGAATCGATAAAATATATATTCCAAACATTCTTAGTCAAAATATAAGATCCAATGTGTTTAATCACTTGTATATAAGACGTTATATACATTTTTCCTAGGTGGCACCATATTAGTTTCGTCCCATTTCGTAGTTTTGTCAATATCTGATAACTCACAACTTCGTTTTCAATGAAATTAGGTTTATTCATATTCTAGCTCGATATATATTGAGGTAGTAATGTTAATATAACACATTTTTTTGGGCCGAAATCAACAATTTTCTGTGATGGTACCCCTTTGAGTTTCGACTGATTTTGTAGTTTTTTGATTACTCCACAATCAGAACTCTATTTTCGATGAAATAAATTTTGTGTTCTTCCAGAATCGATAAAATATACATTCCAAACATTCTTAGTCGAAATATAAGATCAAATGTTTTTTTCTCAATTGTATATAAGACGTTAAATACATTTTTCCTAGGTGACACCATATTAATTTCGTCCCAATTCGTAGTTTTGTCAATATCTCATCACTCACAACTTTGTTTTCAATGAAATTAGTTTTATTCACATTCTAACTCGATATATATTGAGGTAGTAATGTTAATATAACACATATTTTTAGGCCGAAATCAACTATTTTCTGTGATGTTACCCCTTTATGTTTCGACCGATTTTGTAGTTTTTTGAATTACTCCACAATCGGAACTCTATTTTTGATGAAATAAATTTTGTGTTCTTCCAGAATCGATAAAATATACATTCCAAACATTCTTATTCGAAATATAAGATCAAATGTTTTTTTCTCAATTGTATATAAGACGCTAAATACTTTTTACCTAGGTGGCACCATATTAGTTCCGTCCCATTTCGTAGTTTTATCGATATCTCATCACTCACAACTTCGTTTTCAATGAAATTAGTTTTATTCACATTCTAACTCGATATATATCGAGGTAGTAATGTTAATATAACACATATTTTTGGGTCGAAATCAATTATTTTCTGTGATGGTACCCCTTTGAGTTTCGACCGATTTTGTAGTTTTTTGATTACCCCTCAATCGGAACTCTATTTTCAATGAAATAAATTTTGTATTCTTTCAGAATCGCTAAATACTTTTTACCTAGGTAGCACCATATTAGTTCCGTCCCATTTCGTAGTTTTATCGATATCTCATCACTCACAACTTCGTTTTCAATGAAATTAGTTTTATTCACATTCTAACTCGATATATAATGAGGTAGTAATGTTAATATAACACATATTTTTGGGTCGAAATCAACTATTTTCTGTGATGGTACCCCTTTGAGTTTCGACCGATTTTGTAGTTTTTTGATTACCCCTCAATCGGAACTCTATTTTCGATGAAATAAATTTTGTATTCTTTCAGAATCGATAAAATATATATTCTAAAAATTCTTAGTCGAAATATAAGATCAAATGTTTTTTTCTCAATTGTATATAAGACGTTAAATACAGTTTTCCTAGGTGACACCATATTAATTTCGTCCCAATTCGTAGTTTTGTCAAAATCTCATAACTCACAACTTCGTTTTCAATGAAATTAGCTCTATTCATATTCTAACTCGATATATATTGAGGTAGTAATGTTAATATAACATATATTTTTGGGCCGAAATCAAGAATTTTCTGTGATGGTACCCCTTTGAGTTTCAACCGATTTTGTAGTTTTTTGAATTACTCAACAATCGGAACTCTATTTTCGATGAAATAAATTATGTATTCGTCCGGAATAGATAAAATATATATTCCAAACATTCTTAGTCAAAATATAAGATCCAATGTTTTTAATCACTTGTATATAAGACGTTAGATACATTTTTCCTAGTTGGCACCATATTAGTTTCGTCCCATTTCGTAGTTTTGTCAATATCTGATAACTCACAACTTCGTTTTCAATGAAATTAGGTTTATTATCGATATATATTGAGGTAGTAATGTTAAAATAACACATTTTTTTGGGTCGAAATCAACAATTTTCTGTGATGGTACCCCTTTGAGTTTCGATCGATTTTGTAATTTTTTGATTACTCCACAATTGGAACTCTATTTTCGATGAAATAAATTTTGTATTCTTCCAGAATCGATAAAATATATATTCCAAACATTCTTAGTCAAAATATAAGATCCAATGTGTTTAATCACTTGTATATAAGACGTTATATACATTTTTCCTAGGTGGCACCATATTAGTTTCGTCCCATTTCGTAGTTTTGTCAATATCTGATAACTCACAACTTCGTTTTCAATGAAATTAGGTTTATTCATATTCTAGCTCGATATATATTGAGGTAGTAATGTTAATATAACACATTTTTTTGGGTCGAAATCAACAATTTTCTGTGATGGCACCCCTTTGAGTTTCGACCGATTTTGTAGTTTTTTGATTACTCCACAATCGGAACTCTATTTTCGATGAAATAAATTTTGTGTTCTTCCAGACTCGATAAAATATATATTCTAAAAATTCTTAATCGAAATATAAGATCAAATGTTTTTTTCCTCAATTGTATATAAGACGCTAAATACTTTTTACCTAGGTAGCACCATATTAGTTCCGTCAGATTTCGTAGTTTTATCGATATCTCATCACTCACAACTTCGTTTTCAATGAAATTAGTTTTATTCACATTCTAACTCGATATATAATGAGGTAGTAATGTTAATATAACACATATTTTTGGGTCGAAATCAACTATTTTCTGTGATGGTACCCCTTTGAGTTTCGACCGATTTTGTAGTTTTTTGATTACCCCACAATCAGAACTCTATTTTCGATGAAATAAATTTTGTATTCTTTCAGAATCGATAAAATATATATTCTAAAAATTCTTAGTCGAAATATAATATCAAATGTTTTTTTTCTCAATTGTATATAAGACGTTAAATACATTTTTCCTAGGTGACACCATATTAATTTCGTCCCAATTCGTAGTTTTGTCAATATCCCATCACTCACAACTTTGTTTTCAATGAAATTAGTTTTATTCACATTCTAACTCGATATATATTGAGGTAGTAATGTTAATATAACACATATTTTTAGGCCGAAATCAACTATTTTCTGTGATGTTACCCCTTTATGTTTCGACCGATTTTGTAGTTCTTTGAATGACTCCACAATCGGAACTCTATTTTCGATGAAATAAATTTTGTGTTCTTCCAGAATCGATAAAATATACATTTCAAACATTCTTAGTCGAAATATAAGATCAAATGTTTTTTTCTCAATTGTATATAAGACGCTAAATACTTTTTACCTAGGTGGCACCATATTAGTTCCGTCCCATTTCGTAGTTTTATCGATATCTCATCACTCACAACTTCGTTTTCAATGAAATTAGTTTTATTCACATTCTAACTCGATATATATCGAGGTAGTAATGTCAATATAACACATATTTTTGGGTCGAAATCAATTATTTTCTGTGATGGTACCCCTTTGAGTTTCGACCGATTTTGTAGTTTTTTGATTACCCCTCAATCGGAACTCTATTTTCGATGAAATAAATTTTGTATTCTTTCAGAATCGCTAAATACTTTTTACCTAGGTAGCACCATATTAGTTCCGTCCCATTTCGTAGTTTTATCGATATCTCATCACTCACAACTTCGTCTTCAATGAAATTAGTTTTATTCACATTCTAACTCGATATATAATGAGGTAGTAATGTTAATATAACACATATTTTTGGGTCGAAATCAACTATTTTCTGTGATGGTACCCCTTTGAGTTTCGACCGATTTTGTAGTTTTTTTATTACCCCTCAATCGGAACTCTATTTTCGATGAAATAAATTTTGTATTCTTTCAGAATCTATAAAATATATATTCTAAAAATTCTTAGTCGAAATATAAGATCAAATGTTTTTTTCTCAATTGTATATAAGACGTTAAATACAGTTTTCCTAGGTGACACCATATTAATTTCGTCCCAATTCGTAGTTTTGTCAATATCTCATCACTCACAACTTTGTTTTCAATGAAATTAGTTTTATTCACATTCTAACTCGATATATATTGAGGTAGTAATGTTAATATAACACATTTTTTGGGGTCGAAATCAACAATTTTCTGTGATGGTACCCCTTTGAGTTTCGATCGATTTTGCAATTTTTTGATTACTCCACAATTGGAACTCTATTTTCGATGAAATAAATTTTGTATTCTTCCAGAATCGATAAAATATATATTCCAAACATTCTTAGTCAAAATATAAGGTCCAATGTGTTTAATCACTTGTATATAAGACGTTATATACATTTTTCCTAGGTGGCACCATATTAGTTTCGTCCCATTTCGTAGTTTTGTCAATATCTGATAACTCACAACTTCGTTTTGTATGAAATTAGGTTTATTCATATTATAGATCGATATATATTGAGGTAGTAATGTTAAAATAACACATTTTTTTGGGTCGAAATCAACAATTTTCTGTGATGGTACCCCTTTGAGTTTCGATCGATTTTGTAGTTTTTTTATTACTCCACAATCGGAACTCTATTTTCGGTGAAATAAATTTTGTGTTCTTCCAGAATCGATAAAATATATATTCTAAAAATTCTTAATCGAAATATAAGATCAAATGTTTTTTTCTCGATTGTATATAAGACGCTAAATACTTTTTACCTAGGTGACACCATATTAGTTTCGTCCCATTTCGTAGTTTTGTCAATATCTCATAACTCACAACTTTGTTTTCAATGAAATTAGTTTTATTCACATTCTAACTCGATATATATCGAGGTAGTAAAGTTAATATAACACATATTTTTGGGTCAAAATCAATTATTTTCTGTGATGGTACCACTTTGAGTTTCGACCGATTTTGTAGTTTTTTGATTACCCCTCAATCGGAACTCTATTTTCGATGAAATAAATTTTGTATTCTTTCAGAATCGATAAAATATATATTCTAAAAATTCTTAATCGAAATATAAGATCAAATGTTTTTTTCCTCAATTGTATATAAGACGCTAAATACTTTTTACCTAGGTAGCACCATATTAGTTCCGTCCCATTTCGTAGTTTTATCGATATCTCATCACTCACAACTTCGTTTTCAATGAAATTAGTTTTATTCACATTCTAACTCGATATATAATGAGGTAGTAATGTTAATATAACACATATTTTTGGGTCGAAATCAACTATTTTCTGTGATGGTACCCCTTTGAGTTTCGACCGATTTTGTAGTTTTTTGATTACCCCTCAATCGGAACTCTATTTTCGATGAAATAAATTTTGTATTCTTTCAGAATCGATAAAATATATATTCTAAAAATTCTTAGTCGAAATATAATATCAAATGTTTTTTTTCTCAATTGTATATAAGACGTTAAATACATTTTTCCTAGGTGACACCATATTAATTTCGTCCCAATTCGTAGTTTTGTCAATATCCCATCACTCACAACTTTGTTTTCAATGAAATTAGTTTTATTCACATTCTAACTCGATATATATTGAGGTAGTAATGTTAATATAACACATATTTTTAGGCCGAAATCAACTATTTTCTGTGATGTTACCCCTTTATGTTTCGACCGATTTTGTAGTTCTTTGAATTACTCCACAATCGGAACTCTATTTTCGATGAAATAAATTTTGTGTTCTTCCAGAATCGATAAAATATACATTTCAAACATTCTTAGTCGAAATATAAGATCAAATGTTTTTTTCTCAATTGTATATAAGACGCTAAATACTTTTTACCTAGGTGGCACCATATTAGTTCCGTCCCATTTCGTAGTTTTATCGATATCTCATCACTCACAACTTCGTTTTCAATGAAATTAGTTTTATTCACATTCTAACTCGATATATATCGAGGTAGTAATGTCAATATAACACATATTTTTGGGTCGAAATCAATTATTTTCTGTGATGGTACCCCTTTGAGTTTCGACCGATTTTGTAGTTTTTTGATTACCCCTCAATCGGAACTCTATTTTCGATGAAATAAATTTTGTATTCTTTCAGAATCGCTAAATACTTTTTACCTAGGTAGCACCATATTAGTTCCGTCCCATTTCGTAGTTTTATCGATATCTCATCACTCACAACTTCGTCTTCAATGAAATTAGTTTTATTCACATTCTAACTCGATATATAATGAGGTAGTAATGTTAATATAACACATATTTTTGGGTCGAAATCAACTATTTTCTGTGATGGTACCCCTTTGAGTTTCGACCGATTTTGTAGTTTTTTGATTACCCCTCAATCGGAACTCTATTTTCGATGAAATAAATTTTGTATTCTTTCAGAATCGATAAAATATATATTCTAAAAATTCTTAGTCGAAATATAAGATCAAATGTTTTTTTCTCAATTGTATATAAGACGTTAAATACAGTTTTCCTAGGTGACACCATATTAATTTCGTCCCAATTCGTAGTTTTGTCAAAATCTCATAACTCACAACTTCGTTTTCAATGAAATTAGCTCTATTCATATTCTAACTCGATATATATTGAGGTAGTAATGTTAATATAACATATATTTTTGGGCCGAAATCAAGAATTTTCTGTGATGGTACCCCTTTGAGTTTCAACCGATTTTGTAGTTTTTTGAATTACTCAACAATCGGAACTCTATTTTCGATGAAATAAATTATGTATTCGTCCGGAATAGATAAAATATATATTCCAAACATTCTTAGTCAAAATATAAGATCCAATGTTTTTAATCACTTGTATATAAGACGTTAGATACATTTTTCCTAGTTGGCACCATATTAGTTTCGTCCCATTTCGTAGTTTTGTCAATATCTGATAACTCACAACTTCGTTTTCAATGAAATTAGGTTTATTATCGATATATATTGAGGTAGTAATGTTAAAATAACACATTTTTTTGGGTCGAAATCAACAATTTTCTGTGATGGTACCCCTTTGAGTTTCGATCGATTTTGTAATTTTTTGATTACTCCACAATTGGAACTCTATTTTCGATGAAATAAATTTTGTATTCTTCCAGAATCGATAAAATATATATTCCAAACATTCTTAGTCAAAATATAAGATCCAATGTGTTTAATCACTTGTATATAAGACGTTATATACATTTTTCCTAGGTGGCACCATATTAGTTTCGTCCCATTTCGTAGTTTTGTCAATATCTGATAACTCACAACTTCGTTTTCAATGAAATTAGGTTTATTCATATTCTAGCTCGATATATATTGAGGTAGTAATGTTAATATAACACATTTTTTTGGGTCGAAATCAACAATTTTCTGTGATGGCACCCCTTTGAGTTTCGACCGATTTTGTAGTTTTTTGATTACTCCACAATCGGAACTCTATTTTCGATGAAATAAATTTTGTGTTCTTCCAGACTCGATAAAATATATATTCTAAAAATTCTTAATCGAAATATAAGATCAAATGTTTTTTTCCTCAATTGTATATAAGACGCTAAATACTTTTTACCTAGGTAGCACCATATTAGTTCCGTCAGATTTCGTAGTTTTATCGATATCTCATCACTCACAACTTCGTTTTCAATGAAATTAGTTTTATTCACATTCTAACTCGATATATAATGAGGTAGTAATGTTAATATAACACATATTTTTGGGTCGAAATCAACTATTTTCTGTGATGGTACCCCTTTGAGTTTCGACCGATTTTGTAGTTTTTTGATTACCCCACAATCAGAACTCTATTTTCGATGAAATAAATTTTGTATTCTTTCAGAATCGATAAAATATATATTCTAAAAATTCTTAGTCGAAATATAATATCAAATGTTTTTTTTCTCAATTGTATATAAGACGTTAAATACATTTTTCCTAGGTGACACCATATTAATTTCGTCCCAATTCGTAGTTTTGTCAATATCCCATCACTCACAACTTTGTTTTCAATGAAATTAGTTTTATTCACATTCTAACTCGATATATATTGAGGTAGTAATGTTAATATAACACATATTTTTAGGCCGAAATCAACTATTTTCTGTGATGTTACCCCTTTATGTTTCGACCGATTTTGTAGTTCTTTGAATGACTCCACAATCGGAACTCTATTTTCGATGAAATAAATTTTGTGTTCTTCCAGAATCGATAAAATATACATTTCAAACATTCTTAGTCGAAATATAAGATCAAATGTTTTTTTCTCAATTGTATATAAGACGCTAAATACTTTTTACCTAGGTGGCACCATATTAGTTCCGTCCCATTTCGTAGTTTTATCGATATCTCATCACTCACAACTTCGTTTTCAATGAAATTAGTTTTATTCACATTCTAACTCGATATATATCGAGGTAGTAATGTCAATATAACACATATTTTTGGGTCGAAATCAATTATTTTCTGTGATGGTACCCCTTTGAGTTTCGACCGATTTTGTAGTTTTTTGATTACCCCTCAATCGGAACTCTATTTTCGATGAAATAAATTTTGTATTCTTTCAGAATCGCTAAATACTTTTTACCTAGGTAGCACCATATTAGTTCCGTCCCATTTCGTAGTTTTATCGATATCTCATCACTCACAACTTCGTCTTCAATGAAATTAGTTTTATTCACATTCTAACTCGATATATAATGAGGTAGTAATGTTAATATAACACATATTTTTGGGTCGAAATCAACTATTTTCTGTGATGGTACCCCTTTGAGTTTCGACCGATTTTGTAGTTTTTTTATTACCCCTCAATCGGAACTCTATTTTCGATGAAATAAATTTTGTATTCTTTCAGAATCTATAAAATATATATTCTAAAAATTCTTAGTCGAAATATAAGATCAAATGTTTTTTTCTCAATTGTATATAAGACGTTAAATACAGTTTTCCTAGGTGACACCATATTAATTTCGTCCCAATTCGTAGTTTTGTCAATATCTCATCACTCACAACTTTGTTTTCAATGAAATTAGTTTTATTCACATTCTAACTCGATATATATTGAGGTAGTAATGTTAATATAACACATTTTTTGGGGTCGAAATCAACAATTTTCTGTGATGGTACCCCTTTGAGTTTCGATCGATTTTGCAATTTTTTGATTACTCCACAATTGGAACTCTATTTTCGATGAAATAAATTTTGTATTCTTCCAGAATCGATAAAATATATATTCCAAACATTCTTAGTCAAAATATAAGGTCCAATGTGTTTAATCACTTGTATATAAGACGTTATATACATTTTTCCTAGGTGGCACCATATTAGTTTCGTCCCATTTCGTAGTTTTGTCAATATCTGATAACTCACAACTTCGTTTTCTATGAAATTAGGTTTATTCATATTATAGATCGATATATATTGAGGTAGTAATGTTAAAATAACACATTTTTTTGGGTCGAAATCAACAATTTTCTGTGATGGTACCCCTTTGAGTTTCGATCGATTTTGTAGTTTTTTTATTACTCCACAATCGGAACTCTATTTTCGGTGAAATAAATTTTGTGTTCTTCCAGAATCGATAAAATATATATTCTAAAAATTCTTAATCGAAATATAAGATCAAATGTTTTTTTCTCGATTGTATATAAGACGCTAAATACTTTTTACCTAGGTGACACCATATTAGTTTCGTCCCATTTCGTAGTTTTGTCAATATCTCATAACTCACAACTTTGTTTTCAATGAAATTAGTTTTATTCACATTCTAACTCGATATATATCGAGGTAGTAAAGTTAATATAACACATATTTTTGGGTCAAAATCAATTATTTTCTGTGATGGTACCACTTTGAGTTTCGACCGATTTTGTAGTTTTTTGATTACCCCTCAATCGGAACTCTATTTTCGATGAAATAAATTTTGTATTCTTTCAGAATCGATAAAATATATATTCTAAAAATTCTTAATCGAAATATAAGATCAAATGTTTTTTTCCTCAATTGTATATAAGACGCTAAATACTTTTTACCTAGGTAGCACCATATTAGTTCCGTCCCATTTCGTAGTTTTATCGATATCTCATCACTCACAACTTCGTTTTCAATGAAATTAGTTTTATTCACATTCTAACTCGATATATAATGAGGTAGTAATGTTAATATAACACATATTTTTGGGTCGAAATCAACTATTTTCTGTGATGGTACCCCTTTGAGTTTCGACCGATTTTGTAGTTTTTTGATTACCCCTCAATCGGAACTCTATTTTCGATGAAATAAATTTTGTATTCTTTCAGAATCGATAAAATATATATTCTAAAAATTCTTAGTCGAAATATAATATCAAATGTTTTTTTTCTCAATTGTATATAAGACGTTAAATACATTTTTCCTAGGTGACACCATATTAATTTCGTCCCAATTCGTAGTTTTGTCAATATCCCATCACTCACAACTTTGTTTTCAATGAAATTAGTTTTATTCACATTCTAACTCGATATATATTGAGGTAGTAATGTTAATATAACACATATTTTTAGGCCGAAATCAACTATTTTCTGTGATGTTACCCCTTTATGTTTCGACCGATTTTGTAGTTCTTTGAATTACTCCACAATCGGAACTCTATTTTCGATGAAATAAATTTTGTGTTCTTCCAGAATCGATAAAATATACATTTCAAACATTCTTAGTCGAAATATAAGATCAAATGTTTTTTTCTCAATTGTATATAAGACGCTAAATACTTTTTACCTAGGTGGCACCATATTAGTTCCGTCCCATTTCGTAGTTTTATCGATATCTCATCACTCACAACTTCGTTTTCAATGAAATTAGTTTTATTCACATTCTAACTCGATATATATCGAGGTAGTAATGTCAATATAACACATATTTTTGGGTCGAAATCAATTATTTTCTGTGATGGTACCCCTTTGAGTTTCGACCGATTTTGTAGTTTTTTGATTACCCCTCAATCGGAACTCTATTTTCGATGAAATAAATTTTGTATTCTTTCAGAATCGCTAAATACTTTTTACCTAGGTAGCACCATATTAGTTCCGTCCCATTTCGTAGTTTTATCGATATCTCATCACTCACAACTTCGTCTTCAATGAAATTAGTTTTATTCACATTCTAACTCGATATATAATGAGGTAGTAATGTTAATATAACACATATTTTTGGGTCGAAATCAACTATTTTCTGTGATGGTACCCCTTTGAGTTTCGACCGATTTTGTAGTTTTTTTATTACCCCTCAATCGGAACTCTATTTTCGATGAAATAAATTTTGTATTCTTTCAGAATCTATAAAATATATATTCTAAAAATTCTTAGTCGAAATATAAGATCAAATGTTTTTTTCTCAATTGTATATAAGACGTTAAATACAGTTTTCCTAGGTGACACCATATTAATTTCGTCCCAATTCGTAGTTTTGTCAATATCTCATCACTCACAACTTTGTTTTCAATGAAATTAGTTTTATTCACATTCTAACTCGATATATATTGAGGTAGTAATGTTAATATAACACATTTTTTGGGGTCGAAATCAACAATTTTCTGTGATGGTACCCCTTTGAGTTTCGATCGATTTTGCAATTTTTTGATTACTCCACAATTGGAACTCTATTTTCGATGAAATAAATTTTGTATTCTTCCAGAATCGATAAAATATATATTCCAAACATTCTTAGTCAAAATATAAGGTCCAATGTGTTTAATCACTTGTATATAAGACGTTATATACATTTTTCCTAGGTGGCACCATATTAGTTTCGTCCCATTTCGTAGTTTTGTCAATATCTGATAACTCACAACTTCGTTTTCTATGAAATTAGGTTTATTCATATTATAGATCGATATATATTGAGGTAGTAATGTTAAAATAACACATTTTTTTGGGTCGAAATCAACAATTTTCTGTGATGGTACCCCTTTGAGTTTCGATCGATTTTGTAGTTTTTTTATTACTCCACAATCGGAACTCTATTTTCGGTGAAATAAATTTTGTGTTCTTCCAGAATCGATAAAATATATATTCTAAAAATTCTTAATCGAAATATAAGATCAAATGTTTTTTTCTCGATTGTATATAAGACGCTAAATACTTTTTACCTAGGTGACACCATATTAGTTTCGTCCCATTTCGTAGTTTTGTCAATATCTCATAACTCACAACTTTGTTTTCAATGAAATTAGTTTTATTCACATTCTAACTCGATATATATCGAGGTAGTAAAGTTAATATAACACATATTTTTGGGTCGAAATCAACTATTTTCTGTGATGGTACCCCTTTGAGTTTCGACCGATTTTGTAGTTTTTTGATTACCCCTCAATCGGAACTCTATTTTCGATGAAATAAATTTTGTATTCTTTCAGAATCGATAAAATATATATTCTAAAAATTCTTAATCGAAATATAAGATCAAATGTTTTTTTCCTCAATTGTATATAAGACGCTAAATACTTCTTACCTAGGTAGCACCATATTAGTTCCGTCCCATTTCGTAGTTTTATCGATATCTCATCACTCACAACTTCGTTTTCAATGAAATTAGTTTTATTCACATTCTAACTCGATATATAATGAGGTAGTAATGTTAATATAACACATATTTTTGGGTCGAAATCAACTATTTTCTGTGATGGTACCCCTTTGAGTTTCGACCGATTTTGTAGTTTTTTGATTACCCCTCAATCGGAACTCTATTTTCGATGAAATAAATTTTGTATTCTTTCAGAATCGATAAAATATATATTCTAAAAATTCTTAGTCGAAATATAAGATCAAATGTTTTTTTCTCAATTGTATATAAGACGTTAAATACAGTTTTCCTAGGTGACACCATATTAATTTCGTCCCAATTCGTAGTTTTGTCAATATCTCATAACTCACAACTTCGTTTTCAATGAAATTACCTCTATTCATATTCTAACTCGATATATATTGAGGTAGTAATGTTAATATAACATATATTTTTGGGCCGAAATCAAGAATTTTCTGTGATGGTACCCCTTTGAGTTTCAACCGATTTTGTAGTTTTTTGAATTACTCCACAATCGGAACTCTATTTTCGATGAAATAAATTATGTATTCGTCCGGAATAGATAACATATGTATTCCAAACATTCTTAGTCAAAATATAAGATCCAATGTTTTTAATCACTTGTATATAAGACGTTATATACATTTTTCCTAGTTGGCACCATATTAGTTTCGTCCCATTTCGTAGTTTTGTCAATATCTGATAACTCACAACTTCGTTTTCAATGAAATTAGGTTTATTCATATTATAGATCGATATATATTGAGGTAGTAATGTTAAAATAACACATTTTTTGGGGTCGAAATCAACAATTTTCTGTGATGGTGCCCCTTTGAGTTTCGATCGATTTTGTAATTTTTTGATTACTCCACAATTGGAACTCTATTTTCGATGAAATAAATTTTGTATTCTTCCAGAATCGATAAAATATATATTCCAAACATTCTTAGTCAAAATATAAGGTCCAATGTGTTTAATCACTTGTATATAAGACGTTATATACATTTTTCCTAGGTGGCACCATATTAGTTTCGTCCCATTTCGTAGTTTTGTCAATATCTGATAACTCACAACTTCGTTTTCTATGAAATTAGGTTTATTCATATTATAGATCGATATATATTGAGGTAGTAATGTTAAAATAACACATTTTTTTGGGTCGAAATCAACAATTTTCTGTGATGGTACCCCTTTGAGTTTCGATCGATTTTGTAGTTTTTTTATTACTCCACAATCGGAACTCTATTTTCGGTGAAATAAATTTTGTGTTCTTCCAGAATCGATAAAATATATATATTCTAAAAATTCTTAATCGAAATATAAGATCAAATGTTTTTTTCTCGATTGTATATAAGACGCTAAATACTTTTTACCTAGGTGACACCATATTAGTTTCGTCCCATTTCGTAGTTTTGTCAATATCTCATAACTCACAACTTTGTTTTCAATGAAATTAGTTTTATTCACATTCTAACTCGATATATATCGAGGTAGTAAAGTTAATATAACACATATTTTTGGGTCGAAATCAACTATTTTCTGTGATGGTACCCCTTTGAGTTTCGACCGATTTTGTAGTTTTTTGATTACCCCTCAATCGGAACTCTATTTTCGATGAAATAAATTTTGTATTCTTTCAGAATCGATAAAATATATATTCTAAAAATTCTTAATCGAAATATAAGATCAAATGTTTTTTTCCTCAATTGTATATAAGACGCTAAATACTTCTTACCTAGGTAGCACCATATTAGTTCCGTCCCATTTCGTAGTTTTATCGATATCTCATCACTCGCAACTTCGTTTTCAATGAAATTAGTTTTATTCACATTCTAACTCGATATATAATGAGGTAGTAATGTTAATATAACACATATTTTTGGGTCGAAATCAACTATTTTCTGTGATGGTACCCCTTTGAGTTTCGACCGATTTTGTAGTTTTTTGATTACCCCACAATCGGAACTCTATTTTCGATGAAATAAATTTTGTATTCTTTCATAATCGATAAAATATATATTCTAAAAATTCTTAGTCGAAATATAATATCAAATGTTTTTTTCTCAATTGTATATAAGACGTTAAATACATTTTTCCTAGGTGACACCATATTAATTTCGTCCCAATTCGTAGTTTTGTCAATATCTCATCACTCACAACTTTGTTTTCAATGAAATTAGTTTTATTCACATTCTAACTCGATATATATTGAGGTAGTAATGTTAATATAACACATTTTTTTGGGCCGAAATCAACAATTTTCTGTGATGGTAACCCTTTGAGTTTCGACCGATATTGTAGTTTTTTGATTACTCCACAATCGGAACTCTATTTTCGATGAAATAAATTTTGTGTTCTTCCAGAATCGATAAAATAAACATTCCAAACATTCTTAGTCGAAATATAAGATCAAATGTTTTTTTCTCGATTGTATATAAGACGCTAAATACTTTTTACCTAGGTGACACCATATTAGTTTCGTCCCATTTCGTAGTTTTGTCAATATCTCATAACTCACAACTTCGTTTTCAATGAAATTAGTTTTATTCACATTCTAACTCGATATATATCGAGGTAGTAATGTTAATATAACACATATTTTTGGGTCGAAATCAATTATTTTCTGTGATGGTACCCCTTTGAGTTTCGACCGATTTTGTAGTTTTTTGATTACCCCTCAATCGGAACTCTATTTTCGATGAAATAAATTTTGTATTCTTTCAGAATCGATAAAATATATATTCTAAAAATTCTTAGTCGAAATATAAGATCAAATGTTTTTTTCTCAATTGTATATAAGACGTTAAATACAGTTTTCCTAGGTGACACCATATTAATTTCGTCCCAATTCGTAGTTTTGTCAATATCTCATAACTCACAACTTCGTTTTCAATGAAATTAGCTCTATTCATATTCTAACTCGATATATATTGAGGTAGTAATGTTAATATAACATATATTTTTGGGCCGAAATCAAGAATTTTCTGTGATGGTTAGTTTTTTGAATTACTCCACAATCGGACCTCTATTTTCGATGAAATAAATTATGTATTCGTCCGGAATAGATAAAATATATATTCCAAACATTCTTAGTCAAAATATAAGATCCAATGTTTTTAATCACTTGTATATAAGACGTTATATACATTTTTCCTAGTTGGCACCATATTAGTTTCGTCCCATTTCGTAGTTTTGTTAATATCTGATAACTCACAACTTCGTTTTAAATGAAATTAGGTTTATTCATATTATAGATCGATATATATTGAGGTAGTAATGTTAAAATAACACATATTTTTGGGTCGAAATCAACAATTTTCTGTGATGGTACCCCTTTGAGTTTCGACCTATTTTGTATTTTTTTGATTACCCCACAATCGGAACTCTATTTTCGATGAAATAAATTTTGTATTCTTTCATAATCGATAAAATATATATTCTAAAAATTCTTAGTCGAAATATAATATCAAATGTTTTTTTCTCAATTGTATATAAGACGTTAAATACATTTTTCCTAGGTGGCACCATATTAGTTTCGTCCCATTTCGTAGTTTTATCAATATCTCATCACTCACAACTTCGTTTTTAATGAAATTAGTTTTGTTCACATTCTAACTCGATATATATTGAGGTAGTAATGTTAATATAACACATATTTTTGGGCCGAAATCAACAATTTTCTGTGATGGTACCCCCTTTGAGTTTCTACCGATTTTGTAGTTTATTGATTACTCCACAATCGGAACTCTATTTTCGATGAAATAAATTTTGTGTTCTTCCAGAATCGATAAAATATATATTCTAAAAATTCTTAATCGAAATATAAGATCAAATGTTTTTTTCTCGATTGTATATAAGACGCTAAATACTTTTTACCTAGGTGACACCATATTAGTTTCGTCCTATTTCGTAATTTTGTCAATATCTCATAACTCACAACTTTGTTTTCAATGAAATGAGTTTTATTCACATTCTAACTCGATATATATTGAGGTAGTAATGTTAATATAACACATATTTTTGGGTCGAAATCAATTATTTTCTGTGATGGTACCTCTTTGAGTTTCGACCGATTTTGTAGTTTTTTAATTACCCCTCAATCGGAACTCTATTTTCGATGAAATAAATTTTGTATTCTTTCAGAATCGATAAAATATATATTCTAAAAATTCTTAATCGAAATATAAGATCAAATGATTTTTTCTCAATTGTATATAAGACGTTAAATACATTTTTCCTAGGTGACACCATATTAATTTCGTCCCAATTCGTAGTTTTGTCAATATCTCATCACTCACAAATTTATTTTCAATGAAATTAGTTTTATTCACATTCTAACTCGATATATATTGAGGTAGTAATGTTAATATAACACATATTTTTGGGCCGAAATCAACAATTTTCTGTGATGTACCCCTTTGAGTTTCGACCGATTTTGTAGTTTTTTTATTACTCCACAATCGGAACTCTATTTTCGATGAAATAAATTTTGTGTTCTTCCAGAATCGATAAAATATATATTCTAAAAATTCTTAATCGAAATATAAGATCAAATGTTTTTTTCCTCAATTGTATATAAGACGCTAAATACTTCTTACCTAGGTAGCACCATATTAGTTCCGTCCCATTTCGTAGTTTTATCGATATCTCATCACTCGCAACTTCGTTTTCAATGAAATTAGTTTTATTCACATTCTAACTCGATATATAATGAGGTAGTAATGTTAATATAACACATATTTTTGGGTCAAAATCAACTATTTTCTGTGATGGTACCCCTTTGAGTTTCGACCGATTTTGTAGTTTTTTGATTACCCCACAATCGGAACTCTATTTTCGATGAAATAAATTTTGTATTCTTTCATAGTCGATAAAATATATATTCTAAAAATTCTTAGTCGAAATATAATATCAAATGTTTTTTTCTCAATTGTATATAAGACGTTAAATACATTTTTCCTAGGTGACACCATATTAATTTCGTCCCAATTCGTAGTTTTGTCAATATCTCATCACTCACAACTTTGTTTTCAATGAAATTAGTTTTATTCACATTCTAACTCGATATATATTGAGGTAGTAATGTTAATATAACACATTTTTTTGGGCCGAAATCAACAATTTTCTGTGATGGTAACCCTTTGAGTTTCGACCGATATTGTAGTTTTTTTATTACTCCACAATCGGAACTCTATTTTCGATGAAATAAATTTTGTGTTCTTCCAGAATCGATAAAATATATATTCTAAAAATTCTTAATCGAAATATAAGATCAAATGTTTTTTTCTCGATTGTATATAAGACGCTAAATACTTTTTACCTAGGTGACACCATATTAGTTTCGTCCTATTTCGTAATTTTGTCAATATCTCATAACTCACAACTTTGTTTTCAATGAAATGAGTTTTATTCACATTCTAACTCGATATATATCGAGGTAGTAATGTTAATATAACACATATTTTTGGGTCGAAATCAATTATTTTCTGTGATGGTACCTCTTTGAGTTTCGACCGATTTTGTAGTTTTTTAATTACACCTCAATCGGAACTCTATTTTCGATGAAATAAATTTTGTATTCTTTCAGAATCGATAAAATATATATTCTAAAAATTCTTAATCGAAATATAAGATCAAATGATTTTTTCTCAATTGTATATAAGACGTTAAATACATTTTTCCTAGGTGACACCATATTAATTTCGTCCCAATTCGTAGTTTTGTCAATATCTCATCACTCACAAATTTATTTTCAATGAAATTAGTTTTATTCACATTCTAACTCGATATATATTGAGGTAGTAATGTTAATATAACACATATTTTTGGGCCGAAATCAACAATTTTCTGTGATGTACCCCTTTGAGTTTCGACCGATTTTGTAGTTTTTTTATTACTCCACAATCGGAACTCTATTTTCGATGAAATAAATTTTGTGTTCTTCCAGAATCGATAAAATATATATTCTAAAAATTCTTAATCGAAATATAAGATCAAATGTTTTTTTCCTCAATTGTATATAAGACGCTAAATACTTCTTACCTAGGTAGCACCATATTAGTTCCGTCCCATTTCGTAGTTTTATCGATATCTCATCACTCGCAACTTCGTTTTCAATGAAATTAGTTTTATTCACATTCTAACTCGATATATAATGAGGTAGTAATGTTAATATAACACATATTTTTGGGTCAAAATCAACTATTTTCTGTGATGGTACCCCTTTGAGTTTCGACCGATTTTGTAGTTTTTTGATTACCCCACAATCGGAACTCTATTTTCGATGAAATAAATTTTGTATTCTTTCATAGTCGATAAAATATATATTCTAAAAATTCTTAGTCGAAATATAAGATCAAATGTTTTTTTCTCAATTGTATATAAGACGTTAAATACAGTTTTCCTAGGTGACACCATATTAATTTCGTCCCAATTCGTAGTTTTGTCAATATCTCATAACTCACAACTTCGTTTTCAATGAAATTAGCTCTATTCATATTCTAACTCGATATATATTGAGGTAGTAATGTTAATATAACATATATTTTTGGGCCGAAATCAAGAATTTTCTGTGATGGTTAGTTTTTTGAATTACTCCACAATCGGACCTCTATTTTCGATGAAATAAATTATGTATTCGTCCGGAATAGATAAAATATATATTCCAAACATTCTTAGTCAAAATATAAGATCCAATGTTTTTAATCACTTTTATATAAGACGTTATATACATTTTTCCTAGTTGGCACCATATTAGTTTCGTCCCATTTCGTAGTTTTGTCAATATCTGATAACTCACAACTTCGTTTTCAATGAAATTAGGTTTATTATCGATATATATTGAGGTAGTAATGTTAAAATAACACATATTTTTGGGTCGAAATCAACAATTTTCTGTGATGGTACCCCTTTGAGTTTCGACCGATTTTGTATTTTTTTGATTACCCCACAATCGGAACTCTATTTTCGATGAAATAAATTTTGTATTCTTTCATAATCGATAAAATATATATTCTAAAAATTCTTAGTCGAAATATAATATCAAATGTTTTTTTCTCAATTGTATATAAGACGTTAAATACATTTTTCCTAGGTGGCACCATATTAGTTTCGTCCCATTTCGTAGTTTTATCAATATCTCATCACTCACAACTTCGTTTTTAATGAAATTAGTTTTGTTCACATTCTAACTCGATATATATTGAGGTAGTAATGTTAATATAACACATATTTTTGGGCCGAAATCAACAATTTTCTGTGATGGTACCCCCTTTGAGTTTCTACCGATTTTGTAGTTTTTTGATTACTCCACAATCGGAACTCTATTTTCGATGAAATAAATTTTGTGTTCTTCCAGAATCGATAAAATATATATTCTAAAAATTCTTAATCGAAATATAAGATCAAATGTTTTTTTCCTCAATTGTATATAAGACGCTAAATACTTTTTACCTAGGTAGCACCATATTAGTTCCGTCCCATTTCGTAGTTTTATCGATATCTCATCACTCACAACTTCGTTTTCAATGAAATTAGTTTTATTCACATTGTAACTCGATATATAATGAGGTAGTAATGTTAATATAACACATATTTTTGGGTCGAAATCAACTATTTTCTGTGATGGTACCCCTTTGAGTTTCGACCGATTTTGTAGTTTTTTGATTACCCCACAATCGGAACTCTATTTTCGATGAAATAAATTTTGTGTTCTTCCAGAATCGATAAAATATATATTCTAAAAATTCTTAATCGAAATATAAGATCAAATGTTTTTTTCCTCAATTGTATATAAGACGCTAAATACTTTTTACCTACCACCATATTAGGTCCGTCCCATTTCGTAGTTTTATCGATATCTCATCACTCACAACTTCGTTTTCAATGAAATTAGTTTTGTTCACATTCTAACTCGATATATATTGAGGTAGTAATGTTAATATAACACATTTTTTTTTGGGCCAAAATCAACAATTTTCTGTGATGGGTACCCCTTTGAGTTTCGACCGATTTTGTAGTTTTTTGATTACTCCACAATCGGAACTCTATTTTTGATGAAATAAATTTTGTGTTCTTCCAGAATCGATAAAATATATATTCTAAAAATTCTTAATCGAAATATAAGATCAAATGTTTTTTTCATCAATTGTATATAAGACGCTAAATACTTTTTACCTAGGTAGCACCATATTAGTTCCGTCCCATTTCGTAGTTTTATCGATATCTCATCACTCACTACTTCGTTTTCAATGAAATTAGTTTTATTCACATTCTAACTCGATATATAATGAGGTAGTAATGTTAATATAACACATATTTTTGGGTCGAAATCAATTATTTTCTGTGATGGTAGGTACCTCTTTGAGTTTCGATCGATTTTGTAGTTTTTTGATTACCCCTCAATCGGAACTCTATTTTCGATGAAATAAATTTTGTATTCTTTCAGAATCGATAAAATATATATTCTAAAAATTCTTAGTCGAAATATAAGATCAAATGTTTTTTTCTCAATTGTATATAAGACGTTAAATACAGTTTTCCTAGGTGACACCATATTAATTTCGTCCCAATTCGTAGTTTTGTCAATATCTCATAACTCACAACTTCGTTTTCAATGAAATTAGCTCTATTCATATTCTAACTCGATATATATTGAGGTAGTAATGTTAATATAACATATATTTTTGGGTCGAAATCAAGAATTTTCTGTGATGGTTAGTTTTTTGAATTACTCCACAATCGGACCTCTATTTTCGATGAAATAAATTATGTATTCGTCCGGAATAGATAAAATATATATTCCAAACATTCTTAGTCAAAATATAAGATCCAATGTTTTTAATCACTTTTATATAAGACGTTATATACATTTTTCCTAGTTGGCACCATATTAGTTTCGTCCCATTTCGTAGTTTTGTCAATATCTGATAACTCACAACTTCGTTTTCAATGAAATTAGGTTTATTCATATTATAGATCGATATATATTGAGGTAGTAATGTTAAAATAACACATTTTTTTGGGTCGAAATCAACAATTTTCTGTGATGGTACCCCTTTGAGTTTCGACCGATTTTGTATTTTTTTGATTACCCCACAATCGGAACTCTATTTTCGATGAAATAAATTTTGTATTCTTTCATAATCGATAAAATATATATTCTAAAAATTCTTAGTCGAAATATAATATCAAATGTTTTTTTCCTCAATTGTATATAAGACGCTAAATACTTTTTACCTAGGTAGCACCATATTAGGTCCGTCCCATTTCGTAGTTTTATCGATATCTCATCACTCACAACTTCGTTTTCAATGAAATTAGTTTTGTTCACATTCTAACTCGATATATATTGAGGTAGTAATGTTAATATAACACATTTTTTTGGGCCGAAATCAACAATTTTCTGTGATGGGTACCCCTTTGGGTTTCGACCGATTTTGTAGTTTTTTGATTACTCCACAATCGGAACTCTATTTTCGATGAAATAAATTTTGTGTTCTTCCAGAATCGATAAAATATATATTCTAAAAATTCTTAATCGAAATATAAGATCAAATGTTTTTTTCCTCAATTGTATATAAGACGCTAAATACTTTTTACCTAGGTAGCACCATATTAGTTCCGTCCCATTTCGTAGTTTTATCGATATCTCATCACTCACAACTTCGTTTTCAATGAAATTAGTTTTATTCACATTCTAACTCGATATATAATGAGGTAGTAATGTTAATATAACACATATTTTTGGGTCGAAATCAACTATTTTCTGTGATGGTACCCCTTTGAGTTTCGACCGATTTTGTAGTTTTTTGATTACCCCACAATCGGAACTCTATTTTCGATGAAATAAATTTTGTGTTCTTCCAGAATCGATAAAATATATATTCTAAAAATTCTTAATCGAAATATAAGATCAAATGTTTTTTTCCTCAATTGTATATAAGACGCTAAATACTTTTTACCTAGGTAGCACCATATTAGGTCCGTCCCATTTCGTAGTTTTATCGATATCTCATCACTCACAACTTCGTTTTCAATGAAATTAGTTTTGTTCACATTCTAACTCGATATATATTGAGGTAGTAATGTTAATATAACACATTTTTTTGGGCCGAAATCAACAATTTTCTGTGATGGGTACCCCTTTGGGTTTCGACCGATTTTGTAGTTTTTTTATTACTCCACAATCGGAACTCTATTTTCGATGAAATAAATTTTGTGTTCTTCCAGAATCGATAAAATATATATTCTAAAAATTCTTAATCGAAATATAAGATCAAATGTTTTTTTCCTCAATTGTATATAAGACGCTAAATACATTTTACCTAGGTAGCACCATATTAGTTCCGTCCCATTTCGTAGTTTTATCGATATCTCATCACTCACAACTTCGTTTTCAATGAAATTAGTTTTATTCACATTCTAACTCGATATATAATGAGGTAGTAATGTTAATATAACACATATTTTTGGGTCGAAATCAACAATTTTCTGTGATGGTACCCCTTTGAGTTTCGACCGATTTTGTATTTTTTTGATTACCCCACAATCGGAACTCTATTTTCGATGAAATAAATTTTGTATTCTTTCATAATCGATAAAATATATATTCTAAAAATTCTTAGTCGAAATATAATATCAAATGTTTTTTTCTCAATTGTATATAAGACGTTAAATACATTTTTCCTAGGTGGCACCATATTAGTTTCGTCCCATTTCGTAGTTTTATCAATATCTCATCACTCACAACTTCGTTTTTAATGAAATTAGTTTTGTTCACATTCTAACTCGATATATATTGAGGTAGTAATGTTAATATAACACATATTTTTGGGCCGAAATCAACAATTTTCTGTGATGGTACCCCCTTTGAGTTTCTACCGATTTTGTAGTTGTTTGATTACTCCACAATCGGAACTCTATTTTCGATGAAATAAATTTTGTGTTCTTCCAGAATCGATAAAATATATATTCTAAAAATTCTTAATCGAAATATAAGATCAAATGTTTTTTTCCTCAATTGTATATAAGACGCTAAATACTTTTTACCTAGGTAGCACCATATTAGTTCCGTCCCATTTCGTAGTTTTATCGATATCTCATCACTCACAACTTCGTTTTCAATGAAATTAGTTTTATTCACATTGTAACTCGATATATAATGAGGTAGTAATGTTAATATAACACATATTTTTGGGTCGAAATCAACTATTTTCTGTGATGGTACCCCTTTGAGTTTCGACCGATTTTGTAGTTTTTTGATTACCCCACAATCGGAACTCTATTTTCGATGAAATAAATTTTGTGTTCTTCCAGAATCGATAAAATATATATTCTAAAAATTCTTAATCGAAATATAAGATCAAATGTTTTTTTCCTCAATTGTATATAAGACGCTAAATACTTTTTACCTACCACCATATTAGGTCCGTCCCATTTCGTAGTTTTATCGATATCTCATCACTCACAACTTCGTTTTCAATGAAATTAGTTTTGTTCACATTCTAACTCGATATATATTGAGGTAGTAATGTTAATATAACACATTTTTTTTTGGGCCAAAATCAACAATTTTCTGTGATGGGTACCCCTTTGAGTTTCGACCGATTTTGTAGTTTTTTGATTACTCCACAATCGGAACTCTATTTTTGATGAAATAAATTTTGTGTTCTTCCAGAATCGATAAAATATATATTCTAAAAATTCTTAATCGAAATATAAGATCAAATGTTTTTTTCATCAATTGTATATAAGACGCTAAATACTTTTTACCTAGGTAGCACCATATTAGTTCCGTCCCATTTCGTAGTTTTATCGATATCTCATCACTCACAACTTCGTTTTCAATGAAATTAGTTTTATTCACATTCTAACTCGATATATAATGAGGTAGTAATGTTAATATAACACATATTTTTGGGTCGAAATCAATTATTTTCTGTGATGGTAGGTACCTCTTTGAGTTTCGACCGATTTTGTAGTTTTTTGATTACCCCTCAATCGGAACTCTATTTTCGATGAAATAAATTTTGTATTCTTTCAGAATCGATAAAATATATATTCTAAAAATTCTTAGTCGAAATATAAGATCAAATGTTTTTTTCTCAATTGTATATAAGACGTTAAATACAGTTTTCCTAGGTGACACCATATTAATTTCGTCCCAATTCGTAGTTTTGTCAATATCTCATAACTCACAACTTCGTTTTCAATGAAATTAGCTCTATTCATATTCTAACTCGATATATATTGAGGTAGTAATGTTAATATAACATATATTTTTGGGCCGAAATCAAGAATTTTCTGTGATGGTTAGTTTTTTGAATTACTCCACAATCGGACCTCTATTTTCGATGAAATAAATTATGTATTCGTCCGGAATAGATAAAATATATATTCCAAACATTCTTAGTCAAAATATAAGATCCAATGTTTTTAATCACTTTTATATAAGACGTTATATACATTTTTCCTAGTTGGCACCATATTAGTTTCGTCCCATTTCGTAGTTTTGTCAATATCTGATAACTCACAACTTCGTTTTCAATGAAATTAGGTTTATTCATATTATAGATCGATATATATTGAGGTAGTAATGTTAAAATAACACATTTTTTTGGGTCGAAATCAACAATTTTCTGTGATGGTACCCCTTTGAGTTTCGACCGATTTTGTATTTTTTTGATTACCCCACAATAGGAACTCTATTTTCGATGAAATAAATTTTGTATTCTTTCATAATCGATAAAATATATATTCTAAAAATTCTTAGTCGAAATATAATATCAAATGTTTTTTTCCTCAATTGTATATAAGACGCTAAATACTTTTTACCTAGGTAGCACCATATTAGGTCCGTCCCATTTCGTAGTTTTATCGATATCTCATCACTCACAACTTCGTTTTCAATGAAATTAGTTTTGTTCACATTCTAACTCGATATATATTGAGGTAGTAATGTTAATATAACACATTTTTTTGGGCCGAAATCAACAATTTTCTGTGATGGGTACCCCTTTGGGTTTCGACCGATTTTGTAGTTTTTTGATTACTCCACAATCGGAACTCTATTTTCGATGAAATAAATTTTGTGTTCTTCCAGAATCGATAAAATATATATTCCAAACATTCTTAGTCAAAATATAAGATCCAATGTTTTTAATCACTTTTATATAAGACGTTATATACATTTTTCCTAGTTGGCACCATATTAGTTTCGTCCCATTTCGTAGTTTTGTCAATATCTGATAACTCACAACTTCGTTTTCAATGAAATTAGGTTTATTCATATTATAGATCGATATATATTGAGGTAGTAATGTTAAAATAACACATTTTTTTGGGTCGAAATCAACAATTTTCTGTGATGGTACCCCTTTGAGTTTCGACCGATTTTGTATTTTTTTGATTACCCCACAATCGGAACTCTATTTTCGATGAAATAAATTTTGTATTCTTTCATAATCGATAAAATATATATTCTAAAAATTCTTAGTCGAAATATAATATCAAATGTTTTTTTTCCTCAATTGTATATAAGACGCTAAATACTTTTTACCTAGGTAGCACCATATTAGGTCCGTCCCATTTCGTAGTTTTATCGATATCTCATCACTCACAACTTCGTTTTCAATGAAATTAGTTTTGTTCACATTCTAACTCGATATATATTGAGGTAGTAATGTTAATATAACACATTTTTTTGGGCCGAAATCAACAATTTTCTGTGATGGGTACCCCTTTGGGTTTCGACCGATTTTGTAGTTTTTTGATTACTCCACAATCGGAACTCTATTTTCGATGAAATAAATTTTGTGTTCTTCCAGAATCGATAAAATATATATTCTAAAAATTCTTAATCGAAATATAAGATCAAATGTTTTTTTCCTCAATTGTATATAAGACGCTAAATACTTTTTACCTAGGTAGCACCATATTAGTTCCGTCCCATTTCGTAGTTTTATCGATATCTCATCACTCACAACTTCGTTTTCAATGAAATTAGTTTTATTCACATTCTAACTCGATATATAATGAGGTAGTAATGTTAATATAACACATATTTTTGGGTCGAAATCAACTATTTTCTGTGATGGTACCCCTTTGAGTTTCGACCGATTTTGTAGTTTTTTGATTACCCCACAATCGGAACTCTATTTTCGATGAAATAAATTTTGTGTTCTTCCAGAATCGATAAAATATATATTCTAAAAATTCTTAATCGAAATATAAGATCAAATGTTTTTTTCCTCAATTGTATATAAGACGCTAAATACTTTTTACCTAGGTAGCACCATATTAGGTCCGTCCCATTTCGTAGTTTTATCGATATCTCATCACTCACAACTTCGTTTTCAATGAAATTAGTTTTGTTCACATTCTAACTCGATATATATTGAGGTAGTAATGTTAATATAACACATTTTTTTGGGCCGAAATCAACAATTTTCTGTGATGGGTACCCCTTTGGGTTTCGACCGATTTTGTAGTTTTTTTATTACTCCACAATCGGAACTCTATTTTCGATGAAATAAATTTTGTGTTCTTCCAGAATCGATAAAATATATATTCTAAAAATTCTTAATCGAAATATAAGATCAAATGTTTTTTTCCTCAATTGTATATAAGACGCTAAATACATTTTACCTAGGTAGCACCATATTAGTTCCGTCCCATTTCGTAGTTTTATCGATATCTCATCACTCACAACTTCGTTTTCAATGAAATTAGTTTTATTCACATTCTAACTCGATATATAATGAGGTAGTAATGTTAATATAACACATATTTTTGGGTCGAAATCAACTATTTTCCGTGATGGTACCCCTTTGAGTTTCGACCGATTTTGTAGTTTTTTGATTACCCCACAATCGGAACTCTATTTTCGATGAAATAAATTTTGTATTCTTTCATAATCGATAAAATATATATTCTAAAAATTCTTAGTCGAAATATAATATCAAATGTTTTTTTCTCAATTGTATATAAGACGTTAAATACATTTTTCCTAGGTGGCACCATATTAGTTTCGTCCCATTTCGTAGTTTTATCAATATCTCATCACTCACAACTTCGTTTTTAATGAAATTAGTTTTGTTCACATTCTAACTCGATATATATTGAGGTAGTAATGTTAATATAACACATATTTTTGGGCCGAAATCAACAATTTTCTGTGATGGTACCCCTTTGAGTTTCGACCGATTTTGTAGTTTTTTGATTACTCCACAATCGGAACTCTATTTTCGATGAAATAAATTTTGTGTTCTTCCAGAATCGATAAAATATATATTCTAAAAATTCTTAATCGAAATATAAGATCAAATGTTTTTTTCCTCAATTGTATATAAGACGCTAAATACTTTTTACCTAGGTAGCACCATATTAGTTCCGTCCCATTTCGTAGTTTTATCGATATCTCATCACTCACAACTTCGTTTTCAATGAAATTAGTTTTATTCACATTCTAACTCGATATATAATGAGGTAGTAATGTTAATATAACACATATTTTTGGGTCGAAATCAACTATTTTCTGTGATGGTACCCCTTTGAGTTTCGACCGATTTTGTAGTTTTTTGATTACCCCACAATCGGAACTCTATTTTCGATGAAATAAATTTTGTATTCTTTCATAATCGATAAAATATATATTCCAAAAATTCTTAGTCGAAATATAATATCAAATTTTTTTTTCTCAATTGTATATAAGACGTTAAATACATTTTTCCTAGGTGACACCATATTAATTTCGTCCCAATTCGTAGTTTTGTCAATATCCCATCACTCACAACTTTGTTTTCAATGAAATTAGTTTTATTCACATTCTAACTCAATATATATTGAGGTAGTAATGTTAATATAACATATATTTTTGGGCCAAAATCAAGAATTTTCTGTGATGCCCCTTTGAGTTTCAACCGATTTTGTAGTTTTTTAAATTACTCCACAATCGGACCTCTATTTTCGATGAAATAAATTATGTATTCGTCCGGAATAGATAAAATATATATTCCAAACATTCTTAGTCAAAATATAAGATCCAATGTTTTTAATCACTTGTATATAAGACGTTATATACATTTTTCCTAGTTGGCACCATATTAGTTTCGTCCCATTTCGTAGTTTTGTCAATATCTGATAACTCACAACTTCGTTTTCAATGAAATTAGGTTTATTCATATTATAGATCGATATATATTGAGGTAGTAATGTTAAAATAACACATTTTTTTGGGTCGAAATCAACAATTTTCTGTGATGGTACCCCTTTGAGTTTCGATCGATTTTGTAATTTTTTGATTACTCCACAATTGGAACTCTATTTTCGATGAAATAAATTTTATATTCTTCTAGAATCGATAAAATATATATTCCAAACATTCTTAGTCAAAATATAAGATCCAATGTGTTTAATCACTTGTATATAAGACGTTATATACATTTTTCCTAGGTGGCACCATATTAGTTTCGTCCCATTTCGTAGTTTTATCAATATCTCATCACTCACAACTTCGTTTTTAATGAAATTAGTTTTGTTCACATTCTAACTCGATATATATTGAGGTAGTAATGTTAATATAACACATATTTTTGGGCCGAAATCAACAATTTTCTGTGATGGTACCCCTTTGAGTTTCGACCGATTTTGTAGTTTTTTGATTACTCCACAATCGGAACTCTATTTTCGATGAAATAAATTTTGTGTTCTTCCAGAATCGATAAAATATATATTCTAAAAATTCTTAATCGAAATATAAGATCAAATGTTTTTTTCCTCAATTGTATATAAGACGCTAAATACTTTTTACCTAGGTAGCACCATATTAGGTCCGTCCCATTTCGTAGTTTTATCTAGGGGTGAGCGGTTCCGGGTACCCTGTAAATTTAGGGGTTCCCGGAACCTACCCAGTATAAAACTAGGTATTAAATTTTGGAACCGGAACCTACCCGTTTAATTTTGGAACCGGAACCTACCCAGAACCTGTTTGTATAAACGGTTCCGGGTACCCTGTTAGGAACCGGTTGCTTCACATTTTCGGTTCGGTTCCGGTTCAGTACTTGTTCGGTTCCGGTTTAGTACTTGTTCGGTTCCGATTCGGTACTGGTTCGATACGGGGTCCAGTTCGGTTCCGGGCGGTTCCGGTTCCGGTTCAGTTCCAATTCCGGTTTAATACCAATTACACAATCCATTTCAGTTCTAAAACACATACAATTCTAAATTAAAGTACAAA
This sequence comes from Chamaenerion angustifolium, assembly GCA_946814005.1. NCBI lineage: Eukaryota > Viridiplantae > Streptophyta > Magnoliopsida > Myrtales > Onagraceae > Chamaenerion > Chamaenerion angustifolium. Next base: position 36,855,759 of record OX328270.1, read on the forward strand.
CCAAATAGTTCCCAAATATACAATTCCAAATTAAAGTCCAAAGTCCAAACCACATTTCCAAATCACTACATTGACTCATAATAATGTAACAAAAAACACAATTCCAAACACAAAACGTATTTCTTCATGTACCAATATTTTCCACGTCCATAATTCCACTAAGATCTATGAAAAAGAACAAAAAAAAATGTTAATAGACAATCGTTAAGCAAAATTCAGCAATATACCGCAAGTAGATTAAAGTAAATTCAGCAATATTCAGCAATTCAGTAAATTCAGCTTATTAGCTTATTAGCTTATCATAAATTCAGCAATATACAAGCTTATCGTAAATTCAGCAATATACATCAATATTCAGCAATTCAGTAAATTCAGCTTATTAGCTTATTAGCTTATTGTAAATTCAGCAATATACAACAATATTCAGCAATTCAGTAAATTCAGCTTATTGTAAATTCAGCAATATACAGCAATATTCAGCAATTCAGTAAATTCAGCTTATTAGCTTATTGTAAATTCAGCAATATTCAGCAATTCAGTATATTCACCTTATTAGCTTATTGTAAATTCAGCTTATCCGTCATATAAGAAAGTCAGACATGGTAAGATTTTTGGTTTAACGAAAGTCAGACATGCTAAAGTATCACACAAACATGGATAAACTGCAGCTACACTTCCTAGTTCAAGTAACTTCATAAATTGGTTTAACGAATCACAAATTGGTACAGAAAGATATTTAGAAATCACAAAATCATTAGAGGAATATGTGGTAAACAAATCGCGAAAACATATACACCAATCGCAGCTAGACTTTCATAACATCTTACCAATACAAATTTCAGAAGACGTTTTAGGAATACGAATATGTGGAGAATGGAGATCACTACTGCTGCGTTGATGGCTCAGTTAATGGAGAATGAATGGAGTCTGCGTTGGAGGCTCAGTTAATGGAGAATGAATGGAGGCTGCGTTGAATGGAGGCTGCTGTAGATTATTGCTTAATGCTTATTAGGGTTTTATTTTTTTTAATATATATAGAGAGAGAACCGGTTCCGGTTCCTTTAGGGTACCCATATAGGAGAACCGGAACCGGAACCGAACAAAGAGGTTCTTAATTTTTTTTCCCGGAACCTACCCGATTTTTAAAACGTCTACCCGGAACCTACCCGAAGTGTCGGTTCCGGTTCGGTTCCGGGTCCAAATGGGTAATTTGCTCACCCCTAGTTTTATCGATATCTCATCACTCACAACTTCGTTTTCAATGAAATTAGTTTTGTTCACATTCTAACTCGATATATATTGAGGTAGTAATGTTAATATAACACATTTTTTTGGGCCGAAATCAACAATTTTCTGTGATGGGTACCCCTTTGAGTTTCGACCGATTTTGTAATTTTTTGATTACTCCACAATCGGAACTCTATTTTCGATGAAATAAATTTTGTGTTCTTCCAGAATCGATAAAATATATATTCTAAAAATTCTTAATCGAAATATAAGATCAAATGTTTTTTTCTCGATTGTATATAAGACGCTAAATACTTTTTACCTAGGTGACACCATATTAGTTTCGTCCCATTTCGTAGTTTTGTCAATATCTCATAACTCACAACTTTGTTTTCAATGAAATTAGTTTTATTCACATTCTAACTCGATATATATCGAGGTAGTAATGTTAATATAACACATATTTTTGGGTCGAAATCAATTATTTTCTGTGATGGTACCCCTTTGAGTTTCGACCGATTTTGTAGTTTTTTGATTACCCCTCAATCGGAACTCTATTTTCGATGAAATAAATTTTGTGTTCTTCCAGAATCGATAAAATATACATTCCAAACATTCTTAGTCGAAATATAAGATCAAATGTTTTTTTCTCAATTGTATATAAGACGCTAAATACCTTTTACCTAGGTGGCACCATATTAGTTCCGTCCCATTTCGTAGTTTTATCGATATCTCATCACTCACAACTTCGTTTTCAATGAAATTAGTTTTATTCACATTCTAACTCGATATATAATGAGGTAGTAATGTTAATATAACATATATTTTTGGGCCGAAATCAAGAATTTTCTGTGATGGTACCCCTTTGAGTTTCAACCGATTTTGTAGTTTTTTGAATTACTCCACAATCGGAACTCTATTTTCGATGAAATAAATTATGTATTCGTCCGGAATAGATAAAATATATATTCCAAACATTCTTAGTCAAAATATAAGATCCAATGTTTTTAATCACTTGTATATAAGACGTTATATACATTTTTCCTAGTTGGCACCATATTAGTTTCGTCCCATTTCGTAGTTTTGTCAATATCTGATAACTCACAACTTCGTTTTCAATGAAATTAGGTTTATTCATATTATAGATCGATATATATTGAGGTAGTAATGTTAAAATAACACATTTTTTTGGGTTGAAATCAACAATTTTCTGTGATGGTACCCCTTTGAGTTTCGATCGATTTTGTAATTTTTTGATTACTCCACAATTGGAACTCTATTTTCGATGAAATAAATTTTGTATTCTTCCAGAATCGATAAAATATATATTCCAAACATTCTTAGTCAAAATATAAGATCCAATGTGTTTAATCACTTGTATATAAGACGTTATATACATTTTTCCTAGGTGGCACCATATTAGTTTCGTCCCATTTCGTAGTTTTGTCAATATCTGATAACTCACAACTTCGTTTTCAATGAAATTAGGTTTATTCATATTCTAGCTCGATATATATTGAGGTAGTAATGTTAATATAACACATTTTTTTGGGCCGAAATCAACAATTTTCTGTGATGGGTACCCCTTTGAGTTTCGACCGATTTTGTAGTTTTTTTATTACTCAACAATCGGAACTCTATTTTCGGTGAAATAAATTTTGTGTTCTTCCAGAATCGATAAAATATATATTCTAAAAATTCTTAATCGAAATATAAGATCAAATGTTTTTTTCTCGATTGTATATAAGACGCTAAATACTTTTTACCTAGGTGACACCATATTAGTTTCGTCCCATTTCGTAGTTTTGTCAATATCTCATAACTCACAACTTTGTTTTCAATGAAATTAGTTTTATTCACATTCTAACTCGATATATATCGAGGTAGTAATGTTAATATAACACATATTTTTGGGTCGAAATCAATTTTTTTCTGTGATGGTACCCCTTTGAGTTTCGACCGATTTTGTAGTTTTTTGATTACCCCTCAATCGGAACTCTATTTTCGATGAAATAAATTTTGTGTTCTTCCAGAATCGATAAAATATACATTCCAAACATTCTTAGTCGAAATATAAGATCAAATGTTTTTTTCTCAATTGTATATAAGACGCTAAATACCTTTTACCTAGGTGGCACCATATTAGTTCCGTCCCATTTCGTAGTTTTATCGATATCTCATCACTCACAACTTCGTTTTCAATGAAATTAGTTTTATTCACATTCTAACTCGATATATAATGAGGTAGTAATGTTAATATAACATATATTTTTGGGCCGAAATCAAGAATTTTCTGTGATGGTACCCCTTTGAGTTTCAACCGATTTTGTAGTTTTTTGAATTACTCCACAATCGGAACTCTATTTTCGATGAAATAAATTATGTATTCGTCCGGAATAGATAAAATATATATTCCAAACATTCTTAGTCAAAATATAAGATCCAATGTTTTTAATCACTTGTATATAAGACGTTATATACATTTTTCCTAGTTGGCACCATATTAGTTTCGTCCCATTTCGTAGTTTTGTCAATATCTGATAACTCACAACTTCGTTTTCAATGAAATTAGGTTTATTCATATTATAGATCGATATATATTGAGGTAGTAATGTTAAAATAACACATTTTTTTGGGTTGAAATCAACAATTTTCTGTGATGGTACCCCTTTGAGTTTCGATCGATTTTGTAATTTTTTGATTACTCCACAATTGGAACTCTATTTTCGATGAAATAAATTTTGTATTCTTCCAGAATCGATAAAATATATATTCCAAACATTCTTAGTCAAAATATAAGATCCAATGTGTTTAATCACTTGTATATAAGACGTTATATACATTTTTCCTAGGTGGCACCATATTAGTTTCGTCCCATTTCGTAGTTTTGTCAATATCTGATAACTCACAACTTCGTTTTCAATGAAATTAGGTTTATTCATATTCTAGCTCGATATATATTGAGGTAGTAATGTTAATATAACACATTTTTTTGGGCCGAAATCAACAATTTTCTGTGATGGGTACCCCTTTGAGTTTCGACCGATTTTGTAGTTTTTTTATTACTCAACAATCGGAACTCTATTTTCGGTGAAATAAATTTTGTGTTCTTCCAGAATCGATAAAATATATATTCTAAAAATTCTTAATCGAAATATAAGATCAAATGTTTTTTTCTCGATTGTATATAAGACGCTAAATACTTTTTACCTAGGTGACACCATATTAGTTTCGTCCCATTTCGTAGTTTTGTCAATATCTCATAACTCACAACTTTGTTTTCAATGAAATTAGTTTTATTCACATTCTAACTCGATATATATCGAGGTAGTAATGTTAATATAACACATATTTTTGGGTCGAAATCAATTATTTTCTGTGATGGTACCCCTTTGAGTTTCGACCGATTTTGTAGTTTTTTGATTACCCCTCAATCGGAACTCTATTTTCGATGAAATAAATTTTGTGTTCTTCCAGAATCGATAAAATATACATTCCAAACATTCTTAGTCGAAATATAAGATCAAATGTTTTTTTCTCAATTGTATATAAGACGCTAAATACTTTTTACCTAGGTGGCACCATATTAGTTCCGTCCCATTTCGTAGTTTTATCGATATCTCATCACTCACAACTTCGTTTTCAATGAAATTAGTTTTATTCACATTCTAACTCGATATATAATGAGGTAGTAATGTTAATATAACATATATTTTTGGGCCGAAATCAAGAATTTTCTGTGATGGTACCCCTTTGAGTTTCAACCGATTTTGTAGTTTTTTGAATTACTCCACAATCGGAACTCTATTTTCGATGAAATAAATTATGTATTCGTCCGGAATAGATAAAATATATATTCCAAACATTCTTAGTCAAAATATAAGATCCAATGTTTTTAATCACTTGTATATAAGACGTTATATACATTTTTCCTAGTTGGCACCATATTAGTTTCGTCCCATTTCGTAGTTTTGTCAATATCTGATAACTCACAACTTCGTTTTCAATGAAATTAGGTTTATTCATATTATAGATCGATATATATTGAGGTAGTAATGTTAAAATAACACATTTTTTTGGGTTGAAATCAACAATTTTCTGTGATGGTACCCCTTTGAGTTTCGATCGATTTTGTAATTTTTTGATTACTCCACAATTGGAACTCTATTTTCGATGAAATAAATTTTGTATTCTTCCAGAATCGATAAAATATATATTCCAAACATTCTTAGTCAAAATATAAGATCCAATGTGTTTAATCACTTGTATATAAGACGTTATATACATTTTTCCTAGGTGGCACCATATTAGTTTCGTCCCATTTCGTAGTTTTGTCAATATCTGATAACTCACAACTTCGTTTTCAATGAAATTAGGTTTATTCATATTCTAGCTCGATATATATTGAGGTAGTAATGTTAATATAACACATTTTTTTGGGCCGAAATCAACAATTTTCTGTGATGGGTACCCCTTTGAGTTTCGACCGATTTTGTAGTTTTTTTATTACTCAACAATCGGAACTCTATTTTCGGTGAAATAAATTTTGTGTTCTTCCAGAATCGATAAAATATATATTCTAAAAATTCTTAATCGAAATATAAGATCAAATGTTTTTTTCTCGATTGTATATAAGACGCTAAATACTTTTTACCTAGGTGACACCATATTAGTTTCGTCCCATTTCGTAGTTTTGTCAATATCTCATAACTCACAACTTTGTTTTCAATGAAATTAGTTTTATTCACATTCTAACTCGATATATATCGAGGTAGTAATGTTAATATAACACATATTTTTGGGTCGAAATCAATTATTTTCTGTGATGGTACCCCTTTGAGTTTCGACCGATTTTGTAGTTTTTTGATTACCCCTCAATCGGAACTCTATTTTCGATGAAATAAATTTTGTATTCTTTCAGAATCGATAAAATATATATTCTAAAAATTCTTATTCGAAATATAAGATCAAATGTTTTTTTCCTCAATTGTATATAAGACGCTAAATACTTTTTACCTAGGTAGCACCATATTAGTTCCGTCTCATTTCGTAGTTTTATCGATATCTCAACACTCACAACTTCGTTTTCAATGAAATTAGTTATATTCACATTCTAACTCGATATATAATGAGGTAGTAATGGTAATATAGCACATATTTTTGGGTCGAAATCAACTATTTTCTGTGATGGTACCCCTTTGAGTTTCGACCGATATGGTAGTTTTTTTATTACCCCTCAATCGGAACTCTATTTTCGATGAAATAAATTTTGTATTCTTTCATAATCGATAAAATATATATTCTAAAAATTCTTAATCGAAATATAAGATCAAATGTTTTCTTCTCAATTGTGTATAAGACGTTAAATACATTTTTCTTAGGTGACACCATATTAATTTCGTCCCAATTCGTAGTTTTGTCAATATCTCATAACTCACAACTTCGTTTTCAATGAAATAAGCTCTATTCATATTCTAACTCGATATATATTGAGGTAGTAATGTTAATATAACATATATTTTTGGGCCGAAATCAAGAATTTTCTGTGATGGTACCCCTTTGAGTTTCAACCGATTTTGTAGTTTTTTGAATTACTCCACAATCGGAACTCTATTTTCGATGAAATAAATTATGTATTCGTCCGGAATAGATAAAATATATATTCCAAACATTCTTAGTCAAAATATAAGATCCAATGTTTTTAATCACTTGTATATAAGACGTTATATACATTTTTCCTAGTTGGCACCATATTAGTTTCGTCCCATTTCGTAGTTTTGTCAATATCTGATAACTCACAACTTCGTTTTCAATGAAATTAGGTTTATTCATATTATAGATCGATATATATTGAGGTAGTAATGTTAAAATAACACATTTTTTTGGGTTGAAATCAACAATTTTCTGTGATGGTACCCCTTTGAGTTTCGATCGATTTTGTAATTTTTTGATTACTCCACAATTGGAACTCTATTTTCGATGAAATAAATTTTGTATTCTTCCAGAATTGATAAAATATATATTCCAAACATTCTTAGTCAAAATATAAGATCCAATGTGTTTAATCACTTGTATATAAGACGTTATATACATTTTTCCTAGGTGGCACCATATTAGTTTCGTCCCATTTCGTAGTTTTGTCAATATCTGATAACTCACAACTTCGTTTTCAATGAAATTAGGTTTATTCATATTCTAGCTCGATATATATTGAGGTAGTAATGTTAATATAACACATTTGTTTGGGCCGAAATCAACAATTTTCTGTGATGGTACCCCTTTGAGTTTCGACCGATTTTGTAGTTTTTTGATTACTCCACAATCGGAACTCTATTTTCGATGAAATAAATTTTGTGTTCTTCCAGACTCGATAAAATATATATTCTAAAAATTCTTAATCGAAATATAAGATCAAATGTTTTTTTCCTCAATTGTATATAAGACGCTAAATACTTTTTACCTAGGTAGCACCATATTAGTTCCGTCCCATTTCGTAGTTTTATCGATATCTCATCACACACAACTTCGTTTTCAATGAAATTAGTTTTATTCACATTCTAACTCGATATATAATGAGGTAGTAATGTTAATATAACACATATTTTTGGGTCGAAATCAACTATTTTCTGTGATGGTACCCCTTTGAGTTTCGACCGATTTTGTAGTTTTTTGATTACCCCACAATCGGAACTCTATTTTCGATGAAATAAATTTTGTATTCTTTCATAATCGATAAAATATATATTCTAAAAATTCTTAGTCGAAATATAATATCAAATATTTTTTTCTCAATTGTATATAAGACGTTAAATACATTTTTCCTAGGTGACACCATATTAATTTCGTCCCAATTCGTAGTTTTGTCAATATCCCATCACTCACAACTTTGTTTTCAATGAAATTAGTTTTATTCACATTCTAACTCGATATATATTGAGGTAGTAATGTTAATATAACACATATTTTTAGGCCGAAATCAACTATTTTCTGTGATGTCCCCTTTATGTTTCGACCGATTTTGTAGTTTTTTGAATTACTCCACAATCGGAACTCTATTTTCGATGAAATAAATTTTGTGTTCTTCCAGAATCGATAAAATATACATTCCAAACATTCTTAGTCGAAATATAAGATCAAATGTTTTTTCTCAATTGTATATAAGACGCTAAATACTTTTTACCTGGGTGGCACCATATTAGTTCCGTCCCATTTCGTAGTTTTATCGATATCTCATCACTCACAACTTCGTTTTCAATGAAATTAGTTTTATTCACATTCTAACTCGATATATAATGAGGTAGTAATGTTAATATAACATATATTTTTGGGCCGAAATCAAGAATTTTCTGTGATGGTACCCCTTTGAGTTTCAACCGATTTTGTAGTTTTTTGAATTACTCCACAATCGGAACTCTATTTTCGATGAAATAAATTATGTATTCGTCCGGAATAGATAAAATATATATTCCAAACATTCTTAGTCAAAATATAAGATCCAATGTTTTTAATCACTTGTATATAAGACGTTATATACATTTTTCCTAGTTGGCACCATATTAGTTTCGTCCCATTTCGTAGTTTTGTCAATATCTGATAACTCACAACTTCGTTTTCAATGAAATTAGGTTTATTCATATTATAGATCGATATATATTGAGGTAGTAATGTTAAAATAACACATTTTTTTGGGTTGAAATCAACAATTTTCTGTGATGGTACCCCTTTGAGTTTCGATCGATTTTGTAATTTTTTGATTACTCCACAATTGGAACTCTATTTTCGATGAAATAAATTTTGTATTCTTCCAGAATCGATAAAATATATATTCCAAACATTCTTAGTCAAAACATAAGATCCAATGTGTTTAATCACTTGTATATAAGACGTTATATACATTTTTCCTAGGTGGCACCATATTAGTTTCGTCCCATTTCGTAGTTTTGTCAATATCTGATAACTCACAACTTCGTTTTCAATGAAATTAGGTTTATTCATATTCTAGCTCGATATATATTGAGGTAGTAATGTTAATATAACACATTTTTTTGGGCCGAAATCAACAATTTTCTGTGATGATACCCCTTTGAGTTTCGACCGATTTTGTAGTTTTTTGATTACTCCACAATCGGAACTCTATTTTCGATGAAATAAATTTTGTATACTTCCAGAATCGATAAAATATATATTCTATAAATTCTTAGTCTAAATATAAGATCAAATGTATTTTTCTCAATTGTATATAAGACGTTATATACATTTTTCTTAGGTGACACCTTATTAGTTTCGTCCCATTTCGTAGTTTTGTCACTATCTCATCACTCACTACTTCGTTTTCAATGAAAGTAGTTTAATTCACATTCTAACTCAATATATATTGAGGCATTAATGTTAATATAACACATATGTTTGGGCCGAAATCAACAATTTTCTGTTATGGTACCATTTTGAGTTTCGACCGATTTTGTAGTTTTTTGAATTAGTCCACAATCGGAACTCTACTTTTTATGAAATAAATTATGTATACGTCTAGAATCAATAAAATATATATTCCAAATATTCTTAGTCAAAATATAAGATCAAATGTTTTTAATCACGTGTATATAACTCGATATTAGTTTCCTAGGTGACCATATTAGTTTCGTCCCAATTCGTAGTTTTGTCAATATCTCATCACTCACAACTTTGTTTTCAATGAAATTAGTTTTATTCACATTCTAACTCGATATATATTGAGGTAGTAATGTTAATATAACACATATTTTTAGGCCAAAATCAACTATTTTCTGTGATGGTACCCTTTTGAGTTTCGACCGATTTTGTCGTTTTTTTATTACTCAACAATCGGAACTCTATTTTCGGTGACATAAATTTTGTGTTCTTCCAGAATCGATAAAATATATATTCTAAAAATTCTTAATCGAAATATAAGATCAAATGTTTTTTTCTCGATTGTATATAAGACGCTAAATACCTTTTACCTAGGTGACACCATATTAGTTTCGTCCCATTTCGTAGTTTTGTCAATATCTCATAACTCACAACTTTGTTTTCAATGAAATTAGTTTTATTCACATTCTAACTCGATATATATCGAGGTAGTAATGTTAATATAACACATATTTTTGGGTCGAAATCAATTATTTTCTGTGATGGTAGCCCTTTGAGTTTCAACCGATTTTGTAGTTTTTTGATTAACCCTCAATCGGAACTCTATTTTCGATGAAATAAATATTCTAAAAATTCTTATTCGAAATATAAGATCAAATGTTTTTTTCCTCAATTGTATATAAGACGCTAAATACTTTTTACGTAGGTGGCACCATATTAGTTCCGTCCCATTTCGTAGTTTTATCGATATCTCAACACTCACAACTTCGTTTTCAATGAAATTAGTTTTATTCACATTCTAACTCAATATATAATGAGGTAGTAATGTTAATATAGCACATATTTTTGGGTCGAAATCAACTATTTTCTGTGATGGTACCCCTTTGAGTTTCGACCGATATGGTAGTTTTTTGATTACCCCTCAATCGGAACTCTATTTTCGATGAAATAAATTTTGTATTCTTTCATAATAGATAAAATATATATTCTAAAAATTCTTAGTCGAAATATAAGATCAAATGTTTTTTTATCAATTGTATATAAGACGTTAAATACATTTTTCTTAGGTGACACCATATTAATTTCGTCCCAATTCGTAGTTTTGTCAATATCTCATAACTCACAACTTCATTTTCAATGAAATAAGCTCTATTCATATTCTAACTCGATATATATTGAGGTATTAATGTTAATATAACATATATTTTTGGGCCAAAATCAAGAATTTTCTGTGATGGTACCCCTTTGAGTTTCAACCGATTTTGTAGTTTTTTGAATTACTCCACAATCGGAACTCTATTTCTGATGAAATAAATTATGTATTCGTCCAGAATAGATAAAATATATATTCCAAACATTCTTAGTCAAAATATAAGATCCAATGTTTTTAATCACTTGTATATAAGACGTTATATACATTTTTCCTAGTTGGCACCATATTAGTTTCGTCCCATTTCGTAGTTTTGTCAATATCTGATAACTCACAACTTCGTTTTCAATGAAATTAGGTTTATTCATATTATAGATCGATATATATTGAGGTAGTAATGTTAAAATAACACATTTTTTTGGGTCGAAATCAACAATTTTCTGTGATGGTACCCCTTTGAGTTTCGATCGATTTTGTAATTTTTTGATTACTCCACAATTGGAACTCTATTTTCGATGAAATAAATTTTGTATTCTTCCAGAATCGATAAAATATATATTCCAAACATTCTTAGTCAAAATATAAGATCCAATGTGTTTAATCACTTTTATATAAGACGTTATATACATTTTTCCTAGGTGGCACCATATTAGTTTCGTCCCATTTCGTAGTTTTGTCAATATCTGATAACTCACAACTTCGTTTTCAATGAAATTAGGTTTATTCATATTCTAGCTCGATATATATTGAGGTAGTAATGTTAATATAACACATATTTTTGGGCCGAAATCAACAATTTTCTGTGATGGTACCCCTTTGAGTTTTGACCGATTTTGTAGTTTTTTGATTACTCCACAATCGGAACTCTATTTTCGATGAAATAAATTTTGTATACTTCCAGAATCGATAAAATATATATTCTAAAAATTCTTAGTCTAAATATAAGATCAAATGTATTTTTCTCAATTGTATATAAGACGTTAAATACTTTTTTCCTAGGTGGCACCATATTACTTTCGTCCCATTTCGTAGTTTTATCAATATCTCATCACTCACAACTTCGTTTTCAACGAAATTAGTTTTATTCACATTCTAACTCGATATATTTTGAGGCAGTAATGTTAATATAGCATATATTTTTAGGTCAAAATAAACTATTTTCGGTGATGGTACGTACCCCTTTGAGTTTCGACCGATTTTGTAGTTTTTTATATTACTCCACAATCGGAACTCTATTTTGTATGAAATAAATTATGTTTTCGTCTGGAATCGATAAAATATATATTTCAAATATTCTTAGTCAAAATATAAGATCAAATGTTTTTAGTCACTTGTATATAAGACGTTAAATACATTTTTCTTAGGTGACACCATATTAGTTTCGTCCCATTTCGTAGTTTTGTCAATATCTCATCACTCACAACTTCGTTTTCAATGAAATTAGTTTTATTCACATTCTAACACAATTTATATTGAGGTAGTAATGTTAATATAACACATATTTTTGGGCCGAAACCCCTTTGAGTTTGGACCTATTTTGTAGTTTTTTGAATTACTCCTCAATCGGAACTCTATTATTTATGAAATAAATTATGTATACGTCTAGAATCAATAAAATATATATTCCAAATATTATTAGTCAAAATATAAGATCAAATGTTTTTAATCACTTGAATATAAGACGTTAAATACATTTTTCCTAGATGAACATATTAGTTTCGTCCCAATTCGTAGTTTTGTCAATATCTCATCACTCACAACTTTGTTTTCAATGAAATTAGTTTTATTCACATTCTAACTCGATATATATTGAGGTAGTAATGTTAATATAACACATACTTGTAGGCCGAAATCAACTATTTTCTGTGATGTTACCCATTTATGTTTCGACCGATTTTGTAGTTTTTTGAATTACTCCACAATAGAAACTCTATTTTCGATGAAATAAATTTTGTGTTCTTCCAGAATCGATGAAATATACATTCCAAACATTCTTAGTCGAAATATAAGATCAAATGTTTTTTTCTCAATTGTATATAAGACGCTAAATACTTTTTACCTAGGTGGCACCATATTAGTTCCGTCCCATTTCGTAGTTTTATAGATATCTCATCACTCACAACTTCGTTTTCAATGAAATTAGTTTTATTCACATTCTAACTCGATATATAATGAGGTAGTAATGTTAATATAACACATATTTTTGGGTCGAAATCAACTATTTTCTGTGATGGTACCCCTTTGAGTTTCGACCGATTTTGTAGTTTTTTTATTACCCCTCAATCGGAACTCTATTTTTGATGAAATAAATTTTGTATTCTTTCAGAATCGATAAAATATATATTCTAAAAATTCTTAGTCGAAATATAAGATCAAATTTATTTTTCTTAATTATATATAAGACGTTAAATACATTTTTCCTAGGTGGCACCATATTAATTTCATCCCAATTCGTAGTTTTGTCAATATCTCATAACTTACAACTTCGTTTTCAATGAAATTAGCTCTATTCATATTCTAACTCGATATATATTGAGGTAGTAATGTTAATATAACATATATTTTTGGGCCGAAATCAACAATTTTCTGTGATGGTACCCCTTTGAGTTTCAACCGATTTTGTAGTTTTTTGAATTACTCCACAATCGGAACTCTATTTTCTATGAAATAAATTATGTATTCGTCCGGAATAGATAATATATATATATTACAAACATTCTTAGTCAAAATATAAGATCCAATGTTTTTAATCACTTGTATATAAGACGTTATATACATTTTTCCTAGGTGGCACCATATTAGTTTCGTCCCATTTCGTAGTTTTGTCAATATCTGATAACTCACAATTTCGTTTTCAATTAAATTAGGTTTATTCACATTCTAACACAATTTATATTGAGGTAGTAATGTTAATATAGCACATATTTTTGGGCCGAAACCCCTTTGAGTTTCGACCGATTTTGTAGTTTTTTGAATTACTCCACAATCGAAACTCTATTGTTTATGAAATAAATTATGTATACGTCTAGAATCAATAAAATATATATTCCAAATATTATTAGTCAAAATATAAGATCAAATGTTTTTAATCACTTGTATATAAGACGTTAAATACATTTTTCCTAGGTGAACATATTAGTTTCGTCCCAATTCGTAGTTTTGTCAATATCTCATCACTCACAACTTTGTATTCAATGAAATTAGTTTTATTCACATTATAACTCGATGTAAATTGAGGTAGTAATGTTAATATAACACATATTTTTAGGCCGAAATCAACTATTTTCTGTGATGGTACCCCTTTGAGTTTCGACCGATTTTGTAGTTTTTTTATTACTCCACAATTGGAAGTCTATTTTCGATTAAATAAATTTTGTGTTCTTTCAAAATCAATAAAATATATATTCTAAAAATTCTTAGTCTAAATATAAGATCAAATGTATTTTTCTCAATTGTATATAAGACGTTAAATACTTTTTTCCTAGGTGGCACCATATTACTTTCGTCCCATTTCGTAGTTTTATCAATATCTCATCACTCACAACTTCGTTTTCAACGAAATTAGTTTTATTCACATTCTAACTCGATATATATTGAGGTAGTAATGTTAATATATCACATATTTTTAGGTCAAAATAAACTATTTTCTGTGATGGTACGTACCCCTTTGAGTTTCGACCGATTTTGTAGTTTTTTATATTACTCCACAATCGGAACTCTATCTTGTATGAAATAAATTATGTATTCGTCTGGAATCGATAAAATATATATTTCAAATATTCTTAGTCAAAATATAAGATCAATTGTTTTTAATCACTTGTATATAAGACGTTAAATACATTTTTCATAAGTGACACCGTATTAGTTTCGTCCCATTTCGTAGTTTTGTCAATATCTCATCACTCACTACTTCGTTTTCAATGAAATTAGTTTTATTCACATTCTAACTCGATATATATTGAGGTAGTAATGTTAATATACACATATTTTTGGGTCGAAATCAACTATTTTATGTGATGGTACCCCTTTGAGATTCGACCAATTTTGTAGTTTTTTGATTACCCCTCAATCGGAACTCTATTTTCGATGAAATTAATTTTGTATTCTTTCAGAATCGATAAAATATATATTCAAAAAATTCTTATTCGAAATATAAGATAAAAAAAAATTTTCCTTAATTGTATATAAGACGTTAAATACTTTTTACCTAGGTAGCACCATATTAGTTCCGTCCAATTTCGTAGTTTTATCGATATCTCATCAGTCACAACTTCGTTTTCAATGAAATTAGTTTTATTCACATTCTAACTCGATATATAATGAGGTAGGAATGTTAATATAACACATATTTTTGGGTCGATATAAACTATTTTTTGTGATGGTACCCCTTTGAGTTTCAATTGATTTTGTAGTTTTTTGATTACCCCTCAATCGGAACTCTATTTTCGATGAAATAAATTTTGTATTATTTCAGAATCGATAAAATATATATTCTAAAAATTCTTAATCGAAATATAAGATCAAATATTTTTTTCCTCAATTGTATATAAGACGCTAAATACTTTTTACCTAGGTAGCACCATATTAGTTTCGTCCCATTTCGTAATTTTGTCAATATCTCATCACTCACAATTCGTTTTCAATGAAATTAGGTTTATTCACATTCTAACTCAATTTATATTGAGATAGTAATGTTAATATAACACATATTTTTGGGCCAAAATCAACAATTTTCTGTGAAGGTACCCCTTTGAGTTTCGACCGATTTTGTAGTTTTTTGATTACTCCACAATCGGAACTCTATTTTCGATGAAATAAATTTTGTTTTCTTCCAGAATCGATAAAATATTTATTCTAAAAATTCTTAGTCGAAATATAAGATCAAATGTGTTTTCTCAATTGTATATAAGATGCTAAATACTTTTTACCTAGGTGGACACCATTTTAGTTCTGTCCCATTTCGTAGTTTTATCGATATCTCATCACTCACAACTTCGTTTCAAAGAAATTAGTTTTATTCACATTCTAACTCGATATATATTGAGGTAGTAATCTTAATATATCACATATTTTTAGGTCAAAATCAACTATTTTCTTTGATGGTACACCTTTGAGTTTCAACCGATTTTGTAGTTTTTTATATTACTCCATAATCGGAACTCTATTTTGTATGAAATAAATTATGTATTCGTCTAGAATCGATAAAATATATATTCCAAATATTCTTAGTCAAAATATAAGATCAAATGTTTTTAATCACTTGTATATAAGACATTAAATACATTTTTCTTAGGTAACACCATATTAGTTTCGTCCCATTTCGTAATTTTGTCAATATCTCATCACTCACAATTCGTTTTCAATGAAACTAGGTTTATTCACATTCTAACTCAATTTATATTGAGATAGTAATGTTAATATAACACATATTTTTGGGCCGAAATCAACAATTTTCTGTGATGGTACCCTTTTGAGTTTCGACCGATTTTGTAGTTTTTTGAATTACTCCACAATCGGAACTCTATTTTTTATGAAATAAATTATGTATATGTCTGGAATCAATAAAATATATATTCCAAATATTATTAGTCAGAATATAATATCAAATGTTTTTAATCACTTGTATATAAGACGTTAAATACATTTTTCCTAGGTGACCATATTAGTTTCGTCCCGATTCGTAGGTTTGTCGATATCTCATCACTCACAACTTCGTTTTAAATGAAATTAGTTTTATTCACATTTTAACTCGATATATAATGAGGTAGGAATGTTAATATAACACATATTTTTGGGTCGATATAAACTATTTTTTGTGATGGTACCCCTTTGAGTTTCAATTGATTTTGTAGTTTTTTGATTACCCCTCAATCGGAACTCTATTTTCGATGAAATAAATTTTGTGTTCTTTCAGAATCGATTAAATATATATTCTAAAAATTCTTAGTCGAAATATAAGATCAAATGTTTTTTTCTCAATTGTATGTAAGACATTAAATACATTTTTCCTAGGTGACACCATATTAATTTCGTCCCAATTCGTAGTTTTGTCAATATCTCATAACTCACAACTGCGTTTAAAATGAAATTAGCTTTATTCATATTCTAACTCGATATATATTGGGGTAGTAATGTTAATATAACATATATTTTTGGGCCGATATCAACAATTTTCTGTGATGGTACCCCTTTGAGTTTCAACCGATTTTGTAGTGTTTTGATTACCCTTCAATCAGAACTCTATTTTCGATAAAATAAATTTGGTATTCTTCCAGAATCGATAAAATATATATTCTAACAATTCTTAGTCAAAATATAAAATCTAATGTTTTTTTCTCAATTGTATATAACACGCTAAATACTTTTTACCTAGGTGGCACCATATTAGTTTCGTCCCATTTCGTAGTTTTATCGATATCTCATCACTCACAACTTCGTTTTCAATGAAATTAGTTTTATTCACATTCTAACTCAATATATATTGAGGTAGTAATGTTATAATAACACATATTTTTGGGCCAAATTCAACAATTTTCTGTGAAGGTACCCCTTTGAGTTTCGACCGATTTTGTAGTTTTTTGATTACTCCACAATCGGAACTCTATTTTCGATGAAATAAATTTTGTTTTCTTCCAGAATCGATAAAATATTTATTCTAAAAATTCTTAGTCGAAATATAAGATCAAATGTGTTTTCTCAATTGTATATAAGATGCTAAATACTTTTTACCTAGGTGGACACCATTTTAGTTCTGTCCCATTTCGTAGTTTTATCGATATCTCATCACTCACAACTTCGTTTCAAAGAAATTAGTTTTATTCACATTCTAACTCGATATATATTGAGGTAGTAATCTTAATATATCACATATTTTTAGGTCAAAATCAACTATTTTCTTTGATGGTACACCTTTGAGTTTCAACCGATTTTGTAGTTTTTTATATTACTCCATAATCGGAACTCTATTTTGTATGAAATAAATTATGTATTCGTCTAGAATCGATAAAATATATATTCCAAATATTCTTAGTCAAAATATAAGATCAAATGTTTTTAATCACTTGTATATAAGACATTAAATACATTTTTCTTAGGTAACACCATATTAGTTTCGTCCCATTTCGTAATTTTGTCAATATCTCATCACTCACAATTCGTTTTCAATGAAACTAGGTTTATTCACATTCTAACTCAATTTATATTGAGATAGTAATGTTAATATAACACATATTTTTGGGCCGAAATCAACAATTTTCTGTGATGGTACCCTTTTGAGTTTCGACCGATTTTGTAGTTTTTTGAATTACTCCACAATCGGAACTCTATTTTTTATGAAATAAATTATGTATATGTCTGGAATCAATAAAATATATATTCCAAATATTATTAGTCAGAATATAATATCAAATGTTTTTAATCACTTGTATATAAGACGTTAAATACATTTTTCCTAGGTGACCATATTAGTTTCGTCCCGATTCGTAGGTTTGTCGATATCTCATCACTCACAACTTCGTTTTCAATGAAATTAGTTTTATTCACATTTTAACTCGATATATAATGAGGTAGGAATGTTAATATAACACATATTTTTGGGTCGATATAAACTATTTTTTGTGATGGTACCCCTTTGAGTTTCAATTGATTTTGTAGTTTTTTGATTACCCCTCAATCGGAACTCTATTTTCGATGAAATAAATTTTTTATTCTTTCAGAATCGATTAAATATATATTCTAAAAATTCTTAGTCAAAATATAAGATCAAATGTTTTTTTCTCAATTGTATGTAAGACATTAAATACATTTTTCCTAGGTGACACCATATTAATTTCGTCCCAATTCGTAGTTTTGTCAATATCTCATAACTCAAAACTTCGTTTAAAATGAAATTAGCTTTATTCATATTCTAACTCGATATATATTGGGGTAGTAATGTTAATATAACATATATTTTTGGGTCGATATCAACAATTTTCTGTGATGGTACCCCTTTGAGTTTCAACCGATTTTGTAGTGTTTTGATTACCCCTCAATCAGAACTCTATTTTCGATAAAATAAATTTGGTATTCTTCCAGAATCGATAAAATATATATTCTAACAATTCTTAGTCAAAATATAAAATCTAATGTTTTTTTCTCAATTGTATATAAGACGCTAAATACTTTTTACCTAGGTGGCACCATATTAGTTTCGTCCCATTTCGTAGTTTTATCGATATCTCATCACTCACAACTTCGTTTTCAATGAAATTAGTTTTATTCACATTCTAACTCAATATATATTGAGGTAGTAATGTTATAATAACACATATTTTTGGGCCAAAATCAACAATTTTCTGTGAAGGTACCCCTTTGAGTTTCGACCGATTTTGTAGTTTTTTGATTACTCCACAATCGGGACTCTATTTTTGATGAAATAAAATTTGCATTCTTCCAGAATCGATCAAATAATATTCTAAAAATTCATAGTCGAAAAATAAGATCAAATGTTTTTTCTCAATTGTATATAAGACGCTAAATACTTTTTTACCTAGGTGGCACTATATTAGTTTCGTCCCATTTCGTAGTTTTATCGATATATCATCACTCACAACTTCGTTTTTAATGAAATTAGTTTTATTCACATTCTAACTCAATATATATATATTGAGGTAGTAATGCTAATATAACACATAATTTTGGGCCGAAATCAACAACTTTCTATGATGATACCCCTTTGAATTACTCCACAATCAGAACTCTATTTTTTATGAAATAAATTATGTATACGTCTGGAATCAATAAAATATATATTCCAAATATTATTAGTCAAAATATATGATCAAATGTTTTTAATCACTTGTATATAAGACGTTAAATACATTTTTCCTAGGTGACCATATTATTTTCTTCCCAATTCGTAGTTTTGTCAATGAAATTAGTTTTATTCACATTCTAACTCAATATATATTGGCGTAGTAATGTTAATATAACACATATTTTTGGGTCAAAATCAACTATTTTCTGTTATGGTACCCCTTTGAGTTTCGACCGATTTTGTAGTTTTTTGATTACTCCACAATCGGAACTCTATTTTCAATGAAATAGATTTTGTATTGTTCTAGAATCGATAAAATATATATTCTAAAAATTCTTAGTCGAAATATAAGATCAAATGTTTTTTTCTCAATTGTATATAAGACGCTAAATACTTTTTACCTAGGTGGCACTATATTAGTTTCGTCCCATTTCGTAGTTTTGTCAATATCTCGTCACTCACAACTTCGTTTTCAATTAAATTAGTTTTATTCACATTCTTACTCAATATATATTGAGGTAGTAATGTTATAATAACACATATTTTTGGGCCGAAATCAACAATTTTCTGTGATGGTAGTACCCCTTTGAGTTTCGACCGATTTTGTAGTTTTTTATATTACTCCATAATCGGAACTCTATTTTCGATGAAATAAAGTTTGTAATCGTTCGGAATAGATAAAATAAATATTCCAAATATTCCTAGTCAAAATATAAGATCAAATGTTTTTAATCATTTGTATATAAGACGTTAAATACATTTTTCCTAGGTGACCATATTAGTTTCGTCCCAATTCGTAGTTTTGTCAATATCTCATCACTCACAACTTTGTTTTCAATGAACTTTGTTTTATTCACATTCTAAGTCGATATATATTGAGGTAGTAATGTTAATATAACACATATTTTTGGGTCAAAATCAACTATTTTCTGTGATGGTACGCCCCTTTGAGTTTCGACCGATTTTGTAGTTTTGTGATTACCCCTCAATCGGAACACTATTTTCGATGAAATAAATTTTATATTCTTCCAGAATCGATAAAATATATAATCTAAAAATTCTTAGTCGAATTATAAGATCAAATGTTTGTTTCTCAATTGTATATAAGACTCTAAATACCTTTTACCTAGTTGGCACTATATTAGTTTCGTCTCATTTCGTAGTTTTGTCAATATCTCATCACTCACAACTTTGTTTTCAATGAAATTAGTTTTATTCACATTCTAAGTCGAAATATATTGAGGTAGTAATGTTAATATAACACATATTTTTTGTCTGAAATCAACTATTTTCTGTTATGGTACCCCTTTGAGTTTGGACATATTTTGTAGTTTTTTGAATTACTCCTCAATCGGAATTCTATTTTCGATTAAATAAATTTTGTTTTCGTCCGGAATAGATAAAATATATATTCCAAATATTCTTAGTCAAAATGTAAGATCAAATGTTTTTAATCACTTGTATATAAGACGTTAAATACATTTTTCCTAGGTGGCACCATATTAGTTTCGTCCCATTTCGTAGTTTTGTCAATATCTCATAACTCACAACTTCGTTTTCAATTAAATTAGCTTTATTCATATTCTAACTCGATATATATTGAGGTAGTAATGTTAATATAACACATATTTTAGGGTCGAAATCAACAATTTTCTGTGATGGTACCTCTTTGAGTTTCGACCGATTTTGTAGTTTTTTGATTACTCCTTAATCGGAACTCTATTTTCGATGAAATAAATTATGTATTCGTCCGGAATCGATAAAATATGTTTCTTGCACAACACGTTTTCCAGTCATCGGACTGTGTTGACCACCGTCCGGTCGCCCGTGTTGACCAGCGTTCAACCGCCCATATGCACCGTCCAGTCTATTGTCTTATGAAGCATCGTCCACATCTATAGTATAGCATAAACGGTGAACATTAATACATAAATTAGGTCGGTAATTAATTATATACCTTCCTGACTCATTGGTCTACTTCAAAAGCATTTTAAATTAAAAAAATATTTACTAGATAAGGGAAGGGGGGAGAGAAGAGAAGGCAACGTATTGCTTAGTTAAATGGACGAATTTTGGTGTAAATTTTTTCTGATGTACGTAACTAAAGGTGAGAGTGAATATATATTTTTTACCGATTTAATATATTTTAATAATACAGATGAAGGATAATTTATACAGTTAGGTCCTGAATTGTTTAGACTAAGCCTAACGAGTATATTTGAGATTAGTTAGTGGGTAGCAATCTCATCTATGATTTGGGCCTAATTTCTCATTAGGCCCATTGTGCAATGAAGGAAAAAGATGGACTGAATTTCTCACTAGGCCCATGATGCTTTATACTACCTAAATATTTCGATTTTGAGTCTTGAAAATTATAAAAAAAAAAAAAATCATGAGAGTAATTTGGTAAATTTCGTATATACACTTCATATATACATTAACTCGATACGAAATGAATCTCATAAATTTTATAAATTAATTCTAAAACCTACTATAGTTACAAACCGAAATATAATCAAGCACACCAAATATAAATTATATTTATACATATACTTGTATATCAAAATTATTTAAATATATAGATATGTTAAGATTAACTTAATACATATATAATGTGAATATCGTTACGGATTATGTATTTACTAATAACAATTTTATGTCATTAGTATCTCACTTCACCGTACAATAATAGGAATATCCCTGATTTGTCCTACACCCTCTCCTTCGCCCTCCCGACCCGTGAAATCGTTAATCTCCCGCTCGAAAACGATCTCTTCATCCTCTCCGATGAGCGCTTACCCTCATCCGAAACCCTAATTCCTACGTGTCCACTCTTGCATTCCGACAGACTCTTAGCTGTCTTAGAATTCTCAGGCGGATGATCCTCCACGTCATCGTCTTCATCCTCTCTCATTACATCTGCGACAGTTGTTTGACACCAATGTCCTGTCGAAAACGACCTCCTCATCGGTCTCCAACCTTCTTCTCGAACCTCAATGATGACGTCGTCGTTGTTTCTCTCACCTGGATCCTCTGTTTCTGCTCTTTCCACGGCCACCGGAGATGAAGAAGAAGAGGAAGGGGAAGTTTCTTTCTCCGGTGGCGGCATCATCGGGAAGACAATGTCGGAGCGACAGAGGGGACAGCTCGGATGAGATTTTAGCCACGTGTCAATACAAGGGACGTGGAAAGGGTGGGTGCATTTTGGTAGTAACCTAACGCTTTCTCCCTCCTCGAACTCGCTTAAACAAACCGAGCACGTCCCTTCGATAGCGCCAGCGCCTTTCTTGTACTTAACTACCGCAATGGACTGAATCACAGCCTCGTCAATGCCGTTGTTTAGGCTAAACCACCGTTCACGGCCGGAAAGACCGCCGGAAACTGTAGGAACGCCACCACTGTCTACTAGGGTCTGCCTCGTTGAGCCGCTTCTGCAGTATTTTGAGATTAGGGTATAGTAGGAGACTAAGAGGATAGCGCTTGCTAGAATCCCGATTATGGCGATCACCAGAGGGGAGAAGTTGAAGGGGGAAGAAGAATTGACTTGTCCGGCCAGTTCAATGGGAGGAGGCGGTGGCAGAGCGAAGTAGCATAACTGAGGGCAGTTAAGGCTGCAGATACCTTGGGAGCAGTCTCTGTTGGTGATGTATGGAATCCATGTTGGTGGGTTGTCGATTCCTCTAGAAGCCATTGTTGATCTGCGGAAGCTTCGTTCTAAATCATGTGTCAATCGTTATGGAAGAGATGTTTAGCTAGGGTTTCTGTTATGAAATAGAGAGGTAGCTTGGAGTGGAAGAGAGCGCGAGGAAGAAAAGAAAGAAGGAAGGAGGGGGGAAGTGTGTGGAGTGTTAGTGATGGTTAATAATTCTCGTTTCCACCCTTTTTTTTGCTTTTGGTATCTTTCTTCATCCATCTTTTTCTTTTTCTTTTTGCTTTTGCTTTATATATAGAAGAGAATTTAGTAAATATGATAGAATATAAATAGCAGTACATAATATAAATAATAACACTATAGAATATAAAATCAAGGCTAATCTTTTTTCTTCTTTTTTTTTGGTCGCTAATCTAATGGTTAAAGTTTAAGATTGATTTTAAACATTTTATACGTGTATAATTGAAAATCATATTCTCTAATGTACCCTTTTATAAATAATAATATCTATCTGAAATTTTAAATGTTAGGGAAATGGGTAAAGTATATAATAATTTTGTTGACTAGTCGAGTCATCTTTGTTGGGAAATCTCTGAAAGTGCACAATGCTTTGGTGCCATTCTTCTGTCTTTCTGATGTGGTTGAGAAACTTGTAGCAAGAGATAGCATTTACCAAATACTTTGGAAGTTTTACTTTATCAAATAGAAAATGTTGAAAATGATGCTCTATGTTAGTATAAAATTTCATCAGTTGCATTATTATTATTATTATTTTTATAATAAATATATTATTATGTTGAAACGGTATTAATTAGATGCACCTTTCATCAATTTTTGGTAAAAGAATTTCATTAAAATTTTTACAAAAATGCAATAATTAGTCAAATATTTTTTTAAATGTCATAATTAAATTATTGTAATTTACACTTATTTCACTTCAATTCAACTTAGGTTTGTTTGCGAGTTAACCAAAGACTCTGCATTAAGACTCAATTGAATAATACTTGGCTAGAGCCTAACTAAGGATCCATTGCTTTAGGTCCTCATCCATATCTTCTCGTCAATTCGTATGTGAGTTGGTTGGGGTGTGACCCAAACTATGGATTTACTGGTTATTGAATCGGTACTCAATAGTAACATTAGTGTAAGTTGAGTTTAGTTGGAATGTTCAAAAATTATTAATTTAATTTTATAAATATGAAACTATTTAACATACTTTTGGATGTACAATTAACGAAAATATTAATTACTATCATTTTCATACATTTTGAACCATAAAAAAATTGAGTTCAAAACCCACTTTGAGTAAAATGTTGGACCATCTTCAAATTTTTTCTAATGATGATGATAATCAGATATCAAAACTAGCATATCAAATTGGATAGACTATGAGAAATAAATATAAATAGTAAGATAGAAGAACATTTTAAACTTTTTTCAGATTCAGTTCATCGTATTTTATATAATTGTTTCTTCATTTCTTATATTAAACCTTTATTTATTTTTTTCCTTTTTTAAAAAATATAAAAAAAAATACAGTGGCATATTTGCATGTGTAGAGAATAAAGATTTTTTTTCAAAAAGTGTTACTATTAAAAAAAAAATTGAAAAAATATATATGGTAAAAATATTTTTAGGAATATATCCATAGGCGCAGGGGTAACTGTGTCGCACCTATGCCATAGGCGCTTATAAAAGCGTAGGAAACCCTACGCAGACAGACCCGCCGCACCCGTCTCTGCAGATAGACCCACGCCACGCCAGCTCCCTTCGGTCCTCCGTTCAGCTCCAGCCGCCGCCGCGCCTCAGTCTCCGCGCTCAGCTATAGCCCGCCGCCTGAGCTTCCTCCAGCCAGCCCGTGCCCCCGTCGTCGCCTCCCGTGCCTCCACCCAGCCTCCAATACAGCCGTGCCCGTGCCCCCGCCGAGCTGCTGCCGTCGTCCCGTGCCCCCGAGCTGCTGCCGACCCCGCCGCCACCCATCCCGTCGTGCCACAGCTCCTCTCCGACGAAAGGTCTGTGTTTTATATATATATATATTTATTTATTTTATAAATATATGCTGTATAAAAATTGTTTATAGAATTTGTAATTGTGCTAATTATTAGTAATTATACATGTTATGAATAATTGTTAGTAATTATTATGCTAATTATATAATTAATCATTATTAGATAATGATTAGTAAAAAAAATGTGGAAAAAAATATAAATTGTTAGAAATTAAAAATTTATACTGTTTAATTGTAGAGTTATCATGTCGCCGCGTGCACTTGTTACAAATCAGTCGCGTGGTCCAAATGTTGTAAATGTTGGTCATTTGGATCGGTCGGTCCTTTGGGGACAAGACCAACATCGTTCATCGGATCTAAGTGGTAACCAACAGATTGATTTTCGATGTTCAAAATTCGAAGAAAATTTAATTTCAGAAGAAGCGAAAACCATTGTGCAAGCTGTTGGTTTATGGGATGTGGTTGTTATGTCACATCCCAAACTCGATCCAAAATTACTGACATCATTGTGCGAGCGATGGCGGCCGGAGACACATACATTTCATCTGAGACATGGGGAGATGACGATCACGCTTGAGGACGTAGCCGTGATTCTTGGACTTCGTATACACGGAGATCCAATAACAGATGATTATGCAGCTGAGGAAGACATGGATGCTGCAGGTCTTGAATTATTAGGTCTGAACTTACAAGATCGTAAAGATTTTGTTAAGTTGACTACGTTACGACAACATCTTTATCATCCTCATCTTACCGCCGAACAACAAGCGAGGACATTTATGCTCATTTTACTCGGTGGTGTGCTGCTTACAACGACAAAGAAAACTAATGTGTCGTTAATCTACTTAACACTGCTGAGGGATTTAGAAAGAGCGACTCATTATAGTTGGGGATCAGCTGTTTTGGCTGCTACATATCGGGGATTGTGTGAAGCATCTGAGCTTAACGCTGCCACATTCTCAGGCTGTGCCATATTAGTACATGTATTCCATATGATAGTTTTGTATGAATATTTAGAATTGATTGTTTAATTTTATTACTTTTTGTACACTACAGTTATGGTCGTGGGAGCACTTCCATGTTGGTCGTCCCGTGCTCCAGGGTGAAGTGCCTGGTGGAGAGTTGCATCCCATAGGATACAGGTTGATTTTAAATTTTATTTGACAACAAATTGTTTATGTAATATTGATGAGATCGTAATTGTGAATATTTTTCTTAATAGGTGGTCATTTCTAAAACGATCGTTTAGTCACCAAATTAGAACTTCTAATTTGGTGTACTATAGGGATGACTTGGAGTCTCAGTCAACTGATCAGGTACCATATTGGAATCCATATGTCTTATCTATATTGAGAACATTATTAACCGTACCTTATATTTGCGAAAAACTTTCAATATTAGGTGACATGGATGTCGTACAGTCCCTTTAGGTTGGCCACTGCACCCCCTATCTGTCGTGATCGACCGAGTTATTCTGAGTGAGGGTGCCACTTATCCATTTTAATGTGGTCGAGTGGCACCGTCCAGATAGAGTCATGCGACAATTTGGAATGCAGCAGCACATTCCAGAGATAACTCATGCTGAAGTTCAGGATCATGTGAGGCTGCATAAGATATTAAGGAAATGTGCGCAGGGGGAGCGTTGTTGGACAACAATGCACCAAGGTATGATCGCACTGTGGAAGCGCCTATTCCATAGGCGCGTCCCAGGAAAGCATTTATTCACATTTTCCTAAAATGTTTTCGACGGTATCTACTTTTTCAAATTTTTTTCCTAACCTATATATTTTTTGAAAAAATTCGAGAATAAAAAAGCAAGCTATGTAGTTCGATCGTTTTTCCTTTACACCGCATCTCATTATAGTTTTTAAAATTTTAAAGATAAGAGGTGACTTTTCCAAGTCACCCATTAGTTATGTTGTCCAACTTTTATATGATTTTGTATTTATTAACCTAACTGATTATAATGTGTACGTAAATAAATTTTATTGGGACACATTATAAATTTCGGTACAATATAATAAATTTTAACCTTGTAGATGATGGGCTGTCAGGCTGCACTGCAACTTTTGCCCTATTTTTCAACCTTCTTGTCTCATTGGATTCTCTTTTTCACTCTCATTTATTTCGAGCACCGTGTACAGTTGTTAAAACTTAAAACCCCAGAAAGAAAGCAATGGCTCTGAACAACAACGTCATCGGCGCCATAAACTTCGTCGCCGTACTCCTCTCCATCCCTGTCATCGGCACCGGAATCTGGCTAACCACCGCACCTGCTGATTCCTGCGTCAAGATCCTTCCATGGCCAACCATCCTCCTCGGAATCCTCATCCTCGCCGTTGCCCTAGCGGGCTTCATCGGAGGCTTCTGGCGCATCCAGTGGCTACTGGTCGTCTATCTAGTCGGAATGTTGGTTCTCATCGTACTGTTGGCGTGTCTGGTCGTGTTCGTCCACATGGTGACGGTGCGCGGCCATGGCCTACCTGAGCCAAGCAGGGCTTACTTAGAATACAAGTTGGAGGACTTCTCGTTGTGGATGAGGAAGAGGGTTCGGTCGTCGTATAAGTGGGACCGGATCAGGAGCTGCCTGAGCTCGACGAGCATCTGCCCTGAGCTCAACCAGAGCTACCGCATGGCTCAGGATTTCTTCAATGCTCGCATAAGCCCTTTGCAGGTAAATACACATATTCCGTAATAATCTTCTTCCCACTTCTTTAATAATTGATCTTCGTGTCTATAACGTCGCATTTTGGCTATATATTTACAGTCCGGATGCTGCAAGCCGCCTACACAATGTGGATACACTTTCATCAACCCTACCTACTGGATCAGCCCAATCAACACCGTGGCCGACATGGACTGCCTGCAATGGAGCAACGACCAGAACCAACTATGCTACAGCTGCGACTCCTGCAAGGCAGGGCTCCTAGCTAACCTCAAGAAAGAGTGGGGCATAGCCGACATTGTCCTCCTCATCACCTTGATAGGCCTCATCGCGGTTTACTTATTCGGCTGTTGCGCGTTTCGGAACGCCAAAACCGAGGACTTGTTTCGTAAGTACAAGCAAGGCTACACTTGAAGAGTGGCCAGTGTCTATTTGTCTTGTCTCTTGTGTTTGGAGGGTATTTTGGGAACTCTGTGTGGAGATTGATGACTTTAGTGCACTAAATTGGATAGTATGGGATCCTTTTTCTTCATTGGTTTCACATTTGGAAAAGGTGTAAATTAGGGTTTGTGGGTGTTGATGTGGTTTGCCTTGGTGTTCGAGTAAAGTTGTCGAGATGTGCAGATGCCATTGAAAAAGCAGCATCTATGTTGACTACTTTTCCGTTGAAAAAAGTTCTCTCTCAAAATACAAAATGATTTAAATTTTGAATCATTTATACAATTTTTTTTTATCGAAGTAATGTTAGGACAACATGCTCCGGAGTAGTCACGATCTCCGGAGTAAAAGCAATACCTCTACACTAAAAGTGTTCGTTGGTCCAAAATCATGTACCGGAAAATAGGGGTGGCAAAATCCGATAATCCGCCCACGGTCGTGTTTGGATCAGGAATTTTGATCAATTGATCATTTTAGCCCAACCTGTAAATAACATGTGATACTACGAGTCAGGTTTGGGTATGAATGTTTGACTCCAGGGTCAATCCATAACATTTTTATAATATGTTAAAATAATAGATTTTTTTTGTATGAATGGGTTTCCGTGGGTTATAGGGATCCAACGGGTCAGTCTGACCCAACCCTTTCATTTCTGACGGGTCATTTTGACCAGCGGGTTAGTAGGTCAATCTGTGGGTCGGTTCGGGTTTGAAAAATTGACCAATACTATTTCGCGGATCAGGGGGTCCATGACACGACCCAAGGCCGACACAACTCATGGATCGACCATGACCCGTTTTCCCACCCATACCGGCAAAGTTGCACCCCGAACTTAAGCCACAGTGGACAACTTTTGTTTAAAGAAGCAAAAGCATTGGCACACGTACGTGACCTTGAACCTTCTTAGGTTCTGCCGAGTCAGGTTGACCCATCGGTCTTAGCTGAGCCCTAACCGAGGGTCTAGAGTTGGACCACAACTGTAATCTAAGTGATGATTTGCGTCTCTCAAATGGTGTTGTTTAACGTGCACTGATGAGAAGAAATGGTATTCTAACATATTGAAATAGGGCAGTGGGCCGATCTCAACCACCCTATTTCAACAACTATTACCAATTCAAAGTCCATGTCTCCCAAGCCTATGAAGCCTCAATGCAGAAGCCTTTCAAGTTCAAACCTCAGTCACATAAAAAAAGACCAAAAGGGCAAAAGGGTAATGATTTTCCGAACCGGATCTAATGCCGAACAACTAGACCGATTGGAGAATATTCTCTCTTTCACAGTCCGGATAAAGGTTTAATTAGTAATTAATGGCACACCAAATATATTTTTTTATCACCCCTAATTTTTTTTGACCAAAAAAAAACTAGCGGTGATAAAAAAAAATTATTTGGACTGAATTAACGACAAGACTGGCTCAATTAAGACCGAGATCGAGCGAGCATGTTTTTTTCTTCAAGGTCAGTCTCGATCTCAGTCTCTAGTTTTTTCCCCAAAAACTCGACTAAGACCGGCACGACCCCACTTTGAAGAAAACCCTAAAAATTCATGATATAACTCTTGAAACACTAGTAATTCATGACCTTAAAGTATTCAATCACTCTTGAATCGGTTTCATAAGGGAAGTGAGACGGAAGATGAGAAGCGAGCGACTTCAAGACCAAAACTTCAGTAATTTCTTTTGTCAATCAAACTGTATTATTTTGCCAAAAGTTTCGATCAAAGACTGAGACTGACCCGAGTAAAACAAAACCGACTCAAATGAGCTTTTTTTTATGAAAGTCATCTCGGTCTCGGTTCTTCGTCAAACCGAAATTTCGGTCTCACTACTGCATTATTAGTGAGGCAGGCAATTAGGTAATGTAGGTGAGTTGACAAATCCAACCAATCAACTGTCAACAGGTGTGGATGGAAAAGACTTGGTAAAGGAAGTTGACATCATAGCTTAGCAAAGATCAATCCCAATAGACCGACCTTTCATACATTTTTTAAGTATTTTGCAAACCTTTTAAATAATTTGACGAGACTTGAATTGAATATATCTTATGTTAAATAAGACTACGAAAATCTGCTTAATTTAACCAATATAAACTTGCATTATATCGACTTCACATCGGGTCACTCAAGTCGTTGCGAAGTCAAACATGTTTATAATTTAATTGTCTCAATCATAGTATTATGTCTGATAATATTGTCTAGAAGATATTTAAAATAATGATAGACAATAGTATGGATGAAAGAAAAATCAATCTAAGGTTACTTAACTAGTAATTCACAAAACATGAAGGAGAAGAAAAATAGATGACTATTTATTATTCTAATTAATAAATGTAATCAGACAATATGAAATATTTTTAAAAATTAACACAAAATTCTATTTTAATTATATATAAAAAAAATGCATGGAATATATATGGTTAAAGCACTTTAAAATTTTAAATTATTTTACAATTTTCGATTCTCTTGATTTAAATATTGTATATATATATATATATAGCCTTAGCTAGCTCCTTTATTCTGCTCCTCTCAGTATGGTTTCCACTTGTCCACCACTGCACTCTTATTGATATTTCTCCAACACTAAAGATGATAGAGAGTCCACAACTTAAAGCTTACTTTAAAATGTCGCTTTCATTATATATGTAGTACATCTAAAGATTTGATTATATTATTTTGGATACATAGAATAGAATTATTTAATTTTTATTTATTTATAGTTTATAGTAATACACCAGTGATGAATTTGTGTTTTTTTTTGGCCACAAACTTCCAGTGATGAATGGGATAAGGGCAAAATGTGATGTTTATCTATCTACTTCTTCATTATATAATAGAAATTCATAATAGCCAACCCTAACCTACCCAAGATCACTCTTCTTGTCCTTTTCCCCCTCCTGCTTTTTAGGAGAACTCATTCTTATCCTACATACTATTTCTAGATGTTTTAAAATATTAAATTTAATTGTATCAATTTATAAATTACCAATGATAGTTTGACCAAAAAAAATTACCCATGATAATTTATTAGTGTTGGGACATGAATTCTTAGTGCTAACTAGAAGTTGAATAAGCGCATGATGGTAATCACAAATTTTTGCTCGAGCTCATATGTAACTGCCAGAAGGAGAGCGCGAGTTTCTCTCAGTCTCATTTCGATACTTAAATGTGTATATTTGCGTTGTATGAACTCAAAATGTATTTAATGTATGTAAATCAGAAGTATTTATAAGGATAAAATACCAAACCGTTTTTGGTAACCGGATCTCTATGTATATTTGTCGTTGTGGCTATAAGAATAGCGAATATTACGGTTATCACGTAATATTACAGTTGCCTTATACGATCTTTGTAGAATATGTATCTGAGATATGCGTGACAAAATTTTTGTATATTCGAAATCAGTTATGGGAACAGGGATGAGAGATTGGACTCTCTTGGCGAACACTCTATGGCGAGCACCCAGAAGATTTTGACTGTGGTATTGACGACCACTTTGGTTTAGGATTTGATACAACACCGCTCTATGGGTTCGAGCTTACCCTAAGTGCGAGTCAACCCAGTTTTAAAATGTTTGAGTCTACCCCTCTGAAATTATATTTGACCAATAAAACTTTGTGGAGTTTGTGCCGTATCGGGCCGTTACTATCTATACCTAAGAATTAGAAATGTCACTACTACAAATTTTATGAGGTTTGTAAATTTATTAGAAAATTGACTAATATAGTTTAGTTGATTTGGTAGGGGTGTAATGTCTTTCAACATTAGTGTCGACCTGATTTTCAATTTAATTTTTTAGTCAATTCAATCATAAATTAATTTATTTGTGAAAATATATATTATAAAATTACATTTATTTTAATATTTTTTATTCAAACTAAAACATTGGTTTAAAAAGTAACTCATTTACCGCCACTTCAAGGAGATGTAACATTTTTTTCTGAATACAAATAATTATAAAATACCCACGTAACCGAAAAAGAAGAAGATATTATATATTTTTGTTTGTCACGACATGCATTATTTGGCGAGGTATCTCGCCTTAACATCAATAACAAAGCTAGTGGGTCCCTCCGAAACAAAACCTGTCCACCTCTTCGTTACCACCTCCGCCGAAACACTCCACGTGGTCTACGGTTCAACTCAGCGTTGCCACGTGGTGTTGCGCTGGACGGTCCGCATCTCACGTCGGTAGAAGCAAAGCCTGGACGTGGCTACACGGTAATAATATTTCACTTGAGAAGATAGTCGAAAGGCCTTGACAGTTTAGTTAGTTAGGTACACGTCTCTTCAGCAACGGAGGAGACAATCGACATTACAGAATATGTGTTCCACGTGTCGATCGGTCTTTGCTGCTTAAACACCTGTTTTAGGGTATAATTGCTCCCACAGTACGTATATAGCTAAACAAGATATATAATGTTGAATTTACTAGTCCACAATTAGAGAAGGACTAGATGAATCAATCCTATATAGGTAAGGGTTGAATACATTTACGAAGTCAACGGTCTTTTATCTACATCTAAAATTAAAAATAATATAACAATTAACAAGCATCATGTCATTTTAAAAAGGTCTATTGACAAATTTGAGTTTATAATTCGTTGGGTTTAAATTGTATATGGAAAACACACTTAAAAGTCTCCTCTCGAAGACATAAAAGTAATTTGTTTTTTTGAGAGTAAAATATGATTTTATCTTTAATGTTTGTATTAAAATTGAGAGAAAAATTTAGGTCAAAACTTTTATAATGAACAAGTTGGTCTATGTCAAAATCTCATTGTTCACATACCATAGTTCTAGATCAAGGGCTCAAACCCTAATTCTTATGATTTGATGAGCAGCTCTAATTGAATTGTGACTCAACCCCTAACTCAAGTATAATATCTAGTAAAGTTTTGAATGGTTAAATCGTAACATTTTTATAAGTATTTTATTTTTTATAATTTTTAAAATATAGATTCTATTAAATTGAAAGATTAATAAAATTAATATCTAAACATGAAAACTAATATTTTGAAAAATAAACTTTAAGAATAAAAATTCATTTTAATTTATAAAATCTCCAAACATTTTACAAGTGTAAAAAATACTACTTAACTTCAATACAAACAGTTTTGTGGCAGAATTGTGGACTATTAGAGATGAGTTAACTATGACCAAGAATGTATGAGTGCAAGCCCCACGTGTGGAATCTGATGCACAAGAAGCTATAAACTTGTTATGGGAAGAAAACTATTTAGATAGCCCACTGACACCCTTAATTTTCGATTGTATGAAGTTGATTGTGGAGTTCAAGAATTTCAAGATCCGACATGTCTATCGTGAAGCTAATGGAGTAGTTGACACATTGAAAAAAGAAGCGGTGCTTCTAGAAGATAACTTTCAAGTTTTATTGAATGCTTATTAGGTGTTATGAATATTCTGTTATTTGATGGAGATAGAAAACCAACCTCTATATTAATTATAAATAATGATAGCTAAGCGTATGTAATTTTAATACTTCTTAACTAATAAAAAAAAAACTTCAATACAAATTCTTATTTATATTAAAACTATTGAAGACAAGCACACATCACAGTATATCTCTTTCCTTTCCTATTATTAATATTTTTAAAGAAAGTAAAAATGTGGTCTACGCAATTGAAGAGTTTGTGTTTGACCCATCACTTCCCACTCACGGACAACGATGGCAACCGGTGGGCCCTACCAGAAAACCCACTTGGTTAAGAAAGAAAAACCCAAGCAGATTCCTCCATTTAAGGGCCCCACACGGGCAATGCGATGGCTGCTAACCTCGACGAGAAGTTATCCCGTGCAATCCGTTACGACATATGTGTCACTTGAACAGCCAATCAGAAGTCCGACACCACATTGGTTTGACTATTTGAGTCTATTAAGACACACGCCGTTGTTTTCCACCCATTAATAATTAATATGTAAGGAAACCATCGCATTCGCAATTCAAACACTATTTGAATAAAATATCTTTTAAAAAATTTCGGACAAAGTCATTCAAATATATATTATAAAAAGGAGTTAAAATAGCAATACACAAAATGTGAAAGATATTGTTAGTATATAAAAAATTGTACGTATTTCATACATAGGATAAGTCTAAAAATAGTTTAATGTGTTCGAAAACAACAGTAATTATTACACTTCTATTAATTATTCATTGATTTTTTTGTTAAATAGCTTTTAAATTTATAAAGTTTTTTTTCCCAACATAAATCATCTTCATTCAAACTCCGAACCCGTAATATCCAAAATACAAATTGAAATAAAAGAAGGCGGATGTATTAATGTCCAGTTTATCGGACACATCCCCTGTCTGGATTTTCTTGCAATCCAGTTTGCGCATCTATTTGCGCTTCTTCTTACAAATTCCCATTTGATGGTCGGGATTCTTCTTGCCACATTCAGAATATCTTTGATAATGTTTTTGATCTCCCAGCAGCACTCTTCATCCGGTTTCGTTAGCCCCTGTATAAGTTCTTTAGCATCCGACTCTATTATCACATGAGTCCAATTATTATACAAAGCTAATTCCACCGCTTGTAACATCGCTCTCGCCTCCGTCATGATGGCACTCCCGTCTCTCCCGGAAGTGTTCCGCCCGGCAATCACAATTCCCCGCCAGTCTCTCGCCACAACTCCTGTTCCCGCCTTTCCTGTTTTGGGGTCCCACGCTCCATCACAATTGAGCTTGATCGTTCCTATACTTGGTCGGCACCATCTAGGTTGTCGACATTGCCCATTTGGTGTTAAGTCGTTCGGTTCAGCTCGGGTCACCCTCCAACAGTCCTCGGCAAGGTCGCGCGCTGCATCTATCACCTTGTTTGGTATTGGGTCGGTCCCCTCGTACACGGCTCGACACCGTTCCTTCCAAATTTCCCACACGAGGCACTCCGCGCGTAAGCGGTTCTTCTCTCCATCCGGGCCTCCCTCAACCTGCATTCGCATTATTTGTAGGAGCCATCCCGCACGCATCTCCTCGTTCATTTGGTCCCATCGCATGCCCATACCGCCGAGCCACACCCTCCTCGCCCAAGCACATTCGAACAGCGCATGGTTTACATCTTCCTCCTCCGTGCAAAACGTGCATCTCGATGTCACCCCTATGCCACGCTTCGCCAATATCTTGAAGACCGGTATCGCATTGTGACCTGCTTGCCATAGAAAGGTTTTTACCTTGGGTGTTGATCGACTAAATTTATAAAGTTAACTAAATACTTTTTCAAAAATTACAATTATACCCTATAAACTTGTATAAATATAATAAAATTCTGAATTAATTTAACCCCAATCATCCTGGCGTAGTTTCGAACCCAAAGCAAGTTGCCCAATATCAGAAACCTAGTTTGAGTTTGAACCCAAATTAGATCACCTAAGGTTTAAGATATGGTCTCAATACTTTTTCAAAAACTACAATTATACCCTATAAACTTATATAAATATTATAATAAAATTCTAAATTAATTTGACCCCAATCAGAATTTCATGGTGTAGGTTTGAACCCAAACAAAGTCACCCAAGATCAGAAAACTCGTTTGAGTTCGAACCCTAATTAGATCACCTAAGGTCTAAGATTTTGTATGAATTCGAATTCATACTGGAAGATTTCAGTTAAGACTTTTAATTATAACTCCAATCGGTTGACCATGTTATAGGACCCTGATTAGATATTAAGTATAGTATCAATTTTTAAGGTACAAGTTTTAAAAAAAAAAATCAATTAATTTTATAATATTGAATGAAATTTTTTAACAATAAATTGACAGAATGACCTATTACAATTCAAACAAGTTAAACCATTCACCATAGGAAGAAAAAAAACATACTATTGCAAATGAAAATTTATACATGTTTAACTTTGCATTATCATTTATTCCATCATCACCACCATACTAAATATGAACATACTTATCTAGGAAAGGATAGATTTTTGTTCACACCCACTACTTTAGTGCCCACCCTAAGCACCCCCAAACTATATTTACATTTCACATGAGACATAAAACTATATTACCATTACCCAAAACCTTTGTATAAACACTTTAAAACCCCACTAGCTTACATTTTATTGTCCTATCTAGTCCCTTCAAAGTGGAATATTTATAGTTATAATAGTATATATGCACAGGCTCCTTCAGTCCCAAATTCACCCCGATCTTTTCCTATAACTATAATATACAGACCAGACTATATACGGTGTAACATTCAGGTACCGGCATCTGCATCGGATAGACCGAAACTAGGGTACTGAACTCGAGAGCGGTGTGGAACGGAAAACATCGGGATGTGAAGAGGCATTGAGAGAGACTGAGGGGACCTTCTTGTAAAATTAGTATTCTATTATCAGTCCAACCATGGGGGCTCGATGGGGAATTCCCTTCCTCCGTTTGGCAATTCGGTAATTTGGCGCGGTTGGTGGCGGCGTCGACGGTGTGAAGCTCTGGAATCTACTGTTCTTGATGTGTCGGCCGCCGCTGCTACTGCTGTACGAATCCTCCGAGTCTGAACCGACTGCTAGCGGTTTCTTGATCCTCGGCTTCCTCACAAAATTCCTCGATGTACCAGTTATCTGGAAATCAAGAACTGATCAATCGAAATGAATATGGATATCAAGAAAAATAAATTTCATCTGGTTTCATTGAACTTCTCGAAATTCCGACAAATTTGTAGAACCGAGAATGGAGGGCGTCGGAAAACGACAATACCTTACAGCCGAGAGAGCAGAAGCGGAAGGAGTCGAGGAGGCTGCGCTCGCAGACCTCGCAGGTGTTGGTGACACCCTTGCCGGGCCGTGGCTGCGGCCGCTCGTTCAAAAACACGACGCGAGCGCTATTAATGATATATGTCTGGACGCCGGTGATGTCCAGCACTTTCTGTATCTCATTGACCCTTATGACATCGTGATACGAGGATCTCCTAATCTGTTATAACAAAGCGTAGGAAACACGATCAGATTGAAGGAAGATGAATCAAATGACCTTATGATCATGTCTTTGTAATTAAGTCAACGAATCCTTCAAATATGATTTCAATGGCCAAGATGAAGATTCAGCTGTGATAGAGCACTGCCATTCAAAAACTATAATTGGAAGCCATGTTTGATAAAAACAGAGTAGTATGATTCCGAAATAGAGTAATATAGCATCTACAACACAGAGCATTCAAACGAGGGAAAATAAAAAGGTTTCATTTTTAGCATCAATGGCGGGAAGATGCTAAAAAATGTAGAATCTTTCATCTTTAGTGAGTTGGACAAGAACTCATACCTGAATGACACGATGGTCTTTGTGGTAGCCGGTGCAGAGAGAGCATAGAGCGCCATTCATGCAATCTAAGCAATACATATTGCACTCGCTCTTGTGGGAATCGGCGTGGGCCTTGCACTGCCCGAAGAATCGCTCTCCGAGCAGAGGCTTCAGCCACAGTGGCCACCTGTTGTCGCCGTTGTCAAAACTTCCGGCACCCTGTTTCAGTCAAATACCGAATCAAAATCATCCGACAGAAATGTTTTTCACGGAGCTCTTAATAGATGTAAAACAAAGAGTAGACTTTGTACCATGATTCTGTGGCTTGGGGATTTTGTTTCTCCAACAGTGGGCTCTTGATGGTCGATCGCCAGGTTGAAATGTCGAAGCAGATTGCTCTGGTTTTAGAGAGTAGGAAACTGAAGTGCGTCTACTTTTCGTTTTCGAGAAGAAGAGAGTGGAGAGGGGACGGCGAGAAAGGAAAGGAATGGGTTCTTCGTTCTTGTAGTCGAAAGAGAAAGGTTCGAGAAATTACATATTATTATTTTCGTCTTGCTCCTCAAGCTTCTTATTTTTCTCGACTTACTCCCTAAACTTTAATATAATAGCTATTCCACTGCATATAATATATATTATTATAATTGTAGAAATAAGTATCTAGAGATATAATGACATGAAACATAAGAAGAAGAAAAATTCTCCAATTCTTTTTAATAATTTTAAATAGTTTATTATAATTTTTTTTTTTTTTTTTTTGGAATCAAACCTGTGAAAAGTATCTTGTGTGTTGTGTCAATCAAGTATCTGGCTGATTAATTTTCAGCAAAAATAAAAAAATGTATTAATCAATTAATAATAATGGAATTAGGGGGAAAAAATCGGATATTTGAGAGGAACAAATCCTCCTTATCCTGTCAAAGTCCACAACCGAACCAAACTCCGAACCCGGACCAATAACTACGTCGGGTGCAAGGAACAAACCTCCTCCTTTCCTTTCATTTTCATGCTCTCCTTGGTCTTATCGATATTCTCCTCTTTTCGTTTTCCAATTAAATTAAATTAAACCTTTTGCCACGTAATTAATTAATAGTAATTAAGCCCCTTTATTGTTGTTAATCGTTGGACATTAGTATTTAATAGACCCTCACTATAAGACATATAAAGTCAGTATATGCTAATGGAAGTGGATATTATTGAACAAATAATTGTGAAGATAATAATGTAGGAAGAATATATATGAGGAAAATAAAATATAAACGATAAAATAATTCATAGAAACAGAACTAAATTAAGAATAAATATTTTCTTAGAATTAGCAAAATGAAAATATATTTTTAAAATGAAAAAGTAATACTAGAGATATTTTTTTCCGTAGTTTTCTAAAAACTTTAAGATTTAGAGATTATTTTTTTTAAGTATAATTAGAAATTGAATTACTTATGTTGGTTAATTGTACCACTAAGAACCAACTAAATAAGTTTTTAAAATGGGAGTAACCATATATTCATTAAATTACAATTTTAAATAAATGCACTTCTCATTTCATTATTTTATGTACATACGGCACCTCGTTTAATATCCCATGACGTTTTCTAACATTGTTGTTTATTTAACGTTGAAAGAGTGTTTTGTATTTATCTGGTAGGATTTTATCGGTAAGCTTAATTTTTGTATTATTGATTAATTAATATGGAAAATATTGTTAGTAAATTACCAAAAAGATTCTCTAGTGTTTGCTTAATCATAAATCATTATTTAATAAATAAAATATATTGCATGACCAATAATGCACCACTTGTGGATAAATATATACACAAATCGATTACAAGAATGTATGAAACTATGAATGAGTTAAAATGGCAAGGTGGCTTATATTCTTTTATTTAACAAATATTATGTATATCTAAATTTTTGCATCATTTGAATTTCAATTAAAATATATACTTATAGTAAGTATATATTTTAATTGAACATCGATTCGTCCAAAAATGTCTAAAAAATAGAGATAGCTCACGCTACCCATTGGTAGCGTTTTTCCAAAACGCTACCCGAGTTAGCGCATTTTGTATAAAAAAATATAATGCGTTACGATGTTACCCATGGTAGATTGATAGAGCTTTTTTTTTGGCCAACAAACATGATATATTTCAACTAGTAAAACAACCCGTTACAAAGAAAAGTCCAAGGAACGTGTCCGTACTAGAGGTATATAAGCTCTCTCTTCTTTAGAAATATGAAAGATATTTTTTGTAGCCGGCTACAAATTAGAGATATTTTTTTGTAGCCGACTTTTCGGGTCTCGGTCTTCTGTCTTCCCGACAACCAGCGCTTTGCACTGATCCCGTCAACATAGCCCCACCTGCAGTATGTGATTGAGAGGTCGGACCGTTAGACTCAAGCCGTAATCATTTCTCAAATTCAGAGCTTCTTATTGCATTTGTGGGATTCAATATCATGACCCCGTAGTCAAACCACACGAGAGTCAGCGCTCTCAACTACTAGACCACAACTGTCTGTGGTGATTTCTAGAATGAATTGAATTTTAATTTTACAGAATATATTATATTGGAATGGTTTTAATATACACATTACCGAACTTAAATTGCAAAAATAATTTTATATCTAAAAAGCATAGTAGAAGTCAAATTGTTCTATTTTTTTTTTACCAATATATATTAGTAAATGAATTATGTTGAAATTCTAATTTTGATTACGATGCATTAATTAATACAAATACGATATAGAAAAAATTCTACTTAAATATTAATCATTTTCGTGCCAAATATAGAAAATATACATTTTCCAATGGTATTATGATTCTCTATATATATAGCATTTGTAATATGATTTTAATTTTATTTATGAAAAGATATATACTGAATTTCAATTTTTATTGTAAAAATCAAATTCAACCTAAAATACTATATCGTTATCCATAAATTATTGTAATAAACCCTCCTTTTAATTATTTTTAATTCTTCATTATTATAGATATTATAGATATTTCTTCCCCACAAAATGTGGAAGAAAGTTCCATAGAAGACCGTTGACTCTCCCACAAAAGGAGAAGACAATAATGATGAGGAAGTTCCATAGAATACAAATTTTTAAAGAATTTTTTCATAAACTAGGGACTGTTTATATATTTTTTTTTTAAATAAGACTACAAAAAATATATTTAGAAATATGTATATAATCTCTGCTAAAAAAAAAATATCTTTCATCTTTATGTCACCACTACTAGTGTCCGTACCTTTTATTTAAGCAACAAAAAATTCATTTTAGAAGTCAATTTCGTTTTGTGAAACAAATATTTAATTTAACTTGTGTCATTTAACACAGTAACACCCTTAGAAGGAGGGGTGAATAGTCAACGCACGCCACTTTTGACCTACTAAATAATGAATGAATCTGCCTATCTGTACATTCTCCTATAGAACACCCCCAAGCCCTAATTATTCAACTTCACAAGTACAATAACGTTATATATTGTTAGGATTTTTTCATATATGAATTTCTTACAAGACAAACCAATATTCGTTTTTTCTTGTTATATTTTAGTGAAATTAAGATACATTATTCCTTCATCAATATAACGATTTTGGAATGAATCAATCCAATTCGAAGTTCAATCTATGATCAGACAACGCTAAAATTCAAACAGAACCCTAATTTGATCTTCGATCTCATCAAGTGATACAGATGTTGTTCAAACCGAACCTTAATTGGTTGTGCTTGGTAGTGTCATGATAAATCGACAAGCATTACATTATACCATATGCATCAAAGATTTTGTTGAAACCCTAATGATATTGTCTAGAATAGTGTAAGAGACATTCCTTTAATTAGTTAGCACAATATTTATTTAATTTGTAGTATGGATGGTATAAAAAAATTATTATTACTTATATACATAAAAATAAAAAATGTATATTTTCAAATGTTACGGAATACAAGTAACATTGTAACAAGCAAGTAACCTGCATGTTACTTTATTATACGTAAATGTTTTGTTTTTCATGAAATCAAAAGTGCATTTGGTCTATGTCTTTATGCTCTAGCGAAATGGAAGCTCTAGCGATTTATGAGGGCATCCGTTTGGCTAAGGAGAAGGGGTGGAGCGAGATAATCATGGAATCGGACTCGCAGGTGGTGATAAACCAACTTGAATCAGGACCGACCGAATGGAGGACCGAGACCCTCATCTCCAACACACGAACACTAGCGACAGAGATCGACATAGTGCAATGGCGAGCTATCCCGAGGTTGGCAAATGAATGCGCTAACTGAATCGCGAAGCAAGCTAGAATGGGAGTGCGTCTTAACGATTGGGTCACCCGACCCCCACTCCCTTTTGTCTTATTATTATCGAATGATTGTAACAATGAACATGTGTGACACTTGTGTCCAGGGACGGAGCCACGTGAGGGTGAGGGGGGGCAATTGCCCCCCTCAACTTTTGGATTTGTGTCAATTCCCCCCTGAACTTTTGGATTTGTGTCAATTCCCCCTGAACTT
This sequence comes from Chamaenerion angustifolium, assembly GCA_946814005.1. NCBI lineage: Eukaryota > Viridiplantae > Streptophyta > Magnoliopsida > Myrtales > Onagraceae > Chamaenerion > Chamaenerion angustifolium. The sequence continues at coordinate 36,898,078 of OX328270.1, forward strand.
TTGGATTTGTGTCAATTTAACCCTAAAAATTCTTACATTTGCCCCCTCTGAATTTTTTTTTATTTTAACTATTTGCCCTTATACTAATTATTGCCCCCACTGACTTAAATTCCTGACTTCGTCCCTGCTTGTGTCACAATCGTTTTATTTTCTAATCAATGAAACGAGTTCTTTGGTAAAAAAAAAATGTCTTTATGCTATACAGTAATTGTTTTAATTATTTGTGTCCTTATTAATGATGGACCCATGCTTCCATGAAATGCAGCGATATTTCGTTGCTATCTTTGTCCCTATTTAATTATAGACTTAATTTCAGGCAAATTTATTAACTCCAATAATATTTACTAATTAACTAACTTCCTTAAGGATATTAATTACTATTATAGAATATAATATTTATGTAATGAATGACATCAACATAAACTACTTTACCCACTTCAACTAGAAAATAAAAATAATTTATTAATAACTTTACATTTGCCTTGTGTCGGACATGGAACAAGTGTTGACTCTCTCAATGGATGAAGAGACCAAATGAAGGCCTAAGTCCTAACACATATCTACAGTTAGGGCTGATCATGGGCGGGCCAAGCCGATCTCGGAGGCAAGATCGATACCGAAATTTCGGTCTTGACATTTGGAGGATCGAGACCGACTTTGGCAAAAAAAAAAGCATGCTTGAGTCGGTCTTGCTTGACTCGGGCCAGTCTCAGTTTTTGACCAAATTTTTTGGTAAAAAAATAAAGTCAATTGAATTAGCCAAACAAATCACTGAAGTTTTTGTCTTGAACTCGCTCGCTTGTCGTCTTCAATCACACTTCCTTTATGAAACCGATTCAAGGGTTGTTGAATGTTCAAGGTCATGAATTATTAGTGTTTCAAGGGTTACACCATGAAATTGTAGGGGTTTCTTCAAGGTCGGTCCGGTCCTAGTCGAAGTTTTGGGAAAAGACCGAGATCGACCTTGAAGGAAAAAAAAATTCACGCTTGGTCTCAGTCTTAGTTGGTCTCGTTCCTTGTCATACCGGTCTTGTCGAAAATTCGGTTAAACCAACCTTTTTTGATCACCCCTATCTACAAGGCAGGAATAAAGATTAAATATATTTTATTTTTCTTGCCAATTTACATCATTATTTGTTTTCCCGTGGAGTGTTCTATGGGTCTTATTTGGAGGACATCATCCTTAACATCTTAACATGCTTACTTCACACTTAAAATAATTATCACTCACACTAGAGTCAACCCTTAAGGGGTACAAATGTTGACCATGAATATGTTTTTATTCTCAAGGCTCAATCCATATACCTCTGGTTAAGGAATGAAACGTTGAATTGCTATATCATACAACATTAATGATAGTCAGATCAAAACTCTAATCAACTATGATATTTTTTTTTACATTTAAATATTTCAGCGTATTATTATTGCTATTTTAATAGTTGGATCCAATTGGACAATTTTTTTTTTGAGTCCAATGTATAGTATGGTCATGTCTAGGGGATTAATAAAAAAAAAGCTTATTTGCCTATTTGGTCACTTAATTTAATATATAAGATACACGTTAAACGGCATGTTACATGATTTGTATGTCAAGCATACACTTAAAAGAACAAAATCATATATATATATATATGTGTGTGTGTGTGCGCGCGCTTATGTCAACTTTTATATTGGGTAATACTTTGTCATATTAGATTCAAAGCTATCACAATCAATAGTTAGTGCATATGGAGCAAACTTAATACCCAAGTACAAATCTTTGATATATATATATATAATTAGGAATATGGAACAACTTGGTGGGGGTGGCATAGAGCATATTCCTCTAACTAGTCAATATCCAAACCCTAAATTTTATTTTGTTAATTAGATTACTCGAGGATATCACTCATCAGGGAAGGATTTGGTGGAGTATGATGATGTCATGCCTTGACCCATTTCATAGAAATAAATGATTTGAAACTAATATAAATAGAGATATACTATTTAAGTTCAATAAAAATAACTCATTATCTGGATCCATATGAGAACAATAGATTCAGTCAGACTGAATTGGACTAGTAATGACAATTGCTCCGATTTATAGTGTTATAGATGAACACTAAGAAGGGTTTCCACCTCATCAATGTATACGAGGATGAGAATATCTATAGTATTGGATATATATATATATATGGGCTTGTTTATGGCCTATCGTTATAGCTTATGGACCGAAATGAGACCAACCCAAAGTTTCGGTCCTAAGATATGCCATTTTTAATTGGGTCAAATTATTCATTGTGGGCTTTTACAGTACACTCCCCTAAAAGTAAAGGGGTATTTCTAAATATTGAAATGCAACTTTTGAACTCTTAAAAATCGTTTGGTTATGCTGAGAACTATGAGCGTACGTTCTATCTTACACATTCGACCTTCTTAATGGAAGATTTTGTTACCGGAAGAGTAAAGTTAAACAATGGGATTTGAACTTTGTTCGATTTTGAAAATCACAACTCGTTTCATCATCGGTTCATTTAATCGGATTTAGGTGGGGGTGTCAAAATCTAACCCAACCCGTGGGTGACCCACCCATGGGTCGTATTTGAGTCAGAGTTTTTGACTCATTGATAATTTTGACACGACTCATGGATGACACGTGAAAACACGGGTCAGGTTTGGGTCAGAAGTCTTGACCCATGGGTCAACCCGTGACCCGTCCCATTTATATATTATATTAAACCATTACAAGTGTCTAGCATCAAGAAGCCGAAGGTAACCCTAGCAAGTTGAAGTTGCTCACTTGATGGGTCATGGTGGGTCGAATGGGTCAGACTGACCCGCGGGTCATGAAGGTCGAACGGGTCAGGCTGACCAAACCCTTCCTATTTCTGACGGGTCATTCTGACCCACGGGTTGACCCAACAACCCACGAGTCAGGTTTAAGTTTCAAAAATTGACTCATACTATTACACGAGTCGTGTTTGGGTGAGAGGGTCTCTGACACGAACCAAGACCGACACGACCCATGGGTTGATCCATGACCCGTTTTGACACCCATAGATTTAGGTTAACTTCAATCTTCCTTTGCCTTAATATTTTATTAAACCAATACTATTGAGTGCATATCCACCGTAATATGTACAAGAGAGGCATGTTCTACAATAATGGGAGTTCATCATTCTTTCGTAGTAGTAGTTGGAGAAAATGGTGTGTGAAAGGAGATGGATTCCACTAGGCTGCAAAAAATAAGTGGAGATAATAACCTCATTGCACCAATTAATCATCAACAACGACAAAAGCTTGGTGCACTTATATAAAAAAAAAAAAATAGTATTTATTCACGGTTGTGTATTCTATGAACAAATTACGCATAATCCACTATAAATAAGATAGTATGATTATAGTCACTAACTATAAAAACGTATTGTATATTCATCACATTATGTATATGGGTTAATGTGGGATAAACATAATAATTAAGAAAAAGTTAGACTAAGTAGAAATTCCGGGATAATGAATATTGTTTCGTAACCAAATGCAAGTTAATGCTATAATATATGTTTGATAACAAAATCATTAACCGTTTTTTAGTACAGTTGATATAACATCAATACCTAAATCATATTTACAACCATTGGCAGCTAACTTACGCGTGTTCCTGAATTCTACCATTGTGGTCTCGTCTTCCGGCATATATATGATGCCAATAGACAAGCAATGGGACATAGTACGATGTATGCTGTTGCATGAACTATGTGGTTGACAGCAAAAACGCACTAAAATGTTTTTTCTCGACATAGGTAGATAGCGTGGTGGGTGAGAGTTTTTGGTTCTATAGAATCCCTACTTCTTCCACCAATAGGGGTAGGTGGGGAGGGGAACACACAAAAACTTCAGCACTTCCATGTTTGCATGTGCTTCATTCATTCTCTACACAGCAAAACGCGGTTTATATATCCAATTCAAAGACATAGTTTGATTATTGACGTAATAATGATCTGAGCTATTACGTATATGAACCATACTTTAATATGATATAAGAAAATGAATTTGGGTTTTAAAAAAATATTTGTAAGGTGAGAATCGTACGTGTAATTTTATTTGCAGGAGGTGATAATAGAACCATTGTTGCTAATACTTGGTATATAACAAATTAAGTATAAGATACTATTCCTATTGAATGATTTCTTTTACTTCATGGCCTCACCTCACTCACAACTCCCTATATATATAGTTGAATCGCAGTGAGATCATACTCATCATTTAGCCATGGCTACCTCTATCTTTAGACTCTTTACAACTCTCTTCCTAGTGTTAGTTGCTCCCCACATTTGTTCTGCCTCTAGGGCGCTCATTTCAGTGGAATATGAGGTGAAAACCTTAGCAGGTTTCTCCGGTGGGGGAGGGGGAGGTTCAGGGGGTGGGGGTGGCCATGCAGCTGTAATCGGTACCAGTGATGCTGGCTATGCTAGTGGAGGTGGAAGTGGAAGTGGAGCAGGAGGCGGGGCAGGGAATGCTGGAGGAGTTGCTGGTGGACATGGAGGTGGAGGGGGTGGAGGAAGTGGTAGTGCAATCGCTTCTGGTGGTGGAAGCACTGCTTCAGGATATGGAGAAGGCAGTGGTTCTGGTTATGGCGGTGGGGCATCTGGTTACGCTGGAGGTGCGGGTGGTGGCGGTGGAGGTGGTGGTGGTGGTGGTGGAGCTGCAGTTAGTGGTGGAGGTTCTGCTTATGGAGGTGGTGAAGGGGGTGGATCTGGTGGTGGATATGGTGCAGGAGGAGCCGGTGCTGGTGGCCATGGAGGTGGAGGAGGTAAGGGTGGAGGTGGAGGAGGAGCCTCTTCCGGAGGATCCCATGCAGGTGCATATGGAAGTGGTGGAGGAGCTGGTGAAGGTGGTGGTGCAGGAGCCGGTGGTCATGCAGGAGGTGGCGGTGGTGGCTCTGGTGGAGGTGGCGGTGGGGCCTATGCTGGTGGTGCAGGCTATGCAGGTGGTTCTGGTAGTGGGGAAGGTGGCGGTCAGGGTGGTGGCTACTAGTACTAGTACTAGCTAGCCATGAAAGAACCCTAGCTTCCTCATCACCTTACCACTAAAGTGTGAAGACAACCTTCTTACCCTAAATTGATGTATCCAAGCAAAAGCATAAATAAGGCTATGAGTTATGGTAAATTACTTGTGTATGTTATCTTGGACCTCATGAAATGTATACATAATGCCCTATTACAACGAGTTGTAATCGTGTGTTTTCCATCAGGAAAAATATATATAATGAAAAAAGTTGTGCGCGTCCATATTTATGACAATTATTGTATAATGGTAGTATTAATTAGTATAGTTCATAGATAATTAATAATTCGTATAAGAAGGAAATTATTTCAAAATTTAACAAGTTGAATAAATATATTTTTTTCGGCTAGCCAAACCTAATAAGGACCTCTAGGGTTCATATTTTCCCAAGATGAATATAAAGAAATACAATTCTACTTAATTAAGTCAAATGATATTTTGGTCGGTTTTCATTATCAATATTTAAAATTAACTCTAAATTGTTTTGGCTTAAATTCATATTATTCGGTATAACTAACAAATTCTAGACATTGAAAATACGTTAGAAAAATTCATAATTTAAATAATATTATATTGAAATCTGTATATATTTATTTCCTTTTATATTGTGCTATAATTACATTATCTTGATTATTTTAAATCTATTTATTTACTTTTATTTACTATATGATATATTTTTAATAATATACTTTTTTCTATAGAAATTTGATTTATAGATAATATTTTTTTATAAGTGAAGATAGGTGTATTTTTTTTAATAACTTATGATATATCATAGATTTTGCATTTAATATAGAAAATTACTCAAAATTAAAAGTAAGTGCTTTTATTATTTTAATTTAAAATATTTCTTATGCAAACTACTATGTAATATATATGTATATATATATATATCAACAATTACATTTTATCTTTGAATTATTATAATCACTAAAACCATACTTACACTTTATCCATTCACAATCATATTATTAGTTTCCATGTCGTATGCTACTTTGAGATAAGAGCTTAAATATTCTCTAATCCCCTAACGTTTTTGGTACCGTCGCCAATAGACAAAAGACTCATTGTTTTCATAAAATAATTTATCATAGACGAAGCCAAATTCCCTAGGGGCCTAGAGAACTCAGGTTATTTCTCTTGCACATTTTCCTTCTAGACAAAACCCTATTGTGTCTATATAAGCCAAGTTATCCTTACTTAACCACTCTGATCATCGAGTCCCGGGCATGCAATTTAAGCTTCTATGGGTTCGCTCAACGATAGACGCAGAAATGGTTTTCATTTGGCGATGCCGAGGCCTTTCAAGATTAAGAAAGAGTCGATCGAAGAATCTCTGTTCACTAAAGAGTGCTCTGGTTCATGCGATGAACCAAAGCGAATTGTCATAGTGATGGATGGTACGCGAGATTTCACCGCCGAGCCACTCGAGTGGACCCTCAAGAACATCATCACACCGGGATGCACTGTCACCATTCTCGGCATCATGCCGTGGTTGAACATTCCTCGTGAGTACCTACAACCTTCTTAACTTGTGTCCCAAGTTATCTCCAAAGTTCAATAGTTGCCTCTATGATTGATCATGACTCATTTACTACTTAAGAAATTATGATGATAGTGGATAGAACCTTAATTAAGTCCTTATATTGCATGTTTTTTTTCCATCACTTCTGAAAAAATTATTTACCGGCGGAATATTTTAGGTCGGCAATAGTATCCTTTACCAACGGAACTGTAATTTCGTCAGGAAACTCTCTTTATCCCGACAAAACATAATTTTGTTGGTAAATATATTCTTTACCGAACCAATGAAAATAAATCATGGTCTTTACCGACAGAACTTTTTACTTGATGAAGTATAATGAAGAACATCACTTTCTGTTATGCCGATTACAGTTTCTTCAAAAATGTGGCTCGATGTTTGGCCCGTGGGATTCGAGGAGCTCCCGATATTGGAAGAAAGATTAGAATGGAAATCGGATGTTCGATACCTAAAGCTCCAGGCAGTCCGAGAGCTCTGCAGAAGATATGAGGTGAGACCGTCGTCGCTAATTGTTCGGGATTTTCATCTTGCCTCTGACATTAAGACATATAGGTCGTACCCCACAAGGAGGTTGTTATGGGATACCCAACCCGACTTCTCGTGGTCGAGAAAATCACTAGCCTCCATGCATCATGGGTCGTGTTCGATAGGTATGCCGTAAAATAAGTTCAATAATACTTGATTAACTATAGTAAAAGTTAAAAAAATATATATCCATATGTTTTTTTGAACAGGTACTATAAAAAGAACAAAGAATTTTACACCGGTAGAATCCCATGCAACATGGTGATGATGAATCAGAACGGCGAGGCTGACATGATCAAAGGTCGGTCTACTATCGATGTCACTTAGATCGTTAGGGGCCGAGTTCTTGACCTCGATGATCTCCGATCAACATTGTCAGGAATGGCCGATGCCCGAGAAACAAGAGAATGATTTTAAGAACTCGACTACCATATAACATTTGTATTTCGCGACAAGAAAAAGAGTGTAGGCAATAAATATGCATGAGTGTTATGTATTAACAAGACAAACCCCATTCAATGGGATATGTTTTTTTTACATTAATTCACACGTGATCGAGTCGTTCTTGAATATCCGACAATATAGTCGATGCGAAAAAGCTCAGCTTCTTTCCCGTTTCTCCAGCCATCGAAGAGATACCGTGTATTGCCTAACATGAGAGAAAAGGTTTGAGAAATATATAAATAACTGAATTAACTGTTGTCCAAAATGGTGCATTGAAAATTCTAATACCATACTTATAACCGTTATTTTTTATATGGTGAACCGTACATTTATGGTACGGTGCGGTTATGGTGATAAATTTTCTATCCGTAATAGTTATAGTTACAGGGTTATGATATTTTAGTCATACACATGGTTATACTCAATAGCTATGGTTATTATATACATATAATATTAATATATTAATAAATACTAATAACAGAAGTATGATTTTCATTTTTTAATTTCACGAATGTATAATTCTAGAGCGAACTGTAATTGAATAATTGAATGATGTAAATGTTAAATGGTATTAGTGTTAATTTTGAATGATATTAATATTGATTATTTTTGTTGTTTGTAACTTAACTTTATGTATTTATTAAGATAACATTTATAATGTTCCATTACATTTCACATATGGTAATAAATATACGTATACTATTAAAACCGTGGTTAATAACCACATGATTATGAATATGTTTATGGTATTGAATATTGTACTTGTAATGGTTATGATTATGGTTATGGTATCCAATTTAAAAATATGATATGATTAAGGTATTTGTTCCCTAACGATCGTCAGCACCATCCCTATCTACATGGATTCAACAGTGTTTTTAAAACATTTACCTGCGAAGAAAGCCGATCCATCAGCTCCCCAGCAGTAATACCAATTATATCGGAATCATCGTGTTGCGCAAAAAGTTCGGCACTCGAAATTGCTTTCGATCCCTATCGTACCGGAAAAGTAACCGTTTTTGCGTTTAATATTCTGAATAAAACTTGTTTAAATCAACTACGAATAGGGCACGTACGTACCGAGAACTTCTGCAGTGAGGCTTGCGCGGAATTGTTGGCTTTGTCATTGTCCATGAAGAACTGTGACGATGAAATCGATCGTGCATTTGCAAACTTCTTTCTTGCTTCATCAGTCTCTTGAACCTGCAAAAAATGTATAAACTCAAATCATCATCTTATTAATAACATGAGTATTTTCTATAGACGAGATTGGTTATAATTATAGAAGCAGTGCCTTGTTTGTTGAACGGTACGAGGTTCCTGTCCACAGACAACCAGTGTCGAGTCCGACGTCTGAGAATGATTTCGAAGGCTTCAGTGGTGCAACATGTTTCATCAGGTCTTGGGCACGAGGGCACGAATCTGGAGATTCGAGCTTATCGACATAATCGAAGCGAGATCGAGAGGCAAATGATGGCTTCGGAGAGAGGGGAGACACTGCAGAAACTGGAATGGCGGTCTCGTCGGGCTTTTGATCGTAAAGGTTCTCAGTTGGCTGCATTTCCAAATATTTTATGCAATTACACTTTGAAATTCAAATACTTTTTTGTGATACATAATACATACGCATTAACCAACTGTCTCATAAGTCCAAACTTATGAGTGAAGACGACCGGTATACCCCTAAGTCATCTTAAGATCATCTCTTACACTGATGTTCATAAACATCAGTTTACTCATGAACTTACTACCCGACCTCGACCTTTAATGGGAGTATATCAATATTTTCGATGCTAGGATTTGAATCTGCGTGTTCCGATACCATGTGAGAATTAAGACGTACGTCTTAACCAACTGTCTCAGAAGTCCAAACTTGTGAGTGAAGGCGACCGGTATACTCTTAAGTCATCTTAAAAATTTTATGGTATGACCGTGGACTGGGTTCGGGCCGGGCTGATTGGCCTTTTTAGTGATAATATAAATTGTATATATGGATGTCTCACATTAGCTAAATTTGAGAGTTGATATAATATATAATTTTTTTTATATATTAAAAAAAATTATATATTCATTATATTTTAAATTGCGAGAATTCTAGTTTTTTGAAATCGTCCTATCCATGGAAGACAAATACCTTAGTTGTGATCTTTCGAGCCCCAAGCCCGCCCGACTTCCCGGCCTTTTTTATTCCGATCTTCTTCTTGACAGCAGTATCGGCGATGGAATTAGACGTCGTCGGTAAATCAGAGACTTCGGCAACGTCTTCTCCTTTTAAGGAACTTGTTTTTGGAGTTTCCTCGGCATTAATATCACCGACAGAATTCTCCTCTCCTGTCGCCATAGTTCGAGCCACCTCTTTCGACAGCATTTCTTTGTACATGGCGGCAGCTCTCGACGTGTATTTCGCATCTATTTTCCCTCCTTCCACACACCCATGCTGCTTAAAGAACGAGCGGGCCCGGTTGTTTCCGCCGTGGACCATCGTCTTGAGTTGCTCAGGCGTCCACGTGTCCAAATTCGTCGACCTTTGTCCCAAACCAAAAGATGAAAGGAAAAGAACATGTCATCTGATCTTAAATCCACGTGCTGTAATTCCAATGTCGTGTTTTACCTGACGAAGCTGATGTGGACGCCGAGGTTCCGATGAGCTGCGGAGCAGTCGATGCAGAGAAAAACCCCGTAAGTGACAGAAGCCCACGTTGGGTTCCTTGCATTGCAATCGAAACATACCTGCATGTCGGGCAAAGTTATGTCAAAATATGGAAGAGAGACACACATGAAAGACCAACCATATACATATAGATTGATGAAAGATCATCAACCTTGTTTTCGGACTTGGCTTTGAGTTTCTTGAAAATGGCGGTCTTGTCGGAAAGATGGTCGGACGCCATGAAAATGAAGGTCAATGCAGCAAGATCATCAAATGCAGTCTCCTTCACAAGATTAAAGAAGGAGAGAATTAAAATGAATTCGAAATGGGGGTGAAAATGAGGGGCTTTTCATTATGGGAAGATTGTCAATTTTGAGGTGGTGGGTTAAAAATGAATACTATTTTTAGGTTATGAGTTACTCGTGGTTAGTTACTAATTACTTTTTATCCTTCGTTACTCTATTCAGTCAACTATACAGGGTAGACGTTTAGTGGTTTGGTATCCCAAAGTCTCGTTCACCATTCAATCTATATCACAAAATAGAGGTAACAAATTATGCACACAAAATAAGAAGAGGTAAATAAAATGGTATATCTACTATAATATGTGGATGTAAGCTTGTGCTTTTTAGTATTTTTAATAGAATTTTTCTATTTATTTAATTTGTATAAAAAAAATATATCATGAATCTTTATTATATTTGAAAAAATCTCGTTCAGTTTTAAAGATTAATCCATTTCTTAAAAATTTATATACTAAGCCTCATAAGAAATTTTCTTAATTCGCACATTAAATATGACAATGGGGTTAATTACTTACTCTTGTAATTTTATATTTCGGAATCCCGCAAACATTTTTTTGAATGTGATTTAAAGAAGGAAGTGTAGAAATATACAAAATATATTTTGTATTAAGTTTAAGATTTTTAGCTCATACGTTTAAAATAATGAAAAATTAGTTAAAATGTCCTTTTATTCCGAACAATGATATAAAAGTGCTTACCATGAAAAAATAAAAAGTTTAAATAGTATAATTAAGGACCCAAATCATGATGAGTATAGTAGAAAAGCAAATCTCCATAATTAAGTTTGTAATCTAAATTACACTTTCACCCCTTCCATTTCCCTATGTTTTTTTTAATACGACTATTAAAAATACTAATTAAATATCATAGTCTTTTATAAATTTAGGGACACTTTGCCCCTCAACATAGAAAGAGATGTGGTTGATCACATTTTTTAGAAGATTTTCCCAATTGGTGAAAGTGTTCATCATGATTAACCCTTTCTTTCGCCAAAAAATTACAACTCCGTTTGTCTCTCGATAAATATGTCTGGTATTGAGTCGTCTGAATTCCCGCAGTTAGAAATAAGGGACATAAATGGACGATCCACATTTTTCTCCTCCGCTAAGAAATTAACCGTCTCCTAAGCATCTGATTTTATATATAAGTCTTGAACGCCCCTATTTGCCGTCATTATTATGCCGTCCCCATATATGTTATTGGATGGTTGTATGTCCTATCTACAATTATTATTAGATTGTGTTGTGTCCATCACATAAGGTCTTTGTGGGACACTATTCCCACAACTATTGAATTGAAGTGACACTCCACTCAACATACTCTATGTCGGTCCAAAAACAATTGAAGCATGTGGTACACTCCATCTTAAGAAAAGACACTGTCGGTTTTTACCGAGAGAGGGGACAGTAAAAAAATAAAGTTACGGTTAGTTGTTTGTAAATGGCAGTGGTCACTAACCATGATTATTGAGTCATTTCTGTGCCCTAAAAAGGTAATTTCTGTAAATATATATAAAAAGTTTGTGTGTTTGTGTACTATAAATGTTGAATTACTTGTCTTAATGTTGGTATCCAATTTAAGTAGATAATAACAATATTAAATTAAGGCAAAATAACCCTTACATTAATCACTAAGCACAGACAAAAGGAAGTTGATACACTGTTTTCCATTAATATGAAAAGTCTTTAGTTTTTTTTTTTTAAATAAGTAACGAAATAACTACGCTCGTTTAAAGAATACGATCATGGACGACTCTATTGGAAGCTCGACCATCTTCATCAAACAAAAGAAATTTTAAAACATTTGGTGGCGAGATCATAAGAACTTGAAAAAGATCTTCAATTAAAGTTGATCGCTTCTTTCGCCATAACATTTGTTACTCTATTTGCTTTCCAAAATAAATGTCGTATTTTTAACCTTTTGAAATCTAAAATCAATTTCTTGCAGTCAAGAATTAGAGACATAATTGGTCTATCAAAAATTGTATCCTCCACTATACAATTAATTATTTTATGTGCGTCGGATTCCACGTGTAAAATCCGTACCCTATTTTAGTTGCCCATCCCGAAGTCTTTAGTGGAAAGAAGACTGAAGCTAGAAAAGAAGGAAGCAAAAATGGGGAGAAAGGAGGGTTTAAGAGGTTTCATCCGTTTTTAAGATACGTAACATTTCATTTTCTAATGGCAATTATGTAAATAATAAAGATATAAAAAAAATGACTGAGAGAGATTATTTAATATGGACCAATAATGTAGGTTTATTTTGACATGTCATTACTTCATTTGCTTACTTGTCAATCATATATAAAATTTAGTTAAATTAATATAGATATAGATATAGATATATATTTTCTTAAATAATGTAAATAGTGTGACCACATGATCGTATGAAATGCCGATTTTGGACTGACAATGATTTCATACACTTTGTCATTAAATATAATAAAAAGGAAATATATTACATCATCGTACTTTGTTAAATCTGATATTGCTCTACTGAGCTACGATGTCACAACAAGTAGATGTTAATTTTTGATATTGTGTATTTTAGTTTTAAAATTTTATATTTATCTATTTTATTTAAAAAAAATCGCCCTATTTTTACTTTTAATTCTGAAATAAAATTCTACATATTTACTGTGAAGTGTGGATTTGTGTAGATAGTTAATTAGATTCTCGCGACTCCATTGACTGCTTTCTCATTCGAGCCGCAATCTTGGAAGGTCCAAAACGACCTATTTTGGAGACACGGTTGTTAATTCATAATAATAACTTTTTTATTTAAAAAAAACGCACAAAAAGACAAACAAGACACGTGGACCAGACTAGACTAGAAAGGGAAAGGAAAGAAAACCGTGACCAGATGGAATGAATCACGTGCTTCCTGTCAAAACACTATTGACAGTTATAAAAGATAATTAAACAAAAAAGCTATTATACAGATTTTTTTAAAAAATAAATAATTTAAGAGTATATCCGTAGTCTTCTTTTATAAATTCGAATTTTGGAGACAATTAGTTAAAGAATACGTCTTAAGTCTTATATGGTATGCTTGTTCAAATTCTAGCGACACCAAAAATAATAATACTCTCGTTAAAAACTAATATTTGATACTAAATAAATAATTTATTTATAATTCCACCCAATTATTTAGTGGTCCACTTTTATTATTTATTCATTATTCACTAGATTATTATTATCAGTGAGTCTTGTTTACAATTTAATAACAAAAAATAAATTTATTTAAAATATTGCTGGCATCATCATCTATCTTTAACCTCCATTTAGTACAAAAAATTCATTTATTTTCAATAACCCTTCTATTTCCTATTTAAGTTTATATATATACTTTAATTACGATTCTAACTAAGGACATATCAGACAACTTCAAGAGAATAAATATTTAGCAGAGAAGAAATATCATCCAGGTGGGTTAGACGTCTCCAGAACATGGATGATTTAAACTTAACACGGATGACTCAACAATGGGGAACCCAAACCCGGTAGCGCATCGGGGTAATGCGAAATGAATGGGAAGACTAACTAAAAAGATTACAAAGGCGCATCAGAATCACCAATAGTCTGGTGACAGAACTGTGAGCTATAAAAGACGGTTTAACTATGACAGTGAATTGGGGAGTGCAGGATATGCACGTCGAAGTAAACGCCCAAGAAACAATTAATTTGATAATTGATAATTCAAATGCATATAGCTCACTAGTGTCTCTCATTTTGGATTGCAATAAGTTTATTTTGAAGTTTAACAAATTCAAAATCAGACACGTGTTCCGGCAAGTAAATGGGGTGGCGGATGCTTTGGCAAAGGAAGATGTCAACATGGACGAGCATTTTCATACTCTAACGAATTCTCTCTCGAATATTTTGAAGCTCTTGATATTTGATAGTCAACAGAAGATCACTACTAAAATAGTTCAAAACAATTAGTTTTTCTTTTCGTAGTTTATGATTTAAAAAAAAAATCTTTTTAGCCAATTTTCATATCGATCTGGAATGCCTCATTCAAACGACTAGTGCTATGTGGAATATATGCTTCAAATAATAATTAATCAATGGATTATTTATGGACGGTGGTTGTTGCAACAGTAAAAATAGTAATTATTAGCATAACTTATGGGCGAAATAGTATCATAAATAAATAATTAATTAATCTACCCAACTTTATGAAAATTATAGATTGAAAAAAGATTTTAACAATCTTAACTAAAAAGTCATGATGGGAAGTGTAAAATTGACCTGTCATATGTTAAAATTGTTCTACCATAATTTATTTTTGACATGATCCGAAATGACTTATTTAACACTTGAGGGACTATATTTTTAATCATCTCAAAGTAAAGGGACAAAATAGACTAAATAAAAGAAGAATAAAGTGGGAGATGTTGATTCATAAGTACAGCTGACAATTTTTGACACGACACAACCCGATCTGTTTTAAAGCGTATATGCGTTTGACCTTAATGAATCTCGTGTCTAAACAACTCTTATACGTTTAGACACGATTATTAATCGTGTCTAAACAACTCCGATCTGCGGATATCTGTATAAACACGATTAACTATTCGTGTCTAATCGTGTTGTGTATACATGTGACACGTTTAAACACATTTAAGTATAATAATAAGGGTTAATAGCTTAATTGGTTACACATGTTTCACCATTGTGCAGAATGGTTACACATGTTTCAAAATGTGATTAATTGGTTTTGCTATGTGACTAATTGGTTACACATGTTTTTCCAAATGTGATTAATTGGTTATTCCGTTAGTAAACCGTTAACTTTAACGTTAATTCATTTTTTTAACATATTATTGAATTGTGAAATGACTATTATGCCCTTAGTTGTCTTGAAGAACAGATTGGAAGGATTGAAAAACCAAAATCGAATCAAATTCGATTTGATGTTAAAATCGAACCATTAAATGTTGTTCTGGGTTCTCAAGAACCCAGAAAATGCAATTCTGGGTTCTCAAGAACCCAGAAAATGCTGTTCTGGGTTCGCAAGAACCCAGAAATTGCAATTCTAGGTTCTCAAGAACCCAGAAAATGCTGTTCTGGGTTCTTGCGAACCCAGAAATTGCAATTCTGGGTTCGCAAGAACCCAGAAAATGCTGTTCTGGGTTCTTGCGAACCCAGAAATTGCAATTCTGGGTTCGCAAGAACCCAGAAAATGCTGTTCTGGGTTCTTGCGAACCCAGAAATTGCAATTCTGGGTTCTCAAGAACCCAGAAAATGCTGTTCTGGGTTCTTGCGAACCCAGAAATTGCTGTTCTGGGTTCTTGAGAACCCAGAAAATGCTGTTCTGGGTTCTTGCGAACCCAGAAAATGCTGTTCTGGGTTCTTGAGAACCCAGAAAATGCTGTTCTGGGTTCTTGAGAACCCAGAAAATGCTGTTCTGGGTTCTTGAGAACCCAGAAAATGCTGTTCTGGGTTCTTGAGAACCCAGAAAATGCTGTTCTGGGTTCTCAAGAACCCAGAAAATGCTGTTCTGGGTTCTCAAGAACCCAGAAAATGCAATTCTGGGTTCTCAAGAACCCAGAAAATGTTGTTCTGGGTTCTTGAAGAACCCAGAAAATGCTGTTCTGAGTTCTTCAAGAACCCAGAACAGCAATTTCAAACATTTCGAATGGGTTCTTCACAATGTGGGTAACATGTACAACCTTTTAATCACATCATTTCAAACAACAGTATCCATTTAATCACATTATACTGAAACATGTATGACCTTTTAATCACATTATAGAGAAACATGTATGACCATTTAATCACATTTGGTGATAACATATACTGCAATACAGAACTTCAAGAACCCAGGAACAGCATTTCTGGGTTCTTGAAAAACCTAGAAACAGCATTTCTGGGTTCTTGAAAAACCCAGAAATCTGGATTTCTGGGTTCTTGAGAACACAGAATCGCAATTTCTGGGTTCTCAATAAACCAGAAATCAGATTTCTGGGTTCTCAATAAACCAGAAATCAGATTTCTGGGTTCTCAAGAAACCAGAAATCAGATTTCTGGTTTCTTGAGAACCTAGAATCGCGATTCTGGGTTCTCAAGAAACCAGAAATTTGATTTCTGGTTTCTTCAATTCTTGTTCTTGAAGATGATGTGTTCTTGAAGATGATTCTAGGGGTAATTACGTCATTTTACGTATCTAAATAGTGACTTAACTGTGATTTTAACGGTGAACAGTAAAAAAACCAAATAGTCACATTTCAAAACCAATTAATCACATTTTGAAACATGTGTAACCATTCTGCACAATGGGGAAACATGTGTAACCAATTAAGCTATTAACCCTAATAATAATAATAAAATTATAAAATACTCACTTACTTTTTAAAATTTAACTATGAAGACCTTACTTTGTATATTTGGATTTGTGTATATATCTGCTTTAAATCGTATATGAGTTTGACTTTAACGAATCTCGTGTCTAAACAATTTTATACGTTTAGACACGATTAACGACTTATACGCTTAGACACGAGACATGTTAAGACACATTTAAGATTTATCTGTTTAGACACGAGACATGTTTAGACACAACACAACACAATTAGAAAAAATACGAAACGATAGTACCATAGTGGTTCTTACACGTGCTACCAAATATAACAGTTTTTGTTTTTTGGCCAACAAATAATAATAATAGTTGAATAGTCCAAAACGTGCTTTAAATCATACTTTTTTATATGAGATTTAACTTTATCAAAAAATGAAAAAGATGATACGATTAGCTGCCGATAATTTGTAAATACACGGACGACGAATGAACGGCCACGATGACCTCTCGTGACGCTAATATATTTTTTTTTGGCCAAAAAATAAAAAATATTAGCTGATGATATAAAACAAAATCATTTATAATCCTTGGAGCTCATATACCACACGCACAGTGCTACTCTGGGATAGCAACAACAGTACTCCAGATACCAAACCAGATGTCGCCACGTGGAATTATGGACACGCGGCAGCGTACACGTTCTGGTGTAGTATGGTACTGCTCTGCGTCATCCACTCTCGATTAATCGCCAAGTCGTCCTCTTCCTTAGAAATTGACTTTCTCTCTCTCTCTCTCTACTCTATACCCTTTTCTTTGTCCACCCCGTATCTGATCCTCCCAATGCCCCCAATATTCATTTGCTGAAATTCAGCTGAAATGCCAACCATATAAACCCAAATTCGTCATCTTCGCTCTCTCTAAGCAACCACTTACCAGCCACCACCCCCACAGCTACCAAGCACCGAACTTTCTTGATTCTTCATTTCAGCGGCGGAAGCGATTCATGACGGATTACCGGATGGGAATGATGAACGTTTGGCCGGACGACAACGCTTCCATGATGGACGCCTTCATGTCCTCCGACCTCACTTATTTCTGGCCACCTCCTCAGTCTTCTTCATCATCCACTCCGCCGCCGCCGCCACCGTCGCACCTGCAGCAGCATCCACCGCCAGCTGCTGCCACCTCTGCGGTTTTCAACCAAGATACCCTCCAGCAGCGCCTCCAAGCTCTAATCGAAGGAGCTCGCGAGAGCTGGACCTACGCGATCTTCTGGCAGTGCTCCGATTACTCCTCTGATGCCGGCTCCGGCGTCCCCGTTCTTGGCTGGGGCGACGGTTACTACAAGGGAGAGGAGGACAAGTCTAAGAAAAAAAGAGCTCCGACTTCCGCCGCTGAGCAAGAGCATAGGAAGCGCGTCCTCCGCGAGCTGAACGCTTTGATTGCTGGCTCGGCTGCCACCGGAGACGATGCTCCGGATGAGGAGGTTACCGACACGGAATGGTTCTTCCTTGTGTCGATGACTTCGAGCTTTGTCAGCGGCAGTGGCCTCCCAGGTCAGTCTCTGTTTAACTCCAGTCCGATTTGGGTCGCCGGCGCCGACCGCATGGTGGGTTCCAGCTGCGACCGAGCTCGGCAAGGTCAGGTCTTCGGGCTGCAGACCATGGTGTGCATTCCTCTAGCTAACGGCGTTGTTGAGCTAGCTTCAACCGAGGTCATCTTCAACAGCTCCGATCTGATGAGTAAAGTTAGAGTTTTGTTCAACTTCAACAGTAACTTAGAAATCGGTTCGTGGCCGCCGCCTTCGAATAACCAAGGCGAGAGCGACCCAGCTTTAATTTGGCTCAACGATCCTCCTGCACCAATCGAAATCAAGGATTCAACCGTTTCGAACTTTTCGAAGCCGATCGGATTTGAAAATCCAGGATCGAGCAGCTTAACTGAGAGCAATCCGTCGGAATCTCGCCGGCAGCAGACGCTGCCACAGAGCAGCTTCTTCACCAAAGAGATGAACTTCTCTGAGTTCGGATTGGAGGGAAGCAGCTCGAGGACCGGAAACCCTAAATCCGAATCGGGCGAAATCTTGAACTTTGGAGAGAATAACGCTCACCGGAGATCCGGCAATGAAAACACATTCCCGGTCACAGAGAAGAACAAGAGGAAGAAGTCACCGGCCGTCAGTAACGAAGAAGGAATGCTCTCCTTCACCTCCAGCGTCATCCTCCCTTCCTCCGGCTTGGTGAAGTCCTCTGGCGGAGGCCCTGACTCCGACCAATCCGACCTCGAGGCTTCGGTCGTCAAGGAGGGTGCCAGCAGTCGCCCTGTGGAGGAGAAGAAGCCGAGGAAGCGTGGCAGAAAGCCCGCCAACGGAAGAGAAGAGCCACTAAACCACGTCGAGGCGGAGAGACAGAGGCGAGAGAAGCTCAACCAGCGGTTCTATGCGCTCCGCGCGGTTGTCCCGAACGTGTCGAAGATGGACAAAGCTTCCCTTCTCGGAGACGCGATCGCTTATATCAAAGAGCTAAACACAAAGCTCCAAGCGGCCGATTCCGATCGTGAAGAACTGCAGAAAGAGTTGGAAGCTCTGAAGATCGACTTCTCCGGCAACGATTCTTCCCACCCGAGACCAGTCAAGGAACAGAACACGTCTAGATTTGGTAGCAACAAATTGATTGAATTGGAAGTCGATGTTAAAATCATCGGTTGGGATGTCATGATTCGTATTCAGAGCAGCAAGAAGAACCACCCGGCTGCCATGCTGATGCAAGCTTTAATGGAGCTCGATCTCGAAGTCCACCATGCGAGCGTTTCGGTGGTGAACGATTTGATGATGCAACAGGCGACGGTGAAGATGGGGTCGAGGTTTTTTACTCAGGAACAGCTCCGGGCAGCTTTGTCTTCTAAGATTGGAGAAACACGGTAGACGAAGATGACGGGGTTTTGTAGTATATAGTATAACGTTTGCGTTTTAGTTAATTTTCAGAGGGTAAATTAGCAAGATTGAGAATTGCGATGAAGATAAGGTGTGTTCTCACTTGTAAATAGAATGTAGGATATTGGATTATGCCAAGACAATGAAACTCTATGCATTTCTTGCTTTACAAGTCTCTTTTAATCTATGAAAAAAACCGTTTTTTTCGCATCGAATCTGTATTGTACTCTTTAATGCAACTCGGGTCGCATTTATTTACGTTTGAATCTTTATAACAACATATATGCAACGTTTGTTGCATTTCTAATGATTCTTGCCTTACAAGCAAACTCAACTCCTCTAATCTATGAAAATTTCAATTTTGTTGCATCAAATCGCCCATTATCGGATATGGTGTTAGGTTTTGAAATCTGATTAATATGTAATGTCTTTTATATATTAATGTTTACGCGTCCCGCATTGTAGGTTGCACTGTACATAGACAGTGCACATGGGCGGCTTGACTGGACGGTTGTCAACATGAGCGGTTGGACGGTGGTCAAACACAGCAAGTTGTAAAACGTGTTCAAGTTGGAGTTTTGCACTTAGTCATAATTTTGTCTATATATATACTTCTCTATCTATGTATTTTAGATATAACAAAGTGAGAAAAAACAATCACCAATATATATACTGAAACCGTTGTGGAAGTTACTACGTAAAACTCATTTACACGTTTTCTCTCTAACTTTCCAAAATCTCTCTCAATTCTTGTTATTTTTCATTAGTTTCGGTATGCGTTGTGAAATCGATCCTACCCTACCCTACCATACCATAGGGTTCATAAGCAAGACATGTTCTGTTTCTTGTGGTATTCTTGTCTGTGTTTGCACAAACCGTGAAGATGGCCGGACTGCACCTTTCTTCTTCTGGAAACAGCAGGTGTGAGGTTGAATGTAAACGAGAATCACGTGCGGAAAAGCTTTCTTAATGTCTGTGTTCATGAATCTCATATTCATATTCAGAGACCTCTTCTCTTTTCCACAATTATGGAATCACGTGGGGCCTTATCGATGATCTCCTCAGCATCTTTATTGTTTTCTGCAGTAAAAGTATTTAAAGTACCAATTTAAAACATTCTCAAACGTCGACTCGAGGGGCTAAAAAGAGAGAAAATTTTGCACCAGAAACACTTCATCTGCAATTTTTTCTTTAAAGTTGACGATGATCAGACATGTTATTATTTCTCTTAATCGAATATAATTATATTCCTTTAAATAAATATATACTTTTATTAAAAAAATCATGCTACTATTCAATATTCTGTTTTCCAGTGCTATCTAAATATAACTTTATGCTATTCTACGTACAATAATGTCAAAATTGAATTTTTTGACGTTTAAAAGGAATATCTTAAGGACGAAGCTACTATGTAATTACATTAATAATAAAAGTAAAATTAGAGCACTGATAAGTGTAGGGACAAGGGTTAAACTTAAAGAACTAGAAGTAATTTAATTTGTTAGGGCTAATCTTACTATTTTATATTGGTTAATGATTGATTTGGAGAAAGGAATGTTGTACCCAATAAGTTAAATAAGTTGTGTATCTTGTTAATTTCTACTTACCTTAATTAACATAAATGTAAAAATGCGTGCTTAATGTGTACTTCTCAATTGAGTTAGATATTTTTTAGGGTTAATTACTTAATTGGTTACACATGTTTCACCATTGTGCAGAATGATTACAAATGTTTCAAAATGTGATTAATTGGTTTTGATATGTGACTAATTGTT
Source organism: Chamaenerion angustifolium (assembly GCA_946814005.1). Classification (NCBI taxonomy): domain Eukaryota; kingdom Viridiplantae; phylum Streptophyta; class Magnoliopsida; order Myrtales; family Onagraceae; genus Chamaenerion; species Chamaenerion angustifolium. Next base: position 36,919,598 of record OX328270.1, read on the forward strand.
TTTTTACTGTTCACAGTTAGAAATCACAGTTAAGTCACTATTTAGACACATAAAATGACGTAATTACCCTTTTCATCAACCAAACTGTGTTCTTCATCACCAAATTGAATTGAAGAACCCAGAATTGCGATTCTTCGATTCTGGTTCTTCAAGATGATTATGGGTTCTTCAATACCACTAATGGCATAATAGTCATTTCACAATTCAATAATATGTTTAAAAAAATAATTAACGGTCAAATTAATGGTTTACTAACGGAATAATCAATTAATCACATTGAGAAAAACATGTGTAACAAATTAGTCATATAGCAAAACCAATTAATCACATTTTGAAACATGTGTAACCATTCTGCACAATGGTGAAACATGTGTAGCCAATTAAGTAATTAACCCTATTTTTTACTAAGTTCACTCATACTTAGTTATAAAATAATTGTAATATTAATACACCTATGTATTTCAAGTAATAATAAAAATAAAGTTAACCTTGTGTAAATTGAAGATTGAATAAAAGAAACGTTGAAGAAAAATAATAAATTAATTGGAATTTAATTATATGTCGTGATAAATGAATGTTCCAAATTGAATTAATGGATTGGCCTTCATTATTCATAAGTCCCACGCCTTTCATCTTTCCTAATTTCAATTATAATCCAAGCCCATATGTCCTTATTAACTCATTCTATTGGCTGTATGACCTTAGATTAGATGTTTTGTAAAAGGGTTTTCTGTACAAGTTTGGATTTTTAAAAATACTGTATGCAAACAGTTGTGTGTTTTTTGAAATTTGAAAGTTTTCATTTTTAGAAACATAACACTCATTTTTAAAGGTGTCGACTATTGAGTTTGACTGTTTTTCTTATAAGGATACACGAACATGTCGTAGCTTGATCAGTCAAGGTGTGACACGTCAGTCGTTAGTTTGACTAACTAATCAATTTAAAAAGAGTTGAAAGGGTTTTTCTATTATTCTTCATTTTGATACTAACGAAATTTATATTCTAAATTTAACCCAACATAACAGCAAATGTAATCTGTATTCCTCCATTTACCATCATTTTTCTGGTCTATATTCCTCCCCAAACAACCATGTCTTATCTATTGTACAACTTAGCAAACACAGTTTCATCGCATGAATCTTTGTCTTTTCCAAACAAAACCAAAACCCTTGTCTCCCTCTTCATTATATATACATGATAGTTGATACACCACCATCAAAAACAAAAACCCTAACAAGAAAACACATACTTTTCCTATTGTGGTTCGATTAACCATGTTGTTACAGACGAAGACGATGAGCTCAGACCGGGAAGAAAAACATGGCAGTAAACTAAGTTGTGCAACGTTTGACAATAACTTCTTCTCCGGAGACTTGTCTTCTGCATCTCCGACGGTTATACCACCACCGCAGAAGACCACAAAAAGTGGTGCAGCGGCGGTGGTGAGGACGAGGGAGAAAGAGGAGATTCCCAAGGTCGGCCATAGGAGGTCGCAGAGCAGCACATTGCCCACTGCCGTCCCTAAGAAGGTTGACATGGCGGTGTCTTCCCTTGAAAGTATTGTGGAGGATCGGGAGAGGCCGAAGTACGGCCATAGGAGGCTGCATAGCACCGGATCAGAACCGAGGCTGATGAGAAGCTGCGGCGTGAGAAGAGATTGGACGTTCCATGAATTATTATTGATACAAACTGAGAAGAAGGAAGAAATGGAGCGTATCTAAGTGTCAATGCCTTGAATTAGGACACTATGAGATTTTTTTTTTAATAATTAAAAAACAAAACATAATTTTTAATGCTAATATATATAATAAATTCGAGTTATTAAATCAAAAACCGTCCTTTGCTTTCCCTTTCCTTTCCTTTAAGACGTCTTTGTCTCCATTCTATCTGCACTGCCACCTCCATATTTATTATAATGCCAAGTGGGCAACTTGCACCCTATGATGATGGCCATATCGTGCACTGAAGAGACACCATTATACATATATATATATATATATAATTATCACCTGTGTAGAGACTTTAGAACTACACCCCTTGCCTTGGGTGACGACTGACGAAGGTCAATTTTGTAAAATTGCCATTTTCAAAAGAGAACACATCATATTGAAGAAGTTTTATAATAGAGAGATTTTATTTATCTAAATAATTAATTTTTAACAATCATTTTTATCATAAAAATACCCTTATATTTGGGGTCAAAATATAAAATATAAGAAAAAAGGCCAAGTCCCACCCACATGCTAATCAGTATCAATAATAAAGCACATATATATATACATAACAGATAATTCGTAATTAATATGTATTGAATTGCTAGGACTACACATACATAGCTCTTGCTCTGTCACAAGATTAATTATTTGAATAATAATAAAAAATTGATAGGACCTCCTCAATGTGTTTTAACAATAATATATATTGTTTTTATTTGCCATCAAATATATATTGGTTGACCCAATAAAGACGAGATGTTGATTTTTTTTATAACAAACCACAATTTTAGGATTTAAATATGATATGATCTATTTTATAATAAGCACACAAGGTTTGTGATTTGAAGAATGAAATAATTGATAGGATATCACATCAAATTAATCACATCTTATTGGATGGATCCCTAGGATCCTGACTTACTGATCCATAATAAATATATAAAAAAATAATTTTAGATGAATATGAAGAAAAAAAAATCAGTTATTTAATAGAGTTTTTACCATTTTTATTTATAAGAGAAGTGTTGGTCTGTTGGATATGAAATCTCCAAAATATGTCTAAATAATCTAGATTGAGTCTAAGCATATAATTCCATATATATGTTTAAAAATACAGCGAAAAGGTTAATTAAAATTTATACGTGCTAAATTTAATTATCAGTAGTATCATTTACCTAATAATACCATTAGAAATAAAAAATATTTAAAAAAAACTAATAATCATTTAATCACTATGGGAAATAATTTTTTTATTTTTTATTTTTCATTTTTGGCATAATTAAATCGACTTTACGATTTATAAAAATTAACATCCACTGAATATTGAGAATCTGAGATACATAATAAAATAAAGGCCTTGTTATCTCCATCCTGTCGTTAACCCAACAAAACAACAGCTCTCAAATAAATAAGCTGACAGAATAATATCCCCAATTTTTACTGTGGTGATATTCACCCAACAATTAAAAATCTTCACGCGACTTCTTTTTTACCTGCCGTTCTTCTAACGCGCCGTCGCTTCAGCGGCAGAGGCCAGCTTCTGCAGGTTCAGTTTCACAACGGTGTCAGCAAAGAGGCGGGTATCCTCCTCCGTGTTTCCCTCCGGCACGTCCACCACGTACGATTCCAGAACGACGGTGCCCGTTGGTAGCTCGTGGACCGTCGTCACTGACCGGTAGTTCCTCATGCGGTGCTCGCCGCCGATGATGCTGAATCCAGTGACGAAACGCTCGTCATCGAGCACATCCAACCGCTCCGTACTGGTCGAAGCCGGCAGACCCGATATCACATCCACGTACCTGCAGGGTTAAATCGGGAACTTCAGTCAATAAACGAACTTACTCTGCACAGCGCCGCCGCCCCTAGAGCTCCACCGATCCGGAGAGGAAATGAATATCGTTACCTAGTGCAACCGACGGCTATTTGGAAGTCTTCCGCGACAGAGCAAGCCTTGATGAAGTGCTTATAGACCTGGGGCTTGTCGAAGCGGCGGAGGATGGACCATACGGAGGCGCGTGGAGCGTGGACGCGCTGAGCGAGAAGGGAGGAGCATTTTCCGGGGCCGAAGGAGTAGGTATGGAACTCCTTCACTGATGGGATCAGCTCGGCGAACTCTTCTTGGGCCAACCCGTGCGGTACCGCCAGGTGGTGGGTCGTCGGAGCCTCCGCGTTTTCCACTTCCGGGGATTGTGAAGTCTCCGCATTCCGATCCATAGCTGCCGCTAGAGAGAGAAAGACACTGAGATAGAGACGGGGAGAGAGTGACAGAGGAACAGAAGGGAAGACGTATATAAATATATATATATATATATATTATTTATGAAGAAAAAAAGAATGGATAAATTTCGGAAGTAATTTTGGAAAATAACCGAACTCAGCTGTGGTTTTGTTTTCAGTTTTTCTTTCTAATATTGGTAAAGAAGCATGTCTAGTTATTATTTAATACTAGTTGTATTATATTAGACTAAAAAATAAATATAAAATAGATGTATTATGTTTTAGGAAATATAATCCACTTATCTAATACTTTACCTTCATTTTTGTTTCTATTTTCTATATTATAAACCTACTCACTATATCGTTTCTCTAGATAGATTCCAATTAAGTTTTCATTTTTTAATATTAATTAATTTAATTATGCTTTATGCTATCAAATGGATGGAATAAAAATATTTAAAAGTCTTATAAATATTTACCCATCTAGACTATTCCATAGTAATGAATATACACTTTCAATCCCCACCAAAACTGAAGATTCCCATCCAACTCCTTGAATGTTTATTTTAATTAATGGAGGGTATTTAGAAAACATTTTTGAATTTAGTGACATTAACTTTGAAAATATATAAAAATAATTAAATGAGATTAAAGCAACATATAAAAGTTAAAGTGAAACCTTATAGTTGATATAAATAATAAAAGAAAAACAACTAACTTCAATATTCTCACAAATATAATTAGTGTACATACTGTTTGATTTATTTTTGTAATATACTTTATTTGCATAAAGCTAACGTGTAATAAATAAATGGTTAAATTTTCATTGACAACTCGTGTACCACTAGCACGAACCTCGTGAACCATTTTTTAATGCTTAAATCAATCTTATCTAAACACGGGGAAACTTCTGTTTTCTGTTTGTTGTTAGAAGGTGTTAGTAAAAAGATACATCTCACACTTAAAAAAATATATTAATATACCTATATTAATATGTGCATTTTTATTTTTTAATTAAGTTTTTATTTTCATTGACAATGGACCCATATTCCACCAACCATGCATGATCAAACTATATCTCTCATGCATGGCCAAAAAAAAAAACTATATCTATCATGCATGATCAAACTATATCTCCTAACTTAATAATTCACAATTTCTGACACCACACGATTAAACGACACGATACGATCTGTTTTAAAGTGTATATTAGTTTGACCTTAACATGTGTCTAAATAATTTTTATATGTATTAATCGTGTATAAACACTTCTGATCTACAGATATATGTATAAACACGATTAACTAATCGTGTCGTGTATACATGTGACACATTTAGACACACGATTAACTAATCATATCTAATCGTGTCGTGTATACATGTGACACGTTTAGACAATTTAAATATAATAAAAATAAAAATTGAAATACTCATTTACTTTTTAATATTGAACTTTGTAAATTTTACTTTGTATATATGTGGAATTGATGAATTATGTGTCTAATTGTATTGTGTCGTGTATAATTTTATCGTGTTTAATCGTGTCATGTTGTATGACATGACATGTTTTCAGTTTCTTTTTATTCATGAAAGTTAATCGTGTCACGTGTGAATTGCTAGTTAATCGTGTCGTGTTCGTGTTAAAAATTTTAAAACACGTTTAAGACTTATTCGTTTAAACAAGACACGATTGTTACGCTGCTCTAACTTCATGAAATATATACATATATATATATATATATTTGATATTGTGGAGGATAATGTTTAAAGATTCCTGCAAGTTGCTCACCTTTGTCCCCATGGACATGGATTCATATGATGTCTTGTCCAATCAACAGAGTCCTTTACCTTATGTTCCAATGTTATTAATTCATAATTATTATATCAAAGATGGTCCAATATAGTATGGTGGATCGGTTCAGATGACTTTTTCGTCGAAAAAATTTGAGCTTGGAAGTTTGGAATGCGCCACTCCATACAGATTACAGGATGCATTAAATAAACCCATTATAATCGGACTCGTTCGATACAGTTGACTTTCTTTACGTGAATATTTCCCTTAACTTCCGTTGATTGATTCAGTTAAACAAGCAATGCGGAAATAAAGATGCTGTGATTCTTAATCGTGTTTAAATCGATAAACTAAATTTAGATTAGCATATTTTGCAAGTTTAGACATTTTAAGGTCATGTTGTGTCGGACATTATCGAGTTTAGTTATCAATATATAAATATGAAGTTCAATAATCCAGAATTCTTGCAACAATCCTTGATGCCCTGAACAATGGAAGATATTCATATCAAATCCAAACATTCTTCCAGTCTTGGTTCGAGATCTCGATCTCTACCCGAGACTGGATCTCGTCACCTCGTAGGCCAAGAAGCAAGCAGCATTTGCAGGCACACTTCGGGCCATGGCAGGACCGAAGCCCTTATACAACCCCTTAACGCCCTCCGAAGCAACAATCTTCCTAAAAGCATCTAAGGAGCCCGAGTACTTCGGGTTCTTGAAATCATCGATCTGGATCACACTCTTGACCACATCGGTTGGGTAGACAGCACCCCAGAAGGAGGCTCCAGCTAGCCCTCCGGCCATAATCAGGGACCCTCTCCCAAGACCTGATGTGTCAGGACCTCCGGCGAGGTACTGCTTGAAGGCTTCGTAGACACCAAACATGGCTGCATTTCCGGGTACCTCACGAGCCATGGTGGGGAACAAGCCCTTGAAGAGGCCTCTGATACCACCTTCGGATCTTAGAACTTGCCTCGCCACATCCATCGGACCTCCGTATTTTACTGCCACTGTGACCGAGCCAGTGGTTGCTACTGAACTTTGCGCTTGCAGCCTGTGCGGTCCACAAATACTAGTTAGGAAACTTTTAACAAAATCCAAAAAGGATTGATTTTGGTGCTACGGCCTGAACTAAGCCAAAATAATGGCTCGGTCTGAAACCGAAGTCCAAACTCAGCTGGTTGACCTATCAGCACAAACCTGCACTTGATCAACTCAGTCGGGCAAGCAAGAAAGGAAACTGCGACACCAGCCCCAGCACCGGCCAGGACCTGCTGGTTCACCGAAAGAGGGGCTCCGGGCTCGGTTCTCAGTACAGCTTCCATCTGCCCCCGCACGGTGAAGAGAAGCGCATTGAAAGCCGCCACGGTGGCAAGTGGGGCCCCCATGCCTTTGTACAAACCCCTCGGGCCTTCTGCAGCTAATGTCTGTCTAACAGCATCCATGGCCCCAGAGAACTTGGGGGTTTGCCCGGGAAGGGGATGTGGTTGGCTCTGAAGCTTGACCTTGATGGTGTCGAAGGGATGGCCAACCACCAGTTGGGCAACCCCACCGACGGTTCCTGCACTTAAGTCCTTTGCAACGTCCCCCATCTGTGGATTGATACAAACAAAAGCATAAAGATTCAAGAATTATAAGATTGTGTTGAAGAACAAGAAATGTAGTACTTCAGATACAGCAAAATGCCAAATTTAACGAGTTAGGATTTCTTGTTTTTGACCATAGTGGCATATAGAAACCCATCAATTGAAAACAATGAAATGTGACAAGATAAAATTGGAACCACAAAGCTCAGATTGAATGAACATATAAACTGGTAAAACATTGGCATTGAGATACCGACTCAGGTAATCGAACCAATACAGATATCAGAAACAAGACAAGAGAATGATTAAAACATTCACTTGTAATGTACAGAACTAATTTGGTATCAGTAGCATTTTCTGAGACAATCCAACAAAACAAATCCAAATTTCTCCAGAAGTGGTGTTTGAAAAAAAAAAACTTTTCAAGAAATGTTGCTTGAATTCGCAATAGTTTGTGTGGAAGTTATAATATTAAATCACACATTTATCAATTTCGAAATTACAGGACAGTTAGCTAAGTGGTTAGTCTTACTTTGCATACAGCATCACAATGAATCCGCCATTTTCAGCTTACCATATCTTGAGAAAGAATCTACAAATTGATTGAATCCAATTCTATAAAGCTACAATTTGTAAATCATTAACCAATGCAATACGGGCAATGCTCAACACAACATTGATGAAATGAAACACTTTTCCCCAATCTCTTACTACTTCTCCGACAATGAAATACAGAATCCAGAAAATTGCGACGGTCGGAAATGCGCCAATTTGTGAAACGAAAGCAGCAAGAATCAGAATCGATCAGGAAAAAGAAAAGTTATTTTCATCCACGAAACCCAAGAGATAGCAATTGCAGAGGATGTAAATGGTGAGCAAATTACAATGGATTACAACGGAGTTGCAAGAAACAAGATAAGCGAGTACCAGAGAATCTAGGGAGAACCAGAGGACAAAGAAGGAGAGCTGGTGGGTGATTGTGCGGTAACCGTGGATTTCACTCCCAAAGAAGAAGGAGATGTGGACCGCTTAGTAGAGGAGAGGACGCAGTGGTCTAGTAAAAGCCCATCTCATGTTCGTAATCTCTCTCTGCGAGAACGACGGATCACAGATTCTTTATAATCATAAGACGAATAACACGAATTGTGAACTCTATGGGGAGTTCGAATTCGATTAAAAAAAGTCATTTTTAGAGATTTCGAATATGGTGTCTGAGGTTAGTGATGAATAGTGGTTGATTATTTAATCATTTTGAAGCAAACATAATGCTTTTTCTCATATTTGTAATGCCTCTCACGCGGATATGGGACAACTAATGGGACATCGAAGTTGGTGGTGTGGATTCTAGATGATGACTAGACACCTTTGTCTAGTATCCTCTAATTATTTATTTTTCCTACTAATTATTATTTTAATAATTAATTAAGTGTAATTAAAAATCCATCAACATGCCTCATCAACCTTATCATAGCCACTGAACTGAACGAACCATCCTAGTCTCCAATCAAGAAAAGGCCAATAACAAGTCATGGAAGGACGGATTTTTAATGATGGATCCAACTCAAAATTATAAATTTATATAATTTTTTAATTAATATAGTAATCTATAGTATATGTAGGTAACACGAGAGACCCTTGAATTATGGGTCATGGATGGTTAAGTCACTAAAGCCTCTTCCTTAAGTTAATGAACCAAAAGACTCGAAACTATTAAGATGACTTAAGAGTATACCGGTCGCATTCACTCACAAGTTTGGACTTTTGAGACAAATGGTTAAGACGTTTCTCACATGGTATCAGAGCGCGCAGGTTCAAATCCGGCGACGTTGAAAATATTGATACACTCTAATTAAAGGCTGAGGTCGGGCACAAAGCCCATGTTCATAAACATCACTTTAATGGAGGATGTTAAGATGACTTAAGAGTATACTAGTCAAGACGCACGTCTTAAGTTTCACCGAAACCACACCTCTATCTACTTTCATATAAAGATGAACAATATCATAGAGTGAGATTGATGTGATATGGAGAGATTCTACAAATAAAACGAGATGAATGGAGATAATGTTATACTTCACTCACCTCACCGGAAATCACACAAAACGATTTTAAAGTGGTTCGGTAAATTGCCTACGTCCACTGGAGCCTCTTTGATAGAATTTGATACAAGATTTCCAAAACCTTACAAATTCTCTCAATCTCTCATGTATTTGTTCTTGCACCCACTCAACTACCATATGCAGATTAGAACTCCCCTTTTATAGGAGGAGTTCTCTTCAACATCAAGAAAAACGTGGGCTGCTTCTTGCATGGAAAGTGGGCTGCTCCTTTTGACCAAGGTGGTGTATAAAGGTAGTTGGCTTCTCCCTTGCATTCTTCACGTGGGCTGCTCTTCTCCTTGGGTGGCTTTCAACAATCGCAGAATCAACCCACTAATCACCCCCTCCACCCAAGTGTGCCATACGAGACTGTTTGCAAATATATTCATTCTTCAAATGAATCCACCATTTGCTTTGACATGAGAGATTTCTGCTATCGAACATGCTCCAATGCACCTGCCGGTGCTCAGCAGTGTACAATACTGATCAAGTCCAAACAATGTTGGAACTTGATTCCTGTGACGACCTTCGTCAACATATTTGCTGGATTGTCTTCAGTGCCAATCTTCTGAAGTTTGATGTCACATTCTTCTAATATTTCACGCACAAAGTGAAATCGGACATCTATATGTTTTGTTCGAGAGTGATAAACTTGATTCTTGGCCAAATGGATTGCACTCTGACTGTCACAGTACACGGTAACCTCTTGCTGCTCAAAGCCCAATTCTGTTACCAATCCCTGTAACCAGATAGCTTCTTTCACGGCTTCTGTTACAGCCATGTATTCATCCTCAGTTGATGATAGTGTAATTGTTGACTGCAAAGTTGATCGCCAACTAACTGGTCCTCCTGCCATAGTGAACACATAACCAGTTGTCGATCGACGTTTGTCAAGATCACCTGCATAGTCTGAGTCAACATATCCAGTTACTAGACTATCTACACTCTTATCGAACTTTAAACCAACATCTACGGTCCCTGCAATATACTGTAGAATCCACTTAGCCGCATGCCAATGGTCTTTTCCTGGATTATGCATATAACGACTAACTAAGCTAACGGCCTGGGAGATATCAGGTCGTGTACACACCATAGCATACATTAAGCTTCCAACAACACTTGCATATGGGACATTCCTCATGTAGTCCCGTTCTTCATTAGTTTTAGGAGACTGCAATGCACTGAGCTTGAAATATGAGGCCATAGGAGTACTCACCGACTTCGTCTTCGAGTCGATGTTGAAGCGTTGTAGTATTCTTTTCAAATACTGCTTCTGAGTAAGATGAACTGTTCCTTTCACCCTATCTCTGCTGATCTCCATCCCCAGTATTCTTCGTGCTTCTCCTAAATCTTTCATTTCAAACTCATTACTTAACTGAGTTTTTAAACGATCTATCTCCCCCTTACTTTTACATGCAATCAACATATCATCTACATATAAAAGTAAATAAATGAAAGATCCATCTGCAAGTTTACTGAAATATACACAATGATCGTATTGGCAACGAGTATATTTCAGACCCATCATAAAATGGTCAAACCGCTTATACCATTGCCGAGGTGACTGCTTCAAGCCATAGAGAGACTTCTTCAGACTGCATACCCAATTTTCTTTGCCAGCTTCTTTAAATCCTTCCGGTTGAGACAGATAAATCTCCTCTTCCAGATCACCATGTAAGAAAGCCGTCTTTACATCAAGCTGTGCTAACTCAAGATCATACTGTGAAACCAAAGCTAGTAATATTCGAATGGATGAATGCTTAACAACAGGAGAGAATACCTCATTGTAGTCTATTCCCTCTGTTTGAGCGTAGCCCTTGGCTACCAACCTAGCTTTGTATCGCACTCCGTTTTTAGCAGCTTGATCATCTTTTTGATTAAAGATCCACTTACAGCCAATTACCTTCTTTCCTTTTGGAAGCAGCACTAGGTCCCAAGTCCGGTTCTGGTGAAGAGACTGCATCTCTTCATTCATTGCCTTTGTCCATTCAACTTGTTCACTGGACTGTACAGCTTCTTTGTAAGTGGTTGGGATCTCACCCCCTTCAACTGGTAATGCATATGTCACATAGTCTGCATAACGTGTTGGTACACGTGTCTCTCGCCTCGGTCTGTTGGTTGCTATCGATTCGGGTTGACATGGAGGTACTGTGACCGGTTCATCTTGTCCATATATCAAAGCTTTCACCATTCAATCATATCGTTGATTTTTATTATGATCTTTGTTTATAAGCCATTCACATAATCAAATTTGATCACGTGTATCCCGAAAACATTGCATAAATTAATGAACGAGGTACGTAAGCTCTTAGCCAGTGAGCGTGTTAATTAATTAACATATAACATATGTGAATTTGTGAGTGAAGGCGTACGTCTTAACCAACTGTCTCTAAAATCTGAATTTGTGAGTGAAGGCGACCGCCATACTCCCCATGGGCTTTGTGCCCAACCTCGGTCTTTAATGGGAGTGCATCAATATTTTCAACGTCGCCAGGATTTGAACATGCGCGCTCTGATACCATGTGAGACTTAAGACGTACACCTTAACCAACTGTCTCAAAAGTCTGAACTTGTGAGTGAAAGCGACCGGTATACTCTTAAGTCATCTTAACACGAAGAACTTTAAATAATTTGGTGCATATCAGTACACAAAAATGACATGGTCCTACAATTAACAACCAATTATAGCAACATACGTAGGATGGTCCCTAACACTGTCCACTCGATTAAGTTACATAATTATGAAGTACATTGAAAGGGTTTCATCAATTGCTTTTGTAAATGAAGTGCTTTTCTTCTGAAGTGTAATAACATACGTACGATCAGAATGAACCCTAGACGACAGAAACTCATGATATTTTTTTCTCAGACATCTATTTGCAGTTACTATATCAATCATAAGGGCAGGAGCAGAGGAGATAGGAGGGGACTGATTGATAGCTATTTATAAGTCAGTAATCGACATAATAATGCTTACTGTAATGAAGTAATTTATTATTATTTTTGTTTCTTACCGTGCATTCTAGAAAGCGTGAAAATAACAATCCCTCTTAATTGACCATAAATATTTTCTCATTCTAACCATGAAATAACTTGTTTTGTTGGAATGCAATCTATTTATCTACGTGAATGTTCGTTGAAACTTTAATTACGAATAATGCAGTAACTTTTGAATGTAAGACATCATGGTTATGAAGAATCTAATACCATGACATGATACTGATTGTTCTAAAACCTTAAAGTGATGGATAAAAAACAGTAATTTTTTATCTAACAATCGCGAGTGAGTCGGATATTGCTATATGTCAGGGGACCATCCTAGTCGATTGTCTTAGGCTCTTAGCTAGCCTCATTGTAGATGAGCATTTCTTGGGAAAGTGAACAGAAAATCTTTATATTTGCAGGCATGTCTCTTTCAAAATCTCATTCCTGTGGCTGTGATTCCAATTTCCAAAATATACACATAACACAACATTGTCAATTCCCTTAACTAAGTAACCAACAATACAAAAATTGAAATTCTTTTCTCATCAGTTTATGCAATATTAAGTTCATATCGATTGATTATATATAACACAATGAATCGGGTCGGCCGGTACGAACATTTCTTGCTATGATCAAGATATATGCTTCAATATGCATGCACATTGATATATTGTATCCTGCATGCTTCCTTTTGGTTCATCTAGCTATGAGAATTGATAATCCCCATTGATACTAACGACGATATTCATTGGCAGCATAGTTTGGGATTTATCCGTATCTCACTTGATTGAATTTGCGCCGAGCTTGAGCTAGAACAGCTCATAAAATGCATGGGGATGGACCACTGCACGTCGTATTATGTTTTGTGCTGATGAACATCCAACAAAACTGCCCACTGATATCACTGACAAATCCATTGGACCATCTTTTTTTATAAACAAAAAACTTTTTCTGTGGTGAAGGGAAGATCGATCATTCAAGCTTAACTAATAATTCACCGCTCTGACTAGCTAGCTCTAGGATAAAAGTTATAACTTCAATGTGTTCTTCATCCTACGTCATTTATATATATATTAATCTGGTCAAGTAGGAATTGAATCTGACACTCTATACTAAGACTCAACTCATTTTCATTGACAGTAAAATCTTGTATTTTGATGTAGTAAACTGTAAAAGATATCTTAGTTTCGTAAATTTGTCAGCTTTTTACAGAGACGAAACCAGTAGCTAGCTAATAATTACTTGAAGATAGAAGATGTTAAGGAGGCAAGTGGTGAAAGAAACAATTCCCACAGAAATGTATGCCTCCAGGCTTTTACTCAGAGAGAAAAGGACAGTCCACTGCAATAGCTTATCGTCAGTAGTCAGTTCTGTAAAACCCTAATCTTCTCTTCTGATGTTCAAGTTATATTAATGATTTTTCTAATATATATATATATATAATTTATTTATTTATTTTATCCTTTTTGAAAGCAGTCTTCACAATATAATTTTAGTAGTGGTTTTTATTCATCTTTATCTGAGAAAACCCTACTAACAAGATGTTTAGTTATTATTTCTGATATTTGATTATTGAATTAATGACTGATGAGTGATGAGGTTCAAAAAAATACCAAATTTGACTGTAACATACCAATAAATATCATACCATATGGAATCTAAATTAAGGAAAAAATCTGTACTTACACAAACATTTATAGAAACCCTTTTCTGATCTTCCCTCAAGAATCCAATCCTAAGTACGATTACAATTATTCCATTTTTCAATGTGTTACAAAGGTGGCCGACTTTGCCCCAATCGAAGCTCGAGATCAATCTCTTCTTTTTCTTCTTCCATGGCTGTCTCACTGCTGCACTTGGTCTTTTTGATACTGTTTTTCCTAGTTTCTTGACTAGTTTCACTCGTGGAAGATGCTTCTTGTTGATCAATATGGTGAAAGAGGTCGTCACGGCCTTGAATTGGCAAATTACGTGTCGGCGGCGACGATAACTCTACAGAATATGGAGACTGAGGATCGTTCATTGTTACCCCACGTGGTGGCATATTGTAAGGCCAGACAGAAAGGAGAGCAGAGGTGGAGTCGATAAAGGAACCGTTGTTGTCATTATTAGGGTTTGGTAGCTGCTGATAAAGTTGGAACCAAAGCCCTTCCCGAGCCATGAAATCTCGGCTCGGAAGCAGTAAAGGGTGAGGAATCGAAGTGGATGTGGCCGGGAAGCTGCTAACAACTGAGCTAGTAGAAGGTAATGATTGGTGGAGTCTAGCACGGTCTCGCCGATGGACATTCATGTGACCTCCAAGCGCTTGAGCAGATCGAAACTCCCGCCTACAAAACGTGCAAGTGTAAGACCTCGGCGGCCATGTGGTGCCCATAGCATCGGCAGTATCCTCTGCAAAAGCTCGAACCTCCCACGAGTCATCTTCTTCGGCTTCTTGGTTCGGCGGTTGCTTGTTAGGGTTCCACATCCACGGGCCGTGTGTTGAGTCTGGGTCAGGTAGGTGGTTCGGGTGGGTTGGAGCCAATTTTGGTAGGTGATGAATATTGAAGGTGGGAGATGAATCAGGTCAGTAGCCATATCCTAGAGTGTGGAGAGGCATTGAAGTACACACCAAGAGAGATTAGTGCTTGTAGTCATATATATATAGAGAGGGAGAAGTGAGAAGAGATGTTAAAATTAATTATGTTTATGGAGAAACAAAGATTTTGTTGGTTAAATTTTAGAATGACAAGGAATTCAAATATTTATTTTGAATTAATTCTAACATATAAATTCTAATTTTACTAAGGTTAAATACCAAATAGCTACCTGAAATTTGGACGTTTTGCAACGAACTACTCGAACTTTGAAAATTCAAAACGGGCTAGCTCAACTTTGAAGAAGGTGCAAATAGCTACCTCCGTCCAATTTCTGATGAATTTCCGACAACTTTTCAACGATTTTCCGACGACAGTTGACGGAGGTAGCTATTTGCACCTTCTTCAAAGTTGATGTAGTCCGTTTTGGATTTTCAAAGTTCGAGTAACTCGTTGCAAAACGTCCAAAGTTCATATAGTTACTTGGTATTTAACTCATTTTACTATTATATATATATAACAAACTTCCTAGTAAGATGACATAATCCATCCTTAGAAAACTTTATATATTCTATGATTCAGTTAGACCTATAATTGATTATTTAGTCAACGGTGATTATAATCTTGCTTTACTCGTCCCCTACATGCCCAAGAACCTGTGTCTTCAAATATCCTGACAACGTATTGCATATATTAAACATACATCTCAATGAACTTTAAGTGGAAATCTGTATTTTAGCGACGGAATTTTTCTGTCGTAAAAAACCAAATTCTGCTAGGTAACTTCCATTGGTTGGTTTCATCGGAAATCACTCAGATACCATTTGCATTGACAAGTACGAAGGTTGTATATACTTTCAGTTGATTGGCCGATGCAAATGGATCGAGACAGGTTAAGGATTGTCTTGACGACGATCGAGGCAATTCCTACGAACAATGCGATTATCGACTGATGTTGACTAGTTATAATTCATTTTGTTTAGTTTGGGAGAAAACTACATAAGCATTACAAAATGTTGATATACATTGAAATAATTCAATATCAATGAATGTTCTTTCATTTGAAAGGTCCACAGTTATAGAATTTATTAAGTGAATTTTTCGAATACCATTTTCATGAATGTACCAAAAAGCCCAAAGTTGAGGCCCCGTTATAAACCTTAATAACAAAAGAGTAACCAAATAATTAACCTCATGGATTGTTAAATTAAGGTCCTTATGTTGTGTTAATTGATTTGATGTGTAATTAATGTGTTATGTCTACAAAGATTAGTTCTAAACCTGTTTCAAATTTTTTTGACGTGAGACACGACATGAATTATACACGTGTCACACGAAACACTAATACACTAAAAGATTTAGGAAAATAAAAAAAACGTGGAAGTTTTCGTTCCAAAACATGTTAGAAAATTATCAAATAGTCCAAAATATACCATTATCATATTTTGAGGTATAAATATCAACCACAGGCAGTGATGGTCTAGTGGTTGAGAACGTTGACTCCCAAGTGGTTTGACTCCAGTGTCACGAGTTTAAATCCCCTAAGTGCAAGAAAAAACACTGCATGGGGGGCTATGCAATTGCTCGAGCACGCGTGCACGAGTTCAAATCCCCGAAGCTGCTGGTGGGACTAGACGGGTCCAATGTAAAACGTTGATTCTCAAGCCCGAAGGCGACAGGATATACAAAAAAAGATTACGTAGCGGAGTGGGCACTTCTACTAGTTCTTTCCTTTCTGTTTGGAAAAAAAGTATAAATACCAAACTTCACTCTTATATATAGTTTAATATTAGCAGTGCAACATTAAAAATTTGAACTAAATAAATAAATTCACTCAAGTGAATTACTCATGTTTATTCGTGTATTAGATTTGTTTAGATATAGTTAATCAAATTTTATTTAAATTTATAAGATACATAAAATAATCTATATAAATGGAAGCAAAACTAAGGGTAATGAACAGAACTTTTCGTTTGCTTTAGGCTTTAATTACCATTAATTAATTAAGACTGTTTACTTAGATTAGGGGATGACAAACATCTCTATATAGTCTAAGCTCATGGAAATCTAAATATTTAATAATAGTGGCCAAAAATATATATTTAATAATAATAAAAATATGTTAAATATGTATATATATACTCTTAGAAACAATTTTAAATTTATATTGATATTTTCTTAAACACACAAATACCTTCTCTACTAAGTCAGAAAATAGGAGATTTAATTAATAAATTTATTTTTGGATTAATTGGAAGAAAAAAAATAGTAGATGGATTCACATGGGAATGGGGAGGAATAAAGCCTCCTTGGCACATGCAAAAACATAGATGTTTGGACCACGTGATCAGCACGTGTTCACGTGCTGAGCTTTTTTGAAATTATAATGCATTTTGGATTCTTTTGCAAATTATTATATTCATCCTTAAGACTATGTTGGATTAATCCTGGTCCACTCCTCCTTTTTCAAAAATGATGTTTCAACTAATTAAACCCATTTTTTCGACTAGCTAAAAAAATATTAAGGAAAATCTAGTGATGAATATATATATTTATGCTTCCTGATTAAAAACAACAACCTTGTACTAAAAAATAAAGCAATATTTAAAATACAGATCAGTGACTAAAGTTTCTTTATTGTTTATTAACTAATAACCCTTTTCTCTTATTTATTTATTAAATAGTTAAATAGAGTAACTAATAGTAAAGGACATAATTAATTAGACCCTGAATCTAGTGATAAATTAGGGTTTCCTGCCTATATCCATTGAAGTATATAGAACACATATCTAACTTGAACCAGTCCTTGGCATGAAAAAACAATGATATATTAACTTAAAGCTTGATGGGGTTGACTAAAGTGATTCCGGGAGAAGGTCATCGTGGGGCTAATTGAAGCGCGTATTAGCGAAGCTTAATAATGAACTTTGCTATGATTGGCGGATGCCGTTGTTAGCTTGATGTTATCGAAAAGATTGGATTAATTATTATGTGTTGTGATGAGCATGACAGACTAAGTAGTTTTTGTGCAATATTTAATTAGAAAATCTCAAAAGCTCAAGGCATGGCAATATGGCATGGCATTTACTTGCAGTTGGAAATTGAATTCACAACAGTCCAATTCCATACTCTCTTAGGGTTTTGAATGTTGATTGAAGACAAGCTAAAGAACATGCTCTGATTGGATATGCAGGTTAGTTAATATTCATGTTCACAGCTATGGAGTTTTGCATGCATGGACAGCGTATAGTACACTCCATATGTATATATATATGAATCTTTCTCAGAGATGAAAAGGTAATATCATCCAACTGGGTAAATTAAAGAAGTAGATGAAGGTCTGAGCCCTAGTGCACGAGCGGCTCACGGCTTGTCTTTCGTTTTTCGAACTGGTCAGGGTTCGCAGTAGCTTTGCGTGCGGATGAATTCAGTGAGTATTGAATTTTTGGACTACACGCAGGTTGATCGATGGATAGAGACACGCACGTGGGTACCAGAAGTTAGGGTTTGAGTGGTGGATCTTCCAAGAACAGATCGGGTCAAGTCATCCAAGTTTGAGCTTTATTAATTTCTGTCTCTCTCTAAGCTAGTCATATCTGTCTGAACCAAGGTGATGACTTCCATGGATAAACTCATTTATTTCAGAAAAACAACAAGGTAAACAAAGAAGCAGACATGAAAAGAAATAGCTCACAATTTGGGGGAGATCTGCTGTAGTTTAACTGGAAAAAGGAGGGAGGTGTTCATAGAACACTAGACCAAAAATATTGAACAGGAGGGAAGGCAACACTCTTTGTTTTGGGCATAACAAATTAACAATTACACCATTTTTTTATATGGGTATTGATTTAACCCCAATATATAATATTTGTCAATTGGTAAGAAGGGATATATCGAACTTTGGTGGGATTTTTTGGTGGTTGAGAGATGGTGATTCACGCGAGCTGGTGTTAGTTTTACTTTTACTGACTAAGAAAGAGAGCGAGAGATGTGCAGAGAGACAGACAGAGAGAGTCTGTAATGTAAAAGACTCCCGGGATTTAAGGGCCGAATGAGGATGAAGAACACCACTTCCCGAGAGAGACGACAGACAGACGTCGTGGCCGACAGCTATAAGGGTTGGTTCCTGCACTAACTGAGTTAGGACTTGGATTGGGAGACCGCACGTGAATCTCTTCCTTTCTCTCTGAACTTTGCAGTGTTGGTGTGGTGTTGCTGCTAGCTGCAGGGTGAAGAAGAAGGAGAAGGAGAAGGAGGAGGAGCTTCCTGCTTTCTCATGTTAACATCCATGGCGATCCACAGCTCTCTCTCTCTGCTGCTCTCTGAAAATTGCAGACAGATATCTTTTCCACCACCTTTGAAGAAGAAGGGTAAATCTTCTCCTTTGAAAGTCCAAACCCCTAATTACTTGAGAGTCAATACCAACTTCAACTCTTCAACAACTAACCTGACATTGGATCTTCTCTTATAACAAATCCTACAAAAGAAAATTACAAATAATACAGAAATGTGAAAATAAAAATAGATTATAATATTTATAAATTACAGTACTGCGAGAGTTTTCAGATCGTTTTTAACTACTTTTTCTAGATAAATTAAAATTGATTTAAAAACTATTTTCAAGAAAAATAATAATATAAATTAATTAAAAATTAAGAACTTATAATGTACGTACTAACTACTTGCGATGTAGACTTAATTTGTATTTGTCTCCTTGATTAAAAATAATTATATCACTGTTGCTCTATTCATGTGAATGTATTGTATACTATGGATTAGGTAGGTTGTCTAACTAATGACCAAGTCAACTATATTTTATCATCTCTTAATTAATCAAAGGAATTCTCTAATTACAAGAAGAAAAAAGTCTTCTCTCGTACCAACGGCCAGTGGCTCGACTGCCCCACGTCTTGTTCTGATACAATTGGAAGTGTTTTTTTACCAAAGATCCAATTACTACTTTAATTGATCAAAAAATAAGCTTTCATTAATTAATAAATACTCGTGTCTATGATTTGTTTTTTATATATAAAATGAATATTTCTGTCTCAGCAAAATTTTGTATAGACGTTGGGCGATGCTGGATGGGTAGCAATAGCAATGGAGTTTAGATGACATCAAATAGCTGGAAGCATAAACAGACATCATATTCTGAGCTGGTGAGCAGAACTGGGTGGCACTGACGGTGGAAAAGCGGAAGAAGATGGCCGTCCAGGGTGGCGGAGGTCACACGACAGACGAGGGTCCCGTTGTCCTTTGGCTTTTTCCTAATCTCTTTAATTAATTTATTGTTAATTCCAAAACAAACGTCCCTTAATTACCCCAATAGTTGATCCTTAACCCTAACCAAGTCTTTTGTCAACTCTTCTTTAACCGTAGTTAGTTCTACATCACAAGTCTAATCATCCTACCAACATCAATCATTATCATCTGATAATCCCATCTATTTTTATTTTAGGTTTTGTTTAGATAGATAAGGTAAATTTACATATGTGTACGAGAAACTCGCATCCTAATTCTTAATATATAACATAATGATTAGCTAAATTTTATTGTCCTTAAATAAGCAAAACCTACTACAGTCATTTTGGATAACATTTGTTGTTTCCGTCCGTGAAGTTTTATAGATAACGTAGATTTGTCTCTGATTAATCCTCATAACTGTTATGATATCAACAACATATATGTTATTTACAAATTATATAATTTGTTTCTCGATAGTAGGGGTGAGCGAGAAGACCGCGAAGACCGAGACCAAATCGAGATTGACCGAGACCAAAAAAAAAAAACGGACCATTTGTGGACCGAAACCAATGGTCTAGGCTTATGGTCTTTTTCGGTCTTAGTCTTATTTCGGTCCTAGACCGTTAAGACCATGGGACCATGGGAGACCATTAACTATTTTTAGTGAATTTATTATATATGTCTTATTTCGATAAAATTAATTATAAAAGAAGGCTCGATAAAAAATATAATATAATTTGAATGAAAAAAGTTTAGATCAATAATAAATTATTATAACATTAATATATTATATTAGACACTATCATGTTATAGTAATTTATATTATGATATTAAATTATATTGGATAGTATAGTTATTTTGATTTCGAAATGATTTTTAAAAAGTCGGTCTAATTGGTTGATTTCAATTTAGAATGAAATTATGTCATTTGAATAAAATATTATTTTGATATATTACATATTTTATAAAGATGTAATAAAATTAGGTTCTTGTATTGTGTACTTGTAGAATATACATACATAATAGAAAAATATAAAAAACAATTATGTCTAACGGTCCAAACGGTCTAGACCGAACCAAAACCGAAAAAAACAAGATCATATAAACGGTCTAAATAGTTTTGGTTTCGGTCTAAAAACCGAAATTAATGGACCGAAATTTTTGGTATTGATCTCAAGACCGAACCAGACCGAACCAAAATGCATTTTACTCCCCCTACTCGATAGGTATGTCTTAACTTCCGTATGTTGAACTGCATATTGAGTTTTCTAGTATCCGTATACCATCTAGGGTTTGATTTACCAATTAGTTTACATATACATTTTTTTAATGATAATATAATTTTATTAAAAGAAAATCACTTTATTATTATTATTTAAAAAAAAAATCTCTCTGCATCTTTTACCTTCTCTCTCAAGATCTCTCTTCTCCATCGTCATATTCATCATCTTCCTTCCTTGCTATTTACTCCTTTCTTCTTTCTTCCTCCAGCTCTGATTTCCCTCTCCTTCTTCTTCATCTTCTCTTTATAATTATTATTATCCAAGTTTTCTCTTTAAAATAACCCTACAACCCAATCTCCAGAACAGTTCACTTCCCTTGTTAATTAATATCTTCAACTTCATTTCATTTTTTATATATTTCCTATCTTCTTTTTTAAAATTTTATAATTTCCTTGGTTTCTGTTTTCTTACCCACCTTTTGATGCGGAAATGGCCTCCGGTCTTGATTTAGGCTCCGTTGCTCGCTTCGTCCACCACCCGGGCCTGCAGCTCCAGAGGGAATCCGACGCTGGTAACAGCCACTTTGAGCAAGGCGATGAAGCCCAGCACGACCTGGGAAGCGGTGGGGGATCCGGCAGCGACATCATGGCGAGGCGGCCGAGAGGCCGACCTCCAGGCTCCAAGAATAAGCCCAAGCCGCCAGTGATCATCACTCGTGAGAGCGCCAACACGCTCCGAGCTCACATACTCGAGGTTGGAAACGGGTGCGACGTCTTCGACTGCGTCTCCACCTACGCTCGCCGGCGCCAGCGCGGGATCTGCATCCTCGCTGGGAGCGGGACCGTGACGAACGTTAGCCTTCGGCAGCCTGCTGCGTCTGGTGCAGTGGTGACTCTCCATGGCCGTTTCGAGATCCTCTCCCTCTCTGGCTCCTTCCTCCCTCCTCCTGCACCGTCGGGGGCGACCAGCATGACGGTCTTCCTCGCCGGAGGCCAGGGTCAGGTAGTTGGTGGCAGTGTGGTGGGGGAGCTGACAGCAGCAGGCCCCGTCATCGTCATTGCAGCGTCCTTCACAAATGTAGCTTACGAGAGGCTACCGTTGGACGAGGAAGAGCAGCTCCACATGCAGTCCACGACAACCCCACCAGGCGGAACTGCAGTCTCATCCGGAGGTGGAGTGGGTGTCGGTCACCCCTTCCCCGATCCTTCTTCAGGTCTCCCTTTCTTCAACCTCCCGCTCAACAATATGGGGCATTTGCAGTTGCCTGTCGACGGTTGGTCCGGAAACTCATCTGGTCCCCCTCGCCCCCAGTTCTGATTAGAAAGACAATATGAAAACCTCGAGAACCATTCCAAGGAGGAAGATGAAGCTCAGTTTCTATTGAGAAGTTTAATTAGGTACTTACAGTTCATCTATCTATATATGTGCTGCTCTAAATGTTGTGGGTTTATATTTGTCTAGCTAGGGTCTTTAATCTTCTTCACTTGTATTTGGTGTAGTTTGTTTGGATGAATATTTAGATAGTGCTCTCAAATCTCAATCAATTGTGTGGTGGTGACCTTCTCTAATCTCTCTGTCTGAAATTATTTGACAAATTCAGCTGCTCTTCACCAGACCATCATTAATTCTTAATTATATTTATGCAAGACATCATGTTTTCGGAGAAATTGATGATCTTGTTTTCTTCTCCATACTGTTTTCCTGATAACATGGGTGTTAAGCATTCACTGCAATGACTGATTTTCAAGTCTTATACATATATTTAAGATCTTACTAGGGCTAGCTAGGGCAAGAAGTACATCAGATGGATTTTTACATGAAAAAGGATCGTTTCAGCTAGGTTTAGTTGACCTGCTCTGAGCTTCTTCAACAACATAGATGTCTATTTGTGAAAGATTTCATGAACAGAAAACATAGACAAGTTATTGTTACCTAGGTTAGACAGTAATGGATAGCAGTTGTAATGGAAAGAGTTCTGTTCTGTTCTTTTGTCTGAATTTAATTTGTTGATTCCATTAAATTTGATACTTAAAGTTTATTCGGTTAAGTACATACTTACTAATGAACTTTTTTTTATCAGAATACTAATGAACTTTGAGTTCTGAGCAATTTGATAGTTTAATTGTTTTTGAATAAATTGTTAATTGAGTTTATGGGGTAAATACCAAGTATACCTGAACTTTGTATGATTTGCAACGAGCTGCCTGAACTTTAAAAATTCAAAATGGGCTACCTCAACTTTGGACGTAGGTACAACGAGCTACCTCCGTCCAATTTCTGACGGATTTTTAACGGATTTCCAACGAACTTTCGACGAATTTCTGTGAACAGTTGACGGTAATTTGGACGGAGATAGCTCGTTGCACCTTCGCCAAAGTTGAGGTAGCCCGTTTTGATTTTTTAAAGTTCGGGTAGCTTGTTGCACAATGTCCAAAATTCAGGTAGCTACTTGGTATTTAACCTTGAGTTTATTTAAAGTTGTAATTTGATTGTTCAGTCTAATCACTACTAAATGAGATCGAAAACTTTCATTTTTTTTTATTATCATATGTTTTATTTTGTGTGCAAATTATTAGTTAAACTTTTTAAGAAGATTATAATTTGCTAGCTGAGTTTTGCAAAAAAATTGCACTTTGCTAGTTGAACTTTAGGGTGAAAAAACAGTTATAACTTTATGTAAAGTCAGCTAACATTGTTAAAAAAAAAAATCAAATAATAAATTGTTCAAACCCTAAAAGTTTGGTTAGTAAGTAAATAACTAAGCCTAGTATATTATTCAAGCAAAGCTCTAAAGAGCTGATAAATGATGCTTGGAATTGTTGTTTATATAATGTTTCTTATGTAACATACAATATATATTTATCTAGATACTCATAATTGATCTATATCCCCTTACTTAACTAATAAGTATACATTAAATTCGATGAATATTCAAGAAAAAACAACATTTTTTTAGTGTTACATCACGTACGATTTAATATTGCTACCTGTAATTCATTAAATTGTCTTTTTAAGTTCAAAATATGGTCCATTTGAGCTCATTAATCCATACAAGGTGCATGATAATCTCCCTAAATATTAAGTAATATTAAGTAATGTAATGTCCATGGCCCATGCATAAAGACACATAAAGCTATGTTTAAAAAACAAATTAACCATAGTGCCATATCATTTATCACATGTTCTTTTAATTTTTCATTAGTTTAATATCCTTAGAAATATACATATATACAATAATTCTCTTTATATAAAAAAGCTTCCATCTCTAAGCCTTTTTGTATAATCTCAGTTAGGTCATCCTATTCTTTTTCCTTTGCAGCAAACTTGTGGATAAATGATAAATCCATATCTCCCTTGCTAGGTTTAGGGTTTACAGGCTATGAAGTTATGAACTCTATAGAGGAGTGAGTTTGAGAGGAAAAAAAGGTATTTCTTTGTAGTGGGTGAATCAAGATAATTAATTTAATTAAAGTAGTGAAAGTAATGGATTTAGAATATAGTATTAATTAAAATTTTGAATCTTGGGTGCGCTAATTATATTATGCAAATAAATCTTCTTACCTAATTTGATTCCTTCATTGTCATTTTGTTCTTTGTAAATGTATATCCCAATAACTATAATTATCTAATAATTCAAATTCGTGATCATGAAGCTTTTAAACTTTAAAAATATTTTGGCAAAATGTTTTGGATGTGTCTTTTCTCGAATATTGTTGATTTTTTAACATGGGGATTGTTGGATATCGAGATACATGAACGAGAAATAGTACGTTAGAACGACAAATAACGTTATACGAAATTATACTTACATCGTTCGACGTGTGATAGCGGAAGCGTGCGAGATCGCCGGTGGTTCGGAGTCACGGCGGGGGCGTGCCGGTCGAAAGGATACGTCACGTAATCGGAGCACACCTTAGGTTTCCACATAGGATTACCCAAAGATCAGACTAGAGCAACTTCGTAGAGTTTTTGGGAGTGTAACAATCTCTATTGTATATATTGTCTATATTGTATGTGTAGTGTTGTTTTAATATGTGCAGGCGTGTAGCCAAAGGGGTTCTTTTATAGGCACCCGGGGAAGTTACAATATTTATAACTTTACACTTTAGTCCCCGATCTTTTTACGGTTTGCACTTAACACCCATTTTTTTTATTTTTTATTTGGCCCTATTAACCTCCCAAATGGGTGCCAATTTCCTACTGGGATGAAACATGGTTGATAGGAACTATGAATAAATAACTTCAAATGATGATATACTTGTTTCATATTATAATTTTTAAAAAAAAATAGTGTGAAATATTAAGCTAGGTCGATAGATAGTCCACTAGGTGGACAACATGACTCCAAAATATAATCATTAATTTTTCGTACTTTCAATGTCCTAAAAGACATATCGAATGATGAATATGGTGTTCCTACGAAAGTGGACCGTCGTGGTCCACAAACTAAATATACAGCCTCGTACGCTCCCATAAAATATTAATTAACCCTAATCCTCCATAGTTTCTTGGTTTTAATTACAATAGAATTTATTATTAAAATTAAAATATAAGCATATGCACTATTACATACATGCCTTTGTATCTACCAACGTTCGTCGTATTCATCAGACCGACGGGCATAAAATAATGGATGAGAATTGATGTACTAATGAATCATATTAAGAGCTTAATTTCTTCATGTTCTTGAAATAGATGTCAAATTAGTGTCCCAAAGTACCTCTTAATCACCTCCCTTTACGTCTATCTCTTCTATCAAGTTAACTATCTTGAGCATAGAAGTCGATAATCTCTTCGAGATTTAGCTCAAACAGCGACGAACAATCGTTGTGCATCAACCATAACATGTGCTCGAACAAGATCGCATCCACGTTCAAGAAAACGACCTTCTTCATCTTCTTCGTCTTCTTCGTCATCCTCCTCGAATCGGACCTAATAAGAGCTCGAAACGGGGTTTCTTCTAACACGATAGGATCAACCAAGAACTCCCTCTTCTCCTTCCCAACCACCACCGTTACCATCTGTCTCTCCATGAACCCGTCTTCTTCATCGGAAAGTTCCTTATACCCAAGCCTTGTTCCTGAGCAGCCACGGGTCAAGATCGACACAGGCAACACCAGGCAGTCCATCAATGGAAGGTATCTAGAGAGAAAGAGAGAGAGAGATTAGGGTTTCATGAAGATGCCATTAAAGGACGGATATTTAAGCAAGAGAATGGTGAATACGTGTTGAAGTTTCTTGTCGAGAAGTAAAAGCGAAGGTATCAATGGCGAGAGAGAAGAAGGTCGACAAGTTTATGCATTGAATTGGTCAGCTAACGGCTAGTGGGAGAAATTGATAGCAACCACAAAACAAATAATGGGGTATTAAGATTATCTTTGTGTCGTTTTCGTTCCGTTGGTAAAAGATTGTAAGGGGAGGAATGTATTTGTATTTTGTGGTGGTAGGAGGAAGAATATGACTGCCGACTCGACAGGTAGAGGTAGCTAGAATATTAGATAGGTGAGAAAATAGGAAATTTCATACGTATTTGAAGTAAACGTGTGCCGTTTAAGATCGATGACTCGTATAAACATTCTATTCTCTATATCAAAAAGAGGAAGACAAAATACATGATGGACAATAATACAAAAGAATTATTAAGATTATATATATATTGGCCAAAATTACGATTATATATGATTAAAAAAAGCTATTTTTTAAAAAATTATATAGGAAATTGGACGGACCGATAAACTATCGCATTCCAAACAAGTAGTTTTAGCGACGAAAGAATTTGCTGTTGTAAAAAATCCCAAACGCGTTGGTAGAACTTGTAGCCACTGAAATTCTCTCACTTCCTTGACCAGACGGCAGAGCATCACGCCACAAAACGTGCAGAACATCACTGCTTGAAGAAGAGATACGGAAACATGACAAGAATCCAAATAAACCAGATCATGTCTTGCATGGAATCCTAGGAACAAGGAAGTGCAGTGCATGTTCTGCATCATCAGATTCAACAGGAGCACCAACAGAGACAGAAACATGAACATGTTGTAAACTACCTCAACTCAGATTCCGAACCATAAAACAGACACCCAAAACACCGAATAATACTGTCTTCTTCTACTTCCTGATGTGAAACACGAGAATCACGTCCCTAATGTTAGAAATTACCCCGGAAAACTGTACTTTTGAGCTGTTTTTCCTTTTTAGCGATGAGCTTGACTCGCCCAAAGATGGGGATGATATATCTGCATGTTAGGCAATGGCTGCTGGTTTTGGCTAATATCTTTGTAGAAACCACCTGCAGAAGGGCGGTCGTCTTCAGGTCTAGCTCCATCTTGGTCAGGTGTTTGGCTCGAGGGTTCTTGAGAGGAAGGGTTTGCAGCTGCCAAGGGTTCGCCCCCACCAAAGTTGAGCGTCTGAGGTTGTTGTTGTTGAGCGGACTGTAACACTGATTTTGTTGTGTTCTTGGTCGGTTTCTTTCCGTTTGTGACAAAACTACCAACAATCACCTACATTGCATCAAGAGATTTTAGTGTTTTTTTTCAATTTTGGAAGAATGTAAATGTTTGGGGTTTGAGAAGGGATAGAGACCTGTACAGGGGTGGCAGCTATTAGCATTCCAGCCACTCCACCACCCAGGACTCGACCATCTGACCCAGCTAGAGAGATGCTTAGTCCACCATTTTCACCACTATCACCTTCTTTGAAGACGAAGGATCCCGTCAAAGAAATTATCTCATACTGACCCTGTAATCACGCAACATGAAAAAGGAATGAAAGATCGCTTCTTCACATTATTTGAAGTATGAATGAAACCCAAGTTCTAAGTTTGATCTGTCATCTGCATTTGGTCTTAACTGGAATTAACCCATTTCACTGTGAGGATTTAATTATGTGCATGATCAACGAATGAGATTTTGCTACATCATTAGTTTCTTTTTCTTTGTAGAATGATGCAAAGAACTTGAGCTAATGCCAATCAAGAATATAAACCATGAGATTAATACATGAAAGACATTGGGTTTTTTCCATCCATAATAATAAATCAAATGCTAAACACAAGAAAGATTACCTCATAAGAGAGGGGGGCACCAGACATCATAGATTGCTTGAGTTTGACACTGCAGACAGCACCGTTTGCAGAGAGAATACAAACTGTCCGAGGACCCTGCTGTGAAAAGGCCACAATTTTCGCAGCTATATCCTGAAAAAATCCAAACTTTTACTATGTAGAAATCAATAACATGAACACAAAGATAAATTGATTGGTTTATGCCGATATGATAAAGCATCTGCCAAAAGAAGAATCTTTCTATACCACTAAATCTACTGCTAACTGATCTATATCTACACAGTACACACCAAAGTGGTAAGACAACTGAATACTATAGTTATTGTGTGTTATGATCAGTCTTATGTGTTATTATATCTTGGTCACTCTAAAAAATGGCTAAATTCTGTTTTTTTAATAAATATTCTTTTGATGCAAGTTTTAACTAGGTCGACCAAATTGCAGATAGTTGGACTACTGGTACCAAAAAACTATGATTCATTTTATATATACATATAAAAAGGCAAATTTCCTTCCAATCCAATAGGAAACAAATAGCGAACATAATGGAAATGAACCTTCAAGATCACACATGCAGTTGGTTGTCTTCTGTATATAGAATGAGAACTCTAAACTTAACAGCTACAAATCCATGTATGGACCATAATGGCAGCACCAGTTGCATTGGTAAGTATTCTGATTAGCCATTATCATTCACCGAAATTACCAACTTCAAGAGTAGAATAATATGCTGATTACCAACTCCCTGATCCATTTTTTTTCATAGTGAATCAAGATCAACTAAAGCATGGACAGATGATCTGCAGATTAGCCATCACCACTAACTCTCTGATAACGAAATGTTTTAAATTTAGCATCTTTTATCTTATTCTGTGGATTAAATGGTGAGCAGAAGTTGAGGAACTACATTTAACTTTAAATGTAAAAATAAACATGGCTTAATTCAATACCTCGCCGGAATTCACCAGAATTACATGCGGAGTGAATCCAACTCCTCCAGTTCCTGCAGAAACCTCAAAAGGTAAAAATATAAAAATAAAATCCTAGCAAAAACCGCATAAAGAAGTAAAATTGAGCAGAGGAACTATAAAAGAACTGCAAGGAACAACCTAATGCATTCAATTGTTTCTTCCCAGATCCCGGTGGTCTTCCACGGTGCTTCTTGCTCTGTAACTCTGACGGTGGAGAGGTTGTACCCACTGCATGACCGCCGGAGGAAGGTGGCGCCGCAGTTGGTCCAAGCCCAAGAGCAATGTTTCCTTCTGGCGTGTATTTCCTCGGCCTGCCTCGCTTCTTCTTGGCAGTCTCGACCGAGAACCCAGAAGAGGATGATCCTTCGTGGATGCCAGTGGGAGCTGCCATGGTGTCTAGCAGCTCTGATGAGGTTTGTGGGCCGACGACTGAGTTGAAATTGAACCTGGGTTGCAACATGGTCGCGGGCGATGAGTCAGGGTTGATCATGTGGTGAGACGCAGTGGTTGTGAGGTAGGAGGCCGGACCCATCATCATGTTAGGCAACTGCCGCAGCGGCGGCGGTGGGTACTGATCTCTTGAATCCATCTTCGAGCTCGAATTCCGCCCCAAGACGGAGTTCCTTTTTGTTCTACAATGCAAAATGCACCGGCTCAAGCTACCTTCTTGAATGTCGGAGAAGGTCTATGCTAGGGTTTAACATGAGAGAGAGAAGTCAAGATATTGTTGGCGGGGTTTTAGAGGATTCTCCGTAGTTATCGAAACATCAAATCCATCTGCTTCTATGGTTGAAGATTAGATTGCATTTTAATGATGAAGCAGAACACTTCCAACTTCCAACTATATCATTGTCATGTTTTTTGGTCTAGCTGCTTTTAGTTAAATATTATTATTATATACTCCCAACTTATTAGTAAGGATAATAATATTAATATGTAAAAAAATCATCAAATGGAATAAGATAAATTGAATAAAATAATAATTAAAATGGATGTTTTAATGTAAATTAAATGGATAGAACGTATTAAAAATTTGTTGGAATATCAATTATTATTAAAATTTTAAATTAATAAGTGTATTTATTCCTAAATTAATTGAAAATATAGCGTGGCATCTTCTCATTGGCCAATTGCCACCACTTATTTCTTCAACGTTATCCATTTCCATCTCCACGACCTACCAGCAAGAGACGATTCGCAGCTGCAGAGCAAAGCAAAGCAAAGAAAAGCTAGACGCCATCGACATGGACCTCTGCACTTCGATTAAGTGGAGATCGCCATCTCTACGCCGCCGAATCCCCTTTCCCGCCACCAGCAATTGTCCGGCACCTCTCCAGAAATGTCGACGGAAGATTTCGTCGGAGCTTCAAACGCCGGTGGGTGTCAATGGCCGAGCTGACAGCTTCTCCCCTTCAGTTCCGACACACAAAGTTACCGTACACGACAGACAGCGAGGTGTTTTCCATGAATTCATGGTCCCCGAGGTGAGAACTTCATCAAAATAGATATTTTGGTTGGTCTTTTCCGGTAACTGCTGATGTTCTCCAATGCAGGATCAATACATTCTGCATACAGCTGAAGCTCAGGATATTACTCTTCCTTTCGCTTGCAGGCACGGTATTAATCTATAATTTGCACTATCACAACAAATGGAATTATCGTTTTAAATATTTATTTTTTATTCAAATTTGTTCAACTGCATAAGGTAGTAAAATTGCTGTCATTCCACATAAAGAAAAAAAATCGTTATCTTTTCTTTTTGTTTGCCAAAGAACAAAATTGAAATGGTTTAATTTGTTTAAATGCTTTGAAGAAACGTGCACACATACCTTGAGTGGTATTAAAACTGCCAACTTTAGTAGAAGGTAGCTTCTTTTGTTCATTTTCCAAGAGAATATCGATCGGGAAAATGGACCCGAGCTTTATGAAAGTTGCGTAATTTACAGGTTGTTGTACTAGTTGTGCTGTCCGTGTGAAGTCCGGAGAACTCAGACAACCCGAAGCACTAGGCATCTCTGCTGAATTGAAATCGCAGGCATGTTTTCTTCTTCCGATCAAATTTGATGTTGTTCAAGTGTGCATTAAGAAAAGGATTTGTATCTGCTGCTATATGTAATTTGAATGTCTAAAAATCATGTTATTGTCGGGTTTCAGGGCTATGCGCTTCTATGTGTTGGTTTTCCATCTACCGATCTCGAGGTTGAAACACAAGATGAAGATGAGGTAATGTTTAATACAATTAACCGTTGATTTTCAGTACCAAATTCTTGGATTTGTGTTATCATCTGTAAAGAATCGAGTTTATGAATCTTGCAGGTGTATTGGCTTCAGTTTGGAAGATATTTCGCTCGGGGACCGATTGTAAGTCTATATGAAGATCACGGTTTACAATATCTGAAATTTATGAACTTTGCTCATTATCATTATTCGTTGATTGCTCTGTGGCTGCAGGAAAGAGATGATTACGCTCTTGAATTAGCTATGGCTGATGAATGAACAAAAATTAACGACAAATGTACGAGGATCTCGAGTTTTTGTCCTTCCTATGTAGTTCAGTATCAATAAAAACATCTTTGTTCAGTACGTATCTATGAACACCCGTCTGATTTGAGCTATAAAAAGTAGGATATCCATGGCAGAAATCTTCTCCATTCAATAGCATATCTATATTCAGAAAGTAGATTACATGTCTGTCTAAAAAGAATGATAAATCAGACAAAGAACAAGACACTGCATTGTCGCTGTTCCATCTAACAATCATGTCTTTAAAGATGTTTCAGCAACATAAACAAATAGTTAGTCCTCTTCTTCAGTCGATGTGTCCCGATTCCCGTATACAACAGATAAATAATAGCCGATGGTTCTCAATGTAAGCCCAGGAAACCGGTTCGAGCCGCTGGGTCTCAGATCGATCTGCACAAAGGGCCATTTCATAGCTTCTGCAGCTTCACATTCTTCCCAACCGTCCCCGATCACACAAAACTGGAAATTAGGGCCATCGAACCGTTTCTTGATCCACTGGAAACATTGGAGTTTACCTACTTCCCATGAACTATATACTGCAGAAAGTAAAAATGTGAAATTCAGTGATAAAGAATAATGTTATCTCACAGAATCGGCATTTTACTAACAAGATGAGTTTTTTCTTTCTTTCGGCAGTTTCTCATCTTTTACAGTTGTATTGTTTTCTTACCATTTACATGTTTGATTAAACTGTCGAAACGGAAGAGTAAGCATTTTGCAATGCTTGGTACTAGCGAACCGGAAGTCACCAAGACATTAATGGATTCAAAGGCATCGCCATTGTTGATTCCAGGATTGCTTGAACACTGCTCCAAGAAACAACGTGCTGCATTTGATTTCCGAAAGGAATAACTTTATAAGAATTTGTATATGAATCAAACCAAATTAGGGATTAAATGAATATTAGAACGACAAATTAATGGTGGAAAAATGGTTACCCGAAGAGAGCCATCCATCTGTGTATTTATCAGTCACGGCATACAGTTCATTCCAATGTTCTTTCGTTCGCTGATCAAAAATCCTCTCTAAACCCTGAAATCATGCAAAAATTTAAATTTTTCAATCAGCTTATGAAAAAGTTTCATCTTTTAGGCAGATTTGAGACTACGTTGATGTAACAAGTACCTGATCATACAAAACAGCAATGGATCGTAGCCTATAAGCTAATTTTCTTTTGTTTGATTCATCGTTCGGGGGGCTAAATCCATCTTTGTGGAATTCATAATCTGAAAGATCCCTTCCATCATCAAATTGGTTCAATGCATCAAGATAAGGCTCGTTGAAGTTCTCAATCTGCACAAGCAATTCCAATGTAAATCAAGAACTTTAAAAACTTCACTACTTTGAAGTAATTGGTTTCCATGTCATGGGGTAAAAGAAGCACTAACTTGTTCGTAAAAGAAATGATGATCGCAGAGATCAAGAATGAGTGTCTCCCACATCTTCCCAATCTCTTCACCCTTTTGAATATCCTTTGAACCAGTAAAAGCATCCGCATATGTTCCGTTTAGTAGTGATTTGAGCAGGATAAGGGTCTCATCCATGTCCCAAACATACACCCTTATCTTTTTGTTCGAAGATGATGATGTGGCTTCCATAACTAATCTGCTTCAAAACACCAAATTGAATTCTTTAGCAGTTGGTACAGCTAAATGTTGATCGACACAAAAAGAGCTTTTTGCTTAAATTCATACAAATCAGTATTAATTTGCAATCGAGAACGATTTATTAATATTTTTCCCGGTCCATTTTTGTTTTGTTCATGAATCAGACACCAGTAGAGGCTTATGCAGCTAAGGATTTCCATAACGTTGGTTTTAGAATAATGGACCGCCCTAAGTGGAAGCCCATTCACATAAGCCTAATTATGTATCTGGCCTTAAAACCTATCCCTCTATATATCAGTATATATAGGAGTGTCAGGGTTTGGAGAAACCTGAAGGAAGTTGACTGATAAGATAGCCAACTACAGTATAGTAGCTGTGTTGTTATAGGTCATAGCCCTTCAAACGTGTCCTCCGGCCGGCATCCCGGGATCCCAACCTCAGGCAGATTTGCGGAAACCTCAGGCAGATCCGCTTCCGCAAAGTGCAATCGTTCTAAAGAGGTAACCTAAATATGTGTATTTAGTCGATTGCATGATGTTAATATGTCAATTTCCAACGCATAACAACATAGGCTGATCATATTCAATAAAAAAAAAAGCCTTTTAGTTTTAGACAGAACGAAATTCAAAAATAAAGTAAACAGACAAAGATTAATCTCCCAATAGACGCAGCAGACTATACGAGCTGCCGACAAGCAGCGGAAGAAGAAAAAGGTCGATTTTTGAACCTACGAACGTCTAAATCATCATCAACCGAACAGCGACCAAGTAGAAAGGTTGAAGAAAGAACACCTGAATTAATGTCGTTAGGCACCAAGAACTCGGAACAAAGACGGGTGTGGTCTGTGTCAGTTAGAGCCTTGTCCGATCTCGAAGCTTTGAGACGACGCAGTGAGCAAGAACAAGAAAGAATCGAAGGAGAATCATCGACGCAGTAGGTCGACGCTTCAACCGACCCACCGGTTTCTTCTTATTGAGCGGGTTCGGATGTAGCCCACTACTATGTCCAGAGGCCCAAAAAAGGGATATTATTTCTCATCAATCCATGGGTCATACTCATACATACCACAAATTCTTCTGTGATTCTTGATTTACTGTTAACGTATATAGTGTCAACAGATCTTAATGATGTTACGGATTGAAGTTAGTATAATTGTCGGAGTTTCATGTTGAGTGATGGAGACTTCGATTGAGTTGGGACGTTTGCGGTGAGTCGGGATGAATACCGTGGCCATAACTTTTCCCTCGAGTTGTCGATTTTGGGGACCCAGTTCGTTGAGAAGGTAGAAAAGGAAGAACAGCTGTAGTGATCGAGTGTTAGGGAACTGAGGTTGCTTTTCAAATACCAACTCAAAGCCGTGACGAATTTCTCGTGATCTGTTCTGTTCTACTAAAAGACATCTTTTAGCGACACTTGTTTGTAAGTTGCAATATAGTCAATTCAAGCTAAACTAAGCCTTCTTCGTGTCCGTGTTTCTTGTCAACATTTGTGCAGCAGAACAAACATCAGCCGTCCTTTTGACTTTTGTTTCTTTTACAGGTTACCTTGCTACCATCATTTAAGACTCGCTTCAGCACATCTTTTTCTCAATTTTTTTTACAAATAAATATTTAAATCATTTTAATACAGTCATGATACAATATTTAATTTGATCGGGTTAGTTTTAGGATAATGAGTCGTCTATAAGTGAAATAAGTGCAGAGTTGTGTGTCTGACTCTAAATTTCCCCCTGTATACCATTATATATAGGGGTGCTCAGAGTTTGAGAACTTGACAACCACACTTTATTCTCAGTCTCCCTACAGTTTAGACATATGTTAGTAACTGTGGTATTATAGGTCATTGTCCGTTAAACCGTGACGTGACCTCCTGTCTGGCAGACCGTGACCCCAACCTCAGGCATATCTGCTTCCGCAAATAACAATCGTTCTAAAGAGGTAATCTAAATATGTGTATTTAGTCGATTGCATATTGTTTTCATGTAAATTCCAACATATCCCAACTTAATTATTTAACTTAAAAAATTGAATTTGCGGATGAAGAAGCAGTTTTAGGCTATAACAAGTGAGTTCGTCCCCTACTTCGTGAACAGGATATATATAGTTGTATATTTCCACTTATCAATTGCAGAATGTCATAAATAATATGACCAAAGAAAGACCCTAATGAAAAAGAAAATACTTTATTATGTGTATTATATTCTACTATTCTGATATTAACCCTTAACTCCATGAATATTGTAAGAAGATTTAGAAAATTACCCTTAAACCTCTTTAACTTTGAGGTGTTACACAGAGCATCTATACCATTGCAATTTATATATATATAAAACCAATCTGGATCTGTTGTTTTTATTCCTCAACAGATCATGAGAATCTATCAGCCGTGCATATTATTTGAAAGCGACACACCTTTGTAAAAGCACCGTTCTTTCAACAACTGTGGACTTTATAGTTTATATATATATGGATGCATGTGAAGTGTAGCTTCCCTTCCCTACAAGCCAACCTAACACACCAACTTTTTCTATATATCTTAATCCTCCCCCATACAAGTGCAATTAGTGTCTGCATGTTCTCTTCAAGGACAGTTATATGCAATGCCTTCCAAAATTATTCATGTTGGCAAGGACATGGAGATGCAAATGTCGAGCCAGAGTACTGAAAGGATAAGCAGAAGAAGAGCATGCATGAAGAGACTGTCGGGGATGCCATGTACGATGTGGACTCGAATCTGGCAACTGGGTCGGGAAGATCCACGCCGCACCATCCATGCTCTGAAAGTCGGGTTCTCGCTCACGTTGGTCTCGTTACTATACTTGATGGAGCCGTTGTTCAAAGGGATCGGACAGAACGCAATCTGGGCTGTCATGACTGTTGTCGTAGTTCTCGAGTTCACTGCAGGTTTCGCTTCTACCAATCTTTTTTGTTTGTCTTTTGGTCATGTTACCTGTGTAATCATGTCAGTGTTACAAATTGACAGATCGATTTTTCAGGTGCAACTTTATGTAAGGGGCTTAACAGAGGATTGGGGACTGTCCTGGCTGGATCATTGGCATTTATTATTGAATACATTGCGAACGAGTCAAGTCAGATGGTCCGAGCTATCTTTGTTGGATCCGCAGTTTTCATTATCGGTAACTTCCTTTCTATTTCCATTAGTGTTTCGTTTTGTAAGTTCATTATTATTTATAGTGAAAAGTCTCAAAATGGTACAAAATATCGTGACGAAAATGGTTTTACAACATAAACGATCGTTTTTGGTACAACAAGTTTAAAAATAATAGTAATTGTTACCTTCATTACTTTTCTGTAAAAAAATATCGTTAAATATTTTTTATTTTTATAAATTAATCAAATATTTTTTTAAATGTTACAATTAATTTGATTCGGTTCGGTTTAAACGATTGATGCTCCAATTGAGCCCCAATCGGGGGTCCTATGGTCTGGATCCGTGCCCAGACCAGGTCCTCAGGGTTGGGTGACCTGGTCTGGGTTCGTACCCTGGCTAGGGGACCCCTGGTGTGGCTCGAATTGAGTTGAGACTTGTTTGAAACATTAATGTAAGTTTGTATGTTTAATTGTACCATTTATAAAAATATTTAGTTAATTTTGCAAATATGAAAAAATATTTAAATGAATTTTTTAACAGAAAAATAACGGAAATATCAATTAACATAATTTTCAAACGTATTAAACCATTAATCACCACAAAAAACAAGTTGCACGAAAAAACATTTTGTGCAAACATGTATAACTATTTTTAGACTTTTCCCTTTATTTCTATATTGCATAACAATTACTATCTGAACCATGCTATTCTGTAACAGTTTCCCTTTCATTTTCTTCTCAGGAACTGCGGCAACATACATGAGATTCTTTCAATATATAAAGAAGAACTACGACTACGGGGTGGTGGTCTTCCTCCTGACCTTCAACTTGATCACCGTGTCGAGCTTCCGTGTCGAAAATGTACTAAAGATAGCGCAAGAGCGGTTCTACACGATCGCAATTGGCTGCGGGATCTGCCTCTTCATGAGTCTCGTAGTATTTCCAAATTGGTCGGGTGAAGATCTTCATAACGCCACTGCGTACAAACTCGATGGCCTTGCAAGATCGATAGAAGGTATATCAATAACTTTTCTAATATGTATATATTACACATTATTTATGTCAAATTAATATCACTACATGACGTGCTAACTTGTTCATATTGAACTTGTAGCTTGTGTGGTTGGATACTTTAGTGATCCGACAACAACAGAAGATGATGAAACATCTTCCGAGGATCCAATTTACAAGGACTATAAGGCTGTCTTGGATTCGAAATCGAACGATGAGACACTGGTGAGATTCTTTCTTTCTCGAGCTGTTTTCTTTCTATATTTAGGGATGTAAAACGGTTTGTGTTCTATTATCTGTTTATTTGAGCAGGCTTTACATGCGAGTTGGGAGCCGAGAAAACTGCGGTTCTTGTGCTATTCGAGTCCGTGGCTGCAGTATGTGAAATTGGGATCTGTTCTTCGACAATTTGGTTACACCGTTGTGGCTCTCCATGGATGTTTGCAATCTGAAATACAGGTGAACAAACTATGACTTTCTGTTTTGATATTCAAGCAATTTTGTTAAGAAGAAAAATAAAGCCTTATACAGGTGTTGAATCTATGATTATTAGTAGTTAGTACGACCTCTAATAAGTCGGATGTTATATATTTTAGTGTAATTGGATTGACCAATAGGATCATAGTATCTCATTAAACAAGTTAGAAGGGTGCGGAGTGCACGCTTGTTTAAGTATATTATGATTCACTGTATCGGAGATTCATCAATTGATTAGAGATGAGGCAATGGGGGTCAAAGGGGGCAGCGCCCCAGGTGGGGTCAAAGGGGCAGCACCTCTGGCTGGAGTCGAGCTGCCAGGTCAGTTGGGAATTTTTTTTATTATTCGTAAAGTCACTATTCTAAAAATTCATTGTAAATTTGAATTTTTGGAACTAATGACTTAACATTTTAACCTCAAAATTCCCGATTTTTGGACACTTGCTTTAGAGCCAAGTATTAGGCCAAACCATTGCTAGTTAGGCCGAACCATTGCTAGTCTTCATCCTAAGTTGTTCCTTTGGTTTTGGAGCCAAAATTTGAAACCAAAGGACATGTTGTGGTCGAAATGTCACAAGACTTGGGCAAAGGGTGTAGTGTCTCTTCTAAGGGGCATATTGTCTCTTCCAAAGGATGTGGTGTTTTCTCCTAAGGGTGTGACAAACACTATAAATTGGTCATAGGGGAAGTCCTAAATCTCCATCTCAAACATTCACAATCCTTCTCAAATTCTAGTTCAGTATTCTGATTTTATTCGATTGAAAGTTTGGGTGTCTCCAAATTGTTTCAATCTGAAAGTGTCGTCACGACTTCAGAATAATCCAAGCATCCATTCGAAAGTTCAACAACATCGGATGTTCCAAGCATTCTCATTACTCATTGTTGGGGTGAGCAAGAGTCGGTTTTGTCAATCTTTTCTTATAAATATAGTTTAATCCCGAAATTTCGGGTTTACTTTCTCAGAGATCGAAATCGAGTTCAATAGAATATATTCGGTTGAGGTTAACATGTGTTATTTGGGAGGGGTTTGAGCTAGTCGGAGTTCTGTAACTAATATTAATAATCATGTCGAATGCTTGTGTTTACGAGTATATTTTTGTTTTGTTTTTCCTTAGACTCCAATGGCGGTTCGCTTGCTATTCAAGGATCCATGCACCCGTCTTGCGAGAGAGGTGTCTAAAGTCCTAACCGAACTCTCTAAAAGCGTTAGAAACCGTCGCCATTGTTCACCGGAGATTCTCTCCGACCACCTAGACAAAGCCCTTCAAGACCTCAACGCGGCCCTAAAGTCCCAGCCTAGACTCTTCCTAGGAGCACAATCCCTTCAAAGGAGCAAGAACAACTCACCAAGAATACACTCCAATATTGACTCGCCAAGAACACCCTCCATTTCAAGTGCCAAAACCGATTCATCCGCCTTAACGGAGTGGAAGTTGAAAAGGCTCACGTCCATCAAACAGAGTGGTGAGTCGAGGAAGATGTTGAGGCCGCAGCTAAGCAAGATCGTCCTCACGAGTCTTGAGTTCTCTGAGGCACTGCCATTTGCTGCTTTCACGTCTTTGTTGGTGGAGATAGTGGCGAGGCTCGATCTTGTCATTGAGGAGGTGGAGGAACTCGGGAGGATGGCAGGGTTTAAAGAGTATAAACCCGTCGATGAAAATGGAAGCACGATCACCATCACTTCCGAGCAACCCCGAGTTGATGTTTGTCAAAATCATATGCATTCCAATGGGGCAGAATAGAGTGATCTCAGCATTGGCTGTTGTTCTTGATTACATTTCTTTAGTAATTCATAAGCCAAACCCTTTATTGATTTGTGAATGGCATGATATATTGGTTGCTAATGAAGTTATGTACAGACATGTCTATATATGTCGAAGTTTAGTGACCTCTTTATGTCCCTAGGTTCGTTTCGATGCAGCTCTTTTTAGAGAAATAGGGTAAATTTGGCGATGTAAACTACTTGTGTAATCCAGTGAACCCCATGAAATCCTGAGCTCCATAATCAGGTGAAAGGCAGCTGATTTGACCGAAATCATCTCCAAGTTCAACGTCGCCTATGAAGTTTGATAGTGATGAGCAAGGAGAGATCGCTTGCTGATTATAAGGCTGCCACGAACCTGTCGGATAGAGTTCACATATCTGACATGCCCATGCAAGAAAAACAAAACATTATAGTATGTAACAAAATGACCATGTTACAAGGTAGAACATTTGATTTCTTGCACTCCAAGTTTGGTACCTTTGAGGAATCAAGAATCGTGTCCGGTGAGATCCAGAAGCTTTCTGCAACTTTTCCTGCAGACGGAACTTCATAAGGAAGCGGATTGTACTGGTAACTTGCCTGACAAGAAACATGATCACTGGAGTCGTCCCCAACCATCTTCGGCTTCGGTTTGCTGCAAGATTCACTATTTCTCTGAGAAATCTCGTTCTTCTTAATGACCCGACACACCACAAAATCTCCCTAGTCGAATCACCAAACTTCATATGAGCCAATTGAAAAAATAAAACATCCTAAACACAATCATAACACAATGCAAAGAAGTTCCATTTTACTTGAAAAATTGTTGATCCTTGTGAAGAATAATCACTAATGCGGTACTCATGCATCATCCAATTGGTTCGATTGCCTAAGGGCGCGCGCCCGTTATAGAAGACAAGTGTCTTACGGTAACCTATCAGTGAAGACTGACAAACAACCTTTCGGTCCTTCCCGGTGGCCTTCCAGTATCCCACCTTGGTGGCTCTATTCGTTCTTGACCCGTTCGGGTATTTCCTGTCCCGTGGACAGAAGAAGAACCACTCCATGTCCCGGTTTAGAAGGAACGACTTTTCTGCAGTCAAAAACATGTCTTTAGACTACTAGAAATATGACTTTAGCAAAGTTTTTGTCGGTAAAAATAAAATTTCTTGTTCCCATATTCAAGAATAGATCAATGTACCTGGAAGCTCCCATGGATCGAACTTGTATAAATTGACGACTGGAATCACTTGGAGCTCCAATTCAAGTCCCTCGAGTTTCCTTTTCAAGTAATATCCTACTAACTCCTCGTCAGTCGGGTGGAAGCGGAATCCAGGTGGAAGTGATGATGATCCCCATTCCATTGTCTCAGACTCTCAGTAACTACTCAAACTCATCTGCTTTAAAGAGAATAAAGACAGTTTGAAAGTGTGCAGAAAAATCTACGAAGTGAGAACACAATCTTTGTTCAGATTTCAGAGTAGATGGAAGGCACAGTTCCTAATAGAAATAGTATTACAAATCCCAAAGTAGAAACTTTATTTGATATTGGATTTCTATTGTTGTACATACTCCATCATTTACGTCCAGAAACACTGGGTTATCGGAAAAGCACTCATTTTTTTCTTATGAAAGTGGAGATTTTTGGATGAAAAAACGATTTTGTGCAATACTCAGATTGCGAAATGTAGGTTGAACTAGATATTTGATGTTGGAAATGAACTAGGAGTGAATTAAGATGCATGAAAGGGCTAGGATTGATAAGTTTGTAGAGTAAGAGCAGAGGTGAGAGGGTTCTATATATACGGCTTGTTGGGGAAAACCAACAGAAACATTCTAAAAAATATACACCGAAAGCTTGAGGTTGCTTGTCTAAAGCATCCTCAGATAATTCCATACAGTTGGCCCCACAGACTGCAACCAGTTCACACTACAGTTTCTCCCGCCATCTTTGAGTCGTAGACCGTTGCATCAACTGTCTGGTCAGTTCTTGAAAATAATGCTAGGTGTCTGTACACCACCAGCACAGACTGGAGAGTGTGCAAGCTGGGCTTATGTGCAGTGGTGTATGTGCACCCGGTGTGTGAACATTCGAGTCTTGAGTCATATATATGAGCTAGGGTCTAAAAGACAAAGTCTTCAAATTGTAAAGTTGGTCCAAGAACTACACTCTGTGTTCTTGAGATTCTCAAATTCATAATACCATACTATAACAGTCTAACTTAGAGGGACACTTCTAACCAACTTAAAACACTCGATTTTAACCTGGAAAAGCGTTGTAGGCACCTGATTGATACGATCAAAGTACACACTTGATGATCAAATGATAATTCTTGTTCTTTTTAGGGTTTCAGATTTTGGTTATTGAAGAGCTGGCAGTGTGCCTCCACATCATGCTGAGTCAGAAACACCCAGCTTTAGCTTCTTTATGTTTTGTATTTATGATCCAAAGTGATGGTGTCATCCAAGAAGGACCCACGACGTTCAAAAAGATGAGAAACTAGACCCCTCAAAAGTTCAAAGCTCTGGTGATGAGTTTATAAAGCCACTATGGTGGGAGGGGGAGCTCCAATCAAACTCTTTTTGTTGTGTGGGTTCACATTTGGGTCTTGGTCTAAGGAGACTTCCTATTCAAGATAAGCAACTTTTAATCTCTTGAAATCATCATCTGCTTATATGGATAACTTTTTAATTATTTAAAATTACAAAAGATAAAAAGTTTTTAAATGCATCACAAACAAATAAATTTGCATATTTTGATATCACTATTGACAAAATAATCAATGTTTAATAAGTCTAACTTAATTTAGTATTATCTTAAACATACATTAACAAAACTTGGAATCAATTCTTCTTTAAATGAACAAAGTCATTCATGAACTATTCAGGACTATTCAGTTCAATGTTCGAAGACGTCTTGCTAAATTTCAAGTCGAGTCTATGTAAAGATCAAACCGAACTCATGCAATTATGCGAATGTTCGGATTGCGACTTTGAGTTCTTTGACATGTTATAGAACATTGTATCGGAACGAGTTTAAACATGAAATGGTTAGGTTCAACCAAACTTATTATCGTAGCCTCTAGGAATTTGATAAAGTTTATAAAACAATGCTCGTCTCGATCCTCACTGTGACTACACCTAGGGCGCGAGCGGTTTCGGGTACCCTATAAATTTAGGAGTTTCCGGAACCTACCCAGTTTAATACATGGTATTTAATTGTGGAACCGAAACTTATCTGTTTAATTTTGGAACTAGAATCTGTTTATACAACCCTGTTAGGAACCTGTTTATTTTCGTCCCCGAATCGGTTCCGGTTATACAATCTATTTCAGTTCCAAAACACAAACAATTCCAAATTAAAATCCAAACCGTACAGTTCTCAAATATACAATTCCAAATTACAGTACAAACCACAGTTCCAAATTACTAAATTGACTCATAATAATATAACAAAACACACAATTCCAAACACAAAACCTATTTCTTCATGTAGCAATATTTTCCATGTTGTCCATAATTTCACTAAGATCTATGAAAAATAACAAAAAAAATATGTTAATAGTTAATACCATGTGATATAGAACCAAAATGAAGTAAATAAGTCATGAATATTGAATACATTGTTCATATTTTTCAACATCTCCCATGTATTGCTCAATTGTAATAGACAATGTGGATCTTCTAAGCCAATCTTGACTACAATTCGGTACAGATGCATAGTATACTACTATCAATCATACATACACTATCTATGTTCATTCAATCATAAGGAAAATAGACAGATATACTCAACAACAACTATTCTGGATGTACAAGGCTTGGTATGTTAGTTTTCCAAACACTTTTATCGACTAATGGTGTAGTTTACTAGATTCTTTAAGTAATCGTGAATTTTGAAGCATAAATCAAAGGTGAGAATAGTTTCTCTGAAACTTTTTCTACCTTGATA
Source organism: Chamaenerion angustifolium (assembly GCA_946814005.1). Lineage (NCBI taxonomy): Eukaryota > Viridiplantae > Streptophyta > Magnoliopsida > Myrtales > Onagraceae > Chamaenerion > Chamaenerion angustifolium. The sequence continues at coordinate 36,963,493 of OX328270.1, forward strand.
TAATTTCGTTTCCAAATTATCTATACCTGGGAATAATTTTGTTTCCAAATTATCTGTCAAGACGCCGATTGAAGAGGCTATGTTGGAGAGCCAAGACGTCGGAGAGGCGCCGTCTAGAAGGCTGCGGTTCTTCAACTTTAAAGAGAGAATGCGGTTCTTCAATTTCAAACGTGGAAGAGAGGCTGCGGTTCTATAGCCCTTTGCACTTCTTAAAATTTGGGCTCTATTATAATAAATTGGCCGTGTGTCTAAACTGAAGAACTTCATTTCTTCCAGCCCAAGCCCTAAAATAATGAACAGATTCTAGGAACTGGACTGCAAGCAGACACCTGCAGTCCAGTAGCAGCTTCATGCACTCAGCTCTCAACTAACCTCCTAGGGTTTCTCTCTAAGCATCTTCAGTCTCCTATAAGTACATCATCTCTTCGCAGCAGTAATTTTCAGTATTCTCTCACTCAGATCCACCAAAAATTGAAATTTTCTCTCCCGTACTGAACTCCTTGCTCTAGGTAAAGTTGTGTTAACGTTTATCAATCGGAAGGAGATTTTATAACCTGGGTAGCAGTTAATTTTGTTCATATTTGCTTTCTGTTCTTCAAATGTTCGATCTTCGTCGGAGCAATGCAGCGATGAACTCATACTTGTGTCTGGAGACAGTCCTACTTTTGTTCTGTCGGTGAGGGTCACAAACCTCTAAGAAGTTCTGAGCATTCTAACATCCGTTGATTCTTCTTTATTTAAACCAAAGTTTCTTTTTTTCTTTTCTAACTGGTAAAATTTGAAACTTTAGTTGGTGGAGCTGATGGATATATGCGATGTGATGATAGACATTCAATTAATCTACTGATGTACAGTGATGTCGCAATGAATCTCGACAGGCTCTGATCGCAAATTCATTCAGTATTTTTTTTTATGTTGAAGAATTTGAAATTTCTTTACTTTTTTCAAGATTTGATGGTTATATAGACTATAGAGGCAGATGATGAATCAATTTTAAGCTTATGGGTAATTTGCGTCTGAATTATCATTGATGCTAACACCTTGGAGAACTGATGCCTTCTAGTTAAAATGTTTATTTTCTATTATCTCCAATCAAATAGGTTAATCGAGTGAATAGTCCGAGCAGTCGCGAGACCTGTGTTAATTTATGTTGTAGACTATGAAATCTCATGGTATTATTATGTCCATCGAGTTAGCTTTGTAACTTGATACTCAAACCTGGCACTGGCATGACAAGGAATTTTATTGTACAAAGAACATATTACTATATTCAGATTACAGGCCCATAGACAATATTCACTGTAAAAAACTAGCCAAAAAGCTCTGTTTGTGTTTTCAAGTCAACTTTAGTAATCGTACAATTAATATTCCAAATTATCTTGCTGCAATTCCAGATCCTTCATTAGGAAACATCTCAGGGTGCACAACTGCACTGGTACCGATAAGCGCGCGCTGTAGTTTCCGACCATCAAAAACTTCAACTTCAACCAAGAATCTCGAACTAACTGGACGATGATCTGACAACCTTATATCTGCTTGCTTGTAGGATAGCTGTCTTATCCCTTTCCCGAGCCACAGTATTCGATCGCACCTGAAAAACACAGTATTTATAATGGCTCTGCACCTAAAACATTTGGATTTATATAGTTTCAATACTTGTCTCAGACTTACCATGCTGGAGATCTCTTCTTTTCCCCTTCTTTTGGGGTTTCACCAACATATCTGTCTGTATTGAATTCGTATTTGTAAGTCGGGGGGAAGTTGATCGGACCTTCTTTCCATCCATCGAAAACATGCCCATAACGGAGTTCTTTGATCAACTGCAAGACCAAACACTATATGTTGGTCATCCAAGACATAGATAGTTCTGAAATGAGCGTTAACTCGTTGAAAAGAGAAATGAACCTGATCGTAGTTGATGAGTTGGTTCCATTTTTTCTTTGAGACGAGCTTCCTAACTTCCACATCCGCCAAACTCAGGCGATAATTCAAGTCCCCAAACCAGAAAATTTGACTGCTTGAAAGGAAAACGCCTGATTAATGTACAATATTCTGAAGTCAGATTAGTTGTTTGCCAATAGAGTAGAAGCTTACTTGTGAGAAGGAATTGTCTGCGTTTGATCGGAATCAAACATAGTTGAGAAACTTGTTCGTCGCAGAATCTCATGGACGTCTGAGTTGCGTCTCTGTTCCGCCCCCTCTTTCTGACCTGATGTCAGATGTGTACACACAAAGCACAATGAAGACTGATAGAGGGACATGCTAATAGAAACAGATCCCTGCATTGTCAACCAAAATTGAGGACTAAGTAAATTGAGCATATTTCTACAGGTAAGCAGAAGTATTTCAACATGTTATAAGGATGATACCTTGTTTCCCAAGTAACCCATGATGCCGACTCCAACAGGAGAGACTTTAAGGTTATTAATGTGTTTCCTCAGTCGCCGCCGCACCCATACCGAAACATAGATCCCGACCATTTGCTTGCTAATGATTCTTACATACGTGGGACGGGACTTTCCCTTTTCTCGTACCACACCATTGATCTCTTTCTCCGGAGACATATTGAAACTGTCTTCATCGAACGACAACCTTTCTGGATCATCAAACGATGAATTAAGAGTTTCAGGCTTCAATCTCTCCACCATCTCATTTGTCAACCCTAGGTTGCCATAGCTGTGGTGTGACCTTTTCATCGAACCATGGTTGCAGTCTGGATTATGAGGATATAGAACTGTGGGTTCACACCCGATTCTGGCGTTACTGCTAAAAACCCGACGCAGCTTTGCACCAGGAGACAAAATCCTAGGAGGGGCGTCGAGTGGATGCTCCGGCCAGTCAAGTTGTGTTTCATAGTTACCAATTATTCTCTTCAAGAGTAAACTCCTTCCCACGCCAATGGCTCCGTCATCAGCCATCATCTCCAGAGTTCTAGTATCGACCTTCTCCTCGACCTCGAGTAGAGTTTCGACAATCGCGGAGGTTCTTAGTATCGGAGATGGTGGGGCACTGAAGCTTTTGGGTGGGGTTTCGGGTTGTTCAAAAGATTTGTTTAAAGTTTTTCGGATGATCGCCTCCCATTTCGGAATCGGTCGGTTATCTTCAGCACCCAGTACATTCCCAGCATTCAAAGGAACCACTTCTTGAAATCTGTTCATAGACATAATGATAGAACACTTAGGTCCAGAAAAGAACGGCTAATGAAACTGTTACATCTCAGACCAAAGTGATTAGCTGCTGATTAAATCAAATTCTTTCTAACCTGTAAATCAAGCATCCATACAACGAAAACCACATAGAGATCGATCGAAAGAGTAATTACCCGATGATATATATATCTGCAGGTTCTTGAGTAGAGAGCCAGTCGTTAATGTCAAGACTCAAATCGGGTTTCCTTCCGGCGACATTCCATGTTCCCACAGTTACCCTACGGTTCCAAAAAGGAGGTTTCAACATACAATCAAGAGCATAAATCATAGAAGAAAAAGAGAAATCCTTTGGTCTGTCCAAACCTCACATCCTTGGTGTTTATGTACTGAGCTCGCAAAGTTTCCGACTTCCCTCTTCTATGTCTAGTCTGAGAGCACTTTAGCCGCAAACCTGAATCTATACCGAAAGAGACGAACACTTAGCAGAAAGAAGTTGTTCATATAACTAGTAAAGTGACCAAAAAAAAAATATAACTAGTAAATTCGAGATCTTTAGCAAGTTTAAAGCTGATTCTCATAGTCTTCAACTGATATTGGGTTAATAGCAATATCAGTAATAGATTTCTTTCGATTCGTAGAGTCGTGTGGTTAAACTTAAACATGAATTACCTGAAGGTTGAGCCTGGAATACTGGGCAGTTCCCTTGATTTCTACTAATATAACTGTCTCTTTCACAAAAGCTCTCATCTTTAACAGAGGAAGCTGCAGAATTGCATGGAAAACATTACAAAAACATGAGACACTGAAACCGAAACATGGTCCCGGCAAAGTGTAACATCATTGTACCATCGTCTTCGCTTTCTGTCTCTGTATCGATCTCATCTTCGCTGAAATCAGACACCTTAGGCTGAAGATTCAGCCATTTCTTCATTACAATAGAAGGCCAAAAGGGTTGCTGCACAAAATTCATAGAACCATTACAATCAAGAAACAGAGCAGAAATATGAAAACAGATGTTCTTGTTGGTCGGAATCATGAAACAGTTTCTGTAGCTAACAAACACTGTTCCAAATGATCAAATTGGAAAAAAAATGATCAGAGACCATGAAAAGTATTACTCTGCAGATCAAGTTTTAGGAGCTAACCTCGGAACGCTTTCCTCGGTGTCTCTTCATGGTATTTGTGATCGATCAAGTTTCTATAATGCAACGAAAATGGAGTGTTTCAGACTGTTTGGGGAGATTAGTGATTGTTTAAATAAGAAGAGCAGAAGTCATTAGAATCCAAAAGCGGGTGTAGAGAGAAGGGAAGGCGGTGGCCAAGAAGATTCTTGCTAAGGACCAAATAGAAAGGAGGACAGACAAAGTAAAGCCCATGCCATACTCAACACTCAACACACATCCACAACTACAACTTGCAGTGGAAAACATATACAAATTCAAAACTTAAAAAAATAATTTTCAAATGGTCCTCCTCCTCCCTTTCTTAATTTTGTAATTATAAAAAAACATCATGGTATTATAAAAACCAATAAAAAACCAAAGAGGTCATTTTCAAAATGACAACGGAATAGTCTCATTATGAACTGTGGTGCAAGCATGAAGCAACAGCCATTGCTTTCAGTAGAACAGCTAGAGTCAATATGGAAGTTACGACAAATCCATATAAAATTATACCTAAACTTTCTAGGCATTTTCACTATTCCCATTACATTTGTCTTCATTTATATTTCCAATCGTTAATTAGGAGAAGAAAGGTTCAATCTTGATTGGAGCCGACTTCTACTGAGAATTAAGGATCTGGGTTTTGATTAGATACACATTATTATACTTATATCATCACTGCTTTCGTTTACTTAGATCTCAATAATGGGACTGAAATTTGAAGAAACAAAACCCTAATCTTGATTTAGACTTTGAAATGTTATACAAATCAATGAAAGAAACTTGGAAACAGCAATAGAACCTAAAGCTAAAACATACAAAATAAACTGTCTAGGACATTAAACCAAGATTTAGCGGGACCCCAACTAATAAAGATCAGCATGAAAAACGGAGCTAGCAATGTTGATTACCAAGTAGTAGAGGAGGGAGGAGGAGTTTTTTTTTTTTTTTCCCAAATAAATCATCTTCCTTAATCATAAAAAAAGTACATACAAGTAGTAGAGTCCCTTTTAGTTTCCGTTGCTACCCAATTGACACATTGATTTGCCGTTCGTCTAACAAAATGCCAATAAATCCGAAGTATGTGCTTAGCCATCTCAAAGATATCCGTGAGGATGCTCCGTAATTCCCAATCTTTTGACGCATTCCCACCATGAATAAGATTAATAACATATTGAGCATCCGACTCTATGATTACCTCGGTCCATGCACAATGGATCGCCAACTCCGTTGCTTGTAGGATCGCCTTTGCCTCAAGTATCTTTGCACTCGTGCCTTCACACCTCGTATTTCTTCCTCCTAGAACCGATCCCGGCCAGTCCCTTGCCACGACCCCCGTGCCTCCCTTTAGCGTATGTTGATCCTACGCCGCATCGCAATTAAGTTTGACCACCCCTTGGCTCGGCCTCCTCCATCGTTGGTTGTCCCTAAAGTTCGGCCTCGGCACCGCCAAACCCGATCGTGGCCGTGCAGCCCACGCCTCCTCATCTAGGCCAATTGCCACCCCGATCGTGACAGTTGGCTTCGGGTTGACAATTACAAAATTAAAGTTTGAGTCAAATGGACAACTGAGTTGAATTTTAAAATTGATTGTTTTTAATGAATTAACTAAAGACAGCTCATATTGAACCATCATTGGTAGGACGGTGAAGGGCTCACTGCAGATAAGGAGATAATAAATAAATATCTTTTCCGACCAAAATATTTAAAATTCAATAAAGTATATCTTAGTTTACAGGTTGGCTTAGATTACACGTTTGATAATTTTAAATCCCCTAAACCCTGATTAAGATGCTTTCCAATGTTGACCATGCAACTGATCTTTTCCGTATTCCTTTAGTGATATATCAGCTGTTAAAATATCAGAAATAAAGAAAAGGCAGATCTGATATGAAGAAAAAGCTTGTTGGATGCAATGATATACTCATTCCAAATTTATAGATGTAATTAATATTAAAAGTGTAAACTGTATCTAAATATTTAGACCTCCATACGACCCCAAAGTCACCCTGAATTATCCTTGAGAGTATGCTACTCTATATAAAGAGAAAACATGATAAATGAAAGATAAAATGCAACGCATCTGATCGAATTTTATTGTATGAAGTAAGAAGAATGATGCAGGTGAGCAAGTTGGGTTTGGAGAGGTGGACCAAGCGCACTATATGTGGTGAGAAAAGCTCTATAATTAGTCTTCACTTGGATGAAAATCATTATATTTTTATAAGAGAACAAATTTGATTTCATATATGTATATATTATTTGTCACTGACAAATGAAGCCAACAAAAATAAAAGTCAATTTTCCATATCCTTCTTTGTTGTCTTGTAAGAAAATGATATATTTATATTAAAAATAATGGGAAATTGGAAATAGAATTAGAATTACCTCATTTTTAGTTTTTCAATAAAATAAAGAGAAAAAAACTTTTCCACGACCCATATTTCAACTAAAATATTTGACTATTATAACATTTTTTATAGTATATATATATATTATTTATAGGAAGAAGAAGTGCTTTAAGATTTGAATTTTTCTTTTTGTGCTAAAAAGGTGGAAAGTTGGTTTTGTGACTATTGATTGTAGCCATGGATGATGAAACTTAGAACGAAAGGCACGAAGCAAATGTTGTGATAATGAGTATTGAAAAAGGCAGGCAGGATATTTCTCTTCCCTTTTGCTCTTCTGGAACGTCCATAATCCGATCAATTGCAACGTTACACGTAATCTATATCGAACGCATGAATCGGCCGACAACGAAAAGACACTAACATTTTTAAATTATAAACCAATGTAACTGTCTGATTATAATAAAATGTTTGATCCAATGTGCTTATATTCATATGTAATTATACAGAAGTTTACGATCGACCAAGTATAGATTATGGTGTCCAGACCTCATCGACGGCGCAGATTAGCAGGAACCCGACACAGACGACGTTGTCTGCATGGAAGTTGCAGTCGCACACAGTTTGGCACGAACTATATAGTTGCCATGCAATTTGGCGTATTCTACGTTACATGGCACATGTCTTTTATTTTTTGATAAAAAAAAGAACGTTACATGGCACATGTCCGTACGTACGGTGGTACAATATATTAGTGGGATTTGAATATTACTACTATATATTAATATACTACACCGTACCGAGACTAATATTATTACAAAGGACGACATTAAAATGATACGAAATAAATAAATTTGACTAATAGAGAAAGACTTAGTTATATCACATAATAATACATAACATTTCCAAATGAAACACACTATTGTATTTGCATTAAGTTCAGTTATTAATTATTATTATAAAATATACTGATATTTAATTAAACTTGGAATCATCGAAAATTGAGTTCCGATTAAGGAGAAATTCAAAAAACTACAAAATCGGTCGAAACTCAAAGGAGTACCAACACGGAAAATAGTTGATTTCAGTTCCAAAAATATGTATTGTATTAACATTACTACATCAATATATATTGAGTTAGAATGCGAATATAAGTAATTTCATTGAAAATGAAGTTGTGAGTGATGAGATATTGACAAAAGTACGAAATGTGACAAAACTATTATGGTGCCACCTAGGAAAAACGTATTTAACGTCTTATATACAAATGATAAAAGAAATCATTTCATCTTATATTTTGAGTAAAAATGTTTAGAATATATATTTTATCGATTCCGGAAGAGTACATAATTTATTTCATTGAAAATAGAGTTCTGATTGATGAGTAATTCAACAAACTACAAAATCGGTTGAAACTCAAAGGTGTACGAAATAGTGAATTTTGCTTCCCAAAATAAGCATTATATTAACATTACTACCTAAATATATATCGAGTTAGAATTCGAATAAAAGTAATTTCCTTTAAAACGAAGTTCTGAGTGATGAGATATTGACAAAACTACGAAATCAGACGAAACTATTAAGGTACCCACTCAGAAGAAGGTGTTTAACGTATGATATACAATTGATCATAACATTCATTTGATCTAATAATTTGTGTAAGAATTTTTAGAAAGGATATTTGATTGAGTACGGAAGAAAACAAAATTTATCTCATCGAAAAAAATAGAGTTCCGATTAAGGAAAAATTCAAAAAAATACAAAATCGTTCGAAACTCAAAGGGGTACCATCACGGAAAATAGTTGCTTTCGGTTCCACAATTGTGTACTATATTAACATTACTACTTCAATGTATATCAAGTTAGAATGCAAATAAAGCAAATTTAATTGAAAATGAAGTTGTGAGTGATGAGATATTGACAAAACTACGAAATGAGACGAAACTAATATGGTGGCACATAAGAAAAAAGAATTTAACCTCTTATAAACAAGTGATAAAAGAAAACATTTGATCTTATATTTTGAGTAAGAATGTTTAGATTATATATATTCCAGAAGAATAAATAATTTATTTCATCGAAAATAGAGTTCCGAATAAGGAGAAATTCAAAAAACTACAAAATCGGTTGAAACTCAAAGGGGTACCATCACGGAAAATAGTTGATTTCGGTTCCAAAAATATGTATTTTTATTAACATTACTACCTCAATATATATCGAGTTAGAATGGGAATATAATTAATTTCATTGAAAACGAAGTTGTGAGTGATGAGATATTGACAAAACTAAGAAATGGGACGAAACTATAATGGTGCCACCTAGGAAAAACGTATTTAACATCTTATATACAAATGATAAAAGAAACAAATTTGATTTTATATTTTGAGTAAGAATGTTTGGAATATATATATTATCGTTTTCGGAAGAATAAAAAATTCATTTCATCGAAAATAGAATTCCGATTGAGGAGTAATTCAAAAAACTGCAAAATCGGTCGAAACTCAAAAGGGTACCATCACGGAAAATAGTTGATTTTGGTTCCAAAAATATGTACTATATTAACATTACTACCTCAATATATATCGAGTTAGAATGAAAATAAAAGTAATTTCACTGAAAACGAAGTACTGAGTGATAGGATATTGACATAACTACGAAATCACACGAAACTATTAAGGGGTACCATCACGAAAAATAGTTGATTTCGGTTCCAAAAATATGTATTGTATTAACATTACTACCTCAATATATATCGAGTTAGAATGCGAATAAAACTAATTTCATTGAAAACAAAGTTGAGAGTGATGAGATATTGACAAAACTACGAAATGGGACGAAACTATTATGGTGGCACGTAAGAAAAAAGTATTTAACCTCTTATAAAGTGATAAAAGAAAACATTTGATCTTATATTTTGAGTAAGAATGTTTAGAATATATATTTAATCCATTCCGGAAGAATACAAAATTCATCGAAAATTGAGTTCCGATTAAGGAGAAATTCAAAAAACTACAAAATCGGTCGAAACTCAAAGGGGTACCATCACGGAAAATAGTTGATTTCGGTTCCAAAAATATGTATTGTATTAATCTTACTACATCAATACATATTGAGTTAGAATGCGAATAAAAGTAATTTCATTGAAAACGAAGTTGTGAGTGATGAGATATTAACAAAACTACGAAACTGTACGAAACTAAAATGGTGCCGACTAGGAAAAAAGAATTTAACCCCTTATAAAGAAGTGATAAAAGAAAATATTTGATATTAGATTTTGAGTAAGAATGTGTAGAATATATATTTGATCGATTCTGGAAGAATACAAAATTTATTTCATCGAAAATAGACTTTCGATTGAGGAGTAATTCAAAAGACTACAAAATCGGTCGAAACTTAAAGGGTACAATCACAGAAAATAGTTGATTTTGACCCAAAAATATGTGTTATATTAACATTACTACCTCAATATATATCGAGTTAGAATGTGAATAAAACTAATTTCATTGAAAACGGAGTTGTGAGTGATGAGATATTGATAAAACTACGAAATGGGACGAAACTAATATGGTGCCACCGAGGAAAAAAGTATTTTACGTCTTATATACAATTGATAAAAAAACATTTGATCTTATGTTTCGACTAAGAATTTTTAGAATACATATTTTATCGATTCTGGAAGAATACAAAATTTATTTAATCGAAAATAAATTTCTGATTGAGGAGTAATTTAAAAAACTAGAAAATCGGTCCAAACTCAAAGGGGTACCATCACGGAAAATAGTGAATTTCTGTTAAAAAATATGTAGTGTATTAACATTACGATTGCAATATATATCGAGTTAGATTGCGAATAAAACTAATTTAATTGAAAACGAAGTTGTGAGTGATGAGATATTGACAAAACTACGAAATGGGACGAAACTAATATGGTGCCACCTAGGAAAAATGTATTTAACGTCTTATATACAAGTGATTAAAAACATTTGCTCTTATAATTCGACTATGAATGTTTGGAATATATATTTTATCGATTCCAGACGAATACCAGATTTATTTCATCGAAAATAAACTTCCGATTGAGGAGTAATTCAAAAAACTACAAAATCGGTCGAAACTCAAAGGGGTACCATCACAGAAAATAGTTGATTTTGACCCATAAATATGTGTTATATTAACATTACTACGTCAATAGATATCAAGTTAAAATATGAATAAAACTAATTTCATTGAAAACGAAGTTGTGAGTGTTGAGATATTGACAAAACTACGAAATGGGACGAAACTAATATGGTGCCACCTAGGAAAAATGTATTTAACGTCTTATATACAAGTGATTAAAAACAATTGATCTTTTATTTTGGCTAAGAATGTTTGGAATATATATTTTATCGATTCCGGACGAATACATAATTTATTTCATTGAAAATAGAGTTCCGATTGAGGAGTAATCGAAAAACTACAAAATCGGTCGAAACTAAAAGGGGTACCATCACAGAAAATTGTTGATTTCGGCCCAAAAATATGTGTTATATTAACATTACTACCTCAATATATATCGAATTAGAATATGAATAAAGCTAATTTCATTGAAAACGAAGTTGTGAGTTATGACCTTATGAGATATTGACAAAACTACGAAATGGGACGAAACTAATATGGTGACACCTAGGAAAAATGTATTTAACGTCTTATATACATGTGATTAAAAACATTTTCTCTTATAATTCGACTATGAATGTTTGGAATATATATTTTATCGATTCTAGACGAATACAAGATTTATTTAATCGAAAATAGACTTCCGATTGAGGAGTAATTCAAAAAACTACAAAATCGGTCGAAACTCAAAGGGGTACCATCACAAAAAATAGTTGATTTTGACCCAAAAATATGTGTTATATTAACATTTCTACCTCAATATATATCGAGTTAGAATGTGAACAAAACTAATTTCATTGAAAACGAAGTTGTGAGTGATGAGAAATTGATAAAACTACGAAATTGGACAAAACTAATATGGTGCCACCTAGGAAAAAAGTATTTAACGTCTTATATACAATTGAGAAAAAAGCACCTCATCTTATATTTCGACTAAGAATTTTTAGAATTTATATTTTATTGATTCTGGAAAAATACAAAATTTATTTCATCGAAAATAGAGTTCTGATTGAGGAGTAATTTAAAATACCAGAAAATCGGTCCATACTCAAAGGGCTACCATCACGGAAAATAGTTAATTTCTGTTAAAAAATATGTAGTATATTAACATTACGATAGCAATATATATCGAGTTAGATTGCGAATAAAACTAATTTCATTGAAAACGAAGTTGTGAGTGATGAGATATTGACAAAACTACGAAATGGGACGAAACTAATATGGTGCAACCTATGAAAAATGTATTTAACGTCTTATATACAAGTGATTAAAAACATTTGCTCTTATAATTCGACTATGAATGTTTGGAATATATATTTTATCGATTCCAGACGAATACAAGATTTATTTCATCGAAAATAGACTTCCGATTGAGGAGTAATTCAAAAAACTACAAAATCGGTCGAAACTCAAAGGGGTACCATCACAGAAAATAGTTGATTTTGACCCATAAATATGTGTTATATTAACATTACTACGTCAATATATATCGAGTTAAAATATGAATAAAACTAATTTCATTGAAAACGAAGTTGTGAGTGTTGAGATATTGACAAAACTACGAAATGGGACGAAACTAATATGGTGCCACCTAGGAAAAATGTATTTAACGTCTTATATACAAGTGATTAAAAACAATTGATCTTTTATTTTGGCTAAGAATGTTTGGAATATTTATTTTATCGATTCCGGACGAATACATAATTTATTTCATTGAAAATAGAGTTCCGATTGAGGAGTAATCGAAAAACTACAAAATCGGTCGAATCTAAAAGGGGTACCATCACAGAAAATTGTTGATTTCGGCCCAAAAATATGTGTTATATTAACATTACTACCTCAATATATATCGAATTAGAATATGAATAAAGCTAATTTCATTGAAAACGAAGTTGTGAGTTATGACCTTATGAGATATTGACAAAACTACGAAATGGGACGAAACTAATATGGTGACACCTAGGAAAAATGTATTTAACGTCTTATATACATGTGATTAAAAACATTTGCTCTTATAATTCGACTATGAATGTTTGGAATATATATTTTATCGATTCTAGACGAATACAAGATTTATTTAATCGAAAATAGACTTCCGATTGAGGAGTAATTCAAAAAACTACAAAATCGGTCGAAACTCAAAGGGGTACCATCACAAAAAATAGTTGATTTTGACCCAAAAATATGTGTTATATTAACATTTCTACCTCAATATATATCGAGTTAGAATGTGAACAAAACTAATTTCATTGAAAACGAAGTTGTGAGTGATGAGAAATTGATAAAACTACGAAATTGGACAAAACTAATATGGTGCCACCTAGGAAAAAAGTATTTAACGTCTTATATACAATTGAGAAAAAATCACCTCATCTTATATTTCCACTAAGAATTTTTAGAATTTATATTTTATTGATTCTGGAAAAATACAAAATTTATTTCATCGAAAATAGAGTTCTGATTGAGGAGTAATTTAAAAAACCAGAAAATCGGTCCTTACTCAAAGGGCTACCATCACGGAAAATAGTTAATTTCTGTTAAAAAATATGTAGTATATTAACATTACGATAGCAATATATATCGAGTTAGATTGCGAATAAAACTAATTTCATTGAAAACGAAGTTGTGAGTGATGAGATATTGACAAAACTACGAAATGGGACGAAACTAATATGGTGCAACCTATGAAAAATGTATTTAACGTCTTATATACAAGTGATTAAAAACATTTGCTCTTATAATTCGACTATGAATGTTTGGAATATATATTTTATCGATTCCAGACGAATACAAGATTTATTTCATCGAAAATAGACTTCCGATTGAGGAGTAATTCAAAAAACTACAAAATCGGTCGAAACTCAAAGGGGTACCATCACAGAAAATAGTTGATTTTGACCCATAAATATGTGTTATATTAACATTACTACGTCAATATATATCGAGTTAAAATATGAATAAAACTAATTTCATTGAAAACGAAGTTGTGAGTGTTGAGATATTGACAAAACTACGAAATGGGACGAAACTAATATGGTGCCACCTAGGAAAAATGTATTTAACGTCTTATATACAAGTGATTAAAAACAATTGATCTTTTATTTTGGCTAAGAATGTTTGGAATATTTATTTTATCGATTCCGGACGAATACATAATTTATTTCATTGAAAATAGAGTTCCGATTGAGGAGTAATCGAAAAACTACAAAATCGGTCGAATCTAAAAGGGGTACCATCACAGAAAATTGTTGATTTCGGCCCAAAAATATGTGTTATATTAACATTACTACCTCAATATATATCGAATAGAATATGAATAAAGCTAATTTTATTGAAAACGAAGTTGTGAGTTATGACCTTATGAGATATTGACAAAACTACGAAATGGGACGAAACTAATATGGTGACACCTAGGAAAAATGTATTTAACGTCTTATATACATGTGATTAAAAACATTTGCTCTTATAATTCGACTATGAATGTTTGGAATATATATTTTATCGATTCTAGACGAATACAAGATTTATTTAATCGAAAATAGACTTCCGATTGAGGAGTAATTCAAAAAACTACAAAATCGGTCGAAACTCAAAGGGGTACCATCACAGAAAATAGTTGATTTTGACCCAAAAATATGTGTTATATTAACATTTCTACCTCAATATATATCGAGTTAGAATGTGAACAAAACTAATTTCATTGAAAACGAAGTTGTGAGTGATGAGAAATTGATAAAACTACGAAATTGGACAAAACTAATATGGTGCCACCTAGGAAAAAAGTATTTAACGTCTTATATACAATTGAGAAAAAAGCACCTCATCTTATATTTCGACTAAGAATTTTTAGAATTTATATTTTATTGATTCTGGAAAAATACAAAATTTATTTCATCGAAAATAGAGTTCTGATTGAGGAGTAATTTAAAAAACCAGAAAATCGGTCCATACTCAAAGGGCTACCATCACGGAAAATAGTTAATTTCTGTTAAAAAATATGTAGTATATTAACATTACGATAGCAATATATATCGAGTTAGATTGCGAATAAAACTAATTTCATTGAAAACGAAGTTGTGAGTGATGAGATATTGACAAAACTACGAAATGGGACGAAACTAATATGGTGCAACCTATGAAAAATGTATTTAACGTCTTATATACAAGTGATTAAAAACATTTGCTCTTATAATTCGACTATGAATGTTTGGAATATATATTTTATCGATTCCAGACGAATACAAGATTTATTTCATCGAAAATAGACTTCCGATTGAGGAGTAATTCAAAAAACTACAAAATCGGTCGAAACTCAAAGGGGTACCATCACAGAAAATAGTTGATTTTGACCCATAAATATGTGTTATATTAACATTACTACGTCAATATATATCGAGTTAAAATATGAATAAAACTAATTTCATTGAAAACGAAGTTGTGAGTGTTGAGATATTGACAAAACTACGAAATGGGACGAAACTAATATGGTGCCACCTAGGAAAAATGTATTTAACGTCTTATATACAAGTGATTAAAAACAATTGATCTTTTATTTTGGCTAAGAATGTTTGGAATATTTATTTTATCGATTCCGGACGAATACATAATTTATTTCATTGAAAATAGAGTTCCGATTGAGGAGTAATCGAAAAACTACAAAATCGGTCGAATCTAAAAGGGGTACCATCACAGAAAATTGTTGATTTCGGCCCAAAAATATGTGTTATATTAACATTACTACCTCAATATATATCGAATTAGAATATGAATAAAGCTAATTTCATTGAAAACGAAGTTGTGAGTTATGACCTTATGAGATATTGACAAAACTACGAAATGGGACGAAACTAATATGGTGACACCTAGGAAAAATGTATTTAACGTCTTATATACATGTGATTAAAAACATTTGCTCTTATAATTCGACTATGAATGTTTGGAATATATATTTTATCGATTCTAGACGAATACAAGATTTATTTAATCGAAAATAGACTTCCGATTGAGGAGTAATTCAAAAAACTACAAAATCGGTCGAAACTCAAAGGGGTACCATCACAAAAAATAGTTGATTTTGACCCAAAAATATGTGTTATATTAACATTTCTACCTCAATATATATCGAGTTAGAATGTGAACAAAACTAATTTCATTGAAAACGAAGTTGTGAGTGATGAGAAATTGATAAAACTACGAAATTGGACAAAACTAATATGGTGCCACCTAGGAAAAAAGTATTTAACGTCTTATATACAATTGAGAAAAAAGCACCTCATCTTATATTTCCACT
The DNA here is from genome assembly GCA_946814005.1 of Chamaenerion angustifolium. Classification (NCBI taxonomy): domain Eukaryota; kingdom Viridiplantae; phylum Streptophyta; class Magnoliopsida; order Myrtales; family Onagraceae; genus Chamaenerion; species Chamaenerion angustifolium. The sequence continues at coordinate 36,979,601 of OX328270.1, forward strand.
AAGAATTTTTAGAATTTATATTTTATTGATTCTGGAAAAATACAAAATTTATTTCATCGAAAATAGAGTTCTGATTGAGGAGTAATTTAAAAAACCAGAAAATCGGTCCTTACTCAAAGGGCTACCATCACGGAAAATAGTTAATTTCTGTTAAAAAATATGTAGTATATTAACATTACGATAGCAATATATATCGAGTTAGATTGCGAATAAAACTAATTTCATTGAAAACGAAGTTGTGAGTGATGAGATATTGACAAAACTACGAAATGGGACGAAACTAATATGGTGCAACCTATGAAAAATGTATTTAACGTCTTATATACAAGTGATTAAAAACATTTGCTCTTATAATTCGACTATGAATGTTTGGAATATATATTTTATCGATTCCAGACGAATACAAGATTTATTTCATCGAAAATAGACTTCCGATTGAGGAGTAATTCAAAAAACTACAAAATCGGTCGAAACTCAAAGGGGTACCATCACAGAAAATAGTTGATTTTGACCCATAAATATGTGTTATATTAACATTACTACGTCAATATATATCGAGTTAAAATATGAATAAAACTAATTTCATTGAAAACGAAGTTGTGAGTGTTGAGATATTGACAAAACTACGAAATGGGACGAAACTAATATGGTGCCACCTAGGAAAAATGTATTTAACGTCTTATATACAAGTGATTAAAAACAATTGATCTTTTATTTTGGCTAAGAATGTTTGGAATATTTATTTTATCGATTCCGGACGAATACATAATTTATTTCATTGAAAATAGAGTTCCGATTGAGGAGTAATCGAAAAACTACAAAATCGGTCGAATCTAAAAGGGGTACCATCACAGAAAATTGTTGATTTCGGCCCAAAAATATGTGTTATATTAACATTACTACCTCAATATATATCGAATTAGAATATGAATAAAGCTAATTTCATTGAAAACGAAGTTGTGAGTTATGACCTTATGAGATATTGACAAAACTACGAAATGGGACGAAACTAATATGGTGACACCTAGGAAAAATGTATTTAACGTCTTATATACATGTGATTAAAAACATTTGCTCTTATAATTCGACTATGAATGTTTGGAATATATATTTTATCGATTCTAGACGAATACAAGATTTATTTAATCGAAAATAGACTTCCGATTGAGGAGTAATTCAAAAAACTACAAAATCGGTCGAAACTCAAAGGGGTACCATCACAAAAAATAGTTGATTTTGACCCAAAAATATGTGTTATATTAACATTTCTACCTCAATATATATCGAGTTAGAATGTGAACAAAACTAATTTCATTGAAAACGAAGTTGTGAGTGATGAGAAATTGATAAAACTACGAAATTGGACAAAACTAATATGGTGCCACCTAGGAAAAAAGTATTTAACGTCTTATATACAATTGAGAAAAAAGCACCTCATCTTATATTTCCACTAAGAATTTTTAGAATTTATATTTTATTGATTCTGGAAAAATACAAAATTTATTTCATCGAAAATAGAGTTCTGATTGAGGAGTAATTTAAAAAACCAGAAAATCGGTCCTTACTCAAAGGGCTACCATCACGGAAAATAGTTAATTTCTGTTAAAAAATATGTAGTATATTAACATTACGATAGCAATATATATCGAGTTAGATTGCGAATAAAACTAATTTCATTGAAAACGAAGTTGTGAGTGATGAGATATTGACAAAACTACGAAATGGGACGAAACTAATATGGTGCAACCTATGAAAAATGTATTTAACGTCTTATATACAAGTGATTAAAAACATTTGCTCTTATAATTCGACTATGAATGTTTGGAATATATATTTTATCGATTCCAGACGAATACAAGATTTATTTCATCGAAAATAGACTTCCGATTGAGGAGTAATTCAAAAAACTACAAAATCGGTCGAAACTCAAAGGGGTACCATCACAGAAAATAGTTGATTTTGACCCATAAATATGTGTTATATTAACATTACTACGTCAATATATATCGAGTTAAAATATGAATAAAACTAATTTCATTGAAAACGAAGTTGTGAGTGTTGAGATATTGACAAAACTACGAAATGGGACGAAACTAATATGGTGCCACCTAGGAAAAATGTATTTAACGTCTTATATACAAGTGATTAAAAACAATTGATCTTTTATTTTGGCTAAGAATGTTTGGAATATTTATTTTATCGATTCCGGACGAATACATAATTTATTTCATTGAAAATAGAGTTCCGATTGAGGAGTAATCGAAAAACTACAAAATCGGTCGAATCTAAAAGGGGTACCATCACAGAAAATTGTTGATTTCGGCCCAAAAATATGTGTTATATTAACATTACTACCTCAATATATATCGAATTAGAATATGAATAAAGCTAATTTTATTGAAAACGAAGTTGTGAGTTATGACCTTATGAGATATTGACAAAACTACGAAATGGGACGAAACTAATATGGTGACACCTAGGAAAAATGTATTTAACGTCTTATATACATGTGATTAAAAACATTTGCTCTTATAATTCGACTATGAATGTTTGGAATATATATTTTATCGATTCTAGACGAATACAAGATTTATTTAATCGAAAATAGACTTCCGATTGAGGAGTAATTCAAAAAACTACAAAATCGGTCGAAACTCAAAGGGGTACCATCACAGAAAATAGTTGATTTTGACCCAAAAATATGTGTTATATTAACATTTCTACCTCAATATATATCGAGTTAGAATGTGAACAAAACTAATTTCATTGAAAACGAAGTTGTGAGTGATGAGAAATTGATAAAACTACGAAATTGGACAAAACTAATATGGTGCCACCTAGGAAAAAAGTATTTAACGTCTTATATACAATTGAGAAAAAATCACCTCATCTTATATTTCCACTAAGAATTTTTAGAATTTATATTTTATTGATTCTGGAAAAATACAAAATTTATTTCATCGAAAATAGAGTTCTGATTGAGGAGTAATTTAAAAAACCAGAAAATCGGTCCTTACTCAAAGGGCTACCATCACGGAAAATAGTTAATTTCTGTTAAAAAATATGTAGTATATTAACATTACGATAGCAATATATATCGAGTTAGATTGCGAATAAAACTAATTTCATTGAAAACGAAGTTGTGAGTGATGAGATATTGACAAAACTACGAAATGGGACGAAACTAATATGGTGCAACCTATGAAAAATGTATTTAACGTCTTATATACAAGTGATTAAAAACATTTGCTCTTATAATTCGACTATGAATGTTTGGAATATATATTTTATCGATTCCAGACGAATACAAGATTTATTTCATCGAAAATAGACTTCCGATTGAGGAGTAATTCAAAAAACTACAAAATCGGTCGAAACTCAAAGGGGTACCATCACAGAAAATAGTTGATTTTGACCCATAAATATGTGTTATATTAACATTACTACGTCAATATATATCGAGTTAAAATATGAATAAAACTAATTTCATTGAAAACGAAGTTGTGAGTGTTGAGATATTGACAAAACTACGAAATGGGACGAAACTAATATGGTGCCACCTAGGAAAAATGTATTTAACGTCTTATATACAAGTGATTAAAAACAATTGATCTTTTATTTTGGCTAAGAATGTTTGGAATATTTATTTTATCGATTCCGGACGAATACATAATTTATTTCATTGAAAATAGAGTTCCGATTGAGGAGTAATCGAAAAACTACAAAATCGGTCGAATCTAAAAGGGGTACCATCACAGAAAATTGTTGATTTCGGCCCAAAAATATGTGTTATATTAACATTACTACCTCAATATATATCGAATAGAATATGAATAAAGCTAATTTTATTGAAAACGAAGTTGTGAGTTATGACCTTATGAGATATTGACAAAACTACGAAATGGGACGAAACTAATATGGTGACACCTAGGAAAAATGTATTTAACGTCTTATATACATGTGATTAAAAACATTTGCTCTTATAATTCGACTATGAATGTTTGGAATATATATTTTATCGATTCTAGACGAATACAAGATTTATTTAATCGAAAATAGACTTCCGATTGAGGAGTAATTCAAAAAACTACAAAATCGGTCGAAACTCAAAGGGGTACCATCACAGAAAATAGTTGATTTTGACCCAAAAATATGTGTTATATTAACATTTCTACCTCAATATATATCGAGTTAGAATGTGAACAAAACTAATTTCATTGAAAACGAAGTTGTGAGTGATGAGAAATTGATAAAACTACGAAATTGGACAAAACTAATATGGTGCCACCTAGGAAAAAAGTATTTAACGTCTTATATACAATTGAGAAAAAAGCACCTCATCTTATATTTCGACTAAGAATTTTTAGAATTTATATTTTATTGATTCTGGAAAAATACAAAATTTATTTCATCGAAAATAGAGTTCTGATTGAGGAGTAATTTAAAAAACCAGAAAATCGGTCCATACTCAAAGGGCTACCATCACGGAAAATAGTTAATTTCTGTTAAAAAATATGTAGTATATTAACATTACGATAGCAATATATATCGAGTTAGATTGCGAATAAAACTAATTTCATTGAAAACGAAGTTGTGAGTGATGAGATATTGACAAAACTACGAAATGGGACGAAACTAATATGGTGCAACCTATGAAAAATGTATTTAACGTCTTATATACAAGTGATTAAAAACATTTGCTCTTATAATTCGACTATGAATGTTTGGAATATATATTTTATCGATTCCAGACGAATACAAGATTTATTTCATCGAAAATAGACTTCCGATTGAGGAGTAATTCAAAAAACTACAAAATCGGTCGAAACTCAAAGGGGTACCATCACAGAAAATAGTTGATTTTGACCCATAAATATGTGTTATATTAACATTACTACGTCAATATATATCGAGTTAAAATATGAATAAAACTAATTTCATTGAAAACGAAGTTGTGAGTGTTGAGATATTGACAAAACTACGAAATGGGACGAAACTAATATGGTGCCACCTAGGAAAAATGTATTTAACGTCTTATATACAAGTGATTAAAAACAATTGATCTTTTATTTTGGCTAAGAATGTTTGGAATATTTATTTTATCGATTCCGGACGAATACATAATTTATTTCATTGAAAATAGAGTTCCGATTGAGGAGTAATCGAAAAACTACAAAATCGGTCGAATCTAAAAGGGGTACCATCACAGAAAATTGTTGATTTCGGCCCAAAAATATGTGTTATATTAACATTACTACCTCAATATATATCGAATTAGAATATGAATAAAGCTAATTTCATTGAAAACGAAGTTGTGAGTTATGACCTTATGAGATATTGACAAAACTACGAAATGGGACGAAACTAATATGGTGACACCTAGGAAAAATGTATTTAACGTCTTATATACATGTGATTAAAAACATTTGCTCTTATAATTCGACTATGAATGTTTGGAATATATATTTTATCGATTCTAGACGAATACAAGATTTATTTAATCGAAAATAGACTTCCGATTGAGGAGTAATTCAAAAAACTACAAAATCGGTCGAAACTCAAAGGGGTACCATCACAAAAAATAGTTGATTTTGACCCAAAAATATGTGTTATATTAACATTTCTACCTCAATATATATCGAGTTAGAATGTGAACAAAACTAATTTCATTGAAAACGAAGTTGTGAGTGATGAGAAATTGATAAAACTACGAAATTGGACAAAACTAATATGGTGCCACCTAGGAAAAAAGTATTTAACGTCTTATATACAATTGAGAAAAAAGCACCTCATCTTATATTTCCACTAAGAATTTTTAGAATTTATATTTTATTGATTCTGGAAAAATACAAAATTTATTTCATCGAAAATAGAGTTCTGATTGAGGAGTAATTTAAAAAACCAGAAAATCGGTCCTTACTCAAAGGGCTACCATCACGGAAAATAGTTAATTTCTGTTAAAAAATATGTAGTATATTAACATTACGATAGCAATATATATCGAGTTAGATTGCGAATAAAACTAATTTCATTGAAAACGAAGTTGTGAGTGATGAGATATTGACAAAACTACGAAATGGGACGAAACTAATATGGTGCAACCTATGAAAAATGTATTTAACGTCTTATATACAAGTGATTAAAAACATTTGCTCTTATAATTCGACTATGAATGTTTGGAATATATATTTTATCGATTCCAGACGAATACAAGATTTATTTCATCGAAAATAGACTTCCGATTGAGGAGTAATTCAAAAAACTACAAAATCGGTCGAAACTCAAAGGGGTACCATCACAGAAAATAGTTGATTTTGACCCATAAATATGTGTTATATTAACATTACTACGTCAATATATATCGAGTTAAAATATGAATAAAACTAATTTCATTGAAAACGAAGTTGTGAGTGTTGAGATATTGACAAAACTACGAAATGGGACGAAACTAATATGGTGCCACCTAGGAAAAATGTATTTAACGTCTTATATACAAGTGATTAAAAACAATTGATCTTTTATTTTGGCTAAGAATGTTTGGAATATTTATTTTATCGATTCCGGACGAATACATAATTTATTTCATTGAAAATAGAGTTCCGATTGAGGAGTAATCGAAAAACTACAAAATCGGTCGAATCTAAAAGGGGTACCATCACAGAAAATTGTTGATTTCGGCCCAAAAATATGTGTTATATTAACATTACTACCTCAATATATATCGAATTAGAATATGAATAAAGCTAATTTCATTGAAAACGAAGTTGTGAGTTATGACCTTATGAGATATTGACAAAACTACGAAATGGGACGAAACTAATATGGTGACACCTAGGAAAAATGTATTTAACGTCTTATATACATGTGATTAAAAACATTTGCTCTTATAATTCGACTATGAATGTTTGGAATATATATTTTATCGATTCTAGACGAATACAAGATTTATTTAATCGAAAATAGACTTCCGATTGAGGAGTAATTCAAAAAACTACAAAATCGGTCGAAACTCAAAGGGGTACCATCACAAAAAATAGTTGATTTTGACCCAAAAATATGTGTTATATTAACATTTCTACCTCAATATATATCGAGTTAGAATGTGAACAAAACTAATTTCATTGAAAACGAAGTTGTGAGTGATGAGAAATTGATAAAACTACGAAATTGGACAAAACTAATATGGTGCCACCTAGGAAAAAAGTATTTAACGTCTTATATACAATTGAGAAAAAAGCACCTCATCTTATATTTCCACTAAGAATTTTTAGAATTTATATTTTATTGATTCTGGAAAAATACAAAATTTATTTCATCGAAATAGAGTTCTGATTGAGGAGTAATTTAAAAAACCAGAAAATCGGTCCTTACTCAAAGGGCTACCATCACGGAAAATAGTTAATTTCTGTTAAAAAATATGTAGTATATTAACATTACGATAGCAATATATATCGAGTTAGATTGCGAATAAAACTAATTTCATTGAAAACGAAGTTGTGAGTGATGAGATATTGACAAAACTACGAAATGGGACGAAACTAATATGGTGCAACCTATGAAAAATGTATTTAACGTCTTATATACAAGTGATTAAAAACATTTGCTCTTATAATTCGACTATGAATGTTTGGAATATATATTTTATCGATTCCAGACGAATACAAGATTTATTTCATCGAAAATAGACTTCCGATTGAGGAGTAATTCAAAAAACTACAAAATCGGTCGAAACTCAAAGGGGTACCATCACAGAAAATAGTTGATTTTGACCCATAAATATGTGTTATATTAACATTACTACGTCAATATATATCGAGTTAAAATATGAATAAAACTAATTTCATTGAAAACGAAGTTGTGAGTGTTGAGATATTGACAAAACTACGAAATGGGACGAAACTAATATGGTGCCACCTAGGAAAAATGTATTTAACGTCTTATATACAAGTGATTAAAAACAATTGATCTTTTATTTTGGCTAAGAATGTTTGGAATATTTATTTTATCGATTCCGGACGAATACATAATTTATTTCATTGAAAATAGAGTTCCGATTGAGGAGTAATCGAAAAACTACAAAATCGGTCGAATCTAAAAGGGGTACCATCACAGAAAATTGTTGATTTCGGCCCAAAAATATGTGTTATATTAACATTACTACCTCAATATATATCGAATTAGAATATGAATAAAGCTAATTTCATTGAAAACGAAGTTGTGAGTTATGACCTTATGAGATATTGACAAAACTACGAAATGGGACGAAACTAATATGGTGACACCTAGGAAAAATGTATTTAACGTCTTATATACATGTGATTAAAAACATTTGCTCTTATAATTCGACTATGAATGTTTGGAATATATATTTTATCGATTCTAGACGAATACAAGATTTATTTAATCGAAAATAGACTTCCGATTGAGGAGTAATTCAAAAAACTACAAAATCGGTCGAAACTCAAAGGGGTACCATCACAAAAAATAGTTGATTTTGACCCAAAAATATGTGTTATATTAACATTTCTACCTCAATATATATCGAGTTAGAATGTGAACAAAACTAATTTCATTGAAAACGAAGTTGTGAGTGATGAGAAATTGATAAAACTACGAAATTGGACAAAACTAATATGGTGCCACCTAGGAAAAAAGTATTTAACGTCTTATATACAATTGAGAAAAAAGCACCTCATCTTATATTTCCACTAAGAATTTTTAGAATTTATATTTTATTGATTCTGGAAAAATACAAAATTTATTTCATCGAAAATAGAGTTCTGATTGAGGAGTAATTTAAAAAACCAGAAAATCGGTCCTTACTCAAAGGGCTACCATCACGGAAAATAGTTAATTTCTGTTAAAAAATATGTAGTATATTAACATTACGATAGCAATATATATCGAGTTAGATTGCGAATAAAACTAATTTCATTGAAAACGAAGTTGTGAGTGATGAGATATTGACAAAACTACGAAATGGGACGAAACTAATATGGTGCAACCTATGAAAAATGTATTTAACGTCTTATATACAAGTGATTAAAAACATTTGCTCTTATAATTCGACTATGAATGTTTGGAATATATATTTTATCGATTCCAGACGAATACAAGATTTATTTCATCGAAAATAGACTTCCGATTGAGGAGTAATTCAAAAAACTACAAAATCGGTCGAAACTCAAAGGGGTACCATCACAGAAAATAGTTGATTTTGACCCATAAATATGTGTTATATTAACATTACTACGTCAATATATATCGAGTTAAAATATGAATAAAACTAATTTCATTGAAAACGAAGTTGTGAGTGTTGAGATATTGACAAAACTACGAAATGGGACGAAACTAATATGGTGCCACCTAGGAAAAATGTATTTAACGTCTTATATACAAGTGATTAAAAACAATTGATCTTTTATTTTGGCTAAGAATGTTTGGAATATTTATTTTATCGATTCCGGACGAATACATAATTTATTTCATTGAAAATAGAGTTCCGATTGAGGAGTAATCGAAAAACTACAAAATCGGTCGAATCTAAAAGGGGTACCATCACAGAAAATTGTTGATTTCGGCCCAAAAATATGTGTTATATTAACATTACTACCTCAATATATATCGAATTAGAATATGAATAAAGCTAATTTCATTGAAAACGAAGTTGTGAGTTATGACCTTATGAGATATTGACAAAACTACGAAATGGGACGAAACTAATATGGTGACACCTAGGAAAAATGTATTTAACGTCTTATATACATGTGATTAAAAACATTTGCTCTTATAATTCGACTATGAATGTTTGGAATATATATTTTATCGATTCTAGACGAATACAAGATTTATTTAATCGAAAATAGACTTCCGATTGAGGAGTAATTCAAAAAACTACAAAATCGGTCGAAACTCAAAGGGGTACCATCACAGAAAATAGTTGATTTTGACCCAAAAATATGTGTTATATTAACATTTCTACCTCAATATATATCGAGTTAGAATGTGAACAAAACTAATTTCATTGAAAACGAAGTTGTGAGTGATGAGAAATTGATAAAACTACGAAATTGGACAAAACTAATATGGTGCCACCTAGGAAAAAAGTATTTAACGTCTTATATACAATTGAGAAAAAAGCACCTCATCTTATATTTCGACTAAGAATTTTTAGAATTTATATTTTATTGATTCTGGAAAAATACAAAATTTATTTCATCGAAAATAGAGTTCTGATTGAGGAGTAATTTAAAAAACCAGAAAATCGGTCCATACTCAAAGGGCTACCATCACGGAAAATAGTTAATTTCTGTTAAAAAATATGTAGTATATTAACATTACGATAGCAATATATATCGAGTTAGATTGCGAATAAAACTAATTTCATTGAAAACGAAGTTGTGAGTGATGAGATATTGACAAAACTACGAAATGGGACGAAACTAATATGGTGCAACCTATGAAAAATGTATTTAACGTCTTATATACAAGTGATTAAAAACATTTGCTCTTATAATTCGACTATGAATGTTTGGAATATATATTTTATCGATTCCAGACGAATACAAGATTTATTTCATCGAAAATAGACTTCCGATTGAGGAGTAATTCAAAAAACTACAAAATCGGTCGAAACTCAAAGGGGTACCATCACAGAAAATAGTTGATTTTGACCCATAAATATGTGTTATATTAACATTACTACGTCAATATATGTCGAGTTAAAATATGAATAAAACTAATTTCATTGAAAACGAAGTTGTGAGTGTTGAGATATTGACAAAACTACGAAATGGGACGAAACTAATATGGTGCCACCTATGAAAAATGTATTTAACGTCTTATATACAAGTGATTAAAAACAATTGATCTTTTATTTTTGCTAAGAATGTTTGGAATATATATTTTATCGATTCCGGACGAATACATAATTTATTTCATTGAAAATAGAGTTCCGATTGAGGAGTAATCGAAAAACTACAAAATCGGTCGAAACTAAAAGGGGTACCATCACAGAAAATTGTTGATTTCGGCCCAAAAATATGTGTTATATTAACATTACTACCTCAATATATATCTAATTAGAATATGAATAAAGCTAATTTCATTGAAAACGAAGTTGTGAGTTATGACCTTATGAGATATTGACAAAACTACGAAATGGGACGAAACTAATATGGTGACACCTAGGAAAAATGTATTTAACGTCTTATATACATGTGATTAAAAACATTTGCTCTTATAATTCGACTATGAATGTTTGGAATATATATTTTATCGATTCTAGACGAATACAAGATTTATTTAATCGAAAATAGACTTCCGATTGAGGAGTAATTCAAAAAACTACAAAATCGGTCGAAACTCAAAGGGGTACCATCACAAAAAATAGTTGATTTTGACCCAAAAATATGTGTTATATTAACATTTCTACCTCAATATATATCGAGTTAGAATGTGAACAAAACTAATTTCATTGAAAACGAAGTTGTGAGTGATGAGAAATTGATAAAACTACGAAATTGAACAAAACTAATATGGTGCCACCTAGGAAAAAAGTATTTAACGTCTTATATACAATTGAGAAAAAAGCACCTCATCTTATATTTCGACTAAGAATTTTTAGAATTTATATTTTATTGATTCTGGAAAAATACAAAATTTATTTCATCGAAAATAGAGTTCTGATTGAGGAGTAATTTAAAAAACCAGAAAATCGGTCCATACTCAAAGGGCTACCATCACGGAAAATAGTTAATTTCTGTTAAAAAATATGTAGTATATTAACATTACGATAGCAATATATATCGAGTTAGATTGCGAATAAAACTAATTTCATTGAAAACGAAGTTGTGAGTGATGAGATATTGACAAAACTACGAAATGGGACGAAACTAATATGGTGCAACCTATGAAAAATGTATTTAACGTCTTATGTACAAGTGATTAAAAACATTTGCTCTTATAATTCGACTATGAATGTTTGGAATATATATTTTATCGATTCCAGACGAATACAAGATTTATTTCATCGAAAATAGACTTCCGATTGAGGAGTAATTCAAAAAACTACAAAATCGGTCGAAACTCAAAGGGGTACCATCACAGAAAATAGTTGATTTTGACCCATAAATATGTGTTATATTAACATTACTACGTCAATATATATCGAGTTAAAATATGAATAAAACTAATTTCATTGAAAACGAAGTTGTGAGTGTTGAGATATTGACAAAACTACGAAATGGGACGAAACTAATATGGTGCCACCTAGGAAAAATGTATTTAACGTCTTATATACAAGTGATTAAAAACAATTGATCTTTTATTTTGGCTAAGAATGTTTGGAATATTTATTTTATCGATTCCGGACGAATACATAATTTATTTCATTGAAAATAGAGTTCCGATTGAGGAGTAATCGAAAAACTACAAAATCGGTCGAATCTAAAAGGGGTACCATCACAGAAAATTGTTGATTTCGGCCCAAAAATATGTGTTATATTAACATTACTACCTCAATATATATCGAATTAGAATATGAATAAAGCTAATTTCATTGAAAACGAAGTTGTGAGTTATGACCTTATGAGATATTGACAAAACTACGAAATGGGACGAAACTAATATGGTGACACCTAGGAAAAATGTATTTAACGTCTTATATACATGTGATTAAAAACATTTGCTCTTATAATTCGACTATGAATGTTTGGAATATATATTTTATCGATTCTAGACGAATACAAGATTTATTTAATCGAAAATAGACTTCCGATTGAGGAGTAATTCAAAAAACTACAAAATCGGTCGAAACTCAAAGGGGTACCATCACAGAAAATAGTTGATTTTGACCCAAAAATATGTGTTATATTAACATTTCTACCTCAATATATATCGAGTTAGAATGTGAACAAAACTAATTTCATTGAAAACGAAGTTGTGAGTGATGAGAAATTGATAAAACTACGAAATTGGACAAAACTAATATGGTGCCACCTAGGAAAAAAGTATTTAACGTCTTATATACAATTGAGAAAAAAGCACCTCATCTTATATTTCGACTAAGAATTTTTAGAATTTATATTTTATTGATTCTGGAAAAATACAAAATTTATTTCATCGAAAATAGAGTTCTGATTGAGGAGTAATTTAAAAAACCAGAAAATCGGTCCTTACTCAAAGGGCTACCATCACGGAAAATAGTTAATTTCTGTTAAAAAATATGTTGTATATTAACATTACGATAGCAATATATATCGAGTTAGATTGCGAATAAAACTAATTTCATTGAAAACGAAGTTGTGAGTGATGAGATATTGACAAAACTACGAAATGGGACGAAACTAATATGGTGCAACCTATGAAAAATGTATTTAACGTCTTATATACAAGTGATTAAAAACATTTGCTCTTATAATTCGACTATGAATGTTTGGAATATATATTTTATCGATTCCAGACGAATACAAGATTTATTTCATCGAAAATAGACTTCCGATTGAGGAGTAATTCAAAAAACTACAAAATCGGTCGAAACTCAAAGGGGTACCATCACAGAAAATAGTTGATTTTGACCCATAAATATGTGTTATATTAACATTACTACGTCAATATATATCGAGTTAAAATATGAATAAAACTAATTTCATTGAAAACGAAGTTGTGAGTGTTGAGATATTGACAAAACTACGAAATGGGACGAAACTAATATGGTGCCACCTAGGAAAAATGTATTTAACGTCTTATATACAAGTGATTAAAAACAATTGATCTTTTATTTTGGCTAAGAATGTTTGGAATATTTATTTTATCGATTCCGGACGAATACATAATTTATTTCATTGAAAATAGAGTTCCGATTGAGGAGTAATCGAAAAACTACAAAATCGGTCGAATCTAAAAGGGGTACCATCACAGAAAATTGTTGATTTCGGCCCAAAAATATGTGTTATATTAACATTACTACCTCAATATATATCGAATTAGAATATGAATAAAGCTAATTTCATTGAAAACGAAGTTGTGAGTTATGACCTTATGAGATATTGACAAAACTACGAAATGGGACGAAACTAATATGGTGACACCTAGGAAAAATGTATTTAACGTCTTATATACATGTGATTAAAAACATTTGCTCTTATAATTCGACTATGAATGTTTGGAATATATATTTTATCGATTCTAGACGAATACAAGATTTATTTAATCGAAAATAGACTTCCGATTGAGGAGTAATTCAAAAAACTACAAAATCGGTCGAAACTCAAAGGGGTACCATCACAGAAAATAGTTGATTTTGACCCAAAAATATGTGTTATATTAACATTTCTACCTCAATATATATCGAGTTAGAATGTGAACAAAACTAATTTCATTGAAAACGAAGTTGTGAGTGATGAGAAATTGATAAAACTACGAAATTGGACAAAACTAATATGGTGCCACCTAGGAAAAAAGTATTTAACGTCTTATATACAATTGAGAAAAAAGCACCTCATCTTATATTTCGACTAAGAATTTTTAGAATTTATATTTTATTGATTCTGGAAAAATACAAAATTTATTTCATCGAAAATAGAGTTCTGATTGAGGAGTAATTTAAAAAACCAGAAAATCGGTCCTTACTCAAAGGGCTACCATCACGGAAAATAGTTAATTTCTGTTAAAAAATATGTTGTATATTAACATTACGATAGCAATATATATCGAGTTAGATTGCGAATAAAACTAATTTCATTGAAAACGAAGTTGTGAGTGATGAGATATTGACAAAACTACGAAATGGGACGAAACTAATATGGTGCAACCTATGAAAAATGTATTTAACGTCTTATATACAAGTGATTAAAAACATTTGCTCTTATAATTCGACTATGAATGTTTGGAATATATATTTTATCGATTCCAGACGAATACAAGATTTATTTCATCGAAAATAGACTTCCGATTGAGGAGTAATTCAAAAAACTACAAAATCGGTCGAAACTCAAAGGGGTACCATCACAGAAAATAGTTGATTTTGACCCATAAATATGTGTTATATTAACATTACTACGTCAATATATATCGAGTTAAAATATGAATAAAACTAATTTCATTGAAAACGAAGTTGTGAGTGTTGAGATATTGACAAAACTACGAAATGGGACGAAACTAATATGGTGCCACCTAGGAAAAATGTATTTAACGTCTTATATACAAGTGATTAAAAACAATTGATCTTTTATTTTGGCTAAGAATGTTTGGAATATTTATTTTATCGATTCCGGACGAATACATAATTTATTTCATTGAAAATAGAGTTCCGATTGAGGAGTAATCGAAAAACTACAAAATCGGTCGAATCTAAAAGGGGTACCATCACAGAAAATTGTTGATTTCGGCCCAAAAATATGTGTTATATTAACATTACTACCTCAATATATATCGAATTAGAATATGAATAAAGCTAATTTCATTGAAAACGAAGTTGTGAGTTATGACCTTATGAGATATTGACAAAACTACGAAATGGGACGAAACTAATATGGTGACACCTAGGAAAAATGTATTTAACGTCTTATATACATGTGATTAAAAACATTTGCTCTTATAATTCGACTATGAATGTTTGGAATATATATTTTATCGATTCTAGACGAATACAAGATTTATTTAATCGAAAATAGACTTCCGATTGAGGAGTAATTCAAAAAACTACAAAATCGGTCGAAACTCAAAGGGGTACCATCACAGAAAATAGTTGATTTTGACCCAAAAATATGTGTTATATTAACATTTCTACCTCAATATATATCGAGTTAGAATGTGAACAAAACTAATTTCATTGAAAACGAAGTTGTGAGTGATGAGAAATTGATAAAACTACGAAATTGGACAAAACTAATATGGTGCCACCTAGGAAAAAAGTATTTAACGTCTTATATACAATTGAGAAAAAAGCACCTCATCTTATATTTCGACTAAGAATTTTTAGAATTTATATTTTATTGATTCTGGAAAAATACAAAATTTATTTCATCGAAAATAGAGTTCTGATTGAGGAGTAATTTAAAAAACCAGAAAATCGGTCCTTACTCAAAGGGCTACCATCACGGAAAATAGTTAATTTCTGTTAAAAAATATGTTGTATATTAACATTACGATAGCAATATATATCGAGTTAGATTGCGAATAAAACTAATTTCATTGAAAACGAAGTTGTGAGTGATGAGATATTGACAAAACTACGAAATGGGACGAAACTAATATGGTGCAACCTATGAAAAATGTATTTAACGTCTTATATACAAGTGATTAAAAACATTTGCTCTTATAATTCGACTATGAATGTTTGGAATATATATTTTATCGATTCCAGACGAATACAAGATTTATTTCATCGAAAATAGACTTCCGATTGAGGAGTAATTCAAAAAACTACAAAATCGGTCGAAACTCAAAGGGGTACCATCACAGAAAATAGTTGATTTTGACCCATAAATATGTGTTATATTAACATTACTACGTCAATATATATCGAGTTAAAATATGAATAAAACTAATTTCATTGAAAACGAAGTTGTGAGTGTTGAGATATTGACAAAACTACGAAATGGGACGAAACTAATATGGTGCCACCTAGGAAAAATGTATTTAACGTCTTATATACAAGTGATTAAAAACAATTGATCTTTTATTTTGGCTAAGAATGTTTGGAATATTTATTTTATCGATTCCGGACGAATACATAATTTATTTCATTGAAAATAGAGTTCCGATTGAGGAGTAATCGAAAAACTACAAAATCGGTCGAATCTAAAAGGGGTACCATCACAGAAAATTGTTGATTTCGGCCCAAAAATATGTGTTATATTAACATTACTACCTCAATATATATCGAATAGAATATGAATAAAGCTAATTTTATTGAAAACGAAGTTGTGAGTTATGACCTTATGAGATATTGACAAAACTACGAAATGGGACGAAACTAATATGGTGACACCTAGGAAAAATGTATTTAACGTCTTATATACATGTGATTAAAAACATTTGCTCTTATAATTCGACTATGAATGTTTGGAATATATATTTTATCGATTCTAGACGAATACAAGATTTATTTAATCGAAAATAGACTTCCGATTGAGGAGTAATTCAAAAAACTACAAAATCGGTCGAAACTCAAAGGGGTACCATCACAGAAAATAGTTGATTTTGACCCAAAAATATGTGTTATATTAACATTTCTACCTCAATATATATCGAGTTAGAATGTGAACAAAACTAATTTCATTGAAAACGAAGTTGTGAGTGATGAGAAATTGATAAAACTACGAAATTGGACAAAACTAATATGGTGCCACCTAGGAAAAAAGTATTTAACGTCTTATATACAATTGAGAAAAAAGCACCTCATCTTATATTTCGACTAAGAATTTTTAGAATTTATATTTTATTGATTCTGGAAAAATACAAAATTTATTTCATCGAAAATAGAGTTCTGATTGAGGAGTAATTTAAAAAACCAGAAAATCGGTCCATACTCAAAGGGCTACCATCACGGAAAATAGTTAATTTCTGTTAAAAAATATGTAGTATATTAACATTACGATAGCAATATATATCGAGTTAGATTGCGAATAAAACTAATTTCATTGAAAACGAAGTTGTGAGTGATGAGATATTGACAAAACTACGAAATGGGACGAAACTAATATGGTGCAACCTATGAAAAATGTATTTAACGTCTTATATACAAGTGATTAAAAACATTTGCTCTTATAATTCGACTATGAATGTTTGGAATATATATTTTATCGATTCCAGACGAATACAAGATTTATTTCATCGAAAATAGACTTCCGATTGAGGAGTAATTCAAAAAACTACAAAATCGGTCGAAACTCAAAGGGGTACCATCACAGAAAATAGTTGATTTTGACCCATAAATATGTGTTATATTAACATTACTACGTCAATATATATCGAGTTAAAATATGAATAAAACTAATTTCATTGAAAACGAAGTTGTGAGTGTTGAGATATTGACAAAACTACGAAATGGGACGAAACTAATATGGTGCCACCTAGGAAAAATGTATTTAACGTCTTATATACAAGTGATTAAAAACAATTGATCTTTTATTTTGGCTAAGAATGTTTGGAATATTTATTTTATCGATTCCGGACGAATACATAATTTATTTCATTGAAAATAGAGTTCCGATTGAGGAGTAATCGAAAAACTACAAAATCGGTCGAATCTAAAAGGGGTACCATCACAGAAAATTGTTGATTTCGGCCCAAAAATATGTGTTATATTAACATTACTACCTCAATATATATCGAATTAGAATATGAATAAAGCTAATTTCATTGAAAACGAAGTTGTGAGTTATGACCTTATGAGATATTGACAAAACTACGAAATGGGACGAAACTAATATGGTGACACCTAGGAAAAATGTATTTAACGTCTTATATACATGTGATTAAAAACATTTGCTCTTATAATTCGACTATGAATGTTTGGAATATATATTTTATCGATTCTAGACGAATACAAGATTTATTTAATCGAAAATAGACTTCCGATTGAGGAGTAATTCAAAAAACTACAAAATCGGTCGAAACTCAAAGGGGTACCATCACAAAAAATAGTTGATTTTGACCCAAAAATATGTGTTATATTAACATTTCTACCTCAATATATATCGAGTTAGAATGTGAACAAAACTAATTTCATTGAAAACGAAGTTGTGAGTGATGAGAAATTGATAAAACTACGAAATTGGACAAAACTAATATGGTGCCACCTAGGAAAAAAGTATTTAACGTCTTATATACAATTGAGAAAAAAGCACCTCATCTTATATTTCCACTAAGAATTTTTAGAATTTATATTTTATTGATTCTGGAAAAATACAAAATTTATTTCATCGAAAATAGAGTTCTGATTGAGGAGTAATTTAAAAAACCAGAAAATCGGTCCTTACTCAAAGGGCTACCATCACGGAAAATAGTTAATTTCTGTTAAAAAATATGTAGTATATTAACATTACGATAGCAATATATATCGAGTTAGATTGCGAATAAAACTAATTTCATTGAAAACGAAGTTGTGAGTGATGAGATATTGACAAAACTACGAAATGGGACGAAACTAATATGGTGCAACCTATGAAAAATGTATTTAACGTCTTATATACAAGTGATTAAAAACATTTGCTCTTATAATTCGACTATGAATGTTTGGAATATATATTTTATCGATTCCAGACGAATACAAGATTTATTTCATCGAAAATAGACTTCCGATTGAGGAGTAATTCAAAAAACTACAAAATCGGTCGAAACTCA
This sequence comes from Chamaenerion angustifolium, assembly GCA_946814005.1. NCBI lineage: Eukaryota > Viridiplantae > Streptophyta > Magnoliopsida > Myrtales > Onagraceae > Chamaenerion > Chamaenerion angustifolium. Next base: position 36,998,951 of record OX328270.1, read on the forward strand.
AAGGGGTACCATCACAGAAAATAGTTGATTTTGACCCATAAATATGTGTTATATTAACATTACTACGTCAATATATATCGAGTTAAAATATGAATAAAACTAATTTCATTGAAAACGAAGTTGTGAGTGTTGAGATATTGACAAAACTACGAAATGGGACGAAACTAATATGGTGCCACCTAGGAAAAATGTATTTAACGTCTTATATACAAGTGATTAAAAACAATTGATCTTTTATTTTGGCTAAGAATGTTTGGAATATTTATTTTATCGATTCCGGACGAATACATAATTTATTTCATTGAAAATAGAGTTCCGATTGAGGAGTAATCGAAAAACTACAAAATCGGTCGAATCTAAAAGGGGTACCATCACAGAAAATTGTTGATTTCGGCCCAAAAATATGTGTTATATTAACATTACTACCTCAATATATATCGAATTAGAATATGAATAAAGCTAATTTTATTGAAAACGAAGTTGTGAGTTATGACCTTATGAGATATTGACAAAACTACGAAATGGGACGAAACTAATATGGTGACACCTAGGAAAAATGTATTTAACGTCTTATATACATGTGATTAAAAACATTTGCTCTTATAATTCGACTATGAATGTTTGGAATATATATTTTATCGATTCTAGACGAATACAAGATTTATTTAATCGAAAATAGACTTCCGATTGAGGAGTAATTCAAAAAACTACAAAATCGGTCGAAACTCAAAGGGGTACCATCACAGAAAATAGTTGATTTTGACCCAAAAATATGTGTTATATTAACATTTCTACCTCAATATATATCGAGTTAGAATGTGAACAAAACTAATTTCATTGAAAACGAAGTTGTGAGTGATGAGAAATTGATAAAACTACGAAATTGGACAAAACTAATATGGTGCCACCTAGGAAAAAAGTATTTAACGTCTTATATACAATTGAGAAAAAAGCACCTCATCTTATATTTCGACTAAGAATTTTTAGAATTTATATTTTATTGATTCTGGAAAAATACAAAATTTATTTCATCGAAAATAGAGTTCTGATTGAGGAGTAATTTAAAAAACCAGAAAATCGGTCCATACTCAAAGGGCTACCATCACGGAAAATAGTTAATTTCTGTTAAAAAATATGTAGTATATTAACATTACGATAGCAATATATATCGAGTTAGATTGCGAATAAAACTAATTTCATTGAAAACGAAGTTGTGAGTGATGAGATATTGACAAAACTACGAAATGGGACGAAACTAATATGGTGCAACCTATGAAAAATGTATTTAACGTCTTATATACAAGTGATTAAAAACATTTGCTCTTATAATTCGACTATGAATGTTTGGAATATATATTTTATCGATTCCAGACGAATACAAGATTTATTTCATCGAAAATAGACTTCCGATTGAGGAGTAATTCAAAAAACTACAAAATCGGTCGAAACTCAAAGGGGTACCATCACAGAAAATAGTTGATTTTGACCCATAAATATGTGTTATATTAACATTACTACGTCAATATATGTCGAGTTAAAATATGAATAAAACTAATTTCATTGAAAACGAAGTTGTGAGTGTTGAGATATTGACAAAACTACGAAATGGGACGAAACTAATATGGTGCCACCTATGAAAAATGTATTTAACGTCTTATATACAAGTGATTAAAAACAATTGATCTTTTATTTTTGCTAAGAATGTTTGGAATATATATTTTATCGATTCCGGACGAATACATAATTTATTTCATTGAAAATAGAGTTCCGATTGAGGAGTAATCGAAAAACTACAAAATCGGTCGAAACTAAAAGGGGTACCATCACAGAAAATTGTTGATTTCGGCCCAAAAATATGTGTTATATTAACATTACTACCTAAATATATATCTAATTAGAATATGAATAAAGCTAATTTCATTGAAAACGAAGTTGTGAGTTATGACCTTATGAGATATTGACAAAACTACGAAATGGGACGAAACTAATATGGTGACACCTAGGAAAAATGTATTTAACGTCTTATATACATGTGATTAAAAACATTTGCTCTTATAATTCGACTATGAATGTTTGGAATATATATTTTATCGATTCTAGACGAATACAAGATTTATTTAATCGAAAATAGACTTCCGATTGAGGAGTAATTCAAAAAACTACAAAATCGGTCGAAACTCAAAGGGGTACCATCACAAAAAATAGTTGATTTTGACCCAAAAATATGTGTTATATTAACATTTCTACCTCAATATATATCGAGTTAGAATGTGAACAAAACTAATTTCATTGAAAACGAAGTTGTGAGTGATGAGAAATTGATAAAACTACGAAATTGAACAAAACTAATATGGTGCCACCTAGGAAAAAAGTATTTAACGTCTTATATACAATTGAGAAAAAAGCACCTCATCTTATATTTCGACTAAGAATTTTTAGAATTTATATTTTATTGATTCTGGAAAAATACAAAATTTATTTCATCCAAAATAGAGTTCTGATTGAGGAGTAATTTAAAAAACCAGAAAATCGGTCCATACTCAAAGGGCTACCATCACGGAAAATAGTTAATTTCTGTTAAAAAATATGTAGTATATTAACATTACGATAGCAATATATATCGAGTTAGATTGCGAATAAAACTAATTTCATTGAAAACGAAGTTGTGAGTGATGAGATATTGACAAAACTACGAAATGGGACGAAACTAATATGGTGCAACCTATGAAAAATGTATTTAACGTCTTATGTACAAGTGATTAAAAACATTTGCTCTTATAATTCGACTATGAATGTTTGGAATATATATTTTATCGATTCCAGACGAATACAAGATTTATTTCATCGAAAATAGACTTCCGATTGAGGAGTAATTCAAAAAACTACAAAATCGGTCGAAACTCAAAGGGGTACCATCACAGAAAATAGTTGATTTTGACCCATAAATATGTGTTATATTAACATTACTACGTCAATATATATCGAGTTAAAATATGAATAAAACTAATTTCATTGAAAACGAAGTTGTGAGTGTTGAGATATTGACAAAACTACGAAATGGGACGAAACTAATATGGTGCCACCTAGGAAAAATGTATTTAACGTCTTATATACAAGTGATTAAAAACAATTGATCTTTTATTTTGGCTAAGAATGTTTGGAATATTTATTTTATCGATTCCGGACGAATACATAATTTATTTCATTGAAAATAGAGTTCCGATTGAGGAGTAATCGAAAAACTACAAAATCGGTCGAATCTAAAAGGGGTACCATCACAGAAAATTGTTGATTTCGGCCCAAAAATATGTGTTATATTAACATTACTACCTCAATATATATCGAATTAGAATATGAATAAAGCTAATTTCATTGAAAACGAAGTTGTGAGTTATGACCTTATGAGATATTGACAAAACTACGAAATGGGACGAAACTAATATGGTGACACCTAGGAAAAATGTATTTAACGTCTTATATACATGTGATTAAAAACATTTGCTCTTATAATTCGACTATGAATGTTTGGAATATATATTTTATCGATTCTAGACGAATACAAGATTTATTTAATCGAAAATAGACTTCCGATTGAGGAGTAATTCAAAAAACTACAAAATCGGTCGAAACTCAAAGGGGTACCATCACAGAAAATAGTTGATTTTGACCCAAAAATATGTGTTATATTAACATTTCTACCTCAATATATATCGAGTTAGAATGTGAACAAAACTAATTTCATTGAAAACGAAGTTGTGAGTGATGAGAAATTGATAAAACTACGAAATTGGACAAAACTAATATGGTGCCACCTAGGAAAAAAGTATTTAACGTCTTATATACAATTGAGAAAAAAGCACCTCATCTTATATTTCGACTAAGAATTTTTAGAATTTATATTTTATTGATTCTGGAAAAATACAAAATTTATTTCATCGAAAATAGAGTTCTGATTGAGGAGTAATTTAAAAAACCAGAAAATCGGTCCTTACTCAAAGGGCTACCATCACGGAAAATAGTTAATTTCTGTTAAAAAATATGTTGTATATTAACATTACGATAGCAATATATATCGAGTTAGATTGCGAATAAAACTAATTTCATTGAAAACGAAGTTGTGAGTGATGAGATATTGACAAAACTACGAAATGGGACGAAACTAATATGGTGCAACCTATGAAAAATGTATTTAACGTCTTATATACAAGTGATTAAAAACATTTGCTCTTATAATTCGACTATGAATGTTTGGAATATATATTTTATCGATTCCAGACGAATACAAGATTTATTTCATCGAAAATAGACTTCCGATTGAGGAGTAATTCAAAAAACTACAAAATCGGTCGAAACTCAAAGGGGTACCATCACAGAAAATAGTTGATTTTGACCCATAAATATGTGTTATATTAACATTACTACGTCAATATATATCGAGTTAAAATATGAATAAAACTAATTTCATTGAAAACGAAGTTGTGAGTGTTGAGATATTGACAAAACTACGAAATGGGACGAAACTAATATGGTGCCACCTAGGAAAAATGTATTTAACGTCTTATATACAAGTGATTAAAAACAATTGATCTTTTATTTTGGCTAAGAATGTTTGGAATATTTATTTTATCGATTCCGGACGAATACATAATTTATTTCATTGAAAATAGAGTTCCGATTGAGGAGTAATCGAAAAACTACAAAATCGGTCGAATCTAAAAGGGGTACCATCACAGAAAATTGTTGATTTCGGCCCAAAAATATGTGTTATATTAACATTACTACCTCAATATATATCGAATTAGAATATGAATAAAGCTAATTTCATTGAAAACGAAGTTGTGAGTTATGACCTTATGAGATATTGACAAAACTACGAAATGGGACGAAACTAATATGGTGACACCTAGGAAAAATGTATTTAACGTCTTATATACATGTGATTAAAAACATTTGCTCTTATAATTCGACTATGAATGTTTGGAATATATATTTTATCGATTCTAGACGAATACAAGATTTATTTAATCGAAAATAGACTTCCGATTGAGGAGTAATTCAAAAAACTACAAAATCGGTCGAAACTCAAAGGGGTACCATCACAGAAAATAGTTGATTTTGACCCAAAAATATGTGTTATATTAACATTTCTACCTCAATATATATCGAGTTAGAATGTGAACAAAACTAATTTCATTGAAAACGAAGTTGTGAGTGATGAGAAATTGATAAAACTACGAAATTGGACAAAACTAATATGGTGCCACCTAGGAAAAAAGTATTTAACGTCTTATATACAATTGAGAAAAAAGCACCTCATCTTATATTTCGACTAAGAATTTTTAGAATTTATATTTTATTGATTCTGGAAAAATACAAAATTTATTTCATCGAAAATAGAGTTCTGATTGAGGAGTAATTTAAAAAACCAGAAAATCGGTCCTTACTCAAAGGGCTACCATCACGGAAAATAGTTAATTTCTGTTAAAAAATATGTTGTATATTAACATTACGATAGCAATATATATCGAGTTAGATTGCGAATAAAACTAATTTCATTGAAAACGAAGTTGTGAGTGATGAGATATTGACAAAACTACGAAATGGGACGAAACTAATATGGTGCAACCTATGAAAAATGTATTTAACGTCTTATATACAAGTGATTAAAAACATTTGCTCTTATAATTCGACTATGAATGTTTGGAATATATATTTTATCGATTCCAGACGAATACAAGATTTATTTCATCGAAAATAGACTTCCGATTGAGGAGTAATTCAAAAAACTACAAAATCGGTCGAAACTCAAAGGGGTACCATCACAGAAAATAGTTGATTTTGACCCATAAATATGTGTTATATTAACATTACTACGTCAATATATATCGAGTTAAAATATGAATAAAACTAATTTCATTGAAAACGAAGTTGTGAGTGTTGAGATATTGACAAAACTACGAAATGGGACGAAACTAATATGGTGCCACCTAGGAAAAATGTATTTAACGTCTTATATACAAGTGATTAAAAACAATTGATCTTTTATTTTGGCTAAGAATGTTTGGAATATTTATTTTATCGATTCCGGACGAATACATAATTTATTTCATTGAAAATAGAGTTCCGATTGAGGAGTAATCGAAAAACTACAAAATCGGTCGAATCTAAAAGGGGTACCATCACAGAAAATTGTTGATTTCGGCCCAAAAATATGTGTTATATTAACATTACTACCTCAATATATATCGAATTAGAATATGAATAAAGCTAATTTCATTGAAAACGAAGTTGTGAGTTATGACCTTATGAGATATTGACAAAACTACGAAATGGGACGAAACTAATATGGTGACACCTAGGAAAAATGTATTTAACGTCTTATATACATGTGATTAAAAACATTTGCTCTTATAATTCGACTATGAATGTTTGGAATATATATTTTATCGATTCTAGACGAATACAAGATTTATTTAATCGAAAATAGACTTCCGATTGAGGAGTAATTCAAAAAACTACAAAATCGGTCGAAACTCAAAGGGGTACCATCACAGAAAATAGTTGATTTTGACCCAAAAATATGTGTTATATTAACATTTCTACCTCAATATATATCGAGTTAGAATGTGAACAAAACTAATTTCATTGAAAACGAAGTTGTGAGTGATGAGAAATTGATAAAACTACGAAATTGGACAAAACTAATATGGTGCCACCTAGGAAAAAAGTATTTAACGTCTTATATACAATTGAGAAAAAAGCACCTCATCTTATATTTCGACTAAGAATTTTTAGAATTTATATTTTATTGATTCTGGAAAAATACAAAATTTATTTCATCGAAAATAGAGTTCTGATTGAGGAGTAATTTAAAAAACCAGAAAATCGGTCCTTACTCAAAGGGCTACCATCACGGAAAATAGTTAATTTCTGTTAAAAAATATGTTGTATATTAACATTACGATAGCAATATATATCGAGTTAGATTGCGAATAAAACTAATTTCATTGAAAACGAAGTTGTGAGTGATGAGATATTGACAAAACTACGAAATGGGACGAAACTAATATGGTGCAACCTATGAAAAATGTATTTAACGTCTTATATACAAGTGATTAAAAACATTTGCTCTTATAATTCGACTATGAATGTTTGGAATATATATTTTATCGATTCCAGACGAATACAAGATTTATTTCATCGAAAATAGACTTCCGATTGAGGAGTAATTCAAAAAACTACAAAATCGGTCGAAACTCAAAGGGGTACCATCACAGAAAATAGTTGATTTTGACCCATAAATATGTGTTATATTAACATTACTACGTCAATATATATCGAGTTAAAATATGAATAAAACTAATTTCATTGAAAACGAAGTTGTGAGTGTTGAGATATTGACAAAACTACGAAATGGGACGAAACTAATATGGTGCCACCTAGGAAAAATGTATTTAACGTCTTATATACAAGTGATTAAAAACAATTGATCTTTTATTTTGGCTAAGAATGTTTGGAATATTTATTTTATCGATTCCGGACGAATACATAATTTATTTCATTGAAAATAGAGTTCCGATTGAGGAGTAATCGAAAAACTACAAAATCGGTCGAATCTAAAAGGGGTACCATCACATAAAATTGTTGATTTCGGCCCAAAAATATGTGTTATATTAACATTACTACCTCAATATATATCGAATTAGAATATGAATAAAGCTAATTTCATTGAAAACGAAGTTGTGAGTTATGACCTTATGAGATATTGACAAAACTACGAAATGGGACGAAACTAATATGGTGACACCTAGGAAAAATGTATTTAACGTCTTATATACATGTGATTAAAAACATTTGCTCTTATAATTCGACTATGAATGTTTGGAATATATATTTTATCGATTCTAGACGAATACAAGATTTATTTAATCGAAAATAGACTTCCGATTGAGGAGTAATTCAAAAAACTACAAAATCGGTCGAAACTCAAAGGGGTACCATCACAGAAAATAGTTGATTTTGACCCATAAATATGTGTTATATTAACATTACTACGTCAATATATGTCGAGTTAAAATATGAATAAAACTAATTTCATTGAAAACGAAGTTGTGAGTGTTGAGATATTGACAAAACTACGAAATGGGACGAAACTAATATGGTGCCACCTATGAAAAATGTATTTAACGTCTTATATACAAGTGATTAAAAACAATTGATCTTTTATTTTTGCTAAGAATGTTTGGAATATATATTTTATCGATTCCGGACGAATACATAATTTATTTCATTGAAAATAGAGTTCCGATTGAGGAGTAATCGAAAAACTACAAAATCGGTCGAAACTAAAAGGGGTACCATCACAGAAAATTGTTGATTTCGGCCCAAAAATATGTGTTATATTAACATTACTACCTCAATATATATCGAATTAGAATATGAATAAAGCTAATTTCATTGAAAACGAAGTTGTGAGTTATGACCTTATGAGATATTGACAAAACTACGAAATGGGACGAAACTAATATGGTGACACCTAGGAAAAATGTATTTAACGTCTTATATACATGTGATTAAAAACATTTGCTCTTATAATTCGACTATGAATGTTTGGAATATATATTTTATCGATTCTAGACGAATACAAGATTTATTTAATCGAAAATAGACTTCCGATTGAGGAGTAATTCAAAAAACTACAAAATCGGTCGAAACTCAAAGGGGTACCATCACAAAAAATAGTTGATTTTGACCCAAAAATATGTGTTATATTAACATTTCTACCTCAATATATATCGAGTTAGAATGTGAACAAAACTAATTTCATTGAAAACGAAGTTGTGAGTGATGAGAAATTGATAAAACTACGAAATTGGACAAAACTAATATGGTGCCACCTAGGAAAAAAGTATTTAACGTCTTATATACAATTGAGAAAAAAGCACCTCATCTTATATTTCGACTAAGAATTTTTAGAATTTATATTTTATTGATTCTGGAAAAATACAAAATTTATTTCATCGAAAATAGAGTTCTGATTGAGGAGTAATTTAAAAAACCAGAAAATCGGTCCATACTCAAAGGGCTACCATCACGGAAAATAGTTAATTTCTGTTAAAAAATATGTAGTATATTAACATTACGATAGCAATATATATCGAGTTAGATTGCGAATAAAACTAATTTCATTGAAAACGAAGTTGTGAGTGATGAGATATTGACAAAACTACGAAATGGGACGAAACTAATATGGTGCAACCTATGAAAAATGTATTTAACGTCTTATATACAAGTGATTAAAAACATTTGCTCTTATAATTCGACTATGAATGTTTGGAATATATATTTTATCGATTCCAGACGAATACAAGATTTATTTCATCGAAAATAGACTTCCGATTGAGGAGTAATTCAAAAAACTACAAAATCGGTCGAAACTCAAAGGGGTCATCACAGAAAATAGTTGATTTTGACCCATATATATGTGTTATATTAACATTACTACCTCAATATATATCGAGTTAGAATGTGAACAAAACTAGTTTCATTGAAAACGAAGTTGTGAGTGATGAGATATTGATAAAACTACGAAATGGGACGAAACTAATATGGTGCCACCTAGGAAAAAAGTATTTTACGTCTTATATACAATTGATAAAAAAACATTTGATCTTATGTTTCGACTAAGAATTTTTAGAATATATATTTTATCGATTCTGGAATAATACAAAATTTATTTAATCGAAAATAGAGTTCTGATTGAGGAGTAATTTAAAAAACTAGAAAATCGGTGCAAACTCAAAAGGGTACCATCACGGAAAATAGTGAATTTTTGTTAAAACAATATGTAGTATATTCACATTACGATCGCAATATATATTGAGTTATATTGCAAATAAAACTAATTTCATTAAAAATGAAGTTGTGAGTGATGAGATATTGACAAAACTACGAAATGGGACGAAACTAATATGGTGCCACCTAGGAAAAATGTATTTAACGTCTTATATACAAGTTCTTAAAAACATTTGATATTTTATTTTGACTAAGAACGTTTGGAATATATATTTTATCGATTCCGGACGAATACAAAATTTATTTCATCGAAAATAGAGTTCCGATTGAGGAGTAATCAAAAAACTACAAAATCGGTCGAAACTCAATGGGGCATCATAGAAAATTGTTTATTTCGGCCCAAAAGTATGTGTTATATTAACATTATTACCTCAATATATATCGACTTAGAATATGAATAAAGCTAATTTCATTGAAAACGAAGTTGTGAGTGATGAGATATTGACAAATCTACGAAATGGGACGAAACTAATATGTTGCCACCTAGGATAAATGTATTTAACGTATTATATACAAGTGATTAAAAACATTTGATCTTTTATTTTGACTAAGAATGTTTGGAATATATATTTTATCGATTCCGGACGAATACAAAATTTATTTCATCGAAAATAGACTTCTGATTATGGAGTAATTCAAAAAACTACAAAATCGGTCGAAACTCAAAGGGGTACCATCACAGAAAATAGTTGATTTTGACCCAAAAATATGTGTTATATTAACATTACTACCTCAATATATATCGAGTTAGAATGTGAACAAAACTAATTTCATTGAAAACGAAGTTGTGAGTGATGAGATATTGATAAAACTACGAAATGGGACGAAACTAATATGGTGCCACCTAGGAAAAAAGTATTTAACGTCTTATATACAATTGAGAAAAAAGCATTTGATCTTATATTTCGACTAAGAATTTTTAGAATATATATTTTATCAAATCTGGAAGAATACAAAATTTATTTCATCGAAAATAGAGTTCTGATTGAGGAGTAATTTAAAAAACTAGATAATCGGATCAAACTCAAAGGGGTACCATCACGGAAAATAGTGAATTTTTGTTAAGAAAATATGTAGTATATTAACATTACGATCGCAATATATATCGAGTTAGATTGCGAATAAAACTAATTTCATTGAAAACGAAGTTGTGAGTGATGATATATTGACAAAACTACGAAATGGGACGAAACTAATATGGTGCCACCTAGGAAAAATGTGTTTAACGTCTTATATACAAGTGATTAAAAATATTTGATCTTTTATTTTGACTAAGAATGTTTGGAATATATATTTTATCGATTCCGGACGAATACAATATTTAGTTCATCGAAAATAGAGTTCCGATTGAGGAGTAATCAAAAAACTATAAAATCGGTTGAAACTCAAAGGGATACCATCACAGAAAATCGGCCCAAAAGTATGTGTTATATTAACATTACTACCTCATTATATATCGACTTAGAATATGAATAAAGCTAATTTCATTGAAAACGAAGTTGTGAGTAATGAGATATTGCCAAATCTACGAAATGGGACGAAACAAATATGGTGCCACCTAGGAAAAATGTATTTAACGTCTTATATACAAGTGATTAAAAACATTTTCTCTTATAATTCGACTATGAATGTTTGGAATATATATTTTATCGATTCCAGACGAATACAAAATTTATTTCATCGAAAATAGACTTCCGATTGAGGATTAATTCAAAAAACTACAAACTCGGTCGAAACTCAAAGGGGTACCATCACAGAATATAGTTGATTTCGACATAAAAATATGTGTTATATTAACATTACTACCTCAATATATATCGAGTTAGAATGTGAATAAAACTAATTTCATTGAAAACGAAGTTGTGAGTGATGAGATATTGATAAAACTACGAAATAGGACGAAACTAATATGGTGCCACCTAGGAAAAATGTGTTTAACGTCTTATATACAAGTGATTAAAAATATTTGATCTTTTATTTTGACTAAGAACGTTTGGAATATATATTTTATCGATTCCGGACGAATACAATATTTAGTTCATCGAAAATAGAGTTCCGATTGAGGAGTAATCAAAAAACTATAAAATCGGTTGAAACTCAAAGGGGTACCATCACAGAAAATTGTTGAATTCATCCCAAAAATATTTGTTATATTAACATTACTACCTCATTATATATCGACTTAGAATATGAATAAAGCTAATTTCATTGAAAACGAAGTTGTGAGTAATGAGATATTGCCAAATCTACGAAATGGGACGAAACAAATATGGTGCCACCTAGGAAAAATGTATTTAACGTCTTATATACAAGTGATTAAAAACATTTGCTCTTATATTTCGACTATGAATGTTTGGAATATATATTTTATCGATTCTGGAAGAATACAAAATTTATTTCATCGAAAATAGAGTTCCGATTGAGGAGTAATCAAAAAACTACAAAATCGGTAACATCAAAGGGGTACCATCACGGAAAATAGTGAATTTATTTAAAAGAAATATGTAGTGTGGTAACATTACGATCGCAATATATATCGAGTTAGATTGCGAATAAAACTAATTTCATTGAAAACGAAGTTGTGAGTGATGATATATTGACAAAACTACGAAATGACACGAAACTAATATGGTGCCACCTAGGAAAAATGTGTTTAACGTATTATATACAAGTGATTAAAAACATTTGATCTTTTATTTTGACTAAGAACGTTTGGAATATATATTTTATCGATTCCGGACGAATACAATATTTAGTTCATCGAAAATAGAGTTCCGATTGAGGAGTAATCAAAAAACTATAAAATCGGTTGAAACTCAAAGGGGTACCATCACAGAAAATTGTTGAATTCATCCCAAAAATATTTGTTATATTAACATTACTACCTCATTATATATCGACTTAGAATATGAATAAAGCTAATTTCATTGAAAACGAAGTTGTGAGTAATGAGATATTGCCAAATCTACGAAATGGGACGAAACAAATATGGTGCCACCTAGGAAAAATGTATTTAACGTCTTATATACAAGTGATTAAAAACATTTGCTCTTATATTTCGACTATGAATGTTTGGAATATATATTTTATCGATTCTGGAAGAATACAAAATTTATTTCATCGAAAATAGAGTTCCGATTGAGGAGTAATCAAAAAACTACAAAATCGGTAACATCAAAGGGGTACCATCACGGAAAATAGTGAATTTATTTAAAAGAAATATGTAGTGTGGTAACATTACGATCGCAATATATATCGAGTTAGATTGCGAATAAAACTAATTTCATTGAAAACGAAGTTGTGAGTGATGATATATTGACAAAACTACGAAATGACACGAAACTAATATGGTGCCACCTAGGAAAAATGTGTTTAACGTATTATATACAAGTGATTAAAAACATTTGATCTTTTATTTTGACTAAGAACGTTTGGAATATATATTTTATCGATTCCAGACGAATACAATATTTAGTTCATCGAAAATAGAGTTCCGATTGAGGAGTAATCAAAAAACTATAAAATCGGTTGAAACTCAAAGGGGTACCATCACAGAAAATTGTTGATTTCAGCCCAAAAATATTTGTTATATTAACATTACTACCTCATTATATATCGACTTAGAATATGAATAAAGCTAATTTCATTGAAAACGAAGTTGCGCGTAATGAGATATTGCCAAATCTACGAAATGGGACGAAACTAATATGGTGACACCTAGGAAAAAAGTATATAACGTCTTATATATAATTGAGAAAAAAATTTTGATCTTGTGTTTCGACTAAGAATTTTTAGAATATATATTTTATCGATTCTGGAAGAATACAAAATTTATTTCATCGAAAATAGAGTTCTGATTGAGGAGTAATTTAAAAAACTAGAAAATCGCTCCAAACTCAAAGGGGTACCATCACGGAAAATAGTGAATTTCTGTTAAAGAAATATGTAGTGTGGTAACATTACGATCGCAATATATATCGAGTTAGATTGCGAATAAAACTAATTTCATTGAAAACGAAGTTGTGAGTGATGAGATATTGACAAATCTACGAAATGACACGAAACTAATATGGTGCCACCTAGGAAAAATGTATTTAACGTCTTATATACAAGTGATTAAAAACATTTACTCTTTAATTTTGACTAAGAACGTTTGGAATATATATTTTATCGATTCCGGACGAATACAAAATTTATTTCATCGAAAATAGAGTTCCGATTGAGGAATAATCAAAAAACTACAAACTCGGTCGAAACTCAAAGGGGTACCATCACAGAAAATTGTTGATTTCAGCCCAAAAATATTTGTTATATTAACATTACTACCTCATTATATATCGACTTAGAATATGAATAAAGCTAATTTCATTGAAAACGAAGTTGCGAGTAATGAGATATTGCCAAATCTACGAAATGGGACGAAACTAATATGGTGACACCTAGGAAAAAAGTATTTAACGTCTTATATATAATTGAGAAAAAATTTTTGATCTTGTGTTTCGACTAAGAATTTTTAGAATATATATTTTATCGATTCTGGAAGAATACAAAATTTATTTCATCGAAAATAGAGTTCTGATTGAGGAGTAATTTAAAAAACTAGAAAATCGCTCCAAATTCAAAGGGGTACCATCACGGAAAATAGTGAATTTCTGTTAAAGAAATATGTAGTGTGGTAACATTACGATCGCAATATATATCGAGTTAGATTGCGAATAAAACTAATTTCATTGAAAACGAAGTTGTGAGTGATGAGATATTGACAAATCTACGAAATGACACGAAACTAATATGGTGCCACCTAGGAAAAATGTATTTAACGTCTTATATACAAGTGATTAAGAACATTTACTCTTTAATTTTGACTAAGAACGTTTGGAATATATATTTTATCGATTCCGGACGAATACAAAATTTATTTCATCGAAAATAGAGTTCCGATTGAGGAATAATCAAAAAACTACAAACTCGGTCGAAACTCAAAGGGGTACCATCACAGAAAATTGTTGATTTCAGCCCAAAATTATTTGTTATATTAACATTACTACCTCATTATATATCGACTTAGAATATGAATAAAGCTAATTTCATTGAAAACGAAGTTGTGAGTAATGAGATATTGCCAAATCTACGAAATGGGACGAAACAAATATGGTGCCACCTAGGAAAAATGTATTTAACGTCTTATATACAAGTGATTAAAAACATTTTCTCTTATAATTCGACTATGAATGTTTGGATCATATATTTTATCGATTCCATACGAATACAAAATTTATTTCATCGAAAATAGACTTCCGATTGAGTATTAATTCAAAAAACTACAAACTCGGTCGAAACTCAAAGGGGTACCATCACAGAATATAGTTGATTTCGACATAAAAATATGTGTTATATTAACATTACTACCTCAATATATATCGAGTTAGAATGTGAATAAAACTAATTTCATTGAAAACGAAGTTGTGAGTGATGAGATATTGATAAAACTACGAAATAGGACGAAACTAATATGGTGCCACCTAGGAAAAATGTGTTTAACGTCTTATATACAAGTGATTAAAAATATTTGATCTTTTATTTTGACTAAGAACGTTTGGAATATATATTTTATCGATTCCGGACGAATACAATATTTAGTTCATCGAAAATAGAGTTCCGATTGAGGAGTAATCAAAAAACTATAAAATCGGTTGAAACTCAAAGGGGTACCATCACAGAAAATTGTTGAATTCATCCCAAAAATATTTGTTATATTAACATTACTACCTCATTATATATCGACTTAGAATATGAATAAAGCTAATTTCATTGAAAACGAAGTTGTGAGTAATGAGATATTGCCAAATCTACGAAATGGGACGAAACAAATATGGTGCCACCTAGGAAAAATGTATTTAACGTCTTATATACAAGTGATTAAAAACATTTGCTCTTATATTTCGACTATGAATGTTTGGAATATATATTTTATCGATTCTGGAAGAATACAAAATTTATTTCATCGAAAATAGAGTTCCGATTGAGGAGTAATCAAAAAACTACAAAATCGGTAACATCAAAGGGGTACCATCACGGAAAATAGTGAATTTATTTTAAAGAAATATGTAGTGTGGTAACATTACGATCGCAATATATATCGAGTTAGATTGCGAATAAAACTAATTTCATTGAAAACGAAGTTGTGAGTGATGATATATTGACAAAACTACGAAATGGGACGAAACTAATATGGTGCCACCTAGGAAAAATGTGTTTAACGTCTTATATACAAGTGATTAAAAATATTTGATCTTTTATTTTGACTAAGAACGTTTGGAATATATATTTTATCGATTCCGGACGAATACAATATTTAGTTCATCGAAAATAGAGTTCCGATTGAGGAGTAATCAAAAAACTATAAAATCGGTTGAAACTCAAAGGGGTACCATCACTGAAAATAGTTGATTTCGGCCCAAAAATATGTGTTATATTAACATTACTACCTCAATATATATCGAATTAGAATATGAATAAAGCTAATTTCATTGAAAACGAAGTTGTGAGTTATGAGCTATTGACAAAACTACAAAATGGGACGAAACTAATATGGTGACACCTAGGAAAAATGTATTTAACGTCTTATATACAAGTGATTAAAAACATTTTCTCTTATAATTCGACTATGAATGTTTGGAATATATATTTTATCGATTCCAGACGAATACAAAATTTATTTCATCGAAAATAGACTTCCGATTGAGGATTAATTCAAAAAACTACAAACTCGGTCGAAACTCAAAGGGGTACCATCACAGAATATAGTTGATTTAGACATAAAAATATGTGTTATATTAACATTACTACCTCAATATATATCGAGTTAGAATGTGAATAAAACTAATTTCATTGAAAACGAAGTTGTGAGTGATGAGATATTGATAAAACTACGAAATAGGACGAAACTAATATGGTGCCACCTAGGAAAAATGTGTTTAACGTCTTATATACAAGTGATTAAAAATATTTGATCTTTTATTTTGACTAAGAACGTTTGGAATATATATTTTATCGATTCCGGACGAATACAATATTTAGTTCATCGAAAATAGAGTTCCGATTGAGGAGTAATCAAAAAACTATAAAATCGGTTGAAACTCAAAGGGGTACCATCACTGAAAATAGTTGATTTCGGCCCAAAAATATGTGTTATATTAACATTACTACCTCAATATATATCGAATTAGAATATGAATAAAGCTAATTTCATTGAAAACGAAGTTGTGAGTTATGAGCTATTGACAAAACTACAAAATGGGACGAAACTAATATGGTGACACCTAGGAAAAATGTATTTAACGTCTTATATACAAATGATTAAAAACATTTTCTCTTATAATTCGACTATGAATGTTTGGAATATATATTTTATCGATTCCAGACGAATACAAAATTTATTTCATCGAAAATAGACTTCCGATTGAGGATTAATTCAAAAAACTACAAACTCGGTCGAAACTCAAAGGGGTACCATCACAGAATATAGTTGATTTCGACATAAAAATATGTGTTATATTAACATTACTACCTCAATATATATCGAGTTAGAATGTGAATAAAACTAATTTCATTGAAAACGAAGTTGTGAGTGATGAGATATTGATAAAACTACGAAATAGGACGAAACTAATATGGTGCCACCTAGGAAAAATGTGTTTAACGTCTTATATACAAGTGATTAAAAATATTTGATCTTTTATTTTGACTAAGAACGTTTGGAATATATATTTTATCGATTCCGGACGAATACAATATTTAGTTCATCGAAAATAGAGTTCCGATTGAGGAGTAATCAAAAAACTATAAAATCGGTTGAAACTCAAAGGGGTACCATCACTGAAAATAGTTGATTTCGGCCCAAAAATATGTGTTATATTAACATTACTACCTCAATATATATCGAATTAGAATATGAATAAAGCTAATTTCATTGAAAACGAAGTTGTGAGTTATGAGCTATTGACAAAACTACAAAATGGGACGAAACTAATATGGTGACACCTAGGAAAAATGTATTTAACGTCTTATATACAAGTGATTAAAAACATTTTCTCTTATAATTCGACTATGAATGTTTGGAATATATATTTTATCGATTCCAGACGAATACAAAATTTATTTCATCGAAAATAGACTTCCGATTGAGGATTAATTCAAAAAACTACAAACTCGGTCGAAACTCAAAGGGGTACCATCACAGAATATAGTTGATTTCGACATAAAAATATGTGTTATATTAACATTACTACCTCAATATATATCGAGTTAGAATGTGAATAAAACTAATTTCATTGAAAACGAAGTTGTGAGTGATGAGATATTGATAAAACTACGAAATAGGACGAAACTAATATGGTGCCACCTAGGAAAAATGTGTTTAACGTCTTATATACAAGTGATTAAAAATATTTGATCTTTTATTTTGACTAAGAACGTTTGGAATATATATTTTATCGATTCCGGACGAATACAATATTTAGTTCATCGAAAATAGAGTTCCGATTGAGGAGTAATCAAAAAACTATAAAATCGGTTGAAACTCAAAGGGGTACCATCACAGAAAATTGTTGAATTCATCCCAAAAATATTTGTTATATTAACATTACTACCTCATTATATATCGACTTAGAATATGAATAAAGCTAATTTCATTGAAAACGAAGTTGTGAGTAATGAGATATTGCCAAATCTACGAAATGGGACGAAACAAATATGGTGCCACCTAGGAAAAATGTATTTAACGTCTTATATACAAGTGATTAAAAACATTTGCTCTTATATTTCGACTATGAATGTTTGGAATATATATTTTATCGATTCTGGAAGAATACAAAATTTATTTCATCGAAAATAGAGTTCCGATTGAGGAGTAATCAAAAAACTACAAAATCGGTAACATCAAAGGGGTACCATCACGGAAAATAGTGAATTTATTTTAAAGAAATATGTAGTGTGGTAACATTACGATCGTAATATATATCGAGTTAGATTGCGAATAAAACTAATTTCATTGAAAACGAAGTTGTGAGTGATGATATATTGACAAAACTACGAAATGACACGAAACTAATATGGTGCCACCTAGGAAAAATGTGTTTAACGTATTATATACAAGTGATTAAAAACATTTGATCTTTTATTTTGACTAAGAACGTTTGGAATATATATTTTATCGATTCCAGACGAATACAATATTTAGTTCATCGAAAATAGAGTTCCGATTGAGGAGTAATCAAAAAACTATAAAATCGGTTGAAACTCAAAGGGGTACCATCACAGAAAATTGTTGATTTCAGCCCAAAAATATTTGTTATATTAACATTACTACCTCATTATATATCGACTTAGAATATGAATAAAGCTAATTTCATTGAAAACGAAGTTGCGCGTAATGAGATATTGCCAAATCTACGAAATGGGACGAAACTAATATGGTGACACCTAGGAAAAAAGTATATAACGTCTTATATATAATTGAGAAAAAAATTTTGATCTTGTGTTTCGACTAAGAATTTTTAGAATATATATTTTATCGATTCTGGAAGAATACAAAATTTATTTCATCGAAAATAGAGTTCTGATTGAGGAGTAATTTAAAAAACTAGAAAATCGCTCCAAACTCAAAGGGGTACCATCACGGAAAATAGTGAATTTCTGTTAAAGAAATATGTAGTGTGGTAACATTACGATCGCAATATATATCGAGTTAGATTGCGAATAAAACTAATTTCATTGAAAACGAAGTTGTGAGTGATGAGATATTGACAAATCTACGAAATGACACGAAACTAATATGGTGCCACCTAGGAAAAATGTATTTAACGTCTTATATACAAGTGATTAAAAACATTTACTCTTTAATTTTGACTAAGAACGTTTGGAATATATATTTTATCGATTCCGGACGAATACAAAATTTATTTCATCGAAAATAGAGTTCCGATTGAGGAATAATCAAAAAACTACAAACTCGGTCGAAACTCAAAGGGGTACCATCACAGAAAATTGTTGATTTCAGCCCAAAAATATTTGTTATATTAACATTACTACCTCATTATATATCGACTTAGAATATGAATAAAGCTAATTTCATTGAAAACGAAGTTGCGAGTAATGAGATATTGCCAAATCTACGAAATGGGACGAAACTAATATGGTGACACCTAGGAAAAAAGTATTTAACGTCTTATATATAATTGAGAAAAAAATTTTGATCTTGTGTTTCGACTAAGAATTTTTAGAATATATATTTTATCGATTCTGGAAGAATACAAAATTTATTTCATCGAAAATAGAGTTCTGATTGAGGAGTAATTTAAAAAACTAGAAAATCGCTCCAAATTCAAAGGGGTACCATCACGGAAAATAGTGAATTTCTGTTAAAGAAATATGTAGTGTGGTAACATTACGATCGCAATATATATCGAGTTAGATTGCGAATAAAACTAATTTCATTGAAAACGAAGTTGTGAGTGATGAGATATTGACAAATCTACGAAATGACACGAAACTAATATGGTGCCACCTAGGAAAAATGTATTTAACGTCTTATATACAAGTGATTAAGAACATTTACTCTTTAATTTTGACTAAGAACGTTTGGAATATATATTTTATCGATTCCGGACGAATACAAAATTTATTTCATCGAAAATAGAGTTCCGATTGAGGAATAATCAAAAACCTACAAACTCGGTCGAAACTCAAAGGGGTACCATCACAGAAAATTGTTGATTTCAGCCCAAAATTATTTGTTATATTAACATTACTACCTCATTATATATCGACTTAGAATATGAATAAAGCTAATTTCATTGAAAACGAAGTTGCGAGTAATGAGATATTGCCTAATCTACGAAATGGGACGAAACTAATATGGTGACACCTAGGAAAAAAGTATTTAACGTCTTATATATAATTGAGAAAAAAATTTTGATCTTGTGTTTCGACTAAGAATTTTTAGAATATATATTTTATCGATTCTGGAAGAATACAAAATTTATTTCATCGAAAATAGAGTTCTGATTGAGGAGTAATTTAAAAAACTAGAAAATCGCTCCAAACTCAAAGGGGTACCATCACGGAAAATAGTGAATTTCTGTTAAAGAAATATGTAGTGTGGTAACATTACGATCGCAATATATATCGAGTTAGATTGCGAATAAAACTAATTTCATTGAAAACGAAGTTGTGAGTGATGAGATATTGACAAATCTACGAAATGACACGAAACTAATATGGTGCCACCTAGGAAAAATGTATTTAACGTCTTATATACAAGTGATTAAAAACATTTACTCTTTAATTTTGACTAAGAACGTTTGGAATATATATTTTATCGATTCCGGACGAATACAAAATTTATTTCATCGAAAATAGAGTTCCGATTGAGGAATAATAAAAAAACTACAAAATCGGTCGAAACTTAAAGGGGTACCATCACAGAAAATTGTTGATTTCGGCCCAAAAATATTTGTTATATTAACATTACTACCTCATTATATATCGACTTAGAATATGAATAAAGCTAATTTCATTGAAAACGAAGTTGTGAGTAATGAGATATTGCCAAATCTACGAAATGGGACGAAACAAATATGGTGCCACCTAGGAAAAATGTATTTAACGTCTTATATACAAGTGATTAAAAACATTTGCTCTTATAATTCGACTATGAATGTTTGGAATATATATTTTATCGATTCCATACGAATACAAAATTTATTTCATCGAAATTAGACTTCCGATTGTGGAGTAATTCAAAAAATACAAAATCGGTCGAAACTCAAAGGGGTACCATCACAGAAAATAGTTGATTTTGACCCAAAAATATGTGTTATATTAACATTACCACCTCAATATATATCGAGTTAGAATGTGAACAAAACTAATTTCATTGAAAACGAAGTTGTGAGTGATGAGATATTAATAAAACTACGAAATGGGACGAAACTAATATGGTGCCACCTAGGAAAAAAGTATTTAACGTCTTATATACAATTGAGAAAAAAGCATTTGATCTTATATTTCGACTAAGAATTTTTATAATATATATTTTATCGATTCTGGAAGAATACAAAATTTATTTCATCGAAAATATAGTTCTGATTGAGGAGTAATTTAAAAAACTAGAAAATCGGTCCAAACTCAAAAGGGTACCATCACGGAAAATAGTGAATTTCTGTTAAAAAAATATTTTTAGTATATTAACATTACGATCGCAATATATATCGAGTTAGATTGCGAATAAAACTAATTTCATTGAAAACGAAGTTGTGAGTGATGATATATTGACAAAACTACGAAATGGGACGAAACTAATATGGTGCCACCTAGGAAAAATGTATTTAACGTCTTATATACAATTGAGAAAAAAGCATTTGATCTTATATTTCGACTAAGAATTTTTAGAATATATATTTTATCGATTCTGCAAGAATACAAAATTTATTTCATCGAAAATAGACTTCCGATTGAGGATTAATTCAAAAAACTACAAACTCGGTCGAAACTCAAAGGGGTACCATCACAGAATATAGTTGATTTCGACATAAAAATATGTGTTATATTAACATTACTACCTCAATATATATCGAGTTAGAATGTGAATAAAACTAATTTCATTGAAAACGAAGTTGTGAGTGATGAGATATTGATAAAACTACGAAATAGGACGAAACTAATATGGTGCCACCTAGGAAAAATGTGTTTAACGTCTTATATACAAGTGATTAAAAATATTTGATCTTTTATTTTGACTAAGAACGTTTGGAATATATATTTTATCGATTCCGGACGAATACAATATTTAGTTCATCGAAAATAGAGTTCCGATTGAGGAGTAATCAAAAAACTATAAAATCGGTTGAAACTCAAAGGGGTACCATCACAGAAAATTGTTGAATTCATCCCAAAAATATTTGTTATATTAACATTACTACCTCATTATATATCGACTTAGAATATGAATAAAGCTAATTTCATTGAAAACGAAGTTGTGAGTAATGAGATATTGCCAAATCTACGAAATGGGACGAAACAAATATGGTGCCACCTAGGAAAAATGTATTTAACGTCTTATATACAAGTGATTAAAAACATTTGCTCTTATATTTCGACTATGAATGTTTGGAATATATATTTTATCGATTCTGGAAGAATACAAAATTTATTTCATCGAAAATAGAGTTCCGATTGAGGAGTAATCAAAAAACTACAAAATCGGTAACATCAAAGGGGTACCATCACGGAAAATAGTGAATTTATTTTAAAGAAATATGTAGTGTGGTAACATTACGATCGCAATATATATCGAGTTAGATTGCGAATAAAACTAATTTCATTGAAAACGAAGTTGTGAGTGATGATATATTGACAAAACTACGAAATGGGACGAAACTAATATGGTGCCACCTAGGAAAAATGTGTTTAACGTATTATATACAAGTGATTAAAAACAATTGATCTTTTATTTTGACTAAGAACATTTGGAATATATATTTTATCGATTCCGGATGAATACAATATTTAGTTCATCGAAAATAGAGTTCCGATTGAGGAGTAATCAAAAAACTATAAAATCGGTTGAAACTCAAAGGGGTACCATCACAGAAAATTGTTGATTTCAGCCCAAAAATATTTGTTATATTAACATTACTACCTCATTATATATCGACTTAGAATATGAATAAAGCTAATTTCATTGAAAACGAAGTTGCGCGTAATGAGATATTGCCAAATCTACGAAATGGGACGAAACTAATATGGTGACACCTAGGAAAAAAGTATATAACGTCTTATATATAATTGAGAAAAAAATTTTGATCTTGTGTTTCGACTAAGAATTTTTAGAATATATATTTTATCGATTCTGGAAGAATACAAAATTTATTTCATCGAAAATAGAGTTCTGATTGAGGAGTAATTTAAAAAACTAGAAAATCGCTCCAAACTCAAAGGGGTACCATCACGGAAAATAGTGAATTTCTGTTAAAGAAATATATAGTGTGGTAACATTACGATCGCAATATATATCGAGTTAGATTGCGAATAAAACTAATTTCATTGAAAACGAAGTTGTGAGTGATGAGATATTGACAAATCTACGAAATGACACGAAACTAATATGGTGCCACCTAGGAAAAATGTAATTAACGTCTTATATACAAGTGATTAAGAACATTTACTCTTTAATTTTGACTAAGAACGTTTGGAATATATATTTTATCGATTCCGGACGAATACAAAATTTATTTCATCGAAAATAGAGTTCCGATTGAGGAATAATCAAAAAACTACAAACTCGGTCGAAACTCAAAGGGGTACCATCACATAAAATTGTTGATTTCAGCCCAAAATATTTGTTATATTAACATTACTACCTCATTATATATCGACTTAGAATATGAATAAAGCTAATTTCATTGAAAACGAAGTTGCGAGTAATGAGATATTGCCAAATCTACGAAATGGGACGAAACTAATATGGTGACACCTAGGAAAAAAGTATTTAACGTCTTATATATAATTGAGAAAAAAAATTTGATCTTGTGTTCCGACTAAGAATTTTTAGAATATATATTTTATCGATTCTGGAAGAATACAAAATTTATTTCATCGAAAATAGAGTTCTGATTGAGGAGTAATTTAAAAAACTAGAAAATCGCTCCAAATTCAAAGGGGTACCATCACGGAAAATAGTGAATTTCTGTTAAAGAAATATGTAGTGTGGTAACATTACGATCGCAATATATATCGAGTTAGATTGCGAATAAAACTAATTTCATTGAAAACGAAGTTGTGAGTGATGAGATATTGACAAATCTACAAAATGACACGAAACTAATATGGTGCCACCTAGGAAAAATATATTTAACGTCTTATATACAAGTGATTAAAAACATTTACTCTTTAATTTTGACTAAGAACGTTTGGAATATATATTTTATCGATTCCAGACGAATACAATATTTAGTTCATCGAAAATAGAGTTCCGATTGAGGAATAATCAAAAAACTACAAAATTGGTCGAAACTTAAAGGGGTACCATCACAGAAAATTGTTGATTTCGGCCCAAAAATATTTGTTATATTAACATTACTACCTCATTATATATCGACTTAGAATATGAATAAAGCAAATTTCATTGAAAACGAAGTTGTGAGTAATGAGATATTGCCAAATCTACGAAATGGGACGAAACAAATATGGTGCCACCTAGGAAAAATGTATTTAACGTCTTATATACAAGTGATTAAAAACATTTGCTCTTATAATTCGACTATGAATGTTTGGAATATATATTTTATCGATTCCATACGAATACAAAATTTATTTCATCGAAATTAGACTTCCGATTGTGGAGTAATTCAAAAAATACAAAATCGGTCGAAACTCAAAGGGGTACCATCACAGAAAATAGTTGATTTTGACCCAAAAATATGTGTTATATTAACATTACCACCTCAATATATATCGAGTTAGAATGTGAACAAAACTAATTTCATTGAAAACGAAGTTGTGAGTGATGAGATATTAATAAAACTACGAAATGGGACGAAACTAATATGGTGCCACCTAGGAAAAAAGTATTTAACGTCTTATATACAATTGAGAAAAAAGCATTTGATCTTATATTTCGACTAAGAATTTTTATAATATATATTTTATCGATTCTGGAAGAATACAAAATTTATTTCATCGAAAATAGAGTTCTGATTGAGGAGTAATTTAAAAAACTAGAAAATCGGTCCAAACTCAAAAGGGTACCATCACGGAAAATAGTGAATTTCTGTTAAAAAAATATTTTTAGTATATTAACATTACGATCGCAATATATATCGAGTTAGATTGCGAATAAAACTAATTTCATTGAAAACGAAGTTGTGAGTGATGAGATATTGACAAAACTACGAAATGGGACGAAACTAATATGGTGCCACCTAGGAAAAATGTATTTAACGTCTTATATACAATTGAGAAAAAAGCATTTGATCTTATATTTCGACTAAGAATTTTTAGAATATATATTTTATCGATTCTGCAAGAATACAAAATTTATTTCATCGAAAATAGAGTTCTGATTGAGGAGTAATTTAAAAAACTAGAAAATCGCTCCAAACTCAAAGGGGTACCATCACGGAAAATAGTGAATTTCTGTTAAAGAAATATGTAGTATATTAACATTACGATCGCAATATATATCGAGTTAGATTGCGAATAAAACTAATTTCATTGAAAACGAAGTTGTGAGTGATGATATATTGACAAAACTACGAAATGGGACGAAACTAATATGGTGCCACCTAGGAAAAATGTGTTTAACGTCTTATATACAAGTGATTAAAAACAATTGATCTTTTATTTTGACTAACAACGTTTGGAATATATATTTTATCGATTCCGGACGAATACAAAATTTATTTCATCGAAAATAGAGTTCCGATTGAGGAGTAATTCAAAAGGCTACAAAATCGGTCGAAACTCAAAGGGGTACCATCACTGAAAATAGTTGATTTCGGCCCAAAAATATGTGTTATATTAACATTACTACCTCAATATATATCGAATTAGAATATGAATAAAGCTAATTTCATTGAAAACGAAGTTGTGAGTTATGAGCTATTGACAAAACTACAAAATGGGACGAAACTAATATGGTGACACCTAGGAAAAATGTATTTAACGTCTTATATACAAGTGATTAAAAACATTTTCTCTTATAATTCGACTATGAATGTTTGGAATATATATTTTATCGATTCCAGACGAATACAAAATTTATTTCATCGAAAATAGACTTCCGATTGAGGATTAATTCAAAAAACTACAAACTCGGTCGAAACTCAAAGGGGTACCATCACAGAATATAGTTGATTTCGACATAAAAATATGTGTTATATTAACATTACTACCTCAATATATATCGAGTTAGAATGTGAATAAAACTAATTTCATTGAAAACGAAGTTGTGAGTGATGAGATATTGATAAAACTACGAAATAGGACGAAACTAATATGGTGCCACCTAGGAAAAATGTGTTTAACGTCTTATATACAAGTGATTAAAAATATTTGATCTTTTATTTTGACTAAGAACGTTTGGAATATATATTTTATCGATTCCGGACGAATACAATATTTAGTTCATCGAAAATAGAGTTCCGATTGAGGAGTAATTCAAAAAGCTACAAACTCGGTCGAAACTCAAAGGGGTACCATCACAGAAAATAGTTGATTTTGACCCAAAAATATGTGTTATATTAACATTACCACCTCAATATATATCGAGTTAGAATGTGAACAAAACTAATTTCATTGAAAACGAAGTTGTGAGTGATGAGATATTAATAAAACTACGAAATGGGACGAAACTAATATGGTGCCACCTAGGAAAAAAGTATTTAACGTCTTATATACAATTGAGAAAAAAGCATTTGATCTTATATTTCGACTAAGAATTTTTATAATATATATTTTATCGATTCTGGAAGAATACAAAATTTATTTCATCGAAAATAGAGTTCTGATTGAGGAGTAATTTAAAAAACTAGAAAATTGGTCCAAACTCAAAAGGGTACCATCACGGAAAATAGTGAATTTCTGTTAAAAAAATATTTTTAGTATATTAACATTACGATCGCAATATATATCGAGTTAGATTGCGAATAAAACTAATTTCATTGAAAACGAAGTTGTGAGTGATGATATATTGACAAAACTACGAAATGGGACGAAACTAATATGGTGCCACCTAGGAAAAATGTATTTAACGTCTTATATACAATTGAGAAAAAAGCATTTGATCTTATATTTCGACTAAGAATTTTTAGAATATATATTTTATCGATTCTGCAAGAATACAAAATTTATTTCATCGAAAATAGAGTTCTGA
Source organism: Chamaenerion angustifolium (assembly GCA_946814005.1). NCBI lineage: Eukaryota > Viridiplantae > Streptophyta > Magnoliopsida > Myrtales > Onagraceae > Chamaenerion > Chamaenerion angustifolium. Next base: position 37,026,741 of record OX328270.1, read on the forward strand.
TTGAGGAGTAATTTAAAAAACTAGAAAATCGCTCCAAACTCAAAGGGGTACCATCACGGAAAATAGTGAATTTCTGTTAAAGAAATATGTAGTATATTAACATTACGATCGCAATATATATCGAGTTAGATTGCGAATAAAACTAATTTCATTGAAAACGAAGTTGTGAGTGATGATATATTGACAAAACTACGAAATGGGACGAAACTAATATGGTGCCACCTAGGAAAAATGTGTTTAACGTCTTATATACAAGTGATTAAAAACAATTGATCTTTTATTTTGACTAACAACGTTTGGAATATATATTTTATCGATTCCGGACGAATACAAAATTTATTTCATCGAAAATAGAGTTCCGATTGAGGAGTAATTCAAAAGGCTACAAAATCGGTCGAAACTCAAAGGGGTACCATCACTGAAAATAGTTGATTTCGGCCCAAAAATATGTGTTATATTAACATTACTACCTCAATATATATCGAATTAGAATATGAATAAAGCTAATTTCATTGAAAACGAAGTTGTGAGTTATGAGCTATTGACAAAACTACAAAATGGGACGAAACTAATATGGTGACACCTAGGAAAAATGTATTTAACGTCTTATATACAAGTGATTAAAAACATTTTCTCTTATAATTCGACTATGAATGTTTGGAATATATATTTTATCGATTCCAGACGAATACAAAATTTATTTCATCGAAAATAGACTTCCGATTGAGGATTAATTCAAAAAACTACAAACTCGGTCGAAACTCAAAGGGGTACCATCACAGAATATAGTTGATTTCGACATAAAAATATGTGTTATATTAACATTACTACCTCAATATATATCGAGTTAGAATGTGAATAAAACTAATTTCATTGAAAACGAAGTTGTGAGTGATGAGATATTGATAAAACTACGAAATAGGACGAAACTAATATGGTGCCACCTAGGAAAAATGTGTTTAACGTCTTATATACAAGTGATTAAAAATATTTGATCTTTTATTTTGACTAAGAACGTTTGGAATATATATTTTATCGATTCCGGACGAATACAATATTTAGTTCATCGAAAATAGAGTTCCGATTGAGGAGTAATTCAAAAAGCTACAAACTCGGTCGAAACTCAAAGGGGTACCATCACAGAATATAGTTGATTTCGACATAAAAATATGTGTTATATTAACATTACTACCTCAATATATATCGAGTTAGAATGTGAATAAAACTAATTTCATTGAAAACGAAGTTGTGAGTGATGAGATATTGATAAAACTACGAAATAGGACGAAACTAATATGGTGCCACCTAGGAAAAATGTGTTTAACGTCTTATATACAAGTGATTAAAAATATTTGATCTTTTATTTTGACTAAGAACGTTTGGAATATATATTTTATCGATTCCGGACGAATACAATATTTAGTTCATCGAAAATAGAGTTCCGATTGAGGAGTAATTCAAAAAGCTACAAAATCGGTCGAAACTCAAAGGGGTACCATCACAGAAAATAGTTGATTTCGACATAAAAATATGTGTTATATTAACATTACTACCTCAATATATATCGAGTTAGAATGTGAATAAAACTAATTTCATTGAAAACGAAGTTGTGAGTGATGAGATATTAATAAAACTACGAAATGGGACGAAACTAATATGGTGCCACCTAGGAAAAAAGTATTTAACGTCTTATATACAATTGAGAAAAAAGCATTTGATCTTATATTTCGACTAAGAATTTTTATAATATATATTTTATCGATTCTGGAAGAATACAAAATTTATTTCATCGAAAATAGAGTTCTGATTGAGGAGTAATTTAAAAAACTAGAAAATCGGTCCAAACTCAAAAGGGTACCATCACGGAAAATAGTGAATTTCTGTTAAAAAAATATTTTTAGTATATTAACATTACGATCGCAATATATATCGAGTTAGATTGCGAATAAAACTAATTTCATTGAAAACGAAGTTGTGAGTGATGATATATTGACAAAACTACGAAATGGGACGAAACTAATATGGTGCCACCTAGGAAAAATGTATTTAACGTCTTATATACAATTGAGAAAAAAGCATTTGATCTTATATTTCGACTAAGAATTTTTAGAATATATATTTTATCGATTCTGCAAGAATACAAAATTTATTTCATCGAAAATAGAGTTCTGATTGAGGAGTAATTTAAAAAACTAGAAAATCGCTCCAAACTCAAAGGGGTACCATCACGGAAAATAGTGAATTTCTGTTAAAGAAATATGTAGTATATTAACATTACGATCGCAATATATATCGAGTTAGATTGCGAATAAAACTAATTTCATTGAAAACGAAGTTGTGAGTGATGATATATTGACAAAACTACGAAATGGGACGAAACTAATATGGTGCCACCTAGGAAAAATGTGTTTAACGTCTTATATACAAGTGATTAAAAACAATTGATCTTTTATTTTGACTAACAACGTTTGGAATATATATTTTATCGATTCCGGACGAATACAAAATTTATTTCATCGAAAATAGAGTTCCGATTGAGGAGTAATTCAAAAGGCTACAAAATCGGTCGAAACTCAAAGGGGTACCATCACTGAAAATAGTTGATTTCGGCCCAAAAATATGTGTTATATTAACATTACTACCTCAATATATATCGAATTAGAATATGAATAAAGCTAATTTCATTGAAAACGAAGTTGTGAGTTATGAGCTATTGACAAAACTACAAAATGGGACGAAACTAATATGGTGACACCTAGGAAAAATGTATTTAACGTCTTATATACAAGTGATTAAAAACATTTTCTCTTATAATTCGACTATGAATGTTTGGAATATATATTTTATCGATTCCAGACGAATACAAAATTTATTTCATCGAAAATAGACTTCCGATTGAGGATTAATTCAAAAAACTACAAACTCGGTCGAAACTCAAAGGGGTACCATCACAGAATATAGTTGATTTCGACATAAAAATATGTGTTATATTAACATTACTACCTCAATATATATCGAGTTAGAATGTGAATAAAACTAATTTCATTGAAAACGAAGTTGTGAGTGATGAGATATTGATAAAACTACGAAATAGGACGAAACTAATATGGTGCCACCTAGGAAAAATGTGTTTAACGTCTTATATACAAGTGATTAAAAATATTTGATCTTTTATTTTGACTAAGAACGTTTGGAATATATATTTTATCGATTCCGGACGAATACAATATTTAGTTCATCGAAAATAGAGTTCCGATTGAGGAGTAATTCAAAAAGCTACAAACTCGGTCGAAACTCAAAGGGGTACCATCACAGAATATAGTTGATTTCGACATAAAAATATGTGTTATATTAACATTACTACCTCAATATATATCGAGTTAGAATGTGAATAAAACTAATTTCATTGAAAACGAAGTTGTGAGTGATGAGATATTGATAAAACTACGAAATAGGACGAAACTAATATGGTGCCACCTAGGAAAAATGTGTTTAACGTCTTATATACAAGTGATTAAAAATATTTGATCTTTTATTTTGACTAAGAACGTTTGGAATATATATTTTATCGATTCCGGACGAATACAATATTTAGTTCATCGAAAATAGAGTTCCGATTGAGGAGTAATTCAAAAAGCTACAAAATCGGTCGAAACTCAAAGGGGTACCATCACAGAAAATAGTTGATTTCGACATAAAAATATGTGTTATATTAACATTACTACCTCAATATATATCGAGTTAGAATGTGAATAAAACTAATTTCATTGAAAACGAAGTTGTGAGTGATGAGATATTAATAAAACTACGAAATGGGACGAAACTAATATGGTGCCACCTAGGAAAAAAGTATTTAACGTCTTATATACAATTGAGAAAAAAGCATTTGATCTTATATTTCGACTAAGAATTTTTATAATATATATTTTATCGATTCTGGAAGAATACAAAATTTATTTCATCGAAAATAGAGTTCTGATTGAGGAGTAATTTAAAAAACTAGAAAATCGGTCCAAACTCAAAAGGGTACCATCACGGAAAATAGTGAATTTCTGTTAAAAAAATATTTTTAGTATATTAACATTACGATCGCAATATATATCGAGTTAGATTGCGAATAAAACTAATTTCATTGAAAACGAAGTTGTGAGTGATGATATATTGACAAAACTACGAAATGGGACGAAACTAATATGGTGCCACCTAGGAAAAATGTATTTAACGTCTTATATACAATTGAGAAAAAAGCATTTGATCTTATATTTCGACTAAGAATTTTTAGAATATATATTTTATCGATTCTGCAAGAATACAAAATTTATTTCATCGAAAATAGAGTTCTGATTGAGGAGTAATTTAAAAAACTAGAAAATCGCTCCAAACTCAAAGGGGTACCATCACGGAAAATAGTGAATTTCTGTTAAAGAAATATGTAGTATATTAACATTACGATCGCAATATATATCGAGTTAGATTGCGAATAAAACTAATTTCATTGAAAACGAAGTTGTGAGTGATGATATATTGACAAAACTACGAAATGGGACGAAACTAATATGGTGCCACCTAGGAAAAATGTGTTTAACGTCTTATATACAAGTGATTAAAAACAATTGATCTTTTATTTTGACTAACAACGTTTGGAATATATATTTTATCGATTCCGGACGAATACAAAATTTATTTCATCGAAAATAGAGTTCCGATTGAGGAGTAATTCAAAAGGCTACAAAATCGGTCGAAACTCAAAGGGGTACCATCACTGAAAATAGTTGATTTCGGCCCAAAAATATGTGTTATATTAACATTACTACCTCAATATATATCGAATTAGAATATGAATAAAGCTAATTTCATTGAAAACGAAGTTGTGAGTTATGAGCTATTGACAAAACTACAAAATGGGACGAAACTAATATGGTGACACCTAGGAAAAATGTATTTAACGTCTTATATACAAGTGATTAAAAACATTTTCTCTTATAATTCGACTATGAATGTTTGGAATATATATTTTATCGATTCCAGACGAATACAAAATTTATTTCATCGAAAATAGACTTCCGATTGAGGATTAATTCAAAAAACTACAAACTCGGTCGAAACTCAAAGGGGTACCATCACAGAATATAGTTGATTTCGACATAAAAATATGTGTTATATTAACATTACTACCTCAATATATATCGAGTTAGAATGTGAATAAAACTAATTTCATTGAAAACGAAGTTGTGAGTGATGAGATATTGATAAAACTACGAAATAGGACGAAACTAATATGGTGCCACCTAGGAAAAATGTGTTTAACGTCTTATATACAAGTGATTAAAAATATTTGATCTTTTATTTTGACTAAGAACGTTTGGAATATATATTTTATCGATTCCGGACGAATACAATATTTAGTTCATCGAAAATAGAGTTCCGATTGAGGAGTAATTCAAAAAGCTACAAACTCGGTCGAAACTCAAAGGGGTACCATCACAGAATATAGTTGATTTCGACATAAAAATATGTGTTATATTAACATTACTACCTCAATATATATCGAGTTAGAATGTGAATAAAACTAATTTCATTGAAAACGAAGTTGTGAGTGATGAGATATTGATAAAACTACGAAATAGGACGAAACTAATATGGTGCCACCTAGGAAAAATGTGTTTAACGTCTTATATACAAGTGATTAAAAATATTTGATCTTTTATTTTGACTAAGAACGTTTGGAATATATATTTTATCGATTCCGGACGAATACAATATTTAGTTCATCGAAAATAGAGTTCCGATTGAGGAGTAATTCAAAAAGCTACAAAATCGGTCGAAACTCAAAGGGGTACCATCACAGAAAATAGTTGATTTCGACATAAAAATATGTGTTATATTAACATTACTACCTCAATATATATCGAGTTAGAATGTGAATAAAACTAATTTCATTGAAAACGAAGTTGTGAGTGATGAGATATTAATAAAACTACGAAATGGGACGAAACTAATATGGTGCCACCTAGGAAAAAAGTATTTAACGTCTTATATACAATTGAGAAAAAAGCATTTGATCTTATATTTCGACTAAGAATTTTTATAATATATATTTTATCGATTCTGGAAGAATACAAAATTTATTTCATCGAAAATAGAGTTCTGATTGAGGAGTAATTTAAAAAACTAGAAAATCGGTCCAAACTCAAAAGGGTACCATCACGGAAAATAGTGAATTTCTGTTAAAAAAATATTTTTAGTATATTAACATTACGATCGCAATATATATCGAGTTAGATTGCGAATAAAACTAATTTCATTGAAAACGAAGTTGTGAGTGATGATATATTGACAAAACTACGAAATGGGACGAAACTAATATGGTGCCACCTAGGAAAAATGTATTTAACGTCTTATATACAATTGAGAAAAAAGCATTTGATCTTATATTTCGACTAAGAATTTTTAGAATATATATTTTATCGATTCTGCAAGAATACAAAATTTATTTCATCGAAAATAGAGTTCTGATTGAGGAGTAATTTAAAAAACTAGAAAATCGCTCCAAACTCAAAGGGGTACCATCACGGAAAATAGTGAATTTCTGTTAAAGAAATATGTAGTATATTAACATTACGATCGCAATATATATCGAGTTAGATTGCGAATAAAACTAATTTCATTGAAAACGAAGTTGTGAGTGATGATATATTGACAAAACTACGAAATGGGACGAAACTAATATGGTGCCACCTAGGAAAAATGTGTTTAACGTCTTATATACAAGTGATTAAAAACAATTGATCTTTTATTTTGACTAACAACGTTTGGAATATATATTTTATCGATTCCGGACGAATACAAAATTTATTTCATCGAAAATAGAGTTCCGATTGAGGAGTAATTCAAAAGGCTACAAAATCGGTCGAAACTCAAAGGGGTACCATCACTGAAAATAGTTGATTTCGGCCCAAAAATATGTGTTATATTAACATTACTACCTCAATATATATCGAATTAGAATATGAATAAAGCTAATTTCATTGAAAACGAAGTTGTGAGTTATGAGCTATTGACAAAACTACAAAATGGGACGAAACTAATATGGTGACACCTAGGAAAAATGTATTTAACGTCTTATATACAAGTGATTAAAAACATTTTCTCTTATAATTCGACTATGAATGTTTGGAATATATATTTTATCGATTCCAGACGAATACAAAATTTATTTCATCGAAAATAGACTTCCGATTGAGGATTAATTCAAAAAACTACAAACTCGGTCGAAACTCAAAGGGGTACCATCACAGAATATAGTTGATTTCGACATAAAAATATGTGTTATATTAACATTACTACCTCAATATATATCGAGTTAGAATGTGAATAAAACTAATTTCATTGAAAACGAAGTTGTGAGTGATGAGATATTGATAAAACTACGAAATAGGACGAAACTAATATGGTGCCACCTAGGAAAAATGTGTTTAACGTCTTATATACAAGTGATTAAAAATATTTGATCTTTTATTTTGACTAAGAACGTTTGGAATATATATTTTATCGATTCCGGACGAATACAATATTTAGTTCATCGAAAATAGAGTTCCGATAGAGGAGTAATTCAAAAAGCTACAAACTCGGTCGAAACTCAAAGGGGTACCATCACAGAATATAGTTGATTTCGACATAAAAATATGTGTTATATTAACATTACTACCTCAATATATATCGAGTTAGAATGTGAATAAAACTAATTTCATTGAAAACGAAGTTGTGAGTGATGAGATATTGATAAAACTACGAAATAGGACGAAACTAATATGGTGCCACCTAGGAAAAATGTGTTTAACGTCTTATATACAAGTGATTAAAAATATTTGATCTTTTATTTTGACTAAGAACGTTTGGAATATATATTTTATCGATTCCGGACGAATACAATATTTAGTTCATCGAAAATAGAGTTCCGATTGAGGAGTAATTCAAAAAGCTACAAAATCGGTCGAAACTCAAAGGGGTACCATCACAGAAAATAGTTGATTTCGACATAAAAATATGTGTTATATTAACATTACTACCTCAATATATATCGAGTTAGAATGTGAATAAAACTAATTTCATTGAAAACGAAGTTGTGAGTGATGAGATATTGATAAAACTACGAAATAGGACGAAACTAATATGGTGCCACCTAGGAAAAATGTGTTTAACGTCTTATATACAAGTGATTAAAAATATTTGATCTTTTATTTTGACTAAGAACGTTTGGAATATATATTTTATCGATTCCGGACGAATACAATATTTAGTTCATCGAAAATAGAGTTCCGATTGAGGAGTAATTCAAAAAGCTACAAAATCGGTCGAAACTCAAAGGGGTACCATCACAGAAAATAGTTGATTTCGACATAAAAATATGTGTTATATTAACATTACTACCTCAATATATATCGAGTTAGAATGTGAATAAAACTAATTTCATTGAAAACGAAGTTGTGAGTGATGAGATATTAATAAAACTACGAAATGGGACGAAACTAATATGGTGCCACCTAGGAAAAAAGTATTTAACGTCTTATATACAATTGAGAAAAAAGCATTTGATCTTATATTTCGACTAAGAATTTTTATAATATATATTTTATCGATTCTGGAAGAATACAAAATTTATTTCATCGAAAATAGAGTTCTGATTGAGGAGTAATTTAAAAAACTAGAAAATCGGTCCAAACTCAAAAGGGTACCATCACGGAAAATAGTGAATTTCTGTTAAAAAAATATTTTTAGTATATTAACATTACGATCGCAATATATATCGAGTTAGATTGCGAATAAAACTAATTTCATTGAAAACGAAGTTGTGAGTGATGATATATTGACAAAACTACGAAATGGGACGAAACTAATATGGTGCCACCTAGGAAAAATGTATTTAACGTCTTATATACAATTGAGAAAAAAGCATTTGATCTTATATTTCGACTAAGAATTTTTAGAATATATATTTTATCGATTCTGCAAGAATACAAAATTTATTTCATCGAAAATAGAGTTCTGATTGAGGAGTAATTTAAAAAACTAGAAAATCGCTCCAAACTCAAAGGGGTACCATCACGGAAAATAGTGAATTTCTGTTAAAGAAATATGTAGTATATTAACATTACGATCGCAATATATATCGAGTTAGATTGCGAATAAAACTAATTTCATTGAAAACGAAGTTGTGAGTGATGATATATTGACAAAACTACGAAATGGGACGAAACTAATATGGTGCCACCTAGGAAAAATGTGTTTAACGTCTTATATACAAGTGATTAAAAACAATTGATCTTTTATTTTGACTAACAACGTTTGGAATATATATTTTATCGATTCCGGACGAATACAAAATTTATTTCATCGAAAATAGAGTTCCGATTGAGGAGTAATTCAAAAGGCTACAAAATCGGTCGAAACTCAAAGGGGTACCATCACTGAAAATAGTTGATTTCGGCCCAAAAATATGTGTTATATTAACATTACTACCTCAATATATATCGAATTAGAATATGAATAAAGCTAATTTCATTGAAAACGAAGTTGTGAGTTATGAGCTATTGACAAAACTACAAAATGGGACGAAACTAATATGGTGACACCTAGGAAAAATGTATTTAACGTCTTATATACAAGTGATTAAAAACATTTTCTCTTATAATTCGACTATGAATGTTTGGAATATATATTTTATCGATTCCAGACGAATACAAAATTTATTTCATCGAAAATAGACTTCCGATTGAGGATTAATTCAAAAAACTACAAACTCGGTCGAAACTCAAAGGGGTACCATCACAGAATATAGTTGATTTCGACATAAAAATATGTGTTATATTAACATTACTACCTCAATATATATCGAGTTAGAATGTGAATAAAACTAATTTCATTGAAAACGAAGTTGTGAGTGATGAGATATTGATAAAACTACGAAATAGGACGAAACTAATATGGTGCCACCTAGGAAAAATGTGTTTAACGTCTTATATACAAGTGATTAAAAATATTTGATCTTTTATTTTGACTAAGAACGTTTGGAATATATATTTTATCGATTCCGGACGAATACAATATTTAGTTCATCGAAAATAGAGTTCCGATAGAGGAGTAATTCAAAAAGCTACAAACTCGGTCGAAACTCAAAGGGGTACCATCACAGAATATAGTTGATTTCGACATAAAAATATGTGTTATATTAACATTACTACCTCAATATATATCGAGTTAGAATGTGAATAAAACTAATTTCATTGAAAACGAAGTTGTGAGTGATGAGATATTGATAAAACTACGAAATAGGACGAAACTAATATGGTGCCACCTAGGAAAAATGTGTTTAACGTCTTATATACAAGTGATTAAAAATATTTGATCTTTTATTTTGACTAAGAACGTTTGGAATATATATTTTATCGATTCCGGACGAATACAATATTTAGTTCATCGAAAATAGAGTTCCGATTGAGGAGTAATTCAAAAAGCTACAAAATCGGTCGAAACTCAAAGGGGTACCATCACAGAAAATAGTTGATTTCGACATAAAAATATGTGTTATATTAACATTACTACCTCAATATATATCGAGTTAGAATGTGAATAAAACTAATTTCATTGAAAACGAAGTTGTGAGTGATGAGATATTGATAAAACTACGAAATAGGACGAAACTAATATGGTGCCACCTAGGAAAAATGTGTTTAACGTCTTATATACAAGTGATTAAAAATATTTGATCTTTTATTTTGACTAAGAACGTTTGGAATATATATTTTATCGATTCCGGACGAATACAATATTTAGTTCATCGAAAATAGAGTTCCGATTGAGGATTAATTCAAAAAACTACAAACTCGGTCGAAACTCAAAGGGGTACCATCACAGAATATAGTTGATTTCGACATAAAAATATGTGTTATATTAACATTACTACCTCAATATATATCGAGTTAGAATGTGAATAAAACTAATTTCATTGAAAACGAAGTTGTGAGTGATGAGATATTGCCAAATCTACGAAATGGGACGAAACAAATATGGTGCCACCTAGGAAAAATGTATTTAACGTCTTATATACAAGTGATTAAAAACATTTGCTCTTATAATTCGACTATGAATGTTTGGAATATATATTTTATCGATTCTGGAAGAATACAAAATTTATTTCATCGAAAATAGAGTTCCGATTGAGGAGTAATCAAAAAACTACAAAATCGGTAACATCAAAGGGGTACCATCACGGAAAATAGTGAATTTCTGTTAAAGAAATATGTAGTGTGGTAACATTACGATCGCAATATATATCGAGTTAGATTGCGAATAAAACTAATTTCATTGAAAACGAAGTTGTGAGTGATGATATATTGACAAAACTACGAAATGGGACGAAACTAATATGGTGCCACCTAGGAAAAATGTGTTTAACGTATTATATACAAGTGATTAAAAACATTTGATCTTTTATTTTGACTAAGAACGTTTGGAATATATATTTTATCGATTCCGGACGAATACAATATTTAGTTCATCGAAAATAGAGTTCCGATTGAGGAGTAATCAAAAAACTATAAAATCGGTTGAAACTCAAAGGGGTACCATCACAGAAAATTGTTGATTTCAGCCCAAAAATATTTGTTATATTAACATTACTACCTCATTATTTATCGACTTAGAATATGAATAAAGCTAATTTCATTGAAAACGAAGTTGTGAGTAATGAGATATTGCCAAATCTACGAAATGGGACGAAACAAATATGGTGCCACCTAGGAAAAATGTATTTAACGTCTTATATACAAGTGATTAAAAACATTTGCTCTTATAATTCGACTATGAATGTTTGGAATATATATTTTATCGATTCTGGAAGAATACAAAATTTATTTCATCGAAAATAGAGTTCCGATTGAGGAGTAATCAAAAAACTACAAAATCGGTAACATCAAAGGGGTACCATCACGGAAAATAGTGAATTTCTGTTAAAGAAATATGTAGTGTGGTAACATTACGATCGCAATATATATCGAGTTAGATTGCGAATAAAACTAATTTCATTGAAAACGAAGTTGTGAGTGATGATATATTGACAAAACTACGAAATGGGACGAAACTAATATGGTGCCACCTAGGAAAAATGTGTTTAACGTCTTATATACAAGTGATTAAAAACATTTGATCTTTTATTTTGACTAAGAACGTTTGGAATATATATTTTATCGATTCCGGACGAATACAATATTTAGTTCATCGAAAATAGAGTTCCGATTGAGGAGTAATCAAAAAACTATAAAATCGGTTGAAACTCAAAGGGGTACCATCACAGAAAATTGTTGATTTCGACATAAAAATATGTGTTATATTAACATTACTACCTCAATATATATCGAGTTAGAATGTGAATAAAACTAATTTCATTGAAAACGAAGTTGTGAGTGATGAGATATTGATAAAACTACGAAATGGGACGAAACAAATATGGTGCCACCTAGGAAAAATGTGTTTAACGTCTTATATACAATTGAGAAAAAAGCATTTGATCTTATATTTCGACTAAGAATTTTTAGAATATATATTTTATCGAATCTGGAAGAATACAAAATTTATTTCATCGAAAATAGAGTTCTGATTGAGGAGTAATTTAAAAAACTAGAAAATCGGTCCATACTCAAAGGGGTACCATCACGGAAAATAGTGAATTTCTGTTAAAAAATTTGTAGTGTGGTAACATTACGATCGCAATATATATCGAGTTAGATTGCGAATAAAACTAATTTCATTGAAAATGAAGTTGTGAGTGATGATATATTGACAAAACTACGAAATGGGACGAAACTAATATGGTGCCACCTAGGAAAAATGTGTTTAACGTATTATATACAAGTGATTAAAAACAATTGATCTTTTATTTTGACTAAGAACGTTTGGAATATATATTTTATCGATTCCGGATGAATACAATATTTAGTTCATCGAAAATAGAGTTCCGATTGAGGAGTAATCAAAAAACTATAAAATCGGTTGAAACTCAAAGGGGTACCATCACAGAAAATTGTTGATTTCATCCCAAAAATATTTGTTATATTACCATTACTACCTCATTATATATCGACTTAGAATATGAATAAAGCTAATTTCATTGAAAACGAAGTTGTGAGTAATGAGATATTGCCAAATCTACGAAATGGGACGAAACAAATATGGTGCCACCTAGGAAAAATGTATTTAACGTCTTATATACAAGTGATTAAAAACATTTTCTCTTATAATTCGACTATTAATGTTTGGAATATATATTTTATCGATTCCAGACGAATACAAAATTTATTTCATCGAAAATAGACTTCCGATTGAGGATTAATTCAAAAAACTACAAACTCGGTCGAAACTCAAAGGGGTACCATCACAGAATATAGTTGATTTCGACATAAAAATATGTGTTATATTAACATTACTACCTCAATATAAATCGAGTTAGATTGCGAATAAAACTAATTTCATTGAAAACGAAGTTGTGAGTGATGATATATTGACAAAACTACGAAATGGGACGAAACTAATATGGTGCCACCTAGGAAAAATGTGTTTAACGTATTATATACAAGTGATTAAAAACAATTGATCTTTTATTTTGACTAAGAACATTTGGAATATATATTTTATCGATTCCGGATGAATACAATATTTAGTTCATCGAAAATAGAGTTCCGATTGAGGAGTAATCAAAAAACTATAAAATCGGTTGAAACTCAAAGGGGTACCATCACAGAAAATTGTTGATTTCATCCCAAAAATATTTGTTATATTACCATTACTACCTCATTATATATCGACTTAGAATATGAATAAAGCTAATTTCATTGAAAACGAAGTTGTGAGTAATGAGATATTGCCAAATCTACGAAATGGGACGAAACAAATATGGTGCCACCTAGGAAAAATGTATTTAACGTCTTATATACAAGTGATTAAAAACATTTTCTCTTATAATTCGACTATTAATGTTTGGAATATATATTTTATCGATTCCAGACGAATACAAAATTTATTTCATCGAAAATAGACTTCCGATTGAGGATTAATTCAAAAAACTACAAACTCGGTCGAAACTCAAAGGGGTACCATCACAGAATATAGTTGATTTCGACATAAAAATATGTGTTATATTAACATTACTACCTCAATATATATCGACTTAGAATATGAATAAAGCTAATTTCATTGAAAACGAAGTTGTGAGTAATGAGATATTGCCAAATCTACGAAATGGGACGAAACAAATATGGTGCCACCTAGGAAAAATGTATTTAACGTCTTATATACAAGTGATTAAAAACATTTGCTCTTATAATTCGACTATGAATGTTTGGAATATATATTTTATCGATTCTGGAAGAATACAAAATTTATTTCATCGAAAATAGACTTCCGATTGAGGATTAATTCAAAAAACTACAAACTCGGTCGAAACTCAAAGGGGTACCATTACAGAAAATAGTGTATTTCTGTTAAAGAAATATGTAGTGTGGTAACATTACGATCGCAATATATATCGAGTTAGATTGCGAATAAAACTAATTTCATTGAAAACGAAGTTGTGAGTGATGATATATTGACAAAACTACGAAATGGGACGAAACTAATATGGTGCCACCTAGGAAAAATGTGTTTAACGTCTTATATACAAGTGATTAAAAACATTTGATCTTTTATTTTGACTAAGAACGTTTGGAATATATATTTTATCGATTCCGGACGAATACAATATTTAGTTCATCGAAAATAGAGTTCCGATTGAGGAGTAATCAAAAAACTATAAAATCGGTTGAAACTCAAAGGGGTACCATCACAGAAAATTGTTGATTTCGACATAAAAATATGTGTTATATTAACATTACTACCTCAATATATATCGAGTTATAATGTGAATAAAACTAATTTCATTGAAAACGAAGTTGTGAGTGATGAGATATTGATAAAACTACGAAATGGGACGAAACAAATATGGTGCCACCTAGGAAAAAAGTATTTAACGTCTTATATACAATTGAGAAAAAAGCATTTGATCTTATATTTCGACTAAGAATTTTTAGAATATATATTTTATCGAATCTGGAAGAATACAAAATTTATTTCATCGAAAATAGAGTTCTGATTGAGGAGTAATTTAAAAAACTAGAAAATCGGTCCATACTCAAAGGGGTACCATCACGGAAAATAGTGAATTTCTGTTAAAAAATATGTAGTGTGGTAACATTACGATCGCAATATATATCGAGTTAGATTGCGAATAAAACTAATTTCATTGAAAATGAAGTTGTGAGTGATGATATATTGACAAAACTACGAAATGGGACGAAACTAATATGGTGCCACCTAGGAAAAATGTGTTTAACGTATTATATACAAGTGATTAAAAACAATTGATCTTTTATTTTGACTAAGAACATTTGGAATATATATTTTATCGATTCCGGATGAATACAATATTTAGTTCATCGAAAATAGAGTTCCGATTGAGGAGTAATCAAAAAACTATAAAATCGGTTGAAACTCAAAGGGGTACCATCACAGAAAATTGTTGATTTCATCCCAAAAATATTTGTTATATTACCATTACTACCTCATTATATATCGACTTAGAATATGAATAAAGCTAATTTCATTGAAAACGAAGTTGTGAGTAATGAGATATTGCCAAATCTACGAAATGGGACGAAACAAATATGGTGCCACCTAGGAAAAATGTATTTAACGTCTTATATACAAGTGATTAAAAACATTTTCTCTTATAATTCGACTATTAATGTTTGGAATATATATTTTATCGATTCCAGACGAATACAAAATTTATTTCATCGAAAATAGACTTCCGATTGAGGATTAATTCAAAAAACTACAAACTCGGTCGAAACTCAAAGGGGTACCATCACAGAATATAGTTGATTTCGACATAAAAATATGTGTTATATTAACATTACTACCTCAATATAAATCGAGTTAGATTGCGAATAAAACTAATTTCATTGAAAACGAAGTTGTGAGTGATGATATATTGACAAAACTACGAAATGGGACGAAACTAATATGGTGCCACCTAGGAAAAATGTGTTTAACGTATTATATACAAGTGATTAAAAACAATTGATCTTTTATTTTGACTAAGAACGTTTGGAATATATATTTTATCGATTCCGGATGAATACAATATTTAGTTCATCGAAAATAGAGTTCCGATTGAGGAGTAATCAAAAAACTATAAAATCGGTTGAAACTCAAAGGGGTACCATCACAGAAAATTGTTGATTTCATCCCAAAAATATTTGTTATATTACCATTACTACCTCATTATATATCGACTTAGAATATGAATAAAGCTAATTTCATTGAAAACGAAGTTGTGAGTAATGAGATATTGCCAAATCTACGAAATGGGACGAAACAAATATGGTGCCACCTAGGAAAAATGTATTTAACGTCTTATATACAAGTGATTAAAAACATTTTCTCTTATAATTCGACTATTAATGTTTGGAATATATATTTTATCGATTCCAGACGAATACAAAATTTATTTCATCGAAAATAGACTTCCGATTGAGGATTAATTCAAAAAACTACAAACTCGGTCGAAACTCAAAGGGGTACCATCACAGAATATAGTTGATTTCGACATAAAAATATGTGTTATATTAACATTACTACCTCAATATATATCGACTTAGAATATGAATAAAGCTAATTTCATTGAAAACGAAGTTGTGAGTAATGAGATATTGCCAAATCTACGAAATGGGACGAAACAAATATGGTGCCACCTAGGAAAAATGTATTTAACGTCTTATATACAAGTGATTAAAAACATTTGCTCTTATAATTCGACTATGAATGTTTGGAATATATATTTTATCGATTCTGGAAGAATACAAAATTTATTTCATCGAAAATAGACTTCCGATTGAGGATTAATTCAAAAAACTACAAACTCGGTCGAAACTCAAAGGGGTACCATCACAGAAAATAGTGTATTTCTGTTAAAGAAATATGTAGTGTGGTAACATTACGATCGCAATATATATCGAGTTAGATTGCGAATAAAACTAATTTCATTGAAAACGAAGTTGTGAGTGATGATATATTGACAAAACTACGAAATGGGACGAAACTAATATGGTGCCACCTAGGAAAAATGTGTTTAACGTCTTATATACAAGTGATTAAAAACATTTGATCTTTTATTTTGACTAAGAACGTTTGGAATATATATTTTATCGATTCCGGACGAATACAATATTTAGTTCATCGAAAATAGAGTTCCGATTGAGGAGTAATCAAAAAACTATAAAATCGGTTGAAACTCAAAGGGGTACCATCACAGAAAATTGTTGATTTCGACATAAAAATATGTGTTATATTAACATTACTACCTCAATATATATCGAGTTAGAATGTGAATAAAACTAATTTCATTGAAAACGAAGTTGTGAGTGATGAGATATTGATAAAACTACGAAATGGGACGAAACAAATATGGTGCCACCTAGGAAAAAAGTATTTAACGTCTTATATACAATTGAGAAAAAAGCATTTGATCTTATATTTCGACTAAGAATTTTTAGAATATATATTTTATCGAATCTGGAAGAATACAAAATTTATTTCATCGAAAATAGAGTTCTGATTGAGGAGTAATTTAAAAAACTAGAAAATCGGTCCATACTCAAAGGGGTACCATCACGGAAAATAGTGAATTTCTGTTAAAACATATGTAGTGTGGTAACATTACGATCGCAATATATATCGAGTTAGATTGCGAATAAAACTAATTTCATTGAAAATGAAGTTGTGAGTGATGATATATTGACAAAACTACGAAATGGGACGAAACTAATATGGTGCCACCTAGGAAAAATGTGTTTAACGTATTATATACAAGTGATTAAAAACAATTGATCTTTTATTTTGACTAAGAACGTTTGGAATATATATTTTATCGATTCCGGATGAATACAATATTTAGTTCATCGAAAATAGAGTTCCGATTGAGGAGTAATCAAAAAACTATAAAATCGGTTGAAACTCAAAGGGGTACCATCACAAAAAATTGTTGATTTCATCCCAAAAATATTTGTTATATTACCATTACTACCTCATTATATATCGACTTAGAATATGAATAAAGCTAATTTCATTGAAAACGAAGTTGTGAGTAATGAGATATTGCCAAATCTACGAAATGGGACGAAACAAATATGGTGCCACCTAGGAAAAATGTATTTAACGTCTTATATACAAGTGATTAAAAACATTTTCTCTTATAATTCGACTATTAATGTTTGGAATATATATTTTATCGATTCCAGACGAATACAAAATTTATTTCATCGAAAATAGACTTCCGATTGAGGATTAATTCAAAAAACTACAAACTCGGTCGAAACTCAAAGGGGTACCATCACAGAATATAGTTGATTTCGACATAAAAATATGTGTTATATTAACATTACTACCTCAATATATATCGAGTTAGAATGTGAATAAAACTAATTTCATTGAAAACGAAGTTGTGAGTGATGAGATATTGATAAAACTACGAAATGGGACGAAACAAATATGGTGCCACCTAGGAAAAATGTGTTTAACGTCTTATATACAAGTGATTAAAAACATTTGATCTTTTATTTTGACTAACAACGTTTGGAATATATATTTTATCGATTCCGGACGAATACAAAATTTATTTCATCGAAAATAGAGTTCCGATTGAGGAGTAATTCAAAAGGCTACAAAATCGGTTGAAACTCAAAGGGGTACCATCACAGAAAATTGTTGATTTCAGCCCAAAAATATTTGTTATATTAACATTACTACCTCATTATATATCGACTTAGAATATGAATAAAGCTAATTTCATTGAAAACGAAGTTGTGAGTAATGAGATATTGCCAAATCTACGAAATGGGACGAAACAAATATGGTGCCACCTAGGAAAAATGTATTTAACGTCTTATATACAAGTGATTAAAAACATTTGCTCTTATAATTCGACTATGAATGTTTGGAATATATATTTTATCGATTCTGGAAGAATACAAAATTTATTTCATCGAAAATAGAGTTCCGATTGAGGAATAATCAAAAAACTACAAAATCGGTAACATCAAAGGGGTACCATCACGGAAAATAGTGAATTTCTGTTAAAGAAATATGTAGTGTGGTAACATTACGATCGCAATATATATCGAGTTAGATTGCGAATAAAACTAATTTCATTGAAAACGAAGTTGTGAGTGATGATATATTGACAAAACTACGAAATGGGACGAAACTAATATGGTGCCACCTAGGAAAAATGTGTTTAACGTATTATATACAAGTGATTAAAAACAATTGATCTTTTATTTTGACTAAGAACGTTTGGAATATATATTTTATCGATTCCGGACGAATACAATATTTAGTTCATCGAAAATAGAGTTCCGATTGAGGAGTAATCAAAAAACTATAAAATCGGTTGAAACTCAAAAAGGTACCATCACAGAAAATTGTTGATTTCATCCCAAAAATAATTGTTATATTAACATTACTACCTCATTATATATCGACTTAGAATATGAATAAAGCTAATTTCATTGAAAACGAAGTTGTGAGTAATGAGATATTGCCAAATCTACGAAATGGGACGAAACAAATATGGTGCCACCTAGGAAAAATGTATTTAACGTCTTATATACAAGTGATTAAAAACATTTGCTCTTATAATTCGACTATGAATGTTTGGAATATATATTTTATCGATTCTGGAAGAATACAAAATTTATTTCATCGAAAATAGAGTTCCGATTGAGGAGTAATCAAAAAACTACAAAATCGGTAACATCAAAGGGGTACCATCACGGAAAATAGTGAATTTCTGTTAAAGAAATATGTAGTGTGGTAACATTACGATCGCAATATATATCGAGTTAGATTGCGAATAAAACTAATTTCATTGAAAACGAAGTTGTGAGTGATGATATATTGACAAAACTACGAAATGGGACGAAACTAATATGGTGCCACCTAGGAAAAATGTGTTTAACGTCTTATATACAAGTGATTAAAAACATTTGATCTTTTATTTTGACTAAGAACGTTTGGAATATATATTTTATCGATTCCGGACGAATACAATATTTAGTTCATCGAAAATAGAGTTCCGATTGAGGAGTAATCAAAAAACTATAAAATCGGTTGAAACTCAAAGGGGTACCATCACAGAAAATTGTTGATTTCAGCCCAAAAATATTTGTTATATTAACATTACTACCTCATTATATATCGACTTAGAATATGAATAAAGCTAATTTCATTGAAAACGAAGTTGTGAGTAATGAGATATTGCCAAATCTACGAAATGGGACGAAACAAATATGGTGCCACCTAGGAAAAATGTATTTAACGTCTTATATACAAGTGATTAAAAACATTTGCTCTTATAATTCGACTATGAATGTTTGGAATATATATTTTATCGATTCTGGAAGAATACAAAATTTATTTCATCGAAAATAGAGTTCCGATTGAGGAGTAATCAAAAAACTACAAAATCGGTAACATCAAAGGGGTACCATCACGGAAAATAGTGAATTTCTGTTAAAGAAATATGTAGTGTGGTAACATTACGATCGCAATATATATCGAGTTAGATTGCGAATAAAACTAATTTCATTGAAAACGAAGTTGTGAGTGATGATATATTGACAAAACTACGAAATGGGACGAAACTAATATGGTGCCACCTAGGAAAAATGTGTTTAACGTATTATATACAAGTGATTAAAAACAATTGATCTTTTATTTTGACTAAGAACGTTTGGAATATATATTTTATCGATTCCGGATGAATACAATATTTAGTTCATCGAAAATAGAGTTCCGATTGAGGAGTAATCAAAAAACTATAAAATCGGTTGAAACTCAAAGGGGTACCATCACAGAAAATTGTTGATTTCATCCCAAAAATATTTGTTATATTACCATTACTACCTCATTATATATCGACTTAGAATATGAATAAAGCTAATTTCATTGAAAACGAAGTTGTGAGTAATGAGATATTGCCAAATCTACGAAATGGGACGAAACAAATATGGTGCCACCTAGGAAAAATGTATTTAACGTCTTATATACAAGTGATTAAAAACATTTTCTCTTATAATTCGACTATTAATGTTTGGAATATATATTTTATCGATTCCAGACGAATACAAAATTTATTTCATCGAAAATAGACTTCCGATTGAGGATTAATTCAAAAAACTACAAACTCGGTCGAAACTCAAAGGGGTACCATCACAGAATATAGTTGATTTCGACATAAAAATATGTGTTATATTAACATTACTACCTCAATATATATCGACTTAGAATATGAATAAAGCTAATTTCATTGAAAACGAAGTTGTGAGTAATGAGATATTGCCAAATCTACGAAATGGGACGAAACAAATATGGTGCCACCTAGGAAAAATGTATTTAACGTCTTATATACAAGTGATTAAAAACATTTGCTCTTATAATTCGACTATGAATGTTTGGAATATATATTTTATCGATTCTGGAAGAATACAAAATTTATTTCATCGAAAATAGAGTTCCGATTGAGGAGTAATCAAAAAACTACAAAATCGGTAACATCAAAGGGGTACCATCACGGAAAATAGTGAATTTCTGTTAAAGAAATATGTAGTGTGGTAACATTACGATCGCAATATATATCGAGTTAGATTGCGAATAAAACTAATTTCATTGAAAACGAAGTTGTGAGTGATGATATATTGACAAAACTACGAAATGGGACGAAACTAATATGGTGCCACCTAGGAAAAATGTGTTTAACGTATTATATACAAGTGATTAAAAACAATTGATCTTTTATTTTGACTAAGAACGTTTGGAATATATATTTTATCGATTCCGGATGAATACAATATTTAGTTCATCGAAAATAGAGTTCCGATTGAGGAGTAATCAAAAAACTATAAACTCGGTTGAAACTCAAAGGGGTACCATCACAGAAAATTGTTGATTTCATCCCAAAAATATTTGTTATATTACCATTACTACCTCATTATATATCGACTTAGAATATGAATAAAGCTAATTTCATTGAAAACGAAGTTGTGAGTAATGAGATATTGCCAAATCTACGAAATGGGACGAAACAAATATGGTGCCACCTAGGAAAAATGTATTTAACGTCTTATATACAAGTGATTAAAAACATTTTCTCTTATAATTCGACTATTAATGTTTGGAATATATATTTTATCGATTCCAGACGAATACAAAATTTATTTCATCGAAAATAGACTTCCGATTGAGGATTAATTCAAAAAACTACAAACTCGGTCGAAACTCAAAGGGGTACCATCACAGAATATAGTTGATTTCGACATAAAAATATGTGTTATATTAACATTACTACCTCAATATATATCGAGTTAGAATGTGAATAAAACTAATTTCATTGAAAACGAAGTTGTGAGTGATGAGATATTGATAAAACTACGAAATGGGACGAAACAAATATGGTGCCACCTAGGAAAAAATGTGTTTAACGTCTTATATACAAGTGATTAAAAACATTTGATCTTTTATTTTGACTAACAACGTTTGGAATATATATTTTATCGATTCCGGACGAATACAAAATTTATTTCATCGAAAATAGAGTTCCGATTGAGGAGTAATTCAAAAGGCTACAAAATCGGTTGAAACTCAAAGGGGTACCATCACAGAAAATTGTTGATTTCAGCCCAAAAATATTTGTTATATTAACATTACTACCTCATTATATATCGACTTAGAATATGAATAAAGCTAATTTCATTGAAAACGAAGTTGTGAGTAATGAGATATTGCCAAATCTACGAAATAGGACGAAACAAATATGGTGCCACCTAGGAAAAATGTATTTAACGTCTTATATACAAGTGATTAAAAACATTTGCTCTTATAATTCGACTATGAATGTTTGGAATATATATTTTATCGATTCTGGAAGAATACAAAATTTATTTCATCGAAAATAGAGTTCCGATTGAGGAGTAATCAAAAAACTACAAAATCGGTAACATCAAAGGGGTACCATCACGGAAAATAGTGAATTTCTGTTAAAGAAATATGTAGTGTGGTAACATTACGATCGCAATATATATCGAGTTAGATTGCGAATAAAACTAATTTCATTGAAAACGAAGTTGTGAGTGATGATATATTGACAAAACTACGAAATGGGACGAAACTAATATGGTGCCACCTAGGAAAAATGTGTTTAACGTATTATATACAAGTGATTAAAAACAATTGATCTTTTATTTTGACTAAGAACGTTTGGAATATATATTTTATCGATTCCTGACGAATACAATATTTAGTTCATCGAAAATGGAGTTCCGATTGAGGAGTAATCAAAAAACTATAAAATCGGTTGAAACTCAAAGGGGTACCATCACAGAAAATTGTTGATTTCAGCCCAAAAATATTTGTTATATTAACATTACTACCTCATTATTTATCGACTTAGAATATGAATAAAGCTAATTTCATTGAAAACGAAGTTGTGAGTAATGAGATATTGCCAAATCTACGAAATGGGACGAAACAAATATGGTGCCACCTAGGAAAAATGTATTTAACGTCTTATATACAAGTGATTAAAAACATTTGCTCTTATAATTCGACTATGAATGTTTGGAATATATATTTTATCGATTCTGGAAGAATACAAAATTTATTTCATCGAAAATAGAGTTCCGATTGAGGAGTAATCAAAAAACTACAAAATCGGTAACATCAAAGGGGTACTATCACGGAAAATAGTGAATTTCTGTTAAAGAAATATGTAGTGTGGTAACATTACGATCGCAATATATATCGAGTTAGATTGCGAATAAAACTAATTTCATTGAAAACGAAGTTGTGAGTGATGATATATTGACAAAACTACGAAATGGGACGAAACTAATATGGTGCCACCTAGGAAAAATGTGTTTAACGTCTTATATACAAGTGATTAAAAACATTTGATCTTTTATTTTGACTAAGAACGTTTGGAATATATATTTTATCGATTCCGGACGAATACAATATTTAGTTCATCGAAAATAGAGTTCCGATTGAGGAGTAATCAAAAAACTATAAAATCGGTTGAAACTCAAAGGGGTACCATCACAGAAAATTGTTGATTTCAGCCCAAAAATATTTGTTATATTAACATTACTACCTCATTATATATCGACTTAGAATATGAATAAAGCTAATTTCATTGAAAACGAAGTTGTGAGTAATGAGATATTGCCAAATCTACGAAATGACACGAAACTAATATGGTGCCACCTAGGAAAAATGTGTTTAACGTCTTATATACAAGTGATTAAAAACATTTGCTCTTATAATTCGACTATGAATGTTTGGAATATATATTTTATCGATTCTGGAAGAATACAAAATTTATTTCATCGAAAATAGAGTTCCGATTGAGGAGTAATCAAAAAACTACAAAATCGGTAACATCAAAGGGGTACCATCACGGAAAATAGTGAATTTCTGTTAAAGAAATATGTAGTGTGGTAACATTACGATCGCAATATATATCGAGTTAGATTGCGAATAAAACTAATTTCATTGAAAACGAAGTTGTGAGTGATGATATATTGACAAAACTACGAAATGGGACGAAACTAATATGGTGCCACCTAGGAAAAATGTGTTTAACGTATTATATACAAGTGATTAAAAACATTTGATCTTTTATTTTGACTAAGAACGTTTGGAATATATATTTTATCGATTCCGGACGAATACAATATTTAGTTCATCGAAAATAGAGTTCCGATTGAGGAGTAATCAAAAAACTATAAAATCGGTTGAAACTCAAAGGGGTACCATCACAGAAAATTGTTGATTTCAGCCCAAAAATATTTGTTATATTAACATTACTACCTCATTATTTATCGACTTAGAATATGAATAAAGCTAATTTCATTGAAAACGAAGTTGTGAGTAATGAGATATTGCCAAATCTACGAAATGGGACGAAACAAATATGGTGCCACCTAGGAAAAATGTATTTAACGTCTTATATACAAGTGATTAAAAACATTTGCTCTTATAATTCGACTATGAATGTTTGGAATATATATTTTATCGATTCTGGAAGAATACAAAATTTATTTCATCGAAAATAGAGTTCCGATTGAGGAGTAATCAAAAAACTACAAAATCGGTAACATCAAAGGGGTACCATCACGGAAAATAGTGAATTTCTGTTAAAGAAATATGTAGTGTGGTAACATTACGATCGCAATATATATCGAGTTAGATTGCGAATAAAACTAATTTCATTGAAAACGAAGTTGTGAGTGATGATATATTGACAAAACTACGAAATGGGACGAAACTAATATGGTGCCACCTAGGAAAAATGTGTTTAACGTCTTATATACAAGTGATTAAAAACATTTGATCTTTTATTTTGACTAAGAACGTTTGGAATATATATTTTATCGATTCCGGACGAATACAATATTTAGTTCATCGAAAATAGAGTTCCGATTGAGGAGTAATCAAAAAACTATAAAATCGGTTGAAACTCAAAGGGGTACCATCACAGAAAATTGTTGATTTCAGCCCAAAAATATTTGTTATATTAACATTACTACCTCATTATATATCGACTTAGAATATGAATAAAGCTAATTTCATTGAAAACGAAGTTGTGCGTAATGAGATATTGCCAAATCTACGAAATGGGACGAAACAAATATGGTGCCACCTAGGAAAAATGTATTTAACGTCTTATATACAAGTGATTAAAAACATTTTCTCTTATAATTCGACTATGAATGTTTGGAATATATATTTTATCGATTCCAGACGAATACAAAATTTATTTCATCGAAAATAGACTTCCGATTGAGGATTAATTCAAAAAACTACAAACTCGGTCGAAACTCAAAGGGGTACCATCACAGAATATAGTTGATTTCGACATAAAAATATGTGTTATATTAACATTACTACCTCAATATATATCGAGTTAGAATGTGAATAAAACTAATTTCATTGAAAACGAAGTTGTGAGTGATGATATATTGACAAAACTACGAAATGGGACGAAACTAATATGGTGCCACCTAGGAAAAATGTGTTTAACGTATTATATACAAGTGATTAAAAACATTTGATCTTTTATTTTGACTAAGAACGTTTGGAATATATATTTTATCGATTCCGGACGAATACAATATTTAGTTCATCGAAAATAGAGTTCCGATTGAGGAGTAATCAAAAAACTATAAAATCGGTTGAAACTCAAAGGGGTACCATCACAGAAAATTGTTGATTTCAGCCCAAAAATATTTGTTATATTAACATTACTACCTCATTATATATCGACTTAGAATATGAATAAAGCTAATTTCATTGAAAACGAAGTTGCGCGTAATGAGATATTGCCAAATCTACGAAATGGGACGAAACTAATATGGTGACACCTAGGAAAAAAGTATTTAACATCTTATATATAATTGAGAAAAAAATTTTGATCCTGTGTTTCGACTAAGAATTTTTAGAATATATATTTTATCGATTCTGGAAGAATACAAAATTTATTTCATCGAAAATAGAGTTCTGATTGAGGAGTAATTTAAAAAACTAGAAAATCGCTCCAAACTCAAAGGGGTACCATCACGGAAAATAGTGAATTTCTGTTAAAGAAATATGTAGTGTGGTAACATTACGATCGCAATATATATCGAGTTAGATTGCGAATAAAACTAATTTCATTGAAAACGAAGTTGTGAGTGATGAGATATTGACAAATCTACGAAATGACACGAAACTAATATGGTGCCACCTACGAAAAATGTATTTAACGTCTTATATACAAGTGATTAAAAACATTTACTCTTTAATTTTGACTAAGAACGTTTGGAATATATATTTTATCGATTCCGGACGAATACAAAATTTATTTCATCGAAAATAGAGTTCCGATTGAGGAATAATCAAAAAACTACAAACTCGGTCGAAACTCAAAGGGGTACCATCACAGAAAATTGTTGATTTCGGCCCAAAAATATTTGTTATATTAACATTACTACCTCATTATATATCGACTTAGAATATGAATAAAGCTAATTTCATTGAAAACGAAGTTGTGAGTAATGAGATATTCCCAAATCTACGAAATGGGACGAAACAAATATGGTGCCACCTAGGAAAAATGTATTTAACGTCTTATATACAAGTGATTAAAAACATTTGTTCTTATAATTCGACTATGAATGTTTGGAATATATATTTTATCGATTCCATACGAATACAAAATTTATTTCATCGAAATTAGACTTCCGATTGTGGAGTAATTCAAAAAATACAAAATCGGTCGAAACTCAAAGGGGTACCATCACAGAAAATAGTTGATTTTGACCCAAAAATATGTGTTATATTAACATTACTACCTCAATATATATCGAGTTAGAATGTGAACAAAACTAATTTCATTGAAAACGAAGTTGTGAGTGATGAGATATTAATAAAACTACGAAATGGGACGA
The DNA here is from genome assembly GCA_946814005.1 of Chamaenerion angustifolium. Taxonomy (NCBI): domain Eukaryota; kingdom Viridiplantae; phylum Streptophyta; class Magnoliopsida; order Myrtales; family Onagraceae; genus Chamaenerion; species Chamaenerion angustifolium. The sequence goes on from OX328270.1 coordinate 37,054,373, forward strand.
AACTAATATGGTGCCACCTAGGAAAAAAGTATTTAACGTCTTATATACAATTGAGAAAAAAGCATTTGATCTTATATTTCGACTAAGAATTTTTATAATATATATTTTATCGATTCTGGAAGAATACAAAATTTATTTCATCGAAAATAAAGTTCTGATTGAGGAGTAATTTAATAAACTAGAAAATCGGTCCAAACTCAAAAGGGTACCATCACGGAAAATAGTGAATTTCTGTTAAAAAAATATTTTTAGTATATTAACATTACGATCGCAATATATATCGAGTTAGATTGCGAATAAAACTAATTTCATTGAAAACGAAGTTGTGAGTGATGATATATTGACAAAACTACGAAATGGGACGAAACTAATATGGTGCCACCTAGGAAAAAAGTATTTAACGTCTTATATACAATTGAGAAAAAATCATTTGATCTTATATTTCGACTAAGAATTTTTAGAATATATATTTTATCGATTCTGCAAGAATACAAAATTTATTTCATCGAAAATAGAGTTCTGATTGAGGAGTAATTTAAAAAACTAGAAAATCGCTCCAAACTCAAAGGGGTACCATCACGGAAAATAGTGAATTTCTGTTAAAGAAATATGTAGTATATTAACATTACGATCGCAATATATATCGAGTTAGATTGCGAATAAAACTAATTTCATTGAAAACGAAGTTGTGAGTGATGATATATTGATAAAACTACGAAATGGGACGAAACAAATATGGTGCCACCTAGGAAAAATGTGTTTAACGTCTTATATACAAGTGATTAAAAACATTTGATCTTTTATTTTGACTAACAACGTTTGGAATATATATTTTATCGATTCCGGACGAATACAAAATTTATTTCATCGAAAATAGAGTTCCGATTGAGGAGTAATTCAAAAAGCTACAAAATCGGTTGAAACTCAAAGGGGTACCATCACTGAAAATAGTTGATTTCGGCCCAAAAATATGTGTTATATTAACATTACTACCTCAATATATATCGAATTAGAATATGAATAAAGCTAATTTCATTGAAAACGAAGTTGTGAGTTATGAGCTATTGACAAAACTACAAAATGGGACGAAACTAATATGGTGACACCTAGGAAAAATGTATTTAACGTCTTATATACAAGTGATTAAAAACATTTTCTCTTATAATTCGACTATGAATGTTTGGAATATATATTTTATCGATTCCGGACGAATACAAAATTTATTTCATCGAAAATAGACTTCCGATTGAGGATTAATTCAAAAAACTACAAACTCGGTCGAAACTCAAAGGGGTACCATCACAGAATATAGTTGATTTCGACATAAAAATATGTGTTATATTAACATTACTACCTCAATATATATCGAGTTAGAATGTGAATAAAACTAATTTCATTGAAAACGAAGTTGTGAGTGATGAGATATTGATAAAACTACGAAATGGGACGAAACAAATATGGTGCCATCTAGGAAAAATGTGTTTAACGTCTTATATACAAGTGATTAAAAACATTTGATCTTTTATTTTGACTAACAACGTTTGGAATATATATTTTATCGATTCCGGACGAATACAAAATTTATTTCATCGAAAATAGAGTTCCGATTGAGGAGTAATTCAAAAAGCTACAAAATCGGTCGAAACTCAAAGGGGTACCATCACTGAAAATAGTTGATTTCGGCCCAAAAATATGTGTTATATTAACATTACTACCTCAATATATATCGAATTAGAATATGAATAAAGCTAATTTCATTGAAAACGAAGTTGTGAGTTATGAGCTATTGACAAAACTACAAAATGGGACGAAACTAATATGGTGACACCTAGGAAAAATGTATTTAACGTCTTATATACAAGTGATTAAAAACATTTTCTCTTATAATTCGACTATGAATGTTTGGAATATATATTTTATCGATTCCAGACGAATACAAAATTTATTTCATCGAAAATAGACTTCCGATTGAGGATTAATTCAAAAAACTACAAACTCGGTCGAAACTCAAAGGGGTACCATCACAGAATATAGTTGATTTCGACATAAAAATATGTGTTATATTAACATTACTACCTCAATATATATCGAGTTAGAATGTGAATAAAACTAATTTCATTGAAAACGAAGTTGTGAGTGATGAGATATTGATAAAACTACGAAATGGGACGAAACAAATATGGTGCCACCTAGGAAAAATGTGTTTAACGTCTTATATACAAGTGATTAAAAACGTTTGATCTTTTATTTTGACTAACAACGTTTGGAATATATATTTTATCGATTCCGGACGAATACAAAATTTATTTCATCGAAAATAGAGTTCCGATTGAGGAGTAATTCAAAAAGCTACAAAATCGGTCGAAACTCAAAGGGGTACCATCACTGAAAATAGTTGATTTCGGCCCAAAAATATGTGTTATATTAACATTACTACCTCAATATATATCGAATTAGAATATGAATAAAGCTAATTTCATTGAAAACGAAGTTGTGAGTTATGAGCTATTGACAAAACTACAAAATGGGACGAAACTAATATGGTGACACCTAGGAAAAATGTATTTAACGTCTTATATACAAGTGATTAAAAACATTTTCTCTTATAATTCGACTATGAATGTTTGGAATATATATTTTATCGATTCCAGACGAATACAAAATTTATTTCATCGAAAATAGACTTCCGATTGAGGATTAATTCAAAAAACTACAAACTCGGTCGAAACTCAAAGGGGTACCATCACAGAATATAGTTGATTTCGACATAAAAATATGTGTTATATTAACATTACTACCTCAATATATATCGAGTTAGAATGTGAATAAAACTAATTTCATTGAAAACGAAGTTGTGAGTGATGAGATATTGATAAAACTACGAAATGGGACGAAACAAATATGGTGCCACCTAGGAAAAATGTGTTTAACGTCTTATATACAAGTGATTAAAAACATTTGATCTTTTATTTTGACTAACAACGTTTGGAATATATATTTTATCGATTCCGGACGAATACAAAATTTATTTCATCGAAAATAGAGTTCCGATTGAGGAGTAATTCAAAAAGCTACAAAATCGGTCGAAACTCAAAGGGGTACCATCACTGAAAATAGTTGATTTCGGCCCAAAAATATGTGTTATATTAACATTACTACCTCAATATATATCGAATTAGAATATGAATAAAGCTAATTTCATTGAAAACGAAGTTGTGAGTTATGAGCTATTGACAAAACTACAAAATGGGACGAAACTAATATGGTGACACCTAGGAAAAATGTATTTAACGTCTTATATACAAGTGATTAAAAACATTTTCTCTTATAATTCGACTATGAATGTTTGGAATATATATTTTATCGATTCCAGACGAATACAAAATTTATTTCATCGAAAATAGACTTCCGATTGAGGATTAATTCAAAAAACTACAAACTCGGTCGAAACTCAAAGGGGTACCATCACAGAATATAGTTGATTTCGACATAAAAATATGTGTTATATTAACATTACTACCTCAATATATATCGAGTTAGAATGTGAATAAAACTAATTTCATTGAAAACGAAGTTGTGAGTGATGAGATATTGATAAAACTACGAAATGGGACGAAACAAATATGGTGCCACCTAGGAAAAATGTGTTTAACGTCTTATATACAAGTGATTAAAAACGTTTGATCTTTTATTTTGACTAACAACGTTTGGAATATATATTTTATCGATTCCGGACGAATACAAAATTTATTTCATCGAAAATAGAGTTCCGATTGAGGAGTAATTCAAAAAGCTACAAAATCGGTCGAAACTCAAAGGGGTACCATCACTGAAAATAGTTGATTTCGGCCCAAAAATATGTGTTATATTAACATTACTACCTCAATATATATCGAATTAGAATATGAATAAAGCTAATTTCATTGAAAACGAAGTTGTGAGTTATGAGCTATTGACAAAACTACAAAATGGGACGAAGCTAATATGGTGACACCTAGGAAAAATGTATTTAACGTCTTATATACAAGTGATTAAAAACATTTTCTCTTATAATTCGACTATGAATGTTTGGAATATATATTTTATCGATTCCAGACGAATACAAAATTTATTTCATCGAAAATAGACTTCCGATTGAGGATTAATTCAAAAAACTACAAACTCGGTCGAAACTCAAAGGGGTACCATCACAGAATATAGTTGATTTCGACATAAAAATATGCGTTATATTAACATTACTACCTCAATATATATCGAGTTAGAATGTGAATAAAACTAATTTCATTGAAAACGAAGTTGTGAGTGATGAGATATTGATAAAACTACGAAATGGGACGAAACAAATATGGTGCCACCTAGGAAAAATGTGTTTAACGTCTTATATACAAGTGATTAAAAACATTTGATCTTTTATTTTGACTAACAACGTTTGGAATATATATTTTATCGATTCCGGACGAATACAAAATTTATTTCATCGAAAATAGAGTTCCGATTGAGGAGTAATTCAAAAAGCTACAAAATCGGTCGAAACTCAAAGGGGTACCATCACTGAAAATAGTTGATTTCGGCCCAAAAATATGTGTTATATTAACATTACTACCTCAATATATATCGAATTAGAATATGAATAAAGCTAATTTCATTGAAAACGAAGTTGTGAGTTATGAGCTATTGACAAAACTACAAAATGGGACGAAACTAATATGGTGACACCTAGGAAAAATGTATTTAACGTCTTATATACAAGTGATTAAAAACATTTTCTCTTATAATTCGACTATGAATGTTTGGAATATATATTTTATCGATTCCAGACGAATACAAAATTTATTTCATCGAAAATAGACTTCCGATTGAGGATTAATTCAAAAAACTACAAACTCGGTCGAAACTCAAAGGGGTACCATCACAGAATATAGTTGATTTCGACATAAAAATATGTGTTATATTAACATTACTACCTCAATATATATCGAGTTAGAATGTGAATAAAACTAATTTCATTGAAAACGAAGTTGTGAGTGATGAGATATTGATAAAACTACGAAATGGGACGAAACAAATATGGTGCCACCTAGGAAAAATGTGTTTAACGTCTTATATACAAGTGATTAAAAACATTTGATCTTTTATTTTGACTAACAACGTTTGGAATATATATTTTATCGATTCCGGACGAATACAAAATTTATTTCATCGAAAATAGAGTTCCGATTGAGGAGTAATTCAAAAAGCTACAAAATGGGTCGAAACTCAAAGGGGTACCATCACTGAAAATAGTTGATTTCGGCCCAAAAATATGTGTTATATTAACATTACTACCTCAATATATATCGAATTAGAATATGAATAAAGCTAATTTCATTGAAAACGAAGTTGTGAGTTATGAGCTATTGACAAAACTACAAAATGGGACGAAGCTAATATGGTGACACCTAGGAAAAATGTATTTAACGTCTTATATACAAGTGATTAAAAACATTTTCTCTTATAATTCGACTATGAATGTTTGGAATATATATTTTATCGATTCCAGACGAATACAAAATTTATTTCATCGAAAATAGACTTCCGATTGAGGATTAATTCAAAAAACTACAAACTCGGTCGAAACTCAAAGGGGTACCATCACAGAATATAGTTGATTTCGACATAAAAATATGTGCTATATTAACATTACTACCTCAATATATATCGAGTTAGAATGTGAATAAAACTAATTTCATTGAAAACGAAGTTGTGAGTGATGAGATATTGATAAAACTACGAAATGGGACGAAACAAATATGGTGCCACCTAGGAAAAATGTGTTTAACGTCTTATATACAAGTGATTAAAAACATTTGATCTTTTATTTTGACTAACAACGTTTGGAATATATATTTTATCGATTCCGGACGAATACAAAATTTATTTCATCGAAAATAGAGTTCCGATTGAGGAGTAATTCAAAAAGCTACAAAATCGGTCGAAACTCAAAGGGGTACCATCACTGAAAATAGTTGATTTCGGCCCAAAAATATGTGTTATATTAACATTACTACCTCAATATATATCGAATTAGAATATGAATAAAGCTAATTTCATTGAAAACGAAGTTGTGAGTTATGAGCTATTGACAAAACTACAAAATGGGACGAAACTAATATGGTGACACCTAGGAAAAATGTATTTAACGTCTTATATACAAGTGATTAAAAACATTTTCTCTTATAATTCGACTATGAATGTTTGGAATATATATTTTATCGATTCCAGACGAATACAAAATTTATTTCATCGAAAATAGACTTCCGATTGAGGATTAATTCAAAAAACTACAAACTCGGTCGAAACTCAAAGGGGTACCATCACAGAATATAGTTGATTTCGACATAAAAATATGTGTTATATTAACATTACTACCTCAATATATATCGAGTTAGAATGTGAATAAAACTAATTTCATTGAAAACGAAGTTGTGAGTGATGAGATATTGATAAAACTACGAAATGGGACGAAACAAATATGGTGCCACCTAGGAAAAATGTGTTTAACGTCTTATATACAAGTGATTAAAAACTTTTGATCTTTTATTTTGACTAACAACGTTTGGAATATATATTTTATCGATTCCGGACGAATACAAAATTTATTTCATCGAAAATAGAGTTCCGATTGAGGAGTAATTCAAAAAGCTACAAAATCGGTCGAAACTCAAAGGGGTACCATCACTGAAAATAGTTGATTTCGGCCCAAAAATATGTGTTATATTAACATTACTACCTCAATATATATCGAATTAGAATATGAATAAAGCTAATTTCATTGAAAACGAAGTTGTGAGTTATGAGCTATTGACAAAACTACAAAATGGGACGAAGCTAATATGGTGACACCTAGGAAAAATGTATTTAACGTCTTATATACAAGTGATTAAAAACATTTTCTCTTATAATTCGACTATGAATGTTTGGAATATATATTTTATCGATTCCAGACGAATACAAAATTTATTTCATCGAAAATAGACTTCCGATTGAGGATTAATTCAAAAAACTACAAACTCGGTCGAAACTCAAAGGGGTACCATCACAGAATATAGTTGATTTCGACATAAAAATATGTGTTATATTAACATTACTACCTCAATATATATCGAGTTAGAATGTGAATAAAACTAATTTCATTGAAAACGAAGTTGTGAGTGATGAGATATTGATAAAACTACGAAATGGGACGAAACAAATATGGTGCCACCTAGGAAAAATGTGTTTAACGTCTTATATACAAGTGATTAAAAACATTTGATCTTTTATTTTGACTAACAACGTTTGGAATATATATTTTATCGATTCCGGACGAATACAAAATTTATTTCATCGAAAATAGAGTTCCGATTGAGGAGTAATTCAAAAAGCTACAAAATCGGTCGAAACTCAAAGGGGTACCATCACTGAAAATAGTTGATTTCGGCCCAAAAATATGTGTTATATTAACATTACTACCTCAATATATATCGAATTAGAATATGAATAAAGCTAATTTCATTGAAAACGAAGTTGTGAGTTATGAGCTATTGACAAAACTACAAAATGGGACGAAACTAATATGGTGACACCTAGGAAAAATGTATTTAACGTCTTATATACAAGTGATTAAAAACATTTTCTCTTATAATTCGACTATGAATGTTTGGAATATATATTTTATCGATTCCAGACGAATACAAAATTTATTTCATCGAAAATAGACTTCCGATTGAGGATTAATTCAAAAAACTACAAACTCGGTCGAAACTCAAAGGGGTACCATCACAGAATATAGTTGATTTCGACATAAAAATATGTGTTATATTAACATTACTACCTCAATATATATCGAGTTAGAATGTGAATAAAACTAATTTCATTGAAAACGAAGTTGTGAGTGATGAGATATTGATAAAACTACGAAATGGGACGAAACAAATATGGTGCCACCTAGGAAAAATGTGTTTAACGTCTTATATACAAGTGATTAAAAACATTTGATCTTTTATTTTGACTAACAACGTTTGGAATATATATTTTATCGATTCCGGACGAATACAAAATTTATTTCATCGAAAATAGAGTTCCGATTGAGGAGTAATTCAAAAAGCTACAAAATCGGTCGAAACTCAAAGGGGTACCATCACTGAAAATAGTTGATTTCGGCCCAAAAATATGTGTTATATTAACATTACTACCTCAATATATATCGAATTAGAATATGAATAAAGCTAATTTCATTGAAAACGAAGTTGTGAGTTATGAGCTATTGACAAAACTACAAAATGGGACGAAGCTAATATGGTGACACCTAGGAAAAATGTATTTAACGTCTTATATACAAGTGATTAAAAACATTTTCTCTTATAATTCGACTATGAATGTTTGGAATATATATTTTATCGATTCCAGACGAATACAAAATTTATTTCATCGAAAATAGACTTCCGATTGAGGATTAATTCAAAAAACTACAAACTCGGTCGAAACTCAAAGGGGTACCATCACAGAATATAGTTGATTTCGACATAAAAATATGTGTTATATTAACATTACTACCTCAATATATATCGAGTTAGAATGTGAATAAAACTAATTTCATTGAAAACGAAGTTGTGAGTGATGAGATATTGATAAAACTACGAAATGGGACGAAACAAATATGGTGCCACCTAGGAAAAATGTGTTTAACGTCTTATATACAAGTGATTAAAAACATTTGATCTTTTATTTTGACTAACAACGTTTGGAATATATATTTTATCGATTCCGGACGAATACAAAATTTATTTCATCGAAAATAGAGTTCCGATTGAGGAGTAATTCAAAAAGCTACAAAATCGGTCGAAACTCAAAGGGGTACCATCACTGAAAATAGTTGATTTCGGCCCAAAAATATGTGTTATATTAACATTACTACCTCAATATATATCGAATTAGAATATGAATAAAGCTAATTTCATTGAAAACGAAGTTGTGAGTTATGAGCTATTGACAAAACTACAAAATGGGACGAAACTAATATGGTGACACCTAGGAAAAATGTATTTAACGTCTTATATACAAGTGATTAAAAACATTTTCTCTTATAATTCGACTATGAATGTTTGGAATATATATTTTATCGATTCCAGACGAATACAAAATTTATTTCATCGAAAATAGACTTCCGATTGAGGATTAATTCAAAAAACTACAAACTCGGTCGAAACTCAAAGGGGTACCATCACAGAATATAGTTGATTTCGACATAAAAATATGTGTTATATTAACATTACTACCTCAATATATATCGAGTTAGAATGTGAATAAAACTAATTTCATTGAAAACGAAGTTGTGAGTGATGAGATATTGATAAAACTACGAAATGGGACGAAACAAATATGGTGCCACCTAGGAAAAATGTGTTTAACGTCTTATATACAAGTGATTAAAAACATTTGATCTTTTATTTTGACTAACAACGTTTGGAATATATATTTTATCGATTCCGCACGAATACAAAATTTATTTCATCGAAAATAGAGTTCCGATTGAGGAGTAATTCAAAAAGCTACAAAATCGGTCGAAACTCAAAGGGGTACCATCACTGAAAATAGTTGATTTCGGCCCAAAAATATGTGTTATATTAACATTACTACCTCAATATATATCGAATTAGAATATGAATAAAGCTAATTTCATTGAAAACGAAGTTGTGAGTTATGAGCTATTGACAAAACTACAAAATGGGACGAAGCTAATATGGTGACACCTAGGAAAAATGTATTTAACGTCTTATATACAAGTGATTAAAAACATTTTCTCTTATAATTCGACTATGAATGTTTGGAATATATATTTTATCGATTCCAGACGAATACAAAATTTATTTCATCGAAAATAGACTTCCGATTGAGGATTAATTCAAAAAACTACAAACTCGGTCGAAACTCAAAGGGGTACCATCACAGAATATAGTTGATTTCGACATAAAAATATGTGTTATATTAACATTACTACCTCAATATATATCGAGTTAGAATGTGAATAAAACTAATTTCATTGAAAACGAAGTTGTGAGTGATGAGATATTGATAAAACTACGAAATGGGACGAAACAAATATGGTGCCACCTAGGAAAAATGTGTTTAACGTCTTATATACAAGTGATTAAAAACATTTGATCTTTTATTTTGACTAACAACGTTTGGAATATATATTTTATCGATTCCGGACGAATACAAAATTTATTTCATCGAAAATAGAGTTCCGATTGAGGAGTAATTCAAAAAGCTACAAAATCGGTCGAAACTCAAAGGGGTACCATCACTGAAAATAGTTGATTTCGGCCCAAAAATATGTGTTATATTAACATTACTACCTCAATATATATCGAATTAGAATATGAATAAAGCTAATTTCATTGAAAACGAAGTTGTGAGTTATGAGCTATTGACAAAACTACAAAATGGGACGAAACTAATATGGTGACACCTAGGAAAAATGTATTTAACGTCTTATATACAAGTGATTAAAAACATTTTCTCTTATAATTCGACTATGAATGTTTGGAATATATATTTTATCGATTCCAGACGAATACAAAATTTATTTCATCGAAAATAGACTTCCGATTGAGGATTAATTCAAAAAACTACAAACTCGGTCGAAACTCAAAGGGGTACCATCACAGAATATAGTTGATTTCGACATAAAAATATGTGTTATATTAACATTACTACCTCAATATATATCGAGTTAGAATGTGAATAAAACTAATTTCATTGAAAACGAAGTTGTGAGTGATGAGATATTGATAAAACTACGAAATGGGACGAAACAAATATGGTGCCACCTAGGAAAAATGTGTTTAACGTCTTATATACAAGTGATTAAAAACATTTGATCTTTTATTTTGACTAACAACGTTTGGAATATATATTTTATCGATTCCGGACGAATACAAAATTTATTTCATCGAAAATAGAGTTCCGATTGAGGAGTAATTCAAAAAGCTACAAAATCGGTCGAAACTCAAAGGGGTACCATCACTGAAAATAGTTGATTTCGGCCCAAAAATATGTGTTATATTAACATTACTACCTCAATATATATCGAATTAGAATATGAATAAAGCTAATTTCATTGAAAACGAAGTTGTGAGTTATGAGCTATTGACAAAACTACAAAATGGGACGAAGCTAATATGGTGACACCTAGGAAAAATGTATTTAACGTCTTATATACAAGTGATTAAAAACATTTTCTCTTATAATTCGACTATGAATGTTTGGAATATATATTTTATCGATTCCAGACGAATACAAAATTTATTTCATCGAAAATAGACTTCCGATTGAGGATTAATTCAAAAAACTACAAACTCGGTCGAAACTCAAAGGGGTACCATCACAGAATATAGTTGATTTATACATAAAAATATGTGTTATATTAACATTACTACCTCAATATATATCGAGTTAGAATGTGAATAAAACTAATTTCATTGAAAACGAAGTTGTGAGTGATGAGATATTGATAAAACTACGAAATGGGACGAAACAAATATGGTGCCACCTAGGAAAAATGTGTTTAACGTCTTATATACAAGTGATTAAAAACATTTGATCTTTTATTTTGACTAACAACGTTTGGAATATATATTTTATCGATTCCGGACGAATACAAAATTTATTTCATCGAAAATAGAGTTCCGATTGAGGAGTAATTCAAAAAGCTACAAAATCGGTCGAAACTCAAAGGGGTACCATCACTGAAAATAGTTGATTTCGGCCCAAAAATATGTGTTATATTAACATTACTACCTCAATATATATCGAATTAGAATATGAATAAAGCTAATTTCATTGAAAACGAAGTTGTGAGTTATGAGCTATTGACAAAACTACAAAATGGGACGAAACTAATATGGTGACACCTAGGAAAAATGTATTTAACGTCTTATATACAAGTGATTAAAAACATTTTCTCTTATAATTCGACTATGAATGTTTGGAATATATATTTTATCGATTCCAGACGAATACAAAATTTATTTCATCGAAAATAGACTTCCGATTGAGGATTAATTCAAAAAACTACAAACTCGGTCGAAACTCAAAGGGGTACCATCACAGAATATAGTTGATTTCGACATAAAAATATGTGTTATATTAACATTACTACCTCAATATATATCGAGTTAGAATGTGAATAAAACTAATTTCATTGAAAACGAAGTTGTGAGTGATGAGATATTGATAAAACTACGAAATGGGACGAAACAAATATGGTGCCACCTAGGAAAAATGTGTTTAACGTCTTATATACAAGTGATTAAAAACATTTGATCTTTTATTTTGACTAACAACGTTTGGAATATATATTTTATCGATTCCGGACGAATACAAAATTTATTTCATCGAAAATAGAGTTCCGATTGAGGAGTAATTCAAAAAGCTACAAAATCGGTCGAAACTCAAAGGGGTACCATCACTGAAAATAGTTGATTTCGGCCCAAAAATATGTGTTATATTAACATTACTACCTCAATATATATCGAATTAGAATATGAATAAAGCTAATTTCATTGAAAACGAAGTTGTGAGTTATGAGCTATTGACAAAACTACAAAATGGGACGAAGCTAATATGGTGACACCTAGGAAAAATGTATTTAACGTCTTATATACAAGTGATTAAAAACATTTTCTCTTATAATTCGACTATGAATGTTTGGAATATATATTTTATCGATTCCAGACGAATACAAAATTTATTTCATCGAAAATAGACTTCCGATTGAGGATTAATTCAAAAAACTACAAACTCGGTCGAAACTCAAAGGGGTACCATCACAGAATATAGTTGATTTCGACATAAAAATATGTGCTATATTAACATTACTACCTCAATATATATCGAGTTAGAATGTGAATAAAACTAATTTCATTGAAAACGAAGTTGTGAGTGATGAGATATTGATAAAACTACGAAATGGGACGAAACAAATATGGTGCCACCTAGGAAAAATGTGTTTAACGTCTTATATACAAGTGATTAAAAACATTTGATCTTTTATTTTGACTAACAACGTTTGGAATATATATTTTATCGATTCCGGACGAATACAAAATTTATTTCATCGAAAATAGAGTTCCGATTGAGGAGTAATTCAAAAAGCTACAAAATCGGTCGAAACTCAAAGGGGTACCATCACTGAAAATAGTTGATTTCGGCCCAAAAATATGTGTTATATTAACATTACTACCTCAATATATATCGAATTAGAATATGAATAAAGCTAATTTCATTGAAAACGAAGTTGTGAGTTATGAGCTATTGACAAAACTACAAAATGGGACGAAACTAATATGGTGACACCTAGGAAAAATGTATTTAACGTCTTATATACAAGTGATTAAAAACATTTTCTCTTATAATTCGACTATGAATGTTTGGAATATATATTTTATCGATTCCAGACGAATACAAAATTTATTTCATCGAAAATAGACTTCCGATTGAGGATTAATTCAAAAAACTACAAACTCGGTCGAAACTCAAAGGGGTACCATCACAGAATATAGTTGATTTCGACATAAAAATATGTGTTATATTAACATTACTACCTCAATATATATCGAGTTAGAATGTGAATAAAACTAATTTCATTGAAAACGAAGTTGTGAGTGATGAGATATTGATAAAACTACGAAATGGGACGAAACAAATATGGTGCCACCTAGGAAAAATGTGTTTAACGTCTTATATACAAGTGATTAAAAACGTTTGATCTTTTATTTTGACTAACAACGTTTGGAATATATATTTTATCGATTCCGGACGAATACAAAATTTATTTCATCGAAAATAGAGTTCCGATTGAGGAGTAATTCAAAAAGCTACAAAATCGGTCGAAACTCAAAGGGGTACCATCACTGAAAATAGTTGATTTCGGCCCAAAAATATGTGTTATATTAACATTACTACCTCAATATATATCGAATTAGAATATGAATAAAGCTAATTTCATTGAAAACGAAGTTGTGAGTTATGAGCTATTGACAAAACTACAAAATGGGACGAAACTAATATGGTGACACCTAGGAAAAATGTATTTAACGTCTTATATACAAGTGATTAAAAACATTTTCTCTTATAATTCGACTATGAATGTTTGGAATATATATTTTATCGATTCCAGACGAATACAAAATTTATTTCATCGAAAATAGACTTCCGATTGAGGATTAATTCAAAAAACTACAAACTCGGTCGAAACTCAAAGGGGTACCATCACAGAATATAGTTGATTTCGACATAAAAATATGTGTTATATTAACATTACTACCTCAATATATATCGAGTTAGAATGTGAATAAAACTAATTTCATTGAAAACGAAGTTGTGAGTGATGAGATATTGATAAAACTACGAAATGGGACGAAACAAATATGGTGCCACCTAGGAAAAATGTGTTTAACGTCTTATATACAAGTGATTAAAAACATTTGATCTTTTATTTTGACTAACAACGTTTGGAATATATATTTTATCGATTCCGGACGAATACAAAATTTATTTCATCGAAAATAGAGTTCCGATTGAGGAGTAATTCAAAAAGCTACAAAATCGGTCGAAACTCAAAGGGGTACCATCACTGAAAATAGTTGATTTCGGCCCAAAAATATGTGTTATATTAACATTACTACCTCAATATATATCGAATTAGAATATGAATAAAGCTAATTTCATTGAAAACGAAGTTGTGAGTTATGAGCTATTGACAAAACTACAAAATGGGACGAAACTAATATGGTGACACCTAGGAAAAATGTATTTAACGTCTTATATACAAGTGATTAAAAACATTTTCTCTTATAATTCGACTATGAATGTTTGGAATATATATTTTATCGATTCCAGACGAATACAAAATTTATTTCATCGAAAATAGACTTCCGATTGAGGATTAATTCAAAAAACTACAAACTCGGTCGAAACTCAAAGGGGTACCATCACAGAATATAGTTGATTTCGACATAAAAATATGTGTTATATTAACATTACTACCTCAATATATATCGAGTTAGAATGTGAATAAAACTAATTTCATTGAAAACGAAGTTGTGAGTGATGAGATATTGATAAAACTACGAAATGGGACGAAACAAATATGGTGCCACCTAGGAAAAATGTGTTTAACGTCTTATATACAAGTGATTAAAAACGTTTGATCTTTTATTTTGACTAACAACGTTTGGAATATATATTTTATCGATTCCGGACGAATACAAAATTTATTTCATCGAAAATAGAGTTCCGATTGAGGAGTAATTCAAAAAGCTACAAAATCGGTCGAAACTCAAAGGGGTACCATCACTGAAAATAGTTGATTTCGGCCCAAAAATATGTGTTATATTAACATTACTACCTCAATATATATCGAATTAGAATATGAATAAAGCTAATTTCATTGAAAACGAAGTTGTGAGTTATGAGCTATTGACAAAACTACAAAATGGGACGAAACTAATATGGTGACACCTAGGAAAAATGTATTTAACGTCTTATATACAAGTGATTAAAAACATTTTCTCTTATAATTCGACTATGAATGTTTGGAATATATATTTTATCGATTCCAGACGAATACAAAATTTATTTCATCGAAAATAGACTTCCGATTGAGGATTAATTCAAAAAACTACAAACTCGGTCGAAACTCAAAGGGGTACCATCACAGAATATAGTTGATTTCGACATAAAAATATGTGTTATATTAACATTACTACCTCAATATATATCGAGTTAGAATGTGAATAAAACTAATTTCATTGAAAACGAAGTTGTGAGTGATGAGATATTGATAAAACTACGAAATGGGACGAAACAAATATGGTGCCACCTAGGAAAAATGTGTTTAACGTCTTATATACAAGTGATTAAAAACATTTGATCTTTTATTTTGACTAACAACGTTTGGAATATATATTTTATCGATTCCGGACGAATACAAAATTTATTTCATCGAAAATAGAGTTCCGATTGAGGAGTAATTCAAAAAGCTACAAAATCGGTCGAAACTCAAAGGGGTACCATCACTGAAAATAGTTGATTTCGGCCCAAAAATATGTGTTATATTAACATTACTACCTCAATATATATCGAATTAGAATATGAATAAAGCTAATTTCATTGAAAACGAAGTTGTGAGTTATGAGCTATTGACAAAACTACAAAATGGGACGAAACTAATATGGTGACACCTAGGAAAAATGTATTTAACGTCTTATATACAAGTGATTAAAAACATTTTCTCTTATAATTCGACTATGAATGTTTGGAATATATATTTTATCGATTCCAGACGAATACAAAATTTATTTCATCGAAAATAGACTTCCGATTGAGGATTAATTCAAAAAACTACAAACTCGGTCGAAACTCAAAGGGGTACCATCACAGAATATAGTTGATTTCGACATAAAAATATGTGTTATATTAACATTACTACCTCAATATATATCGAGTTAGAATGTGAATAAAACTAATTTCATTGAAAACGAAGTTGTGAGTGATGAGATATTGATAAAACTACGAAATGGGACGAAACAAATATGGTGCCACCTAGGAAAAATGTGTTTAACGTCTTATATACAAGTGATTAAAAACATTTGATCTTTTATTTTGACTAACAACGTTTGGAATATATATTTTATCGATTCCGGACGAATACAAAATTTATTTCATCGAAAATAGAGTTCCGATTGAGGAGTAATTCAAAAAGCTACAAAATCGGTCGAAACTCAAAGGGGTACCATCACTGAAAATAGTTGATTTCGGCCCAAAAATATGTGTTATATTAACATTACTACCTCAATATATATCGAATTAGAATATGAATAAAGCTAATTTCATTGAAAACGAAGTTGTGAGTTATGAGCTATTGACAAAACTACAAAATGGGACGAAACTAATATGGTGACACCTAGGAAAAATGTATTTAACGTCTTATATACAAGTGATTAAAAACATTTTCTCTTATAATTCGACTATGAATGTTTGGAATATATATTTTATCGATTCCAGACGAATACAAAATTTATTTCATCGAAAATAGACTTCCGATTGAGGATTAATTCAAAAAACTACAAACTCGGTCGAAACTCAAAGGGGTACCATCACAGAATATAGTTGATTTCGACATAAAAATATGTGTTATATTAACATTACTACCTCAATATATATCGAGTTAGAATGTGAATAAAACTAATTTCATTGAAAACGAAGTTGTGAGTGATGAGATATTGATAAAACTACGAAATGGGACGAAACAAATATGGTGCCACCTAGGAAAAATGTGTTTAACGTCTTATATACAAGTGATTAAAAACATTTGATCTTTTATTTTGACTAACAACGTTTGGAATATATATTTTATCGATTCCGGACGAATACAAAATTTATTTCATCGAAAATAGAGTTCCGATTGAGGAGTAATTCAAAAAGCTACAAAATCGGTCGAAACTCAAAGGGGTACCATCACTGAAAATAGTTGATTTCGGCCCAAAAATATGTGTTATATTAACATTACTACCTCAATATATATCGAATTAGAATATGAATAAAGCTAATTTCATTGAAAACGAAGTTGTGAGTTATGAGCTATTGACAAAACTACAAAATGGGACGAAACTAATATGGTGACACCTAGGAAAAATGTATTTAACGTCTTATATACAAGTGATTAAAAACATTTTCTCTTATAATTCGACTATGAATGTTTGGAATATATATTTTATCGATTCCAGACGAATACAAAATTTATTTCATCGAAAATAGACTTCCGATTGAGGATTAATTCAAAAAACTACAAACTCGGTCGAAACTCAAAGGGGTACCATCACAGAATATAGTTGATTTCGACATTAAAATATGTGTTATATTAACATTACTACCTCAATATATATCGAGTTAGAATGTGAATAAAACTAATTTCATTGAAAACGAAGTTGTGAGTGATGAGATATTGATAAAACTACGAAATGGGACGAAACAAATATGGTGCCACCTAGGAAAAATGTGTTTAACGTCTTATATACAAGTGATTAAAAACATTTGATCTTTTATTTTGACTAACAACGTTTGGAATATATATTTTATCGATTCCGGACGAATACAAAATTTATTTCATCGAAAATAGAGTTCCGATTGAGGAGTAATTCAAAAAGCTACAAAATCGGTCGAAACTCAAAGGGGTACCATCACTGAAAATAGTTGATTTCGGCCCAAAAATATGTGTTATATTAACATTACTACCTCAATATATATCGAATTAGAATATGAATAAAGCTAATTTCATTGAAAACGAAGTTGTGAGTTATGAGCTATTGACAAAACTACAAAATGGGACGAAACTAATATGGTGACACCTAGGAAAAATGTATTTAACGTCTTATATACAAGTGATTAAAAACATTTTCTCTTATAATTCGACTATGAATGTTTGGAATATATATTTTATCGATTCCAGACGAATACAAAATTTATTTCATCGAAAATAGACTTCCGATTGAGGATTAATTCAAAAAACTACAAACTCGGTCGAAACTCAAAGGGGTACCATCACAGAATATAGTTGATTTCGACATAAAAATATGTGTTATATTAACATTACTACCTCAATATATATCGAGTTAGAATGTGAATAAAACTAATTTCATTGAAAACGAAGTTGTGAGTGATGAGATATTGATAAAACTACGAAATGGGACGAAACAAATATGGTGCCACCTAGGAAAAATGTGTTTAACGTCTTATATACAAGTGATTAAAAACATTTGATCTTTTATTTTGACTAACAACGTTTGGAATATATATTTTATCGATTCCGGACGAATACAAAATTTATTTCATCGAAAATAGAGTTCCGATTGAGGAGTAATTCAAAAAGCTACAAAATCGGTCGAAACTCAAAGGGGTACCATCACTGAAAATAGTTGATTTCGGCCCAAAAATATGTGTTATATTAACATTACTACCTCAATATATATCGAATTAGAATATGAATAAAGCTAATTTCATTGAAAACGAAGTTGTGAGTTATGAGCTATTGACAAAACTACAAAATGGGACGAAACTAATATGGTGACACCTAGGAAAAATGTATTTAACGTCTTATATACAAGTGATTAAAAACATTTTCTCTTATAATTCGACTATGAATGTTTGGAATATATATTTTATCGATTCCAGACGAATACAAAATTTATTTCATCGAAAATAGACTTCCGATTGAGGATTAATTCAAAAAACTACAAACTCGGTCGAAACTCAAAGGGGTACCATCACAGAATATAGTTGATTTCGACATAAAAATATGTGTTATATTAACATTACTACCTCAATATATATCGAGTTAGAATGTGAATAAAACTAATTTCATTGAAAACGAAGTTGTGAGTGATGAGATATTGATAAAACTACGAAATGGGACGAAACAAATATGGTGCCACCTAGGAAAAATGTGTTTAACGTCTTATATACAAGTGATTAAAAACATTTGATCTTTTATTTTGACTAACAACGTTTGGAATATATATTTTATCGATTCCGGACGAATACAAAATTTATTTCATCGAAAATAGAGTTCCGATTGAGGAGTAATTCAAAAAGCTACAAAATCGGTCGAAACTCAAAGGGGTACCATCACTGAAAATAGTTGATTTCGGCCCAAAAATATGTGTTATATTAACATTACTACCTCAATATATATCGAATTAGAATATGAATAAAGCTAATTTCATTGAAAACGAAGTTGTGAGTTATGAGCTATTGACAAAACTACAAAATGGGACGAAACTAATATGGTGACACCTAGGAAAAATGTATTTAACGTCTTATATACAAGTGATTAAAAACATTTTCTCTTATAATTCGACTATGAATGTTTGGAATATATATTTTATCGATTCCAGACGAATACAAAATTTATTTCATCGAAAATAGACTTCCGATTGAGGATTAATTCAAAAAACTACAAACTCGGTCGAAACTCAAAGGGGTACCATCACAGAATATAGTTGATTTCGACATAAAAATATGTGTTATATTAACATTACTACCTCAATATATATCGAGTTAGAATGTGAATAAAACTAATTTCATTGAAAACGAAGTTGTGAGTGATGAGATATTGATAAAACTACGAAATGGGACGAAACAAATATGGTGCCACCTAGGAAAAATGTGTTTAACGTCTTATATACAAGTGATTAAAAACATTTGATCTTTTATTTTGACTAACAACGTTTGGAATATATATTTTATCGATTCCGGACGAATACAAAATTTATTTCATCGAAAATAGAGTTCCGATTGAGGAGTAATTCAAAAAGCTACAAAATCGGTCGAAACTCAAAGGGGTACCATCACTGAAAATAGTTGATTTCGGCCCAAAAATATGTGTTATATTAACATTACTACCTCAATATATATCGAATTAGAATATGAATAAAGCTAATTTCATTGAAAACGAAGTTGTGAGTTATGAGCTATTGACAAAACTACAAAATGGGACGAAACTAATATGGTGACACCTAGGAAAAATGTATTTAACGTCTTATATACAAGTGATTAAAAACATTTTCTCTTATAATTCGACTATGAATGTTTGGAATATATATTTTATCGATTCCAGACGAATACAAAATTTATTTCATCGAAAATAGACTTCCGATTGAGGATTAATTCAAAAAACTACAAACTCGGTCGAAACTCAAAGGGGTACCATCACAGAATATAGTTGATTTCGACATAAAAATATGTGTTATATTAACATTACTACCTCAATATATATCGAGTTAGAATGTGAATAAAACTAATTTCATTGAAAACGAAGTTGTGAGTGATGAGATATTGATAAAACTACGAAATGGGACGAAACAAATATGGTGCCACCTAGGAAAAATGTGTTTAACGTCTTATATACAAGTGATTAAAAACATTTGATCTTTTATTTTGACTAACAACGTTTGGAATATATATTTTATCGATTCCGGACGAATACAAAATTTATTTCATCGAAAATAGAGTTCCGATTGAGGAGTAATTCAAAAAGCTACAAAATCGGTCGAAACTCAAAGGGGTACCATCACTGAAAATAGTTGATTTCGGCCCAAAAATATGTGTTATATTAACATTACTACCTCAATATATATCGAATTAGAATATGAATAAAGCTAATTTCATTGAAAACGAAGTTGTGAGTGATGAGATATTGACAAAACTACGAAATGGGACGAAACTAATATGGTGCAACCTAGGAAAAATGTATTTAACGTCTTATATACAAGTGATTAAAAACATTTGATCTTTTATTTTGACTAAGAACGTTTGGAATATATATTTTATCGATTCCGGACGAATACAATATTTAGTTCATCGAAAATAGAGTTCCGATTGAGGAGTAATCAAAAAACTATAAAATCGGTTGAAACTCAAAGGGGTACCATCACAGAAAATTGTTGATTTCATCCCAAAAATATTTGTTATATTAACATTACTACCTCATTATATATCGACTTAGAATATGAATAAAGCTAATTTCATTGAAAACGAAGTTGTGAGTAATGAGATATTGCCAAATCTACGAAATGGGACGAAACAAATATGGTGCCACCTAGGAAAAATGTATTTAACGTCTTATATACAAGTGATTAAAAACATTTGCTCTTATAATTCGACTATGAATGTTTGGAATATATATTTTATCGATTCCATACGAATACAAAATTTATTTCATCGAAAATAGACTTCCGATTGTGGAGTAATTCAAAAAATACAAAATCGGTCGAAACTCAAAGGGGTACCATCACAGAAAATAGTTGATTTTGACCCAAAAATATTTGTTATATTAACATTACTACCTCAATATATATCGAATTAGAATATGAATAAAGCTAATTTCATTGAAAACGAAGTTGTGAGTTATGAGCTATTGACAAAACTACAAAATGGGACGAAACTAATATGGTGACACCTAGGAAAAATGTATTTAACGTCTTATATACAAGTGATTAAAAACATTTTCTCTTATAATTCGACTATGAATGTTTGGAATATATATTTTATCGATTCCAGACGAATACAAAATTTATTTCATCGAAAATAGACTTCCGATTGAGGATTAATTCAAAAAACTACAAACTCGGTCGAAACTCAAAGGGGTACCATCACAGAATATAGTTGATTTCGACATAAAAATATGTGTTATATTAACATTACTACCTCAATATATATCGAGTTAGAATGTGAATAAAACTAATTTCATTGAAAACGAAGTTGTGAGTGATGAGATATTGATAAAACTACGAAATGGGACGAAACAAATATGGTGCCACCTAGGAAAAATGTGTTTAACGTCTTATATACAAGTGATTAAAAACATTTGATCTTTTATTTTGACTAACAACGTTTGGAATATATATTTTATCGATTCCGGACGAATACAAAATTTATTTCATCGAAAATAGAGTTCCGATTGAGGAGTAATTCAAAAAGCTACAAAATCGGTCGAAACTCAAAGGGGTACCATCACTGAAAATAGTTGATTTCGGCCCAAAAATATGTGTTATATTAACATTACTACCTCAATATATATCGAATTAGAATATGAATAAAGCTAATTTCATTGAAAACGAAGTTGTGAGTTATGAGCTATTGACAAAACTACAAAATGGGACGAAACTAATATGGTGACACCTAGGAAAAATGTATTTAACGTCTTATATACAAGTGATTAAAAACATTTTCTCTTATAATTCGACTATGAATGTTTGGAATATATATTTTATCGATTCCAGACGAATACAAAATTTATTTCATCGAAAATAGACTTCCGATTGAGGATTAATTCAAAAAACTACAAACTCGGTCGAAACTCAAAGGGGTACCATCACAGAATATAGTTGATTTCGACATAAAAATATGTGTTATATTAACATTACTACCTCAATATATATCGAGTTAGAATGTGAATAAAACTAATTTCATTGAAAACGAAGTTGTGAGTGATGAGATATTGATAAAACTACGAAATGGGACGAAACAAATATGGTGCCACCTAGGAAAAATGTGTTTAACGTCTTATATACAAGTGATTAAAAACATTTGATCTTTTATTTTGACTAACAACGTTTGGAATATATATTTTATCGATTCCGGACGAATACAAAATTTATTTCATCGAAAATAGAGTTCCGATTGAGGAGTAATTCAAAAAGCTACAAAATCGGTCGAAACTCAAAGGGGTACCATCACTGAAAATAGTTGATTTCGGCCCAAAAATATGTGTTATATTAACATTACTACCTCAATATATATCGAATTAGAATATGAATAAAGCTAATTTCATTGAAAACGAAGTTGTGAGTTATGAGCTATTGACAAAACTACAAAATGGGACGAAACTAATATGGTGACACCTAGGAAAAATGTATTTAACGTCTTATATACAAGTGATTAAAAACATTTTCTCTTATAATTCGACTATGAATGTTTGGAATATATATTTTATCGATTCCAGACGAATACAAAATTTATTTCATCGAAAATAGACTTCCGATTGAGGATTAATTCAAAAAACTACAAACTCGGTCGAAACTCAAAGGGGTACCATCACAGAATATAGTTGATTTCGACATAAAAATATGTGTTATATTAACATTACTACCTCAATATATATCGAGTTAGAATGTGAATAAAACTAATTTCATTGAAAACGAAGTTGTGAGTGATGAGATATTGATAAAACTACGAAATGGGACGAAACAAATATGGTGCCACCTAGGAAAAATGTGTTTAACGTCTTATATACAAGTGATTAAAAACATTTGATCTTTTATTTTGACTAACAACGTTTGGAATATATATTTTATCGATTCCGGACGAATACAAAATTTATTTCATCGAAAATAGAGTTCCGATTGAGGAGTAATTCAAAAAGCTACAAAATCGGTCGAAACTCAAAGGGGTACCATCACTGAAAATAGTTGATTTCGGCCCAAAAATATGTGTTATATTAACATTACTACCTCAATATATATCGAATTAGAATATGAATAAAGCTAATTTCATTGAAAACGAAGTTGTGAGTTATGAGCTATTGACAAAACTACAAAATGGGACGAAACTAATATGGTGACACCTAGGAAAAATGTATTTAACGTCTTATATACAAGTGATTAAAAACATTTTCTCTTATAATTCGACTATGAATGTTTGGAATATATATTTTATCGATTCCAGACGAATACAAAATTTATTTCATCGAAAATAGACTTCCGATTGAGGATTAATTCAAAAAACTACAAACTCGGTCGAAACTCAAAGGGGTACCATCACAGAATATAGTTGATTTCGACATAAAAATATGTGTTATATTAACATTACTACCTCAATATATATCGAGTTAGAATGTGAATAAAACTAATTTCATTGAAAACGAAGTTGTGAGTGATGAGATATTGATAAAACTACGAAATGGGACGAAACAAATATGGTGCCACCTAGGAAAAATGTGTTTAACGTCTTATATACAAGTGATTAAAAACATTTGATCTTTTATTTTGACTAACAACGTTTGGAATATATATTTTATCGATTCCGGACGAATACAAAATTTATTTCATCGAAAATAGAGTTCCGATTGAGGAGTAATTCAAAAAGCTACAAAATCGGTCGAAACTCAAAGGGGTACCATCACTGAAAATAGTTGATTTCGGCCCAAAAATATGTGTTATATTAACATTACTACCTCAATATATATCGAATTAGAATATGAATAAAGCTAATTTCATTGAAAACGAAGTTGTGAGTTATGAGCTATTGACAAAACTACAAAATGGGACGAAACTAATATGGTGACACCTAGGAAAAATGTATTTAACGTCTTATATACAAGTGATTAAAAACATTTTCTCTTATAATTCGACTATGAATGTTTGGAATATATATTTTATCGATTCCAGACGAATACAAAATTTATTTCATCGAAAATAGACTTCCGATTGAGGATTAATTCAAAAAACTACAAACTCGGTCGAAACTCAAAGGGGTACCATCACAGAATATAGTTGATTTCGACATAAAAATATGTGTTATATTAACATTACTACCTCAATATATATCGAGTTAGAATGTGAATAAAACTAATTTCATTGAAAACGAAGTTGTGAGTGATGAGATATTGATAAAACTACGAAATGGGACGAAACAAATATGGTGCCACCTAGGAAAAATGTGTTTAACGTCTTATATACAAGTGATTAAAAACATTTGATCTTTTATTTTGACTAACAACGTTTGGAATATATATTTTATCGATTCCGGACGAATACAAAATTTATTTCATCGAAAATAGAGTTCCGATTGAGGAGTAATTCAAAAAGCTACAAAATCGGTCGAAACTCAAAGGGGTACCATCACTGAAAATAGTTGATTTCGGCCCAAAAATATGTGTTATATTAACATTACTACCTCAATATATATCGAATTAGAATATGAATAAAGCTAATTTCATTGAAAACGAAGTTGTGAGTTATGAGCTATTGACAAAACTACAAAATGGGACGAAACTAATATGGTGACACCTAGGAAAAATGTATTTAACGTCTTATATACAAGTGATTAAAAACATTTTCTCTTATAATTCGACTATGAATGTTTGGAATATATATTTTATCGATTCCAGACGAATACAAAATTTATTTCATCGAAAATAGACTTCCGATTGAGGATTAATTCAAAAAACTACAAACTCGGTCGAAACTCAAAGGGGTACCATCACAGAATATAGTTGATTTCGACATAAAAATATGTGTTATATTAACATTACTACCTCAATATATATCGAGTTAGAATGTGAATAAAACTAATTTCATTGAAAACGAAGTTGTGAGTGATGAGATATTGATAAAACTACGAAATGGGACGAAACAAATATGGTGCCACCTAGGAAAAATGTGTTTAACGTCTTATATACAAGTGATTAAAAACATTTGATCTTTTATTTTGACTAACAACGTTTGGAATATATATTTTATCGATTCCGGACGAATACAAAATTTATTTCATCGAAAATAGAGTTCCGATTGAGGAGTAATTCAAAAAGCTACAAAATCGGTCGAAACTCAAAGGGGTACCATCACTGAAAATAGTTGATTTCGGCCCAAAAATATGTGTTATATTAACATTACTACCTCAATATATATCGAATTAGAATATGAATAAAGCTAATTTCATTGAAAACGAAGTTGTGAGTTATGAGCTATTGACAAAACTACAAAATGGGACGAAACTAATATGGTGACACCTAGGAAAAATGTATTTAACGTCTTATATACAAGTGATTAAAAACATTTTCTCTTATAATTCGACTATGAATGTTTGGAATATATATTTTATCGATTCCAGACGAATACAAAATTTATTTCATCGAAAATAGACTTCCGATTGAGGATTAATTCAAAAAACTACAAACTCGGTCGAAACTCAAAGGGGTACCATCACAGAATATAGTTGATTTCGACATAAAAATATGTGTTATATTAACATTACTACCTCAATATATATCGAGTTAGAATGTGAATAAAACTAATTTCATTGAAAACGAAGTTGTGAGTGATGAGATATTGATAAAACTACGAAATGGGACGAAACAAATATGGTGCCACCTAGGAAAAATGTGTTTAACGTCTTATATACAAGTGATTAAAAACATTTGATCTTTTATTTTGACTAACAACGTTTGGAATATATATTTTATCGATTCCGGACGAATACAAAATTTATTTCATCGAAAATAGAGTTCCGATTGAGGAGTAATTCAAAAAGCTACAAAATCGGTCGAAACTCAAAGGGGTACCATCACTGAAAATAGTTGATTTCGGCCCAAAAATATGTGTTATATTAACATTACTACCTCAATATATATCGAATTAGAATATGAATAAAGCTAATTTCATTGAAAACGAAGTTGTGAGTGATGAGATATTGACAAAACTACGAAATGGGACGAAACTAATATGGTGCAACCTAGGAAAAATGTATTTAACGTCTTATATACAAGTGATTAAAAACATTTGATCTTTTATTTTGACTAAGAACGTTTGGAATATATATTTTATCGATTCCGGACGAATACAATATTTAGTTCATCGAAAATAGAGTTCCGATTGAGGAGTAATCAAAAAACTATAAAATCGGTTGAAACTCAAAGGGGTACCATCACAGAAAATTGTTGATTTCATCCCAAAAATATTTGTTATATTAACATTACTACCTCATTATATATCGACTTAGAATATGAATAAAGCTAATTTCATTGAAAACGAAGTTGTGAGTAATGAGATATTGCCAAATCTACGAAATGGGACGAAACAAATATGGTGCCACCTAGGAAAAATGTATTTAACGTCTTATATACAAGTGATTAAAAACATTTGCTCTTATAATTCGACTATGAATGTTTGGAATATATATTTTATCGATTCCATACGAATACAAAATTTATTTCATCGAAAATAGACTTCCGATTGTGGAGTAATTCAAAAAATACAAAATCGGTCGAAACTCAAAGGGGTACCATCACAGAAAATAGTTGATTTTGACCCAAAAATATTTGTTATATTAACATTACTACCTCATTATATATCGACTTAGAATATGAATAAAGCTAATTTCATTGAAAACGAAGTTGTGAGTAATGAGATATTGTCAAATCTACGAAATGGGACGAAACAAATATGGTGCCACCTAGGAAAAATGTATTTAACGTCTTATATACAAGTGATTAAAAACATTTGCTCTTATAATTCGACTATGAATGTTTGGAATATATATTTTATCGATTCCATACGAATACAAAATTTATTTCATCGAAAATAGACTTCCGATTGTGGAGTAATTCAAAAAATACAAAATCGGTCGAAACTCAAAGGGGTACCATCACAGAAAATAGTTGATTTTGACCCAAAAATATGTGTTATATTAACATTACTACCTCAATATATATCGAGTTAGAATGTGAACAAAACTAATTTCATTGAAAACGAAGTTGTGAGTGATGAGATATTAATAAAACTACGAAATGGGACGAAACTAATATGGTGCCACCTAGGAAAAAAGTATTTAACGTCTTATATACAATTGAGAAAAAAGCATTTGATCTTATATTTCGACTAAGAATTTTTATAATATATATTTTATCGATTCTGGAAGAATACAAAATTTATTTCATCGAAAATAGAGTTCTGATTGAGGAGTAATTTAAAAAACTAGAAAATCGGTCCAAACTCAAAAGGGTACCATCACGGAAAATAGTGAATTTCTGTTAAAAAAATATTTTTAGTATATTAACATTACGATCGCAATATATATCGAGTTAGATTGCGAATAAAACTAATTTCATTGAAAACGAAGTTGTGAGTGATGATATATTGACAAAACTACGAAATGGGACGAAACTAATATGGTGCCACCTAGGAAAAAAGTATTTAACGTCTTATATACAATTGAGAAAAAACCATTTGATCTTATATTTCGACTAAGAATTTTTAGAATATATATTTTATCGATTCTGCAAGAATACAAAATTTATTTCATCGAAAATAGAGTTCTGATTGAGGAGTAATTTAAAAAACTAGAAAATCGCTCCAAACTCAAAGGGGTACCATCACGGAAAATAGTGAATTTCTGTTAAAGAAATATGTAGTATATTAACATTACTACCTCAATATATATCGAGTTAGAATGTGAATAAAACTAATTTCATTGAAAACGAATTTGTGAGTGATGAGATCTTGATAAAACTACGAAATGGGACGAAACAAATATGGTGCCACCTAGGAAAAATGTGTTTAACGTCTTATATACAAGTGATTAAAAACATTTGATCTTTTATTTTGACTAACAACGTTTGGAATATATATTTTATCGATTCCGGACGAATACAAAATTTATTTCATCGAAAATAGAGTTCCGATTGAGGAGTAATTCAAAAAGCTACAAAATCGGTCGAAACTCAAAGGGGTACCATCACTGAAAATAGTTGAGTTCGGCCCAAAAATATGTGTTATATTTACATTACTACCTCAATATATATCGAATTAGAATATGAATAAAGCTAATTTCATTGAAAACGAAGTTGTGAGTTATGAGCTATTGACAAAACTACAAAATGGGACGAAACTAATATGGTGACACCTAGGAAAAATGTATTTAACGTCTTATATACAAGTGATTAAAAACATTTTCTCTTATAATTCGACTATGAATGTTTGGAATATATATTTTATCGATTCCAGACGAATACAAAATTTATTTCATCGAAAATAGACTTCCGATTGAGGATTAATTCAAAAAACTACAAACTCGGTCGAAACTCAAAGGGGTACCATCACAGAATATAGTTGATTTCGACATAAAAATATGTGTTATATTAACATTACTACCTCAATATATATCGAGTTAGAATGTGAATAAAACTAATTTCATTGAAAACGAAGTTGTGAGTGATGAGATATTGATAAAACTACGAAATGGGACGAAACTAATATGGTGCCACCTAGGAAAAAAGTATTTAACGTCTTATATATAATTGAGAAAAAAGCATTTGATCTTATATTTCGACTAAGAATTTTTAGAATATATATTTTATCGAATCTGGAAGAATACAAAATTTATTTCATCGAAAATAGAGTTCTGATTGAGGAGTAATTTAAAAAACTAGAAAATCGGTCCAAACTCAAAGGGGTACCATAGTGAATTTTTGTTAAGAAAATATGTAGTATATTAACATTACGATCGCAATATATATCGAGTTAGATTGCGAATAAAAGTAATTTCATTGAAAACGAAGTTGTGAGTGATGATATATTGACAAAACTACGAAATGGGACGAAACTAATATGGTGCCACCTAGGAAAAATGTGTTTAACGTCTTATATACAAGTGATTAAAAACATTTTATCTTTTATTTTGACTAAGAACGTTTGGAATATATATTTTATTGATTCCGGACGAATACAATATTTATTTCATCGAAAATAGAGTTCCGATTGAGGAGTAATCAAAAAACTATAAAATCGGTTGAAACTCAAAGGGGTACCATCACAGAAAATTGTTGATTTCAGCCCAAAAATATTTGTTATATTAACATTACTACCTCATTATATATCGACTTAGAATATGAATAAAGCTAATTTCATTGAAAACGAAGTTGTGAGTAATGAGATATTGCCAAATCTACGAAATGGGACGAAACAAATATGGTGCCACCTAGGAAAAATGTATTTAACGTCTTATATACAAGTGATTAAAAACATTTGCTCTTATAATTCGACTATGAATGTTTGGAATATATATTTTATCGATTCCAGACGAATACAAAATTTATTTCATCGAAAATAGACTTCTGATTGTGGAGTAATTCAAAAAACTACAAAATCGGTCGAAACTCAAAGGGGTACCATCACAGAAAATAGTTGATTTTGACCCAAAAATATGTGTTATATTAACATTACTACCTCAATATATATCGAGTTAGAATGTGAACAAAACTAATTTCATTGAAAACGAAGTTGTGAGTGATGAGATATTAATAAAACTACGAAATGGGACGAAACTAATATGGTGCCACCTAGGAAAAAAGTATTTAACGTCTTATATACAATTGAGAAAAAAGCATTTGATCTTATATTTCGACTAAGAATTTTTATAATATATATTTTATCGATTCTGGAAGAATACAAAATTTATTTCATCGAAAATAGAGTTCTGATTGAGGAGTAATTTAAAAAACTAGAAAATCGGTCCAAACTCAAAAGGGTACCATCACGGAAAATAGTGAATTTCTGTTAAAAAAATATTTTTAGTATATTAACATTACGATCGCAATATATATCGAGTTAGATTGCGAATAAAACTAATTTCATTGAAAACGAAGTTGTGAGTGATGATATATTGACAAAACTACGAAATGGGACGAAACTAATATGGTGCCACCTAGGAAAAAAGTATTTAACGTCTTATATACAATTGAGAAAAAACCATTTGATCTTATATTTCGACTAAGAATTTTTAGAATATATATTTTATCGATTCTGCAAGAATACAAAATTTATTTCATCGAAAATAGAGTTCTGATTGAGGAGTAATTTAAAAAACTAGAAAATCGCTCCAAACTCAAAGGGGTACCATCACGGAAAATAGTGAATTTCTGTTAAAGAAATATGTAGTATATTAACATTACTACCTCAATATATATCGAGTTAGAATGTGAATAAAACTAATTTCATTGAAAACGAAGTTGTGAGTGATGAGATCTTGATAAAACTACGAAATGGGACGAAACAAATATGGTGCCACCTAGGAAAAATGTGTTTAACGTGTTATATACAAGTGATTAAAAACATTTGATCTTTTATTTTGACTAACAACGTTTGGAATATATATTTTATCGATTCCGGACGAATACAAAATTTATTTCATCGAAAATAGAGTTCCGATTGAGGAGTAATTCAAAAAGCTACAAAATCGGTCGAAACTCAAAAGGGTACCATCACTGAAAATAGTTGATTTCGGCCCAAAAATATGTGTTATATTTACATTACTACCTCAATATATATCGAATTAGAATATGAATAAAGCTAATTTCATTGAAAACGAAGTTGTGAGTTATGAGCTATTGACAAAACTACAAAATGGGACGAAACTAATATGGTGACACCTAGGAAAAATGTATTTAACGTCTTATATACAAGTGATTAAAAACATTTTCTCTTATAATTCGACTATGAATGTTTGGAATATATATTTTATCGATTCCAGACGAATACAAAATTTATTTCATCGAAAATAGACTTCCGATTGAGGATTAATTCAAAAAACTACAAAATCGGTCGAAACTCAAAGGGGTACCATCACAGAAAATAGTTGATTTTGACCCAAAAATATGTGTTATATTAACATTAATACCTCAATATATATCGAGTTAGAATGTGAACAAAACTAATTTCATTGAAAACGAAGTTGTGAGTGATGAGATATTAATAAAACTACGAAATGGGACGAAACTAATATGGTGCCACCTAGGAAAAAAGTATTTAACGTCTTATATACAATTGATAAAAAAGCATTTGATCTTATATTTCGACTAAGAATTTTTATAATATATATTTTATCGATTCTGGAAGAATACAAAATTTATTTCATCGAAAATAGAGTTCTGATTGAGGAGTAATTTAAAAAACTAGAAAATCGGTCCAAACTCAAAGGGGTACCATCACGGAAAATAGTGAATTTCTGTTAAAAAAATATGTAGTATATTAACATTACGATCGCAATATATATCGAGTTAGATTGCGAATAAAACTAATTTCATTGAAAACGAAGTTGTGAGTGATGATATATTGACAAAACTACGAAATGGGACGAAACTAATATGGTGCCACCTAGGAAAAATGTGTTTAACGTCTTATATACAAGTGATTAAAAACATTTGATCTTTTATTTTCACTAACAACGTTTGGAATATATATTTTATCGATTCCGGACGAATACAAAATTTATTTCATCGAAAATAGAGTTCCGATTGAGGAGTAATTCAAAAAATACAAAATCGGTCGAAACTCAAAGGGGTACCATCACAGAAAATAGTTGATTTTGACCCAAAAATATGTGTTATATTAACATTACTACCTCAATATATATAGAGTTAGAATGTGAACAAAACTAATTTCATTGAAAACGAAGTTGTGAGTGATGAGATATTAATAAAACTACGAAATGGGACGAAACTAATATGGTGCCACCTAGGAAAAAAGTATTTAACGTCTTATATACAATTGATAAAAAAGCATTTGATCTTATATTTCGACTAAGAATTTTTATAATATATATTTTATCGATTCTGGAAGAATACAAAATTTATTTCATCGAAAATAGAGTTCTGATTGAGGAGTAATTTAAAAAACTAGAAAATCGGTCAAAACTCAAAGGGGTACCATCACGGAAAATAGTGAATTTCTGTTAAAAAAATATGTAGTATATTAACATTACGATCGCAATATATATCGAGTTAGATTGCGAATAAAACTAATTTCATTGAAAACGAAGTTGTGAGTGATGATATATTGACAAAACTACGAAATGGGACGAAACTAATATGGTGCCACCTAGGAAAAATGTGTTTAACGTCTTATATACAAGTGATTAAAAACATTTGATCTTTTATTTTCACTAACAACGTTTGGAATATATATTTTATCGATTCCGGACGAATACAAAATTTATTTCATCGAAAATAGAGTTCCGATTGAGGAGTAATTCAAAAAGCTACAAAATCGGTCGAAACTCAAAGGGGTACCATCACAGAAAATTGTTGATTTCAGCCCAAAAATATTTGTTATATTAACATTACTACCTCATTATATATCGACTTAGAATATGAATAAAGCTAATTTCATTGAAAACGAAGTTGTGAGTTATGAGCTATTGACAAAACTACAAAATGGGACGAAACTAATATGGTGACACCTAGGAAAAATGTATTTAACGTCTTATATACAAGTGATTAAAAACATTTTCTCTTATAATTCGACTATGAATGTTTGGAATATATATTTTATCGATTCCAGACGAATACAAAATTTATTTCATCGAAAATAGAGTTCCGATTGAGGATTAATTCAAAAAACTACAAACTCGGTCGAAACTCAAAGGGGTACCATCACAGAATATAGTTGATTTCGACATAAAAATATGTGTTATATTAACATTACTACCTCAATATATATCGAGTTAGAATGTGAATAAAACTAATTTCATTGAAAACGAAGTTGTGAGTGATGAGATATTGATAAAACTACGAAATGGGACGAAACTAATATGGTGCCACCTAGGAAAAAAGTATTTAACGTCTTATATATAATTGAGAAAAAAGCATTTGATCTTATATTTCGACTAAGAATTTTTAGAATATATATTTTATCGAATCTGGAAGAATACAAAATTTATTTCATCGAAAATAGAGTTCTGATTGAGGAGTAATTTAAAAAACTAGAAAATCGGTCCAAACTCAAAGGGGTACCATCACGGAAAATAGTGAATTTTTGTTAAGAAAATATGTAGTATATTAACATTACGATCGCAATATATATCGAGTTAGATTGCGAATAAAAGTAATTTCATTGAAAACGAAGTTGTGAGTGATGATATATTGACAAAACTACGAAATGTGACGAAACTAATATGGTGCCACCTAGGAAAAATGTGTTTAACGTCTTATATACAAGTGATTAAAAACATTTGATCTTTTATTTTGACTAAGAACGTTTGGAATATATATTTTATTGATTCCGGACGAATACAATATTTATTTCATCGAAAATAGAGTTCCGATTGAGGAGTAATCAAAAAACTATAAAATCGGTTGAAACTCAAAGGGGTACCATCACAGAAAATTGTTGATTTCAGCCCAAAAATATTTGTTATATTAACATTACTACCTCATTATATATCGACTTAGAATATGAATAAAGCTAATTTCATTGAAAACGAAGTTGTGAGTAATGAGATATTGCCAAATCTACGAAATGGGACGAAACAAA
The DNA here is from genome assembly GCA_946814005.1 of Chamaenerion angustifolium. Taxonomy (NCBI): domain Eukaryota; kingdom Viridiplantae; phylum Streptophyta; class Magnoliopsida; order Myrtales; family Onagraceae; genus Chamaenerion; species Chamaenerion angustifolium. Next base: position 37,089,043 of record OX328270.1, read on the forward strand.
TATGGTGCCACCTAGGAAAAATGTATTTAACGTCTTATATACAAGTGATTAAAAACATTTGCTCTTATAATTCGACTATGAATGTTTGGAATATATATTTTATCGATTCCAGACGAATACAAAATTTATTTCATCGAAAATAGACCTCTGATTGTGGAGTAATTCAAAAAACTACAAAATCGGTCGAAACTCAAAGGGGTACCATCACAGAAAATAGTTGATTTTGACCCAAAAATATGTGTTATATTAACATTAATACCTCAATATATATCGAGTTAGAATGTGAACAAAACTAATTTCATTGAAAACGAAGTTGTGAGTGATGAGATATTAATAAAACTACGAAATGGGACGAAACTAATATGGTGCCACCTAGGAAAAAAGTATTTAACGTCTTATATACAATTGATAAAAAAGCATTTGATCTTATATTTCGACTAAGAATTTTTATAATATATATTTTATCGATTCTGGAAGAATACAAAATTTATTTCATCGAAAATAGAGTTCTGATTGAGGAGTAATTTAAAAAACTAGAAAATCGGTCCAAACTCAAAGGGGTACCATCACGGAAAATAGTGAATTTCTGTTAAAAAAATATGTAGTATATTAACATTACGATCGCAATATATATCGAGTTAGATTGCGAATAAAACTAATTTCATTGAAAACGAAGTTGTGAGTGATGATATATTGACAAAACTACGAAATGGGACGAAACTAATATGGTGCCACCTAGGAAAAATGTGTTTAACGTCTTATATACAAGTGATTAAAAACATTTGATCTTTTATTTTCACTAACAACGTTTGGAATATATATTTTATCGATTCCGGACGAATACAAAATTTATTTCATCGAAAATAGAGTTCCGATTGAGGAGTAATTCAAAAAATACAAAATCGGTCGAAACTCAAAGGGGTACCATCACAGAAAATAGTTGATTTTGACCCAAAAATATGTGTTATATTAACATTAATACCTCAATATATATCGAGTTAGAATGTGAACAAAACTAATTTCATTGAAAACGAAGTTGTGAGTGATGAGATATTAATAAAACTACGAAATGGGACGAAACTAATATGGTGCCACCTAGGAAAAAAGTATTTAACGTCTTATATACAATTGATAAAAAAGCATTTGATCTTATATTTCGACTAAGAATTTTTATAATATATATTTTATCGATTCTGGAAGAATACAAAATTTATTTCATCGAAAATAGAGTTCTGATTGAGGAGTAATTTAAAAAACTAGAAAATCGGTCCAAACTCAAAGGGGTACCATCACGGAAAATAGTGAATTTCTGTTAAAAAAATATGTAGTATATTAACATTACGATCGCAATATATATCGAGTTAGATTGCGAATAAAACTAATTTCATTGAAAACGAAGTTGTGAGTGATGATATATTGACAAAACTACGAAATGGGACGAAACTAATATGGTGCCACCTAGGAAAAATGTGTTTAACGTCTTATATACAAGTGATTAAAAACATTTGATCTTTTATTTTCACTAACAACGTTTGGAATATATATTTTATCGATTCCGGACGAATACAAAATTTATTTCATCGAAAATAGAGTTCCGATTGAGGAGTAATTCAAAAAATACAAAATCGGTCGAAACTCAAAGGGGTACCATCACAGAAAATAGTTGATTTTGACCCAAAAATATGTGTTATATTAACATTACTACCTCAATATATATCGAGTTAGAATGTGAACAAAACTAATTTCATTGAAAACGAAGTTGTGAGTGATGAGATATTAATAAAACTACGAAATGGGACGAAACTAATATGGTGCCACCTAGGAAAAAAGTATTTAACGTCTTATATACAATTGATAAAAAAGCATTTGATCTTATATTTCGACTAAGAATTTTTATAATATATATTTTATCGATTCTGGAAGAATACAAAATTTATTTCATCGAAAATAGAGTTCTGATTGAGGAGTAATTTAAAAAACTAGAAAATCGGTCCAAACTCAAAGGGGTACCATCACGGAAAATAGTGAATTTCTGTTAAAAAAATATGTAGTATATTAACATTACGATCGCAATATATATCGAGTTAGATTGCGAATAAAACTAATTTCATTGAAAACGAAGTTGTGAGTGATGATATATTGACAAAACTACGAAATGGGACGAAACTAATATGGTGCCACCTAGGAAAAATGTGTTTAACGTCTTATATACAAGTGATTAAAAACATTTGATCTTTTATTTTCACTAACAACGTTTGGAATATATATTTTATCGATTCCGGACGAATACAAAATTTATTTCATCGAAAATAGAGTTCCGATTGAGGAGTAATTCAAAAAGCTACAAAATCGGTCGAAACTCAAAGGGGTACCATCACTGAAAATAGTTGATTTCGGCCCAAAAATATGTGTTATATTTACATTACTACCTCAATATATATCGAATTAGAATATGAATAAAGCTAATTTCATTGAAAACGAAGTTGTGAGTTATGAGCTATTGACAAAACTACAAAATGGGACGAAACTAATATGGTGACACCTAGGAAAAATGTATTTAACGTCTTATATACAAGTGATTAAAAACATTTTCTCTTATAATTCGACTATGAATGTTTGAAATATATATTTTATCGATTCCAGACGAATACAAAATTTATTTCATCGAAAATAGAGTTCCGATTGAGGATTAATTCAAAAAACTACAAACTCGGTCGAAACTCAAAGGGGTACCATCACAGAATATAGTTGATTTCGACATAAAAATATGTGTTATATTAACATTACTACCTCAATATATATCGAGTTAGAATGTGAATAAAACTAATTTCATTGAAAACGAAGTTGTGAGTGATGAGATATTGATAAAACTACGAAATGGGACGAAACTAATATGGTGCCACCTAGGAAAAAAGTATTTAACGTCTTATATATAATTGAGAAAAAAGCATTTGATCTTATATTTCGACTAAGAATTTTTAGAATATATATTTTATCGAATCTGGAAGAATACAAAATTTATTTCATCGAAAATAGAGTTCTGATTGAGGAGTAATTTAAAAAACTAGAAAATCGCTCCAAACTCAAAGGGGTACCATCACGGAAAATAGTGAATTTCTGTTAAAAAAATATGTAGTATATTAACATTACGATCGCAATATATATCGAGTTAGATTGCGAATAAAACTAATTTCGTTGAAAACGAAGTTGTGAGTGATGATATATTGACAAAACTACGAAATGGGACGAAACTAATATGGTGCCACCTAGGAAAAATGTGTTTAACATCTTATATACAAGTGATTAAAAACATTTGATCTTTTATTTTGACTAACAACGTTTGGAATATATATTTTATCGATTCCGGACGAATACAAAATTTATTTCATCGAAAATAGAGTTCCGATTGAGGAGTAATTCAAAAAGCTACAAAATCGGTCGAAACTCAAAGGGGTACCATCACAGAAAATAGTTGATTTTGACCCAAAAATATGTGTTATATTAACATTACTACCTCAATATATATCGAGTTAGAATGTGAACAAAACTAATTTCATTGAAAACGAAGTTGTGAGTGATGAGATATTGATAAAACTACGAAATGGGACGAAACTAATATGGTGCCACCTAGGAAAAAAGTATTTAACGTCTTATATACAATTGAGAAAAAAGCATTTGATCTTATATTTCGACTAAGAATTTTTAGAATATATATTTTATCGATTCTGCAAGAATACAAAATTTATTTCATCGAAAATAGAGTCTGATTGAGGAGTAATTTAAAAAACTAGAAAATCGCTCCAAACTCAAAGGGGTACCATCACGGAAAATAGTGAATTTCTGTTAAAAAAATATGTAGTATATTAACATTACGATCGCAATATATATCGAGTTAGATTGCGAATAAAACTAATTTCGTTGAAAACGAAGTTGTGAGTGATGATATATTGACAAAACTACGAAATGGGACGAAACTAATATGGTGCCACCTAGGAAAAATGTGTTTAACGTCTTATATACAAGTGATTAAAAACATTTGATCTTTTATTTTGACTAACAACGTTTGGAATATATATTTTATCGATTCCGGACGAATACAAAATTTATTTCATCGAAAATAGAGTTCCGATTGAGGAGTAATTCAAAAAGCTACAAAATCGGTCGAAACTCAAAGGGGTACCATCACAGAAAATAGTTGATTTTGACCCAAAAATATGTGTTATATTAACATTACTACCTCAATATATATCGAGTTAGAATGTGAACAAAACTAATTTCATTCAAAACGAAGTTGTGAGTGATGAGATATTGATAAAACTACGAAATGGGACGAAACTAATATGGTGCCACCTAGGAAAAAAGTATTTAACGTCTTATATACAATTGAGAAAAAAGCATTTGATCTTATATTTCGACTAAGAATTTTTAGAATATATATTTTATCGAATCTGGAAGAATACAAAATTTATTTCATCGAAAATAGAGTTCTGATTGAGGAGTAATTTAAAAAACTAGAAAATCGGTCCAAACTCAAAGGGGTACCATCACGGAAAATAGTGAATTTTTGTTAAGAAAATATGTAGTATATTAACATTACGATCGCAATATATATCGAGTTAGATTGCGAATAAAAGTAATTTCATTGAAAACGAAGTTGTGAGTGATGATATATTGACAAAACTACGAAATGGGACGAAACTAATATGGTGCCACCTAGGAAAAATGTGTTTAACGTCTTATATACAAGTGATTAAAAACATTTGATCTTTTATTTTCACTAACAACGTTTGGAATATATATTTTATCGATTCCGGACGAATACAAAATTTATTTCATCGAAAATAGAGTTCCGATTGAGGAGTAATCAAAAAACTATAAAATCGGTTGAAACTCAAAGGGGTACCATCACAGAAAATTGTTGATTTCAGCCCAAAAATATTTGTTATATTAACATTACTACCTCATTATATATCGACTTAGAATATGAATAAAGCTAATTTCATTGAAAACGAAGTTGTGAGTAATGAGATATTGCCAAATCTACGAAATGGGACGAAACAAATATGGTGCCACCTAGGAAAAATGTATTTAACGTCTTATATACAAGTGATTAAAAACATTTGCTCTTATAATTCGACTATGAATGTTTGGAATATATATTTTATCGATTCCAGACGAATACAAAATTTATTTCATCGAAAATAGACCTCTGATTGTGGAGTAATTCAAAAAACTACAAAATCGGTCGAAACTCAAAGGGGTACCATCACAGAAAATAGTTGATTTTGACCCAAAAATATGTGTTATATTAACATTAATACCTCAATATATATCGAGTTAGAATGTGAACAAAACTAATTTCATTGAAAACGAAGTTGTGAGTGATGAGATATTAATAAAACTACGAAATGGGACGAAACTAATATGGTGCCACCTAGGAAAAAAGTATTTAACGTCTTATATACAATTGATAAAAAAGCATTTGATCTTATATTTCGACTAAGAATTTTTATAATATATATTTTATCGATTCTGGAAGAATACAAAATTTATTTCATCGAAAATAGAGTTCTGATTGAGGAGTAATTTAAAAAACTAGAAAATCGGTCCAAACTCAAAGGGGTACCATCACGGAAAATAGTGAATTTCTGTTAAAAAAATATGTAGTATATTAACATTACGATCGCAATATATATCGAGTTAGATTGCGAATAAAACTAATTTCATTGAAAACGAAGTTGTGAGTGATGATATATTGACAAAACTACGAAATGGGACGAAACTAATATGGTGCCACCTAGGAAAAATGTGTTTAACGTCTTATATACAAGTGATTAAAAACATTTGATCTTTTATTTTCACTAACAACGTTTGGAATATATATTTTATCGATTCCGGACGAATACAAAATTTATTTCATCGAAAATAGAGTTCTGATTGAGGAGTAATTCAAAAAATACAAAATCGGTCGAAACTCAAAGGGGTACCATCACAGAAAATAGTTGATTTTGACCCAAAAATATGTGTTATATTAACATTACTACCTCAATATATATCGAGTTAGAATGTGAACAAAACTAATTTCATTGAAAACGAAGTTGTGAGTGATGAGATATTAATAAAACTACGAAATGGGACGAAACTAATATGGTGCCACCTAGGAAAAAAGTATTTAACGTCTTATATACAATTGATAAAAAAGCATTTGATCTTATATTTCGACTAAGAATTTTTATAATATATATTTTATCGATTCTGGAAGAATACAAAATTTATTTCATCGAAAATAGAGTTCTGATTGAGGAGTAATTTAAAAAACTAGAAAATCGGTCCAAACTCAAAGGGGTACCATCACGGAAAATAGTGAATTTCTGTTAAAAAAATATGTAGTATATTAACATTACGATCGCAATATATATCGAGTTAGATTGCGAATAAAACTAATTTCATTGAAAACGAAGTTGTGAGTGATGATATATTGACAAAACTACGAAATGGGACGAAACTAATATGGTGCCACCTAGGAAAAATGTGTTTAACGTCTTATATACAAGTGATTAAAAACATTTGATCTTTTATTTTCACTAACAACGTTTGGAATATATATTTTATCGATTCCGGACGAATACAAAATTTATTTCATCGAAAATAGAGTTCCGATTGAGGAGTAATTCAAAAAGCTACAAAATCGGTCGAAACTCAAAGGGGTACCATCACTGAAAATAGTTGATTTCGGCCCAAAAATATGTGTTATATTTACATTACTACCTCAATATATATCGAATTAGAATATGAATAAAGCTAATTTCATTGAAAACGAAGTTGTGAGTTATGAGCTATTGACAAAACTACAAAATGGGACGAAACTAATATGGTGACACCTAGGAAAAATGTATTTAACGTCTTATATACAAGTGATTAAAAACATTTTCTCTTATAATTCGACTATTACTGTTTGAAATATATATTTTATCGATTCCAGACGAATACAAAATTTATTTCATCGAAAATAGAGTTCCGATTGAGGATTAATTCAAAAAACTACAAACTCGGTCGAAACTCAAAGGGGTACCATCACAGAATATAGTTGATTTCGACATAAAAATATGTGTTATATTAACATTACTACCTCAATATATATCGAGTTAGAATGTGAATAAAACTAATTTCATTGAAAACGAAGTTGTGAGTGATGAGATATTGATAAAACTACGAAATGGGACGAAACTAATATGGTGCCACCTAGGAAAAAAGTATTTAACGTCTTATATATAATTGAGAAAAAAGCATTTGATCTTATATTTCGACTAAGAATTTTTAGAATATATATTTTATCGAATCTGGAAGAATACAAAATTTATTTCATCGAAAATAGAATTCTGATTGAGGAGTAATTTAAAAAACTAGAAAATCGCTCCAAACTCAAAGGGGTACCATCACGGAAAATAGTGAATTTCTGTTAAAAAAATATGTAGTATATTAACATTACGATCGCAATATATATCGAGTTAGATTGCGAATAAAACTAATTTCGTTGAAAACGAAGTTGTGAGTGATGATATATTGACAAAACTACGAAATGGGACGAAACTAATATGGTGCCACCTAGGAAAAATGTGTTTAACATCTTATATACAAGTGATTAAAAACATTTGATCTTTTATTTTGACTAACAACGTTTGGAATATATATTTTATCGATTCCGGACGAATACAAAATTTATTTCATCGAAAATAGAGTTCCGATTGAGGAGTAATTCAAAAAGCTACAAAATCGGTCGAAACTCAAAGGGGTACCATCACAGAAAATAGTTGATTTTGACCCAAAAATATGTGTTATATTAACATTACTACCTCAATATATATCGAGTTAGAATGTGAACAAAACTAATTTCATTGAAAACGAAGTTGTGAGTGATGAGATATTGATAAAACTACGAAATGGGACGAAACTAATATGGTGCCACCTAGGAAAAAAGTATTTAACATCTTATATACAATTGAGAAAAAAGCATTTGATCTTATATTTCGACTAAGAATTTTTAGAATATATATTTTATCGATTCTGCAAGAATACAAAATTTATTTCATCGAAAATAGAGTCTGATTGAGGAGTAATTTAAAAAACTAGAAAATCGCTCCAAACTCAAAGGGGTACCATCACGGAAAATAGTGAATTTCTGTTAAAAAAATATGTAGTATATTAACATTACGATCGCAATATATATCGAGTTAGATTGCGAATAAAACTAATTTCGTTGAAAACGAAGTTGTGAGTGATGATATATTGACAAAACTACGAAATGGGACGAAACTAATATGGTGCCACCTAGGAAAAATGTGTTTAACGTCTTATATACAAGTGATTAAAAACATTTGATCTTTTATTTTGACTAACAACGTTTGGAATATATATTTTATCGATTCCGGACGAATACAAAATTTATTTCATCGAAAATAGAGTTCCGATTGAGGAGTAATTCAAAAAGCTACAAAATCGGTCGAAACTCAAAGGGGTACCATCACAGAAAATAGTTGATTTTGACCCAAAAATATGTGATATATTAACATTACTACCTCAATATATATCGAGTTAGAATGTGAACAAAACTAATTTCATTCAAAACGAAGTTGTGAGTGATGAGATATTGATAAAACTACGAAATGGGACGAAACTAATATGGTGCCACCTAGGAAAAAAGTATTTAACGTCTTATATACAATTGATAAAAAAGCATTTGATCTTATATTTCGACTAAGAATTTTTATAATATAAATTGTATAGATTCCGGACGAATACAAAATTTACTTCATTGAAAATAGACTTCCGATTGAGGAGTAATTTAAAAAACTAGAAAATCGGTCCAAACTCAACGGGGTACCATCACGGAAAATAGTGAATTTCTGTTAAAATAATATGTAGTATATTAACATTACGATCGCAATATATATCGAGTTAGATTGCGAATAAAAGTAATTTCATTGAAAACGAAGTTGTGAGTGATGATATATTGACAAAACTACGAAATGGGACGAAACTAATATGGTGCCACCTAGGAAAAATGTGTTTAACGTCTTATATACAAGTGATTAAAAACATTTGATCTTTTATTTTGACTAAGAACGTTTGGAATATATATTTTATTGATTCCGGACGAATACAATATTTATTTCATCGAAAATAGAGTTCCGATTGAGGAGTAATCAAAAAACTATAAAATCGGTTGAAACTCAAAGGGGTACCATCACAGAAAATTGTTGATTTCAGCCCAAAAATATTTGTTATATTAACATTACTACCTCATTATATATCGACTTAGAATATGAATAAAGCTAATTTCATTGAAAACGAAGTTGTGAGTAATGAGATATTGCCAAATCTACGAAATGGGACGAAACAAATATGGTGCCACCTAGGAAAAATGTATTTAACGTCTTATATACAAGTGATTAAAAACATTTGCTCTTATAATTCGACTATGAATGTTTGGAATATATATTTTATCGATTCCAGACGAATACAAAATTTATTTCATCGAAAATAGACCTCTGATTGTGGAGTAATTCAAAAAACTACAAAATCGGTCGAAACTCAAAGGGGTACCATCACAGAAAATAGTTGATTTTGACCCAAAAATATGTGTTATATTAACATTAATACCTCAATATATATCGAGTTAGAATGTGAACAAAACTAATTTCATTGAAAACGAAGTTGTGAGTGATGAGATATTAATAAAACTACGAAATGGGACGAAACTAATATGGTGCCACCTAGGAAAAAAGTATTTAACGTCTTATATACAATTGATAAAAAAGCATTTGATCTTATATTTCGACTAAGAATTTTTATAATATATATTTTATCGATTCTGGAAGAATACAAAATTTATTTCATCGAAAATAGAGTTCTGATTGAGGAGTAATTTAAAAAACTAGAAAATCGGTCCAAACTCAAAGGGGTACCATCACGGAAAATAGTGAATTTCTGTTAAAAAAATATGTAGTATATTAACATTACGATCGCAATATATATCGAGTTAGATTGCGAATAAAACTAATTTCATTGAAAACGAAGTTGTGAGTGATGATATATTGACAAAACTACGAAATGGGACGAAACTAATATGGTGCCACCTAGGAAAAATGTGTTTAACGTCTTATATACAAGTGATTAAAAACATTTGATCTTTTATTTTCACTAACAACGTTTGGAATATATATTTTATCGATTCCGGACGAATACAAAATTTATTTCATCGAAAATAGAGTTCCGATTGAGGAGTAATTCAAAAAGCTACAAAATCGGTCGAAACTCAAAGGGGTACCATCACTGAAAATAGTTGATTTCGGCCCAAAAATATGTGTTATATTTACATTACTACCTCAATATATATCGAATTAGAATATGAATAAAGCTAATTTCATTGAAAACGAAGTTGTGAGTTATGAGCTATTGACAAAACTACAAAATGGGACGAAACTAATATGGTGACACCTAGGAAAAATGTATTTAACGTCTTATATACAAGTGATTAAAAACATTTTCTCTTATAATTCGACTATGAATGTTTGAAATATATATTTTATCGATTCCAGACGAATACAAAATTTATTTCATCGAAAATAGAGTTCCGATTGAGGATTAATTCAAAAAACTACAAACTCGGTCGAAACTCAAAGGGGTACCATCACAGAATATAGTTGATTTCGACATAAAAATATGTGTTATATTAACATTACTACCTCAATATATATCGAGTTAGAATGTGAATAAAACTAATTTCATTGAAAACGAAGTTGTGAGTGATGAGATATTGATAAAACTACGAAATGGGACGAAACTAATATGGTGCCACCTAGGAAAAAAGTATTTAACGTCTTATATATAATTGAGAAAAAAGCATTTGATCTTATATTTCGACTAAGAATTTTTAGAATATATATTTTATCGAATCTGGAAGAATACAAAATTTATTTCATCGAAAATAGAATTCTGATTGAGGAGTAATTTAAAAAACTAGAAAATCGCTCCAAACTCAAAGGGGTACCATCACGGAAAATAGTGAATTTCTGTTAAAAAAATATGTAGTATATTAACATTACGATCGCAATATATATCGAGTTAGATTGCGAATAAAACTAATTTCGTTGAAAACGAAGTTGTGAGTGATGATATATTGACAAAACTACGAAATGGGACGAAACTAATATGGTGCCACCTAGGAAAAATGTGTTTAACATCTTATATACAAGTGATTAAAAACATTTGATCTTTTATTTTGACTAACAACGTTTGGAATATATATTTTATCGATTCCGGACGAATACAAAATTTATTTCATCGAAAATAGAGTTCCGATTGAGGAGTAATTCAAAAAGCTACAAAATCGGTCGAAACTCAAAGGGGTACCATCACAGAAAATAGTTGATTTTGACCCAAAAATATGTGTTATATTAACATTACTACCTCAATATATATCGAGTTAGAATGTGAACAAAACTAATTTCATTGAAAACGAAGTTGTGAGTGATGAGATATTGATAAAACTACGAAATGGGACGAAACTAATATGGTGCCACCTAGGAAAAAAGTATTTAACATCTTATATACAATTGAGAAAAAAGCATTTGATCTTATATTTCGACTAAGAATTTTTAGAATATATATTTTATCGATTCTGCAAGAATACAAAATTTATTTCATCGAAAATAGAGTCTGATTGAGGAGTAATTTAAAAAACTAGAAAATCGCTCCAAACTCAAAGGGGTACCATCACGGAAAATAGTGAATTTCTGTTAAAAAAATATGTAGTATATTAACATTACGATCGCAATATATATCGAGTTAGATTGCGAATAAAACTAATTTCGTTGAAAACGAAGTTGTGAGTGATGATATATTGACAAAACTACGAAATGGGACGAAACTAATATGGTGCCACCTAGGAAAAATGTGTTTAACGTCTTATATACAAGTGATTAAAAACATTTGATCTTTTATTTTGACTAACAACGTTTGGAATATATATTTTATCGATTCCGGACGAATACAAAATTTATTTCATCGAAAATAGAGTTCCGATTGAGGAGTAATTCAAAAAGCTACAAAATCGGTCGAAACTCAAAGGGGTACCATCACAGAAAATAGTTGATTTTGACCCAAAAATATGTGATATATTAACATTACTACCTCAATATATATCGAGTTAGAATGTGAACAAAACTAATTTCATTCAAAACGAAGTTGTGAGTGATGAGATATTGATAAAACTACGAAATGGGACGAAACTAATATGGTGCCACCTAGGAAAAAAGTATTTAACGTCTTATATACAATTGATAAAAAAGCATTTGATCTTATATTTCGACTAAGAATTTTTATAATATAAATTGTATAGATTCCGGACGAATACAAAATTTACTTCATTGAAAATAGACTTCCGATTGAGGAGTAATTTAAAAAACTAGAAAATCGGTCCAAACTCAACGGGGTACCATCACGGAAAATAGTGAATTTCTGTTAAAATAATATGTAGTATATTAACATTACGATCGCAATATATATCGAGTTAGATTGCGAATAAAAGTAATTTCATTGAAAACGAAGTTGTGAGTGATGATATATTGACAAAACTACGAAATGGGACGAAACTAATATGGTGCCACCTAGGAAAAATGTGTTTAACGTCTTATATACAAGTGATTAAAAACATTTGATCTTTTATTTTGACTAAGAACGTTTGGAATATATATTTTATTGATTCCGGACGAATACAATATTTATTTCATCGAAAATAGAGTTCCGATTGAGGAGTAATCAAAAAACTATAAAATCGGTTGAAACTCAAAGGGGTACCATCACAGAAAATTGTTGATTTCAGCCCAAAAATATTTGTTATATTAACATTACTACCTCATTATATATCGACTTAGAATATGAATAAAGCTAATTTCATTGAAAACGAAGTTGTGAGTAATGAGATATTGCCAAATCTACGAAATGGGACGAAACAAATATGGTGCCACCTAGGAAAAATGTATTTAACGTCTTATATACAAGTGATTAAAAACATTTGCTCTTATAATTCGACTATGAATGTTTGGAATATATATTTTATCGATTCCAGACGAATACAAAATTTATTTCATCGAAAATAGACCTCTGATTGTGGAGTAATTCAAAAAACTACAAAATCGGTCGAAACTCAAAGGGGTACCATCACAGAAAATAGTTGATTTTGACCCAAAAATATGTGTTATATTAACATTAATACCTCAATATATATCGAGTTAGAATGTGAACAAAACTAATTTCATTGAAAACGAAGTTGTGAGTGATGAGATATTAATAAAACTACGAAATGGGACGAAACTAATATGGTGCCACCTAGGAAAAAAGTATTTAACGTCTTATATACAATTGATAAAAAAGCATTTGATCTTATATTTCGACTAAGAATTTTTATAATATATATTTTATCGATTCTGGAAGAATACAAAATTTATTTCATCGAAAATAGAGTTCTGATTGAGGAGTAATTTAAAAAACTAGAAAATCGGTCCAAACTCAAAGGGGTACCATCACGGAAAATAGTGAATTTCTGTTAAAAAAATATGTAGTATATTAACATTACGATCGCAATATATATCGAGTTAGATTGCGAATAAAACTAATTTCATTGAAAACGAAGTTGTGAGTGATGATATATTGACAAAACTACGAAATGGGACGAAACTAATATGGTGCCACCTAGGAAAAATGTGTTTAACGTCTTATATACAAGTGATTAAAAACATTTGATCTTTTATTTTCACTAACAACGTTTGGAATATATATTTTATCGATTCCGGACGAATACAAAATTTATTTCATCGAAAATAGAGTTCCGATTGAGGAGTAATTCAAAAAGCTACAAAATCGGTCGAAACTCAAAGGGGTACCATCACAGAAAATAGTTGATTTTGACCCAAAAATATGTGTTATATTAACATTACTACCTCAATATATATCGAGTTAGAATGTGAACAAAACTAATTTCATTCAAAACGAAGTTGTGAGTGATGAGATATTGATAAAACTACGAAATGGGACGAAACTAATATGGTGCCACCTAGGAAAAAAGTATTTAACGTCTTATATACAATTGATAAAAAAGCATTTGATCTTATATTTCGACTAAGAATTTTTATAATATATATTTTATCGATTCTGGAAGAATACAAAATTTATTTCATCGAAAATAGAGTTCTGATTGAGGAGTAATTTAAAAAACTAGAAAATCGGTCCAAACTCAAAGGGGTACCATCACGGAAAATAGTGAATTTCTGTTAAAAAAATATGTAGTATATTAACATTACGATCGCAATATATATCGAGTTAGATTGCGAATAAAACTAATTTCATTGAAAACGAAGTTGTGAGTGATGATATATTGACAAAACTACGAAATGGGACGAAACTAATATGGTGCCACCTAGGAAAAATGTGTTTAACGTCTTATATACAAGTGATTAAAAACATTTGATCTTTTATTTTCACTAACAACGTTTGGAATATATATTTTATCGATTCCGGACGAATACAAAATTTATTTCATCGAAAATAGAGTTCCGATTGAGGAGTAATTCAAAAAATACAAAATCGGTCGAAACTCAAAGGGGTACCATCACAGAAAATAGTTGATTTTGACCCAAAAATATGTGTTATATTAACATTACTACCTCAATATATATCGAGTTAGAATGTGAACAAAACTAATTTCATTGAAAACGAAGTTGTGAGTGATGAGATATTAATAAAACTACGAAATGGGACGAAACTAATATGGTGCCACCTAGGAAAAAAGTATTTAACGTCTTATATACAATTGATAAAAAAGCATTTGATCTTATATTTCGACTAAGAATTTTTATAATATATATTTTATCGATTCTGGAAGAATACAAAATTTATTTCATCGAAAATAGAGTTCTGATTGAGGAGTAATTTAAAAAACTAGAAAATCGGTCCAAACTCAAAGGGGTACCATCACGGAAAATAGTGAATTTCTGTTAAAAAAATATGTAGTATATTAACATTACGATCGCAATATATATCGAGTTAGATTGCGAATAAAACTAATTTCATTGAAAACGAAGTTGTGAGTGATGATATATTGACAAAACTACGAAATGGGACGAAACTAATATGGTGCCACCTAGGAAAAATGTGTTTAACGTCTTATATACAAGTGATTAAAAACATTTGATCTTTTATTTTCACTAACAACGTTTGGAATATATATTTTATCGATTCCGGACGAATACAAAATTTATTTCATCGAAAATAGAGTTCCGATTGAGGAGTAATTCAAAAAGCTACAAAATCGGTCGAAACTCAAAGGGGTACCATCACTGAAAATTGTTGATTTCAGCCCAAAAATATTTGTTATATTAACATTACTACCTCATTATATATCGACTTAGAATATGAATAAAGCTAATTTCATTGAAAACGAAGTTGTGAGTTATGAGCTATTGACAAAACTACAAAATGGGACGAAACTAATATGGTGACACCTAGGAAAAATGTATTTAACGTCTTATATACAAGTGATTAAAAACATTTTCTCTTATAATTCGACTATGAATGTTTGGAATATATATTTTATCGATTCCAGACGAATACAAAATTTATTTCATCGAAAATAGAGTTCCGATTGAGGATTAATTCAAAAAACTACAAACTCGGTCGAAACTCAAAGGGGTACCATCACAGAATATAGTTGATTTCGACATAAAAATATGTGTTATATTAACATTACTACCTCAATATATATCGAGTTAGAATGTGAATAAAACTAATTTCATTGAAAACGAAGTTGTGAGTGATGAGATATTGATAAAACTACGAAATGGGACGAAACTAATATGGTGCCACCTAGGAAAAAAGTATTTAACGTCTTATATATAATTAAGAAAAAAGCATTTGATCTTATATTTCGACTAAGAATTTTTAGAATATATATTTTATCGAATCTGGAAGAATACAAAATTTATTTCATCGAAAATAGAGTTCTGATTGAGGAGTAATTTAAAAAACTAGAAAATCGGTCCAAACTCAAAGGGGTACCATCACGGAAAATAGTGAATTTTTGTTAAGAAAATATGTAGTATATTAACATTACGATCGCAATATATATCGAGTTAGATTGCGAATAAAAGTAATTTCATTGAAAACGAAGTTGTGAGTGATGATATATTGACAAAACTACGAAATGGGACGAAACTAATATGGTGCCACCTAGGAAAAATGTGTTTAACGTCTTATATACAAGTGATTAAAAACATTTGATCTTTTATTTTGACTAAGAACGTTTGGAATATATATTTTATTGATTCCGGACGAATACAATATTTATTTCATCGAAAATAGAGTTCCGATTGAGGAGTAATCAAAAAACTATAAAATCGGTTGAAACTCAAAGGGGTACCATCACAGAAAATTGTTGATTTCAGCCCAAAAATATTTGTTATATTAACATTACTACCTCATTATATATCGACTTAGAATATGAATAAAGCTAATTTCATTGAAAACGAAGTTGTGAGTAATGAGATATTGCCAAATCTACGAAATGGGACGAAACAAATATGGTGCCACCTAGGAAAAATGTATTTAACGTCTTATATACAAGTGATTAAAAACATTTTCTCATATAATTCGACTATGAATGTTTGGAATATATATTTTATCGATTCCAGACGAATACAAAATTTATTTCATCGAAAATAGACCTCTGATTGTGGAGTAATTCAAAAAACTACAAAATCGGTCGAAACTCAAAGGGGTACCATCACAGAAAATAGTTGATTTTGACCCAAAAATATGTGTTATATTAACATTAATACCTCAATATATATCGAGTTAGAATGTGAACAAAACTAATTTCATTGAAAACGAAGTTGTGAGTGATGAGATATTAATAAAACTACGAAATGGGACGAAACTAATATGGTGCCACCTAGGAAAAAAGTATTTAACGTCTTATATACAATTGATAAAAAAGCATTTGATCTTATATTTCGACTAAGAATTTTTATAATATATATTTTATCGATTCTGGAAGAATACAAAATTTATTTCATCGAAAATAGAGTTCTGATTGAGGAGTAATTTAAAAAACTAGAAAATCGGTCCAAACTCAAAGGGGTACCATCACGGAAAATAGTGAATTTCTGTTAAAAAAATATGTAGTATATTAACATTACGATCGCAATATATATCGAGTTAGATTGCGAATAAAACTAATTTCATTGAAAACGAAGTTGTGAGTGATGATATATTGACAAAACTACGAAATGGGACGAAACTAATATGGTGCCACCTAGGAAAAATGTGTTTAACGTCTTATATACAAGTGATTAAAAACATTTGATCTTTTATTTTCACTAACAACGTTTGGAATATATATTTTATCGATTCCGGACGAATACAAAATTTATTTCATCGAAAATAGAGTTCCGATTGAGGAGTAATTCAAAAAGCTACAAAATCGGTCGAAACTCAAAGGGGTACCATCACAGAAAATAGTTGATTTTGACCCAAAAATATGTGTTATATTAACATTACTACCTCAATATATATCGAGTTAGAATGTGAACAAAACTAATTTCATTCAAAACGAAGTTGTGAGTGATGAGATATTGATAAAACTACGAAATGGGACGAAACTAATATGGTGCCACCTAGGAAAAAAGTATTTAACGTCTTATATACAATTGATAAAAAAGCATTTGATCTTATATTTCGACTAAGAATTTTTATAATATATATTTTATCGATTCTGGAAGAATACAAAATTTATTTCATCGAAAATAGAGTTCTGATTGAGGAGTAATTTAAAAAACTAGAAAATCGGTCCAAACTCAAAGGGGTACCATCACGGAAAATAGTGAATTTCTGTTAAAAAAATATGTAGTATATTAACATTACGATCGCAATATATATCGAGTTAGATTGCGAATAAAACTAATTTCATTGAAAACGAAGTTGTGAGTGATGATATATTGACAAAACTACGAAATGGGACGAAACTAATATGGTGCCACCTAGGAAAAATGTGTTTAACGTCTTATATACAAGTGATTAAAAACATTTGATCTTTTATTTTCACTAACAACGTTTGGAATATATATTTTATCGATTCCGGACGAATACAAAATTTATTTCATCGAAAATAGAGTTCCGATTGAGGAGTAATTCAAAAAGCTACAAAATCGGTCGAAACTCAAAGGGGTACCATCACAGAAAATAGTTGATTTTGACCCAAAAATATGTGTTATATTAACATTACTACCTCAATATATATCGAGTTAGAATGTGAACAAAACTAATTTCATTCAAAACGAAGTTGTGAGTGATGAGATATTGATAAAACTACGAAATGGGACGAAACTAATATGGTGCCACCTAGGAAAAAAGTATTTAACGTCTTATATACAATTGATAAAAAAGCATTTGATCTTATATTTCGACTAAGAATTTTTATAATATATATTTTATCGATTCTGGAAGAATACAAAATTTATTTCATCGAAAATAGAGTTCTGATTGAGGAGTAATTTAAAAAACTAGAAAATCGGTCCAAACTCAAAGGGGTACCATCACGGAAAATAGTGAATTTCTGTTAAAAAAATATGTAGTATATTAACATTACGATCGCAATATATATCGAGTTAGATTGCGAATAAAACTAATTTCATTGAAAACGAAGTTGTGAGTGATGATATATTGACAAAACTACGAAATGGGACGAAACTAATATGGTGCCACCTAGGAAAAATGTGTTTAACGTCTTATATACAAGTGATTAAAAACATTTGATCTTTTATTTTCACTAACAACGTTTGGAATATATATTTTATCGATTCCGGACGAATACAAAATTTATTTCATCGAAAATAGAGTTCCGATTGAGGAGTAATTCAAAAAATACAAAATCGGTCGAAACTCAAAGGGGTACCATCACAGAAAATAGTTGATTTTGACCCAAAAATATGTGTTATATTAACATTACTACCTCAATATATATCGAGTTAGAATGTGAACAAAACTAATTTCATTGAAAACGAAGTTGTGAGTGATGAGATATTAATAAAACTACGAAATGGGACGAAACTAATATGGTGCCACCTAGGAAAAAAGTATTTAACGTCTTATATACAATTGATAAAAAAGCATTTGATCTTATATTTCGACTAAGAATTTTTATAATATATATTTTATCGATTCTGGAAGAATACAAAATTTATTTCATCGAAAATAGAGTTCTGATTGAGGAGTAATTTAAAAAACTAGAAAATCGGTCCAAACTCAAAGGGGTACCATCACGGAAAATAGTGAATTTCTGTTAAAAAAATATGTAGTATATTAACATTACGATCGCAATATATATCGAGTTAGATTGCGAATAAAACTAATTTCATTGAAAACGAAGTTGTGAGTGATGATATATTGACAAAACTACGAAATGGGACGAAACTAATATGGTGCCACCTAGGAAAAATGTGTTTAACGTCTTATATACAAGTGATTAAAAACATTTGATCTTTTATTTTCACTAACAACGTTTGGAATATATATTTTATCGATTCCGGACGAATACAAAATTTATTTCATCGAAAATAGAGTTCCGATTGAGGAGTAATTCAAAAATCTACAAAATCGGTCGAAACTCAAAGGGGTACCATCACTGAAAATTGTTGATTTCAGCCCAAAAATATTTGTTATATTAACATTACTACCTCATTATATATCGACTTAGAATATGAATAAAGCTAATTTCATTGAAAACGAAGTTGTGAGTTATGAGCTATTGACAAAACTACAAAATGGGACGAAACTAATATGGTGACACCTAGGAAAAATGTATTTAACGTCTTATATACAAGTGATTAAAAACATTTTCTCTTATAATTCGACTATGAATGTTTGGAATATATATTTTATCGATTCCAGACGAATACAAAATTTATTTCATCGAAAATAGAGTTCCGATTGAGGATTAATTCAAAAAACTACAAACTCGGTCGAAACTCAAAGGGGTACCATCACAGAATATAGTTGATTTCGACATAAAAATATGTGTTATATTAACATTACTACCTCAATATATATCGAGTTAGAATGTGAATAAAACTAATTTCATTGAAAACGAAGTTGTGAGTGATGAGATATTGATAAAACTACGAAATGGGACGAAACTAATATGGTGCCACCTAGGAAAAAAGTATTTAACGTCTTATATATAATTAAGAAAAAAGCATTTGATCTTATATTTCGACTAAGAATTTTTAGAATATATATTTTATCGAATCTGGAAGAATACAAAATTTATTTCATCGAAAATAGAGTTCTGATTGAGGAGTAATTTAAAAAACTAGAAAATCGGTCCAAACTCAAAGGGGTACCATCACGGAAAATAGTGAATTTTTGTTAAGAAAATATGTAGTATATTAACATTACGATCGCAATATATATCGAGTTAGATTGCGAATAAAAGTAATTTCATTGAAAACGAAGTTGTGAGTGATGATATATTGACAAAACTACGAAATGGGACGAAACTAATATGGTGCCACCTAGGAAAAATGTGTTTAACGTCTTATATACAAGTGATTAAAAACATTTGATCTTTTATTTTGACTAAGAACGTTTGGAATATATATTTTATTGATTCCGGACGAATACAATATTTATTTCATCGAAAATAGAGTTCCGATTGAGGAGTAATCAAAAAACTATAAAATCGGTTGAAACTCAAAGGGGTACCATCACAGAAAATTGTTGATTTCAGCCCAAAAATATTTGTTATATTAACATTACTACCTCATTATATATCGACTTAGAATATGAATAAAGCTAATTTCATTGAAAACGAAGTTGTGAGTAATGAGATATTGCCAAATCTACGAAATGGGACGAAACAAATATGGTGCCACCTAGGAAAAATGTATTTAACGTCTTATATACAAGTGATTAAAAACATTTGCTCATATAATTCGACTATGAATGTTTGGAATATATATTTTATCGATTCCAGACGAATACAAAATTTATTTCATCGAAAATAGACCTCTGATTGTGGAGTAATTCAAAAAACTACAAAATCGGTCGAAACTCAAAGGGGTACCATCACAGAAAATAGTTGATTTTGACCCAAAAATATGTGTTATATTAACATTAATACCTCAATATATATCGAGTTAGAATGTGAACAAAACTAATTTCATTGAAAACGAAGTTGTGAGTGATGAGATATTAATAAAACTACGAAATGGGACGAAACTAATATGGTGCCACCTAGGAAAAAAGTATTTAACGTCTTATATACAATTGATAAAAAAGCATTTGATCTTATATTTCGACTAAGAATTTTTATAATATATATTTTATCGATTCTGGAAGAATACAAAATTTATTTCATCGAAAATAGAGTTCTGATTGAGGAGTAATTTAAAAAACTAGAAAATCGGTCCAAACTCAAAGGGGTACCATCACGGAAAATAGTGAATTTCTGTTAAAAAAATATGTAGTATATTAACATTACGATCGCAATATATATCGAGTTAGATTGCGAATAAAACTAATTTCATTGAAAACGAAGTTGTGAGTGATGATATATTGACAAAACTACGAAATGGGACGAAACTAATATGGTGCCACCTAGGAAAAATGTGTTTAACGTCTTATATACAAGTGATTAAAAACATTTGATCTTTTATTTTCACTAACAACGTTTGGAATATATATTTTATCGATTCCGGACGAATACAAAATTTATTTCATCGAAAATAGAGTTCCGATTGAGGAGTAATTCAAAAAATACAAAATCGGTCGAAACTCAAAGGGGTACCATCACAGAAAATAGTTGATTTTGACCCAAAAATATGTGTTATATTAACATTACTACCTCAATATATATCGAGTTAGAATGTGAACAAAACTAATTTCATTGAAAACGAAGTTGTGAGTGATGAGATATTAATAAAACTACGAAATGGGACGAAACTAATATGGTGCCACCTAGGAAAAAAGTATTTAACGTCTTATATACAATTGATAAAAAAGCATTTGATCTTATATTTCGACTAAGAATTTTTATAATATATATTTTATCGATTCTGGAAGAATACAAAATTTATTTCATCGAAAATAGAGTTCTGATTGAGGAGTAATTTAAAAAACTAGAAAATCGGTCCAAACTCAAAGGGGTACCATCACGGAAAATAGTGAATTTCTGTTAAAAAAATATGTAGTATATTAACATTACGATCGCAATATATATCGAGTTAGATTGCGAATAAAACTAATTTCATTGAAAACGAAGTTGTGAGTGATGATATATTGACAAAACTACGAAATGGGACGAAACTAATATGGTGCCACCTAGGAAAAATGTGTTTAACGTCTTATATACAAGTGATTAAAAACATTTGATCTTTTATTTTCACTAACAACGTTTGGAATATATATTTTATCGATTCCGGACGAATACAAAATTTATTTCATCGAAAATAGAGTTCCGATTGAGGAGTAATTCAAAAAGCTACAAAATCGGTCGAAACTCAAAGGGGTACCATCACTGAAAATAGTTGATTTCGGCCCAAAAATATGTGTTATATTTACATTACTACCTCAATATATATCGAATTAGAATATGAATAAAGCTAATTTCATTGAAAACGAAGTTGTGAGTTATGAGCTATTGACAAAACTACAAAATGGGACGAAACTAATATGGTGACACCTAGGAAAAATGTATTTAACGTCTTATATACAAGTGATTAAAAACATTTTCTCTTATAATTCGACTATGAATGTTTGGAATATATATTTTATCGATTCCAGACGAATACAAAATTTATTTCATCGAAAATAGAGTTCCGATTGAGGATTAATTCAAAAAACTACAAACTCGGTCGAAACTCAAAGGGGTACCATCACAGAATATAGTTGATTTCGACATAAAAATATGTGTTATATTAACATTACTACCTCAATATATATCGAGTTCGAATGTGAATAAAACTAATTTCATTGAAAACGAAGTTGTGAGTGATGAGATATTGATAAAACTACGAAATGGGACGAAACTAATATGGTGCCACCTAGGAAAAAAGTATTTAACGTCTTATATATAATTGAGAAAAAAGCTTTTGATCTTATTTCGACTAAGAATTTTTAGAATATATATTTTATCGAATCTGGAAGAATACAAAATTTATTTCATCGAAAATAGAGTTCTGATTGAGGAGTAATTTAAAAAACTAGAAAATCGCTCCAAACTCAAAGGGGTACCATCACGGAAAATAGTGAATTTCTGTTAAAAAAATATGTAGTATATTAACATTACGATCGCAATATATATCGAGTTAGATTGCGAATAAAACTAATTTCGTTGAAAACGAAGTTGTGAGTGATGATATATTGACAAAACTACGAAATGGGACGAAACTAATATGGTGCCACCTAGGAAAAATGTGTTTAACATCTTATATACAAGTGATTAAAAACATTTGATCTTTTATTTTGACTAACAACGTTTGGAATATATATTTTATCGATTCCGGACGAATACAAAATTTATTTCATCGAAAATAGAGTTCCGATTGAGGAGTAATTCAAAAAGCTACAAAATCGATCGAAACTCAAAGGGGTACCATCACAGAAAATAGTTGATTTTGACCCAAAAATATGTGTTATATTAACATTACTACCTCAATATATATCGAGTTAGAATGTGAACAAAACTAATTTCATTGAAAACGAAGTTGTGAGTGATGAGATATTGATAAAACTACGAAATGGGACGAAACTAATATGGTGCCACCTAGGAAAAAAGTATTTAACGTCTTATATACAATTGAGAAAAAAGCATTTGATCTTATATTTCGACTAAGAATTTTTAGAATATATATTTTATCGATTCTGCAAGAATACAAAATTTATTTCATCGAAAATAGAGTTCTGATTGAGGAGTAATTTAAAAAACTAGAAAATCGCTCCAAACTCAAAGGGGTACCATCACGGAAAATAGTGAATTTCTGTTAAAAAAATATGTAGTATATTAACATTACGATCGCAATATATATCGAGTTAGATTGCGAATAAAACTAATTTCGTTGAAAACGAAGTTGTGAGTGATGATATATTGACAAAACTACGAAATGGGACGAAACTAATATGGTGCCACCTAGGAAAAATGTGTTTAACGTCTTATATACAAGTGATTAAAAACATTTGATCTTTTATTTTGACTAACAACGTTTGGAATATATATTTTATCGATTCCGGACGAATACAAAATTTATTTCATCGAAAATAGAGTTACGATTGAGGAATAATTCAAAAAGCTACAAAATCGGTCGAAACTCAAAGGGGTACCATCACAGAAAATAGTTGATTTTGACCCAAAAATATGTGTTATATTAACATTACTACCTCAATATATATCGAGTTAGAATGTGAACAAAACTAATTTCATTGAAAACGAAGTTGTGAGTGATGAGATATTGATAAAACTACGAAATGGGACGAAACTAATATGGTGCCACCTAGGAAAAAAGTATTTAACGTCTTATATACAATTGATAAAAAAGCATTTGATCTTATATTTCGACTAAGAATTTTTATAATATAAATTGTATAGATTCCGGACGAATACAAAATTTACTTCATTGAAAATAGACTTCCGATTGAGGAGTAATTTAAAAAACTAGAAAATCGGTCCAAACTCAACGGGGTACCATCACGGAAAATAGTGAATTTCTGTTAAAATAATATGTAGTATATTAACATTACGATCGCAATATATATCGAGTTAGATTGCGAATAAAAGTAATTTCATTGAAAACGAAGTTGTGAGTGGTGATATATTGACAAAACTACGAAATGGGACGAAACTAATATGGTGCCA
This sequence comes from Chamaenerion angustifolium, assembly GCA_946814005.1. Lineage (NCBI taxonomy): Eukaryota > Viridiplantae > Streptophyta > Magnoliopsida > Myrtales > Onagraceae > Chamaenerion > Chamaenerion angustifolium. Next base: position 37,114,004 of record OX328270.1, read on the forward strand.
CCTAGGAAAAATGTGTTTAACGTCTTATATACAAGTGATTAAAAACATTAGATCTTTTATTTTGACTAAGAACGTTTGGAATATATATTTTATTGATTCCGGACGAATACAATATTTATTTCATCGAAAATAGAGTTCTGATTGAGGAGTAATCAAAAAACTATAAAATCGGTTGAAACTCAAAGGGGTACCATAACAGAAAATTGTTGATTTCAGCCCAAAAATATTTGTTATATTAACATTACTACCTCATTATATATCGACTTAGAATATGAATAAAGCTAATTTCATTGAAAACGAAGTTGTGAGTAATGAGATATTGCCAAATCTACGAAATGGGACGAAACAAATATGGTGCCACCTAGGAAAAATGTATTTAACGTCTTATATACAAGTGATTAAAAACATTTGCTCTTATAATTCGACTATGAATGTTTGGAATATATATTTTATCGATTCCAGACGAATACAAAATTTATTTCATCGAAAATAGACTTCTGATTGTGGAGTAATTCAAAAAACTACAAAATCGGTCGAAACTCAAAGGGGTACCATCACAGAAAATAGTTGATTTTGACCCAAAAATATGTGTTATATTAACATTAATACCTCAATATATATCGAGTTAGAATGTGAACAAAACTAATTTCATTGAAAACGAAGTTGTGAGTGATGAAATATTAATAAAACTACGAAATGGGACGAAACTAATATGGTGCCACCTAGGAAAAAAGTATTTAACGTCTTATATACAATTGATAAAAAAGCATTTGATCTTATATTTCGACTAAGAATTTATAGAATATATATTTTATCGATTCTGCAAGAATACAAAATTTATTTCATCGAAAATAGAGTTCTGATTGAGGAGTAATTTAAAAAACTAGAAAATCGGTCCAAACTCAAAGGGGTACCATCACGGAAAATAGTGAATTTTTGTTAAGAAAATATGTAGTATATTAACATTACGATCGCAATATATATCGAGTTAGATTGCAAATAAAAGTAATTTCATTGAAAACGAAGTTGTGAGTGATGATATATTGACAAAACTACGAAATGGGACGAAACTAATATGGTGCCACCTAGGAAAAATGTGTTTAACATCTTATATACAAGTGATTAAAAACATTTGATCTTTTATTTTGACTAACAACGTTTGGAATATATATTTTATCGATTCCGGACGAATACAAAATTTATTTCATCGAAAATAGAGTTCCGATTGAGGAGTAATTCAAAAAGCTACAAAATCGGTCGAAACTCAAAGGGGTACCATCACAGAAAATAGTTGATTTTGACCCAAAAATATGTGTTATATTAACATTACTACCTCAATATATATCGAGTTAGAATGTGAACAAAACTAATTTCATTGAAAACGAAGTTGTGAGTGATGAGATATTGATAAAACTACGAAATGGGACGAAACTAATATGGTGCCACCTAGGAAAAAAGTATTTAACGTCTTATATACAATTGATAAAAAAGCATTTGATCTTATATTTCGACTAAGAATTTTTATAATATATATTGTATAGATTCCGGACGAATACAAAATTTACTTCATTGAAAATAGACTTTCGATTGAGGAGTAATTTAAAAAACTAGAAAATCGGTCCAAACTCAACGGGGTACCATCACGGAAAATAGTGAATTTCTGTTAAAATAATATGTAGTATATTAACATTACGATCGCAATATATATCGAGTTAGATTGCGAATAAAACTAATTTCATTGAAAACGAAGTTGTGAGTGATGATATATTGACAAAACTACGAAATGGGACGAAACTAATATGGTGCCACCTAGGAAAAATGTATTTAACGTCTTATATTCAATTGATTAAAAACATTTGATCTTTAATTTTGACTAAGAACGTTTGGAATATATATTTTATCGATTCCGGACGAATAAAAGATTTAGTTCATCGAAAATAGAGTTCCGATTGAGGAGTAATCAAAAAATTATAAAATCGGTTGAAACTCAAAGGGGTACCATCACAGAAAATTGTTGATTTCAGCCCAAAAATATTTGTTATATTAACATTACCACCTCATTCTATATCGACTTAGAATATGAATAAAGCTAATTTCATTGAAAACGAAGTTGCGAGTAATGAGATATTGCCAAATCTACGAAATGGGACGAAACTAATATGGTGACACCTAGGAAAAAAGTATTTAACGTCTTATATATAATTGAGAAAAAAATATTTGATCTTGTGTTTCGACTAAGAATTTTTAGAATATATATTTTATCGATTCTGGAAGAATACAAAATTTATTTCATCGAAAATAGAGTTCTGATTGAGGAGTAATTTAAAAAATAGAAAATCGCTCCAAACTCAAAGGGGTACCATCACGGAAAATAGTGAATTTCTGTTAAAGAAATATGTAGTATATTAACATTACGATCGCAATATATATCGAGTTAGATTGCGAATAAAACTAATTTCATTGAAAACGAAGTTGTGATTGATGAGATATTGACAAATCTACGAAATGACACGAAACTAATATGGTGCCACCTAGGAAAAATGTATTTAACGTCTTATCTACAAGTGATTAAAAACATTTACTCTTTAATTTTGACTAAGAACGTTTGGAATATATATTTTATCGATTCCGGACGAATACAAAATTTATTTCATCGAAAATAGAGTTCCGATTGAGGAGTAATCAAAAAACTACAAAATCGGTCGAAACTCAAAGGGGTCATCACAGAAAATTGTTGATTTCGGCCCAAAAATATTTGTTATATTAACATTACGACCTCATTATATATCGACTTAGAATATGAATAAAGCTAATTTCATTGAAAACGAAGTTGTGAGTAATGAGATATTGCCAAATCTACGAAATGGGACGAAACAAATATGGTGCCACCTAGGAAAAATGTATTTAACGTCTTATATACAATTGATAAAAAAGCATTTGATCTTATATTTCGACTAAGAATTTTTATAATATATATTTTATAGATTCCGGACGAATACAAAATTTACTTCATCGAAAATAGACTTCCGATTGAGGAGTAATTCAAAAAACTACAAAATCGGTCGAAACTCAAAGGGGTACCATCACAGAAAATAGTTGATTTTGACCCAAAAATATGTGTTATATTAACATTACTACCTCAATATATATCGAGTTAGAATGTGAACAAAACTAATTTCATTGAAAACGAAGTTGTGAGTGATGAGATATTGATAAAACTACGAAATGGGACGAAACTAATATGGTGCCACCTAGGAAAAAAGTATTTAACGTCTTATATACAATTAAGAAAAAACCATTTGATCTTATATTTCGACTAAGAATTTTTAGAATATATATTTTATCGAATCTGGAAGAATACAAAATTTATTTCATCGAAAATAGAGTTCTGATTGAGGAGTAATTTAAAAAACTAGAAAATCGGTCCAAACTCAAGGGGGTACCATCACGGAAAATAGTGAATTTCTGTTAAAAAAATATTTAGTATATTAACATTACGATCGCAATATATATCGAGTTAGATTGCGAATAAAACTAATTTCATTGAAAACGAAGTTGTGAGTGATGATATATTGACAAAACTACGAAATGGGACGAAACTAATATGGTGCCACCTAGGAAAAATGTATTTAACGTCTTATATACAAGTGATTAAAAACATTTTATCTTTTATTTTGACTAAGAACGTTTGGAATATATATTTTATCGATTCCGGACGAATACAAGATTTAGTTCATCGAAAATAGAGTTCCGATTGAGGAGTAATCAAAAAATTATAAAATCGGTTGAAACTCAAAGGGGTACCATCACAGAAAATTGTTGATTTCAGCCCAAAAATATTTGTTATATTAACATTACCACCTCATTCTATATCGACTTAGAATATGAATAAAGCTAATTTTATTGAAAACGAAGTTGCGAGTAATGAGATATTGCCAAATCTACGAAATGGGACGAAACTAATATGGTGACACCTAGGAAAAAAGTATTTAACGTCTTATATATAATTGAGAAAATAGCATTTGATCTTATATTTCGACTAAGAATTTTTAGAATATATATTTTATCGATTCTGCAAGAATACAAAATTTATTTCATCGAAAATAGAGTTCTGATTGAGGAGTAATTTAAAAAACTAGAAAATCGCTCCAAACTCAAAGGGGTACCATCACGGAAAATAGTGAATTTCTGTTAAAGAAATATGTAGTATATTAACATTACGATCGCAATATATATCGAGTTAGATTGCGAATAAAACTAATTTCATTGAAAACGAAGTTGTGAGTGATGAGATATTGACAAAACTACGAAATGGGACGAAACTAATATGGTGCCACCTAGGAAAAATGTGTTTAACATCTTATATACAAGTGATTAAAAACATTTGATCTTTTATTTTGACTAACAAAGTTTGGAATATATATTTTATCGATTCCGGACGAATACAAAATTTATTTCATCGAAAATAGAGTTCCGATTGAGGAGTAATTCAAAAAGCTACAAAATCGGTCGAAACTCAAAGGGGTACGTACCATCACAGAAAATAGTTGATTTTGACCCAAAAATATGTGTTATATTAACATTACTACCTCAATATATATCGAGTTAGAATGTGAACAAAACTAATTTCATTGAAAACGAAGTTGTGAGTGATGAGATATTGATAAAACTACGAAATGGGACGAAACTAATATGGTGCCACCTAGGAAAAAAGTATTTAACGTCTTATATACAATTGATAAAAAAGCATTTGATCTTATATTTCGACTAAGAATTTTTAGAATATATATTTTATCGAATCTGGAAGAATACAAAATTTATTTCATCGAAAATAGAGTTCTGATTGAGGAGTAATTTAAAAAACTAGAAAATCGGTCCAAACTCAAGGGGGTACCATCACGGAAAATAGTGAATTTCTGTTAAAAAAATATGTAGTATATTAACATTACGATCGCAATATATATCGAGTTAGATTGCGAATAAAACTAATTTCATTGAAAACGAAGTTGTGAGTGATGATATATTTACAAAACTACGAAATGGGACGAAACTAATATGGTGCCACCTAGGAAAAATGTATTTAACGTCTTATATACAAGTGATTAAAAACATTTGATCTTTTATTTTGACTAAGAACGTTTGGAATATATATTTTATCGATTCCGGACGAATACAAGATTTAGTTCATCGAAAATAGAGTTCCGATTGAGGAGTAATCAAAAAATTATAAAATCGGTTGAAACTCAAAGGGGTACCATCACAGAAAATTGTTGATTTCAGCCCAAAAATATTTGTTATATTAACATTACCACCTCATTCTATATCGACTTAGAATATGAATAAAGCTAATTTCATTGAAAACGAAGTTGCGAGTAATGAGATATTGCCAAATCTACGAAATGGGACGAAACTAATATGGTGACACCTAGGAAAAAAGTATTTAACGTCTTATATATAATTGAGAAAATAGCATTTGATCTTATATTTCGACTAAGAATTTTTAGAATATATATTTTATCGATTCTGCAAGAATACAAAATTTATTTCATCGAAAATAGAGTTCTGATTGAGGAGTAATTTAAAAAACTAGAAAATCGCTCCAAACTCAAAGGGGTACCATCACGGAAAATAGTGAATTTCTGTTAAAGAAATATGTAGTATATTAACATTACGATCGCAATATATATCGAGTTAGATTGCGAATAAAAGTAATTTCATTGAAAACGAAGTTGTGAGTGATGAGATATTGACAAAACTACGAAATGGGACGAAACTAATATGGTGCCACCTAGGAAAAATGTGTTTAACATCTTATATACAAGTGATTAAAAACATTTGATCTTTTATTTTGACTAACAACGTTTGGAATATATATTTTATCGATTCCGGACGAATACAAAATTTATTTCATCGAAAATAGAGTTCCGATTGAGGAGTAATTCAAAAAGCTACAAAATCGGTCGAAACTCAAAGGGGTACCATCACAGAAAATAGTTGATTTTGACCCAAAAATATGTGTTATATTAACATTACTACCTCAATATATATCGAGTTAGAATGTGAACAAAACTAATTTCATTGAAAACGAAGTTGTGAGTGATGAGATATTGATAAAACTACGAAATGGGACGAAACTAATATGGTGCCACCTAGGAAAAAAGTATTTAACGTCTTATATACAATTGATAAAAAAGCATTTGATCTTATATTTCGACTAAGAATTTTTAGAATATATATTTTATCGAATCTGGAAGAATACAAAATTTATTTCATCGAAAATAGAGTTCTGATTGAGGAGTAATTTAAAAAACTAGAAAATCGGTCCAAACTCAACGGGGTACCATCACGGAAAATAGTGAATTTCTGTTAAAAAAATATGTAGTATATTAACATTACGATCGCAATATATATCGAGTTAGATTGCGAATAAAACTAATTTCATTGAAAACGAAGTTGTGAGTGATGATATATTTACAAAACTACGAAATGGGACGAAACTAATATGGTGCCACCTAGGAAAAATGTATTTAACGTCTTATATACAAGTGATTAAAAACATTTGATCTTTTATTTTGACTAAGAACGTTTGGAATATATATTTTATCGATTCCGGACGAATACAAGATTTAGTTCATCGAAAATAGAGTTCCGATTGAGGAGTAATCAAAAAATTATAAAATCGGTTGAAACTCAAAGGGGTACCATCACAGAAAATTGTTGATTTCAGCCCAAAAATATTTGTTATATTAACATTACCACCTCATTCTATATCGACTTAGAATATGAATAAAGCTAATTTCATTGAAAACGAAGTTGCGAGTAATGAGATATTGCCAAATCTACGAAATGGGACGAAACTAATATGGTGACACCTAGGAAAAAAGTATTTAACGTCTTATATATAATTGAGAAAATAGCATTTGATCTTATATTTCGACTAAGAATTTTTAGAATATATATTTTATCGATTCTGCAAGAATACAAAATTTATTTCATCGAAAATAGAGTTCTGATTGAGGAGTAATTTAAAAAACTAGAAAATCGCTCCAAACTCAAAGGGGTACCATCACGGAAAATAGTGAATTTCTGTTAAAGAAATATGTAGTATATTAACATTACGATCGCAATATATATCGAGTTAGATTGCGAATAAAACTAATTTCATTGAAAACGAAGTTGTGATTGATGAGATATTGACAAATCTACGAAATGACACGAAACTAATATGGTGCCACCTAGGAAAAATGTATTTAACGTCTTATCTACAAGTGATTAAAAACATTTACTCTTTCATTTTGACTAAGAACGTTTGGAATATATATTTTATCGATTCCGGACGAATACAAAATTTATTTCATCGAAAATAGAGTTCCGATTGAGGAGTAATCAAAAAACTACAAAATCGGTCGAAACTCAAAGGGGTCATCACAGAAAATTGTTGATTTCGGCCCAAAAATATTTGTTATATTAACATTACGACCTCATTATATATCGACTTAGAATATGAATAAAGCTAATTTCATTGAAAACGAAGTTGTGAGTAATGAGATATTGCCAAATCTACGAAATGGGACGAAACAAATATGGTGCCACCTAGGAAAAATGTATTTAACGTCTTATATACAATTGATAAAAAAGCATTTGATCTTATATTTCGACTAAGAATTTTTATAATATATATTTTATAGATTCCGGACGAATACAAAATTTACTTCATCGAAAATAGACTTCCGATTGAGGAGTAATTCAAAAAACTACAAAATCGGTCGAAACTCAAAGGGGTACCATCACAGAAAATAGTTGATTTTGACCCAAAAATATGTGTTATATTAACATTACTACCTCAATATATATCGAGTTAGAATGTGAACAAAACTAATTTCATTGAAAACGAAGTTGTGAGTGATGAGATATTGATAAAACTACGAAATGGGACGAAACTAATATGGTGTCACCTAGGAAAAAAGTATTTAACGTCTTATATACAATTGAGAAAAAACCATTTGATCTTATATTTCGACTAAGAATTTTTAGAATATATATTTTATCGAATCTGGAAGAATACAAAATTTATTTCATCGAAAATAGAGTTCTGATTGAGGAGTAATTTAAAAAACTAGAAAATCGGTCCAAACTCAAGGGGGTACCATCACGGAAAATAGTGAATTTCTGTTAAAAAAATATGTAGTATATTAACATTACGATCGCAATATATATCGAGTTAGATTGCGAATAAAACTAATTTCATTGAAAACGAAGTTGTGAGTGATGATATATTGACAAAACTACGAAATGGGACGAAACTAATTTGGTGCCACCTAGGAAAAATGTATTTAACGTCTTATATACAAGTGATTAAAAACATTTGATCTTTTATTTTGACTAAGAACGTTTGGAATATATATTTTATCGATTCCGGACGAATACAAGATTTAGTTCATCGAAAATAGAGTTCCGATTGAGGAGTAATCAAAAAATTATAAAATCGGTTGAAACTCAAAGGGGTACCATCGCAGAAAATTGTTGATTTCAGCCCAAAAATATTTGTTATATTAACATTACCACCTCATTCTATATCGACTTAGAATATGAATAAAGCTAATTTCATTGAAAACGAAGTTGCGAGTAATGAGATATTGCCAAATCTACGAAATGGGACGAAACTAATATGGTAACACCTAGGAAAAAAGTATTTAACGTCTTATATATAATTGAGAAAATAGCATTTGATCTTATATTTCGACTAAGAATTTTTAGAATATATATTTTATCGATTCTGCAAGAATACAAAATTTATTTCATCGAAAATAGAGTTCTGATTGAGGAGTAATTTAAAAAACTAGAAAATCGCTCCAAACTCAAAGGGGTACCATCACGGAAAATAGTGAATTTCTGTTAAAGAAATATGTAGTATATTAACATTACGATCGCAATATATATCGAGTTAGATTGCGAATAAAACTAATTTCATTGAAAACGAAGTTGTGAGTGATGAGATATTGACAAATCTACGAAATGGCACGAAACTAATATGGTGCCACCTAGGAAAAATGTATTTAACGTCTTATCTACAAGTGATTAAAAACATTTACTCTTTAATTTTGACTAAGAACGTTTGGAATATATATTTTATCGATTCCGGACGAATACAAAATTTATTTCATCGAAAATAGAGTTATGATTGAGGAGTAATCAAAACTACAAAATCGGTCGAAACTCAAAGGGGTACCATCACAGAAAATTTCTGATTTCGGCCCAAAAATATTTGTTATATTAACATTACTACCTCATTATATATCGACTTAGAATATGAATAAAGCTAATTTCATTGAAAACGAAGTTGTGAGTAATGAAATATTGCCAAATCTACGAAATGGGACGAAACAAATATGGTGCCACCTAGGAAAAATGTATTTAACGTCTTATATACAAGTGATTAAAAACATTTGCTCTTATAATTCGACTATGAATGTTTGGAATATATATTTTATCGATTCCAGATGAATACAAAATTTATTTCATCGAAAATAGACTTCCGATTGAGGAGTAATTCAAAAAACTACAAAATCGGTCGAAACTCAAAGGGGTACGTACCATCACAGAAAATAGTTGATTTTGACCCAAAAATATGTGTTATATTAATATTACTACCTCAATATATATCGAGTTAGAATGTGAACAAAACTAATTTCATTGAAAACGAAGTTGTGAGTGATGAGATATTAATAAAACTACGAAATGGGACGAAACTAATATGGTGCCACCTAGGAAAAAAGTATTTAACGTCTTATATACAATTGAGAAAAAAGCATTTGATCTTATATTTCGACTAAGAATTTTTAGAATATATATTTTATCGATTCTGCAAGAATACAAAATTTATTTCATCGAAAATAGAGTTCTGATTGAGGAGTAATTTAAAAAACTAGAAAATCGCTCCAAACTCAAAGGGGTACCATCACGGAAAATAGTGAATTTCTGTTAAAGAAATATGTAGTATATTAACATTACGATCGCAATATATATCGAGTTAGATTGCGAATAAAACTAATTTCATTGAAAACGAAGTTGTGAGTGATGATATATTGACAAAACTACGAAATGGGACGAAACTAATATGGTGCCACCTAGGAAAAATGTGTTTAACGTCTTATATACAAGTGATTAAAAACATTTGATCTTTTATTTTGACTAACAACGTTTGGAATATATATTTTATCGATTCCGGACGAATACAAAATTTATTTCATCGAAAATAGAGTTCCGATGAGGAGTAATCAAAAAACTACAAAATCGGTCGAAACTCAAAACGGGACCATCACAGAAAATTGTTGATTTCGGCCCAAAAGTATGTGTTATATTAACATTACTACCTCAATATATATCGAATTAGAATATGAATAAAGCTAATTTCATTGAAAACGAAGTTGTGAGTTATGAGATATTGACAAAACTACAAAATGGGACGAAACTAATATGGTGACACCTAGGAAAAATGTATTTAACGTCTTATATACAAGTGATTAAAAACATTTGCTCTTATAATTCGACTATGAATGTTTGGAATATATATTTTATCGATTCCAGACGAATACAAAATTTATTTCATCGAAAATAGACTTTCGATTGACGATTAATTCAAAAAACTACAAAATCGGTCGAAACTCAAAGGGGTACCATCACAGAAAATTGTTGATTTCGGCCCAAAAATATTTGTTATATTAACATTACTACCTCATTATATATCGACTTAGAATATGAATAAAGCTAATTTCATTGAAAACGAAGTTGTGAGTAATGAGATATTGCCAAATCTACGAAATGGGACGAAACAAATATGGTGCCACCTAGGAAAAATGTATTTAACGTCTTATATACAAGTGATTAAAAACATTTGCTCTTATAATTCGACTATGAATGTTTGGAATATATATTTTATCGATTCCAGACGAATACAAAATTTATTTCATCGAAAATAGACTTCCGATTGAGGAGTAATTCAAAAAACTACAAAATCGGTCGAAACTCAAATGGGTACGTACCATCACAGAAAATAGTTGATTTTGACCCAAAAATATGTGTTATATTAACATTACTACCTCAATATATATCGAGTTAGAATGTGAAAAAAACTAATTTCATTGAAAACGAAGTTGTGAGTGATGAGATATTAATAAAACTACGAAATGGGACGAAACTAATATGGTGCCACCTAGGAAAAATGTGTTTAACGTCTTATATACAAGTGATTAAAAACATTTGATCTTTTATTTTGACTAACAACGTTTGGAATATATATTTTATCGATTCCGGACGAATACAAAATTTATTTCATCGAAAATAGAGTTCCGATTGAGGAGTAATTCAAAAAGCTACAAAATCGGTCGAAACTCAAAGGGGTACCATCACTGAAAATAGCATTTGATCTTATATTTCGACTAAGAATTTTTAGAATATATATTTTATCGATTCTGCAAGAATACAAAATTTATTTCATCGAAAATAGAGTTCTGATTGAGGAGTAATTTAAAAAACTAGAAAATCGCTCCAAACTCAAAGGGGTACCATCACGGAAAATAGTGAATTTCTGTTAAAGAAATATGTAGTATATTAACATTACGATCGCAATATATATCGAGTTAGATTGCGAATAAAACTAATTTCATTGAAAACGAAGTTGTGAGTGATGAGATATTGACAAATCTACGAAATGGCACGAAACTAATATGGTGCCACCTAGGAAAAATGTATTTAACGTCTTATATACAAGTGATTAAAAACATTTGCTCTTTAATTTTGACTAAGAACGTTTGGAATATATATTTTATCGATTCCGGACGAATACAATATTTATTTCATCGAAAATAGAGTTCCGATGAGGAGTAATCAAAAAACTACAAAATCGGTCGAAACTCAAAACGGGACCATCACAGAAAATTGTTGATTTCGGCCCAAAAGTATGTGTTATATTAACATTACTACCTCAATATATATCGACTTAGAATATGAATAAAGCTAATTTCATTGAAAACGAAGTTGTGAGTAATGAGATATTGCCAAATCTACGAAATGGGACGAAACTAATATGTTGCCACCTAGGAAAAATATATTTAACGTCTTATATACAAGTGATTAAAAACATTTGATCTTTTATTTTGACTAAGAATGTTTGGAATATATATTTTATCGATTCCGGACGAATACAAAATTTATTTCATCGAAAATAGACTTCCGATTGAGGAGTAATTCAAAAAACTACAAAATCGGTCGAAACTCAAAGGGGTACCATCACAGAGAATAGTTGATTTTGACCCAAAAATATGTGTTATATTACATTACTACCTCAATATATATCGAGTTAGAATGTGAACAAAACTAATTTCATTGAAAACGAAGTTGTGAGTGATGAGATATTAATAAAACTACGAAATAGGACGAAACTAATATGGTGCCACCTAGGAAAAATGTATTTAACGTCTTATATACAATTGAGAAAAAAGCATTTGATCTTATATTTCGACTAAGAATTTTTAGAATATATATTTTATCGATTCTGGAAGAATACAAAATTTATTTCATCGAAAATAGAGTTCTGATTGAGGAGTAATTTAAAAAACTAGAAAATCGCTCCAAACTCAAAGGGGTACCATCACGGAAAATAGTGAATTTCTGTTAAAGAAATATGAGGTGTATTAACATTACGATCGCAATATATATCGAGTTAGATTACGAATAAAACTAATATCATTGAAAACGAAGTTGTGAGTGATGAGATATTGACAAATCTACGAAATGCCACGAAACTAATATGGTGCCACCTAGGAAAAATGTATTTAACGTCTTATATACAAGTGATTAAAAACATTTGATCTATTATTTTGACTAAGAACGTTTGGAATATATATTTTATCGATTTCGGACGAATACAAAATTTATTTCATTGAAAATAGAGTTCCGATTGAGGAGTAATCAGAAAACTATAAAATCGGTTGAAACTCAAAGGAGTACCATCACATAAAATTGTTTATTTCGGCCCAAAAATATGTGTTATTTTAACATTACTAACTCAATATATATAGAATTAGAATATGAATAAAACTAATTTCATTGAAAACGAAGTTGTGAGTAATGAGATATTGACAAAACTACGAAATGGGACGAAACTAATATGGTGCCACCTAGGAAAAATGTATTTAACGTCTTATATACAAGTGATTAAAAACATTTGCTCTTATAATTCGACTATGACTGTTTGGAATATATATTTTATCGATTCCAGACGAATACAAAATTTATTTGAGAGAAAATACACTTCCGATTGAGGAGTAATTCAAAAAGCTACAATATCGGTCGAAACTCAAAGGGGTACCATCACAGAAAATAGTTGATTTCGGCCCAAAAGTATGTGTTATATTAACATTACTACCTCAATATATATCGAGTTAGAATGTGAACAAAACTAATTTCATTGAAAACGAAGTTGTGAGTGATGAGATATTAATAAAACTACGAAATGGGACGAAACTAATATGGTGCCACCGAGGAAAAACGTATTTAACGTCTTATATACAAGTGATTAAAATCATTTGATCTTTTATTTTGACTAAGAATTTTTGGAATATATATTTTATCGATTCCGGACGAATACAAAATTTATTTCATCGAAAATAGACTTCTGATTGAGGAGTAATTCAAAAAACTACAAAATCGGTCGAAACTCAAAGGGGTACCATCACAGAAAATAGTTGATTTTGACCCAAAAATATGTGTTATATTAACATTACTACCTCAATATATATCGAGTTAGAATGTGAACAAAACTAATTTCATTGAAAACGAAGTTGTGAGTGATGAGATATTAATAAAACTACGAAATGGAACGAAACTAATATGGTGCCACCTAGGAAAAAAGTATTTAACGTCTTATATACAATTGAGAAAAAAGCATTTGATCTTATATTTCGACTAAGAATTTTTAGAATATATATTTTATCGATTCTGGAAGAATACAAATTTTATTTTATCGAAAATAGAGTTCTGATTGAGGAGTAATTTAAAAAACTAGAAAATCGGTCCAAACTCAAAGGGCAGCATCACGGAAAATAGTGAATTTTTGTTAAAACAATATGTAGTATATTCAAATTACGATCGCAATATATATCGATTTAGATTGCGAATAAAACTAATTTCATTGAAAACGAAGTTGTGAGTGATGATATATTGACAAAACTACGAAATGGGACGAAACTAATATGGTGCCACCTAGGAAAAATGTATTTAACGTCTTATATACAAGTGATTAAAAACAATTTATCTTTTATTTTGACTAAGAACGTTTGGAATATATATTTTATCGATTCCGGACGAATACAAAATTTATTTCATCGAAAATAGAGTTCCGATTGAGGAGTAATTCAAAAAACTACAAAATCGGTCGAAACTCAAAGGGGTACCATCACAGAAAATTGTTGATTTCGGCCCAAAGGTATGTGTTATATTAACATTACTACCTCAATATATATCTAGTTAGAATGTTACAAAACTAATTTCATTGAAAACGAAGTTGTGAGTGATGAGATATTGACAAATCTACGAAATGGCACGAAACTAATATGTTGCCACCTAGGAAAAATGTATATAACGTCTTATATACAAGTGATTAAAAACATTGGATCTTTAATTTTGCCTAAGAACGTTTGGAATATATATTTTATCGATTCCGGACGAATATAAAGTTTATTTCATCGAAAATAGAGTTCCGATTGAGGAGTAATCAAAAAACTACAAAATCGGTCGAAACTCAAAAGGGTACCATCACAGAAAATTGTTGATTTCGGCCCAAAGGTATATGTTATATTAACATTACTACCTCAATATATATCGACTTAGAATATGAATAAAGCTAATTTCATTGAAAACGAAGTTGTGAGTGATGAGATATTGACAAATCTACGAAATTGAACGAAACTAATATGTTGCCACCTAGGAAAAATGTATTTAACGTCTAATATACAAGTGATTAAAAACATTTGATCTTTTATTCTGACTAAGATTGTTTGGAATATATATTTTATCGATTCCGGACAAATACAAAATTTATTTCATCGAAAATAGACTTCTGATTG
Source organism: Chamaenerion angustifolium (assembly GCA_946814005.1). Lineage (NCBI taxonomy): Eukaryota > Viridiplantae > Streptophyta > Magnoliopsida > Myrtales > Onagraceae > Chamaenerion > Chamaenerion angustifolium. The sequence goes on from OX328270.1 coordinate 37,129,129, forward strand.
AGGAGTAATTCAAAAAACTACAAAATCGGTCGAAACTCAAAGGGGTACCATCACAGAAAATAGTTGATTTTGACCCAAAAATATGTGTTATATTTACATTACTACCTCAATATATATCGAGTTAGAATGGGAACAAAACTAATTTCATTGAAAACGAAGTTGTGAGTGATGAGATATTGATAAAACTACGAAATGGGACGAAACTAATGTGGTGCCACGTAGGAAAAAAGTATTTAACGTCTCATATGCAATTGAGAAAAAATCATTTGATCTTATATTTCGACTAAGAATTTTTAGAATATATATTTTATCGATTCTAGAAGAATACAAAATTTATTTCATCGAAAATAGAGTTCTTATTGAGGAGTAATTTATAAAACTAAACAATCGGTCCAAACTCAAAGGGGTACTCCATCACGGAAAATAGTGAATTTCTGTTAAAACAATATGTAGTATATTAACATTACGATCGCAATATATATCGATTTAGATTGCGAATAAAACTAATTTCATTGAAAACGAAGTTGTGAGGTATGAGATATTGATAAAACTACGAAATGGGACGAAACTAATATGGTGCCACCTAGGAAAAATGTATTTAAAGTCTTATATACAAGTGAATAAAAACATTTGATCTTTTATTTTGACTAAGAACGTTTGGAATATATATTTTATCGATTCCGGACGAATACAAAATTTATTTCATCGAAAATAGAGTTCCGATTGAGGAGTAATCATAAAACTATAAAATCGGTTGAAACTCAAAGGGGTACCATCACAGAAAATTGTTGATTTCGGACCAAAAATATGTTATATATTAACATTACTACCTCAATATATATCGAATTAGAATATGAATAAAACTAATTTCATTGAAAACGAAGTTGTGAGTGATGAGATATTGACAAAACTACGAAATGGGACGAAACTAATATGGTGACACCTAGGAAAAATGTATTTAACGTCTTATATACAAGTGATTAAAACCATTTGCTCTTATAATTCGACTATGAATGTTTGGAATATATATTTTATCGATTCCAGACGAATACAAAATTTATTTCATCGAAAATAGACTTCCGATTGAGGAGTAATTCAAAAAGCTACAAAATCGGTCGAAACTCAAAGGGGTACCATCACAGAAAATAGTTGATTTTGACCCAAAAATATGTGTTATATTAACATTTCTACCTCAATATATATCGAGTTAGAATGTGACCAAAACTAATTTCATTGAAAACGAAGTTGTGAGTGATGAGATATTGACAAAACTACGAAATGGGACAAAACTAATATGGTGCCACCTAGGAAAAAAGTATTTAACGTCTTATATACAATTGAGAAAAAAACATTTGATCTTATATTTCGACTAAGAATTTTTAGAATATATATTTTATCGATTCTGGAAGAATGCAAAATTAATTTCATCGAAAATAGAGTTCTGATTGAGGAGTAATTTATAAAACTAAACAATCGGTCCAAACTCAAAGGGGTACCATTACGGAAAATAGTGAATTTGGGTTAAAAAAGATGTAGTATATTAACATTACGATCGCAATATATATCAAGTTAGACTGCGAATAAAACTAATTTCATTGAAAATGAAGTTGTGAGTAATGAGATGGTGACAAAACCACGAAATGGGACGAAACTAATATGGTGCCACTTAGGAAAAATGTATTTAACGTCTTATATACAAGTGAGTAAAAACATTTGATCTTTTATTTTGACTAAGAATGTTTGGAATATATATTTTATCGATTCCGGACGAATACAAAATTTATTTCATCGAAACTAGAGTTCTGATTGAGGAGTAATCAAAAAACTACAAAATCGGTCGAAACTCAAAGGGGTACCATCACAGAAAATTGTTGATTTCGGCCCAAAATTATGTGTTATATCTACCTCAATATATATCGAATTAGAATATGAATAAAGCTAATGTCATTGAAAACGAAGTTGAGTGATGAGATATTGACAAAACTACGAAATGGGACGAAACTAATATGGTGCCACCTAGGAAAAATGTATTTAATGTCTTATATACAAATGATTAAAAACATTTGCTCTTATAATTTGACTATGAATGTTTGGAATATATATTTTATCGATTCCAGACGAATACAAAATTTATTTCATCGAAAATAGACTTCTGATTGAGGAGTAATTCAAAAAACTACAAAATCGGTCGAAACTCAAAGGGGTACCATTACAAAAAATAGTTGATTTCGACCCAAAAGTATGTGTTATATTAACATTACTACCTCAATATATATCGAGTTAGAATGTGAATAAAACTAATTTCATTGAAAACGAAGTTGTGAGTGATGATATATTGATAAAACTACGAAATGGGACGAAACTAATATGGTGTCACCTAGAAAAAATGTATTTAACGTTTTATATACAAGTGATTAAAATACTTTGATCTTATATTTTGACTAAGAATATTTAGAATATATATTTTATCAATTCCAGACGAATACATAATTTATTTCATCAAAAATAGACTTCCGATTGAGGAGTAATTCAAAAAAGTACAAAATCGGTCGAAACTCAAAGGGGTACCATCACGGAAAATAGTGAATTTCGGTAAAAACTACGAAATAAATTTATTTCATTGAAAACGAAGGTGTGAGTGATGAGATATTGACAAAACTACGAAATGGGACGAAACTAATATGGTGGCACATAAGAAAAACGTATTGAACCTCTTATAAACAAGTGATAAAAGAAAACATTTGATCTTATATTTTGAGTAAGAATGGTTAGAATATGTATTTTATCGATTCTAGAAGAATACATAATTTATTTCATAGAAAGTAGAGTTCCGAATAAGGAGAAATTCAAAAAACTACAAAATCGGTCGAAACTAAAAGGGGTATCATCACGGAAAATAGTGAATTTTGGTTCCAAAAATAAGCATTATATTAATTTTACTACCTAAATATATATCGAGTTAGAATTCGAATAAAAGTAATTTCAGTGAAAACGAAGTTTTGAGTGATGAGATATTGACAAAACTACGAAATTAGACTAAACTATTAAGGTACCCACTGAGAAGAAAGTGTTTAACGTCTTATTTACAATTGATCATAACATTCATTTGATCTTATAATTTGTATAAGAATGTTTAAAAAAGATATTTGATCGAGTACGAAAGAAAACAAAATTTATCTCATCGAAAGTACAGTTCCGATTAAGGATAAATTCAAAAAACTACAAAATCGGTCTAAACTCAAAGGGGTACCATCACGGAAAATAGTTGATTTCGGTTCCAAAATTGTGTACTATAATAACATTACTACCTCATTATATATCGAGTTAGAATGCGAATAAAACTAATTTCATTGAAAACGAAGTTGTGAGTGATGAGATATTGACAAAACTACGAAATGGGACGAAACTAATATGGTTGCACATAAGAAAAATGTATTGAACCTCTTATAAACAAGTGATAAAAGAAAACATTTGATCTTATATTTTGAGTAAGAATGTTTAGAATATATATTTTATCTATTCCAGAAGAATAAATAATTTATTTCATAGAAATTAGAGTTCTGAATAAGGAGAAATTCAAAAAACTACAAAATCGGTCGAAACTCAAAGGGGTACCATCACGGAAAATAGTGAATTTTGGTTCCAAAAATAAGCATTATATTAATATTACTACCTAAATATATATCGAGTTAGAATTCGAATAAAAGTAATTTCAGTGAAAACGAAGTTCTGAGTGATGAGATATTGACAAAACTACGAAATTAGACGAAACTATTAAGGTACCCACTCAGAAGAAGGTGTTTAACGTCTGATTTACAATTGATCGTAACATTCACTTGATCTTATAATTTGTGTAAGAATGTTTTGAAAATATATTTGATCGAGTACGGAAGAAAACAAAATTTATCTCATCGAAAATAGAGTTCCGATTATGGAGAGATTCAAAAAACTACAAAATCGATTGAAACTCAAAGGGGTACCATCACGGAAAATAGTTGATTTCGGTTCCAAAATTGTGTACTATATTAACATTACTACCTCATTATATATCGAGTTAGAATGCGAATAAAACTAATTTCATTGAAAACGAAGTTGTGAGTGATGAGATATGGACAAAACTACGAAATGGGACGAAACTAATATGGTGGCACATAAGAAAAAAGTATTGAACCTCTTATAAACAAGTGATAAAAGAAAACATTTGATCTTATATTTTGAGTAAGAATGTTTAGAATATATCATTTATCGATTCCGGAAGAATACATAATTTGTTTCATCGAAAGTAGAGTTCCGAATAAGGAGAAATTCAAAAAACTACAAAATCGGTCGAAACTCAAAGGGGTACCATCACGGAAAATTGTGATTTTTGGTTCCAAAAATAAGCATTATATTAATATTACTACCTAAATATATATCGAGTTAGAATTCGAATAAAAATAATTTCAGTGAAAAAGAAGTTCTGAGTGATGAGATATTGACAAAACTACGAAATCAGACGAAACTATTAAGGTACCCACTCAGAAGAAGGTGTTTAACGTATGATTTACAATTGATCATAACATTCATTTGATCTTATCATTTTTGTAAGAATGTTTAGAAATGATATTTGATCGAGTACGGAAGAAAACAAAATTTATCTCATCGAAAATAGAGTTCCGATTACGGAGAAATTCAAAAAACTACAAAATCGGTCGAAACTCAAAGGGGTACCATCACGTAAAATAGTGAATTTTGGTTCCAAAAATAAGCATTATATTAATATTACTACCTAAATATATATCGAGTTAGAATTCGAATAAAAGTAATTTCAGTGAAAACGAAGTTTTGAGTGATGAGATATGGACAAAACTACGAAATGGGACGAAACTAATATGGTGGCACTTAAGAAAAAAGTATTGAACCTCTTATAAACAAGTGATAAAAGAAAACATTTGATATTATATTTTGAGTAAGAATGTTTAGAATGTGTATTTTATCGATTCCAGAAGAATACATAATTTATTTCATCGAAAATAGAGTTCTGAATAAGGAGAAAATCAAAAAACTACAAAATCGGTCGAAACTCAAAGGGGTACCATCACGGAAAATAGTGATTTTTGGTTCCAAAAATAAGCATTATATTAATATTACTACCTAAATATATATCGAGTTAGAATTCGAATAAAATTAATTTCAGTGAAAACGAAGTTCTGAGTGATGAGATATTGACAAAACTACGAAATTAGACGAAACTGTTAAGGTACCCACTCAGAAGAAGGTGTTTAACGTCTGATTTACCATTGATCATAACATTCATTTGATCTTATAATTTGTGTAAGAATGTTTAGAAAAGATATTTGATCGAGTACGGAAGAAAACAAAATTTATCTCATCGAAAATAGAGTTTCGATTAAGGAGAAATTCAAAAAACTACAAAATCGGTCGAAACTCAAAGGGGTACCATCACTTAAAATAGTTGATTTCGGTTCCAAAAGGGGTTTAGGGTTTTGTGTAAGAATGTTTAGAAAAGATATTTGATCGAGTACGGAAGAAAACAAAATTTATTTTATTGAAAATAGAGTTCCGATTAAGGAGAAGTTCAAAAAATTACAAAATCGGTCGAAACTCAAAGAGGTACCATCACATAAAATAGTTGATTTTGGTTTCAAAAATATGTATTATATTAACATTACTACCTCAATATATATTGAGTTAGAATGCGAATAAAACTAATTTCATTGAAAACGAAGTTGTGAGTAATGAGATATTGACAAAACTACGAAATAGGACGAAACTAGTATGGTGTCACCTAGGAAAAAAAATATTTAACCTCTTATAAACAAGTGATAAAAGAAAACTTTTTATCTTATATTTTGAGTAAGAATGTTTAGAATATATATTTTATCGATTCCGAAAGAAGACAAAATTTATTTCATCGAAAAGAGAGTTCCGATTAAGTAGTAATTTAAAAAATTACAAAATCGGTCGAAACTCAAAGGGGTACAATCACGGAAAATAGTTTATTTCAGTTCCAAAAATATGTATTATATTAACATTACTACCTCAATATATATTGAGTTATGATGTGAATAAAACTAATTTCTTTGCAAATGAAGTTGTGAGTGATGAAATATTAACAAAACTACGAAATCGGATGAAACTAATATGGTGTCACCTAGAAAAAAAAGTATTTAACATCTTATATACAAGTGATAACAGCAAATATTTGATCTTATATTTTGAGTAAGAATGTTTAGAATATATATTTGATCGAGTATTGAATAAAATAAATTTATTTCATCGAAAATAGAGTTCCGATTGAGAATTAATTCCAAAAATTACAAAATCGGTCGACCTTCAAAGGTATACCATAACGGAAAATAGTGAATTTTGATTCCAAAAATATGTATTATATTATCATTACCACTTAATATATATCGAGTTGGGATGCTAATAAAACTTATTTCATTGAAAACGAAGTTGTAAGTGACGAGATATTGACAAAACTACGAAATGGGACGAAACTAAAATGGCGATGGAATCATGTTTCCTTGCAGATTCGATCTGAAATCTGCAGTATATCCAATCCGTAGTTATTAGATAATATCCCGATCAAATCGACGTGTCATTCCCTGTACGATCGAACAAGTTGGCACTGGCATCTGCAATTTTTTCACGTCTCTGGACCACAGAACGAAAGGATTATAACGAAATTGAAAAGGGTTGGTTGAAGATAGAACACATCAATGATTAATTTGGAGCTCTGCCAAATTCTTAGATATGGAGTTCCATCTTCCTATAAACAAACAAATCTTCTTTATAAATGGACATTGTTGATAGGATTAGCGTCGCTTTTGAATATTGTCGACGTCTGTAATTACTCTGTTCCAGATCAAATAGGATACGAATCATCTTATTACGTAAATACAGTAAAAATCTCTCATTTTCTAAATCCAATAGCTAAAAAAAGTCTTGACTAGACATGGGATTGGTCTCTCGGATCTGGGGTGTTATAGTAGATTCGTCACTCTACATAATCAACTGAAACCCAATCAACAACGAAAATTTCTAAGATAGTACAATTTCCTCACACCGGACTTCTCAGTGAAAATGTCAATACAAAATTCAGAGAACATGGTAAGCAAGGACCTGAATATTTTTGCAACAATGGGAAGAGAACAGAGCCTTTCAGTGAAAAATGGAAGTCACATAGTTGGATGAACAACAATGTTTTACTTTTACCAGAGTTACATAATGGTGCAGCGGCCTGTCTCTTCTGTTGGCGGCGCAGAAACTTGCTGGAATCTACCCGATTCAGATGGGTTGTAAGTAAACTCCGAAGTATCCAGCCCGTACTGGTTCATTACAAACATTCCATGTCAGAAAATTGAACCACAAATAATGAATGCCAGATAAATACCAGCTTTCAAGTTCTATGTTTTGTTTTCTTTTGGCAAAAACGTCGTTTTGGAGTAAAAAAATTGTCTTTTTTGAAAAGGAAAGAAAAACACTTTGTACTTAATAGTGCTTTTGGATTTCAGGATAAGTTTAGTCTATTGGGTTAAAACTTGAAAGTACCTTTTCCCTCATCCTTGTGCTCCAGGCATCGTTCCTACTAGGAGGACGCTGATCAAGTGCTCCAGCAACAACGGGGACACCAGTGGCTGGTGGTGGTGGTCTGTTGATTAGTGGCTGTCGGATTTGTTGTCTAGAGACAATGAATTCATCGTCACTGTCGTACTCAACTGGCCTGTTTGCTGCCCTCACCATCAAAGCCAACAAGAACACTAATACCTGCCAGAAAAAAAGGCATTCAATGTATTAAGAATTGAATAATAAAAAAGAGGTCTTTTTTTTTCTACGTACCTCCAGAATAACAATCCCGAGGGCAACCCATTGGACAATATCCCAGTGATCCTTCAAAAAGTCGTATATGGTATCAAAGTATCCAGTGTCATCTGTTGGAATATCCTGCAGTTGATTAGGGGGGAAAACATAGAAGTAATGGATGTCTTAGTTAGTTGTCTCCTAATCCAAGAATTTAGTTCGATAATAACATTATTTATTAGATGGGACTCACATCTTGCCAACTACTGTCAAAGTAGATGAAAGCAGCGCATCCCAGCTCGATCACGATCAACAAGAACACCAACACTGAATACTGTGATTAGATGAGGAAATGCATTGTCTTGTCTCAAGTTTCAAAACTTAACACTATTTTTTTTTAAAGAAAAAGCCTTTGAAATGCCACTTTTGGCCATGTGGTGATCAAAGTAGAGAAAATGAAACAAGGATACGCAACTCAAGCAGCAACCGTTCCGTGAAATGGCTCCAATACATCCAAAACAAGATATGACAAAGAGAACAGCTCCAACGCCAATGAACAGGTATATAAACCTGCATATGAAACATTAGAGAAAATTAATCACGTAACTCCTCAAAGAACATGCAAAATAAAACTTGTTTGAGAAGAATAATAGATATACCAAGCTTTTGGCAAATCGTCAAGGATGCTGGAAGATAGGGATACAGCCATGAGCATGGGCCGACCAAGCTGAATCAGATCTTCAGCACTAGGGGCGATACTGAGTGTGTCACTTGATGAACTTTTGTATTCAATGAATAGGTAGATTCCATATCCCACCATGGCCAGACCAGCTAGTGTTAATAAAAGGTTTAAGAGTTTAAGTAGGCACTCTAAGCACCCTCTGCACGCCATTTCTTTATGATTCTTCAATCCCCTTGATCAAATTCCAAGCAGATTACTTCTGAATTATATCATCCACTCACTGATTACCTTCAAGGAATCAATGTTCATCGAAAAGTTATGTATACATGAAAAACAACATAATCAAAGCACAACAACCACAGACGTGCGGAAAATGGATCACATAGACAGGGCCTGTTATTTGATTTCAAGATCACATTCCAACTCTGCAAAAGTTCCTTCTTTTGCAAGAAAGCATGATTGAGTATGTATCAATGATCCGAAGATTCAAAAAGAGTGACGTTGCTTTTATATCAAGTATTATCTCCAGCTTCAACCCAAGTCATACATCAAAATTTCGTTTTTTCCTCAATTTTGACTACATCAACATAGAAAGCTTTAACCAAAAACAAGAAATGCCACCCACAAATTAAGATCTGATGCGTTCTGGGATCCAAATCACCTCAAAAAGGCAATAATGTATGCTCATAAACAACACAATTTACATCATTAAGCATTAAACTTTGCGTCGAAAAGCCAAAGGCACAAGAACAACTCTAACCGAACAAAAAATTGACAATAACCACACCCAGAAACAAATTAATAGTCAAAATCTCCGTCGAAATCAAAATGAAGAAACTTACAGTTTGGAGATTGTGCGATTGCGAGCTAATTTCCGCTTCTCTTGATTTTCTGGGAGAGAGAGAGAGAGGAGAGCTGGGAAACACCCTGTACTGGTCTCTATTTTGCCAGGGTGGCACTTGATCTGTCACCCTCCATTTTTTAAATTATTATTATTTATATTTATCGTTGAATTTAATTTATTTTCAGACTAATGACTGAACTACCCTCTATTGCCTATCAAGTCGTGCGTCTACTTGATTAGTTATATAATGGGCTTTATGGGCTTATTAGAAACACTTTTAATTTATTTTTCTCCGAGGCATAAGAAAATATTTACATTCTACACTTAAATTCGAAAACTCTAATTAACGGACCAAACTGGTTTTCTATTAAAAAAAACTTTGCTAAATTTAATAAAGGGTTAAGTACGTGATTGTTAGCTAAACTTTGAGAATTTGAACAATTTATTAGTTAAAAAAAAATTAATAAAATGTTTGTTTATTTTTAAAATATATATATTTTGCTACATTCGTTTACTTTGTCTTTAAAAGGTGACAAAGACTTGCAATTTATTTATTATCTTACTAAGTTTTATTGTTCGATTTGCTAACTTTACGAAAATATGTCGATTGCTAGCTGAATTTTGTAAAAATGTGTAATTTACTAGTCAAATATTGAGAAAATTTGAAATTTAGTAACTGATACGTAATTAGCGCAAATTAGAAAGATCTAGTAAATTGTATATTTGTATAAAGTCAGCTAACAGTTTATTTTTAAAAAAAAGTTTAACTATCAAATTATCTAAACCCTCCAAATTTAGCCAGTAAATAAAGAAGTAATCTTATAAAAAATACAGTCAAAGTAAAAAAAAAAATCAATGAAATGAAATTAAATAAAATAAAATCAATGAAGAGGATAATCTTGGGCGGTGGAAAAAGTCATTCCTATTATTTGTTCTTTATGGTTCACACGTATGCTATAATATAATAAAGGATGTCAGCCCAAAAGTTACAAGCCAATTAATTAGGGAAAAGGACGGTTTATATAAATATAAAAATATATTATATATTATTTAAAAATAAAAACTAAATTACTAAGCATTTTTTTAAAATTATCCACATTTTTTTAAAATCATTGCAAGGTAATTATCCATATTCTTACTATTTTAAATAAAATAAGAAAAGTAATATTGTTTACTTTATTTTAGTAGAGAAAGATAGGGAAGCAAAATGGGTGGGTCCCAATATGAGAGAATCTTGGCGGGAGATGCAACGGTCGTTCAAGACATCAACTACCGGCCAACCAGACCTGTCCATCAACTACTTATCTTCTCCAAATTATTGCATGCAAATTTTAATGATTCGGAATAGTACATGGGTAACATAATGTGACAACTTAGTCATTATACTATAATATGCCCTATATTTTTTATTATTTTTACATGGGCTAGTGGCTAACCGAACGAAACCAGAAAAATTATCGAGTGAGAATAAATAATAGAGTAGGAACAAATAATTGAACAAAAAAATTTAAGTGGGGATAAATATATAATTCAAAAGGGCTCAATTGGAAATTATTGTATTTTTTAGGGTAAAATTTACACATAACTAAAAGTTGAGGGGAGCAATTACCCCTAGGCCTCACATGGCTTCGTCCCTGGTGGCGACCTTCGCTCCACTTCGCTACGTAATGTTCGAGTTTTCATTCCCTTTTCGACCCCGTACGCTTTGCTTGTTAGAGAACTATCGTTTTTTGCATTGACCCCGCTAACGTAACTCCACCATCAATCTAGGATTGAGAGACACTCCGTTCTGCAAGTCACCTTTCGGTAACGAATCATTTCCCCAGTGCTTTGAGTTTGGGGAATTCGAACTTGTGACATCACAGGTTAAACTACGTGGGAGTAAACTCTATCAACCACTAGACCACTGCTACCGGTGGTGTATATCCTATATTACTTACAAATAATATTATGGCAGTCCAGGTCATTACTTTCATTTAACAAGCATTGGGGCAACTAGGGGTGACAATTTATGATACGATACGATTAAACGATATGCAATTTACACGTTTAGACACGACACGATTACTAAGCGTGTCTAAACAACTCTTATACGTTTAGACATGATTAATAATTGTGTCTAAACATATCTAACATGTAAATACACGACAAACACACGATTAATTAATCTACTAGTTCTAATTAGAATTGATTATTAAAAAAAATACTCAAATTTTAGTCTACTTAGAACTTTTTAATTTAGTATTATTTATAATTTCATGTTCAATATTCAATAAAATAACCAAAATTTGAGTACTACTTTTTTGTAATTAACCATTTTCCGAATAATATAATTTATATACATCCTCAATATTTAATTTCTATACATACTCAAGGTTGAAATACTCATTTACTTTTTAATATTAAACTTTGAAAACATTACTTTGTATATGTGAATTTGTGTATATATTTGCTTTAAAGTGTATATGAGTTTGACTTTAACAGATTTCGTATCTAAACAACTCTATATGTTTAGATACGATTAATGATTTATACGTTTAGACACGATTAATGACTTATACGTTTAGACACATTTAAGATTTATCCGTTTAGACACAAGATATGTTTAGACACAACACGATTAAATACACTGGGGCAGCACCGCCACCATAGTTACCGACAGGATCTACACAGAACAATACATATATGTGTATATATATATACACACGTAGAAAAATCGTAGTTTCCATTATTACATAATACTAAGAGACAAGACAACAACACAAATGGTAGGACCGACCCTAGACAGCTAGCGCCCCGACCATCTTTCCATTTTCAACTAGATAACATTTTCAGTTTGCACCCATCATCTATCTAACATGGCAGCAAAAGTCAAAAGCTTTCCAACACAGTTCACTGTTCTTCCCACGCTGCCTTCTCATGTGGTGCAGATCTCACGAACGTGGCCGCCATTCTAGCCAGACACGTGGCCGCCTCCAGACAAGAATCTATCCTGGGATATGATCAGTGATTCAGTGTCTTGTCACATGTGAAAATGTTGGGTTTTACTTTTCAGCCATGATCCTGCATCAGAAGTGGTGTGTCTTTCTGGCTGCAGGGGGCAGGATCGTCCAATAAGAATGTCATGTCAGAGAGGGACGGTGGCGCTATGGTGGGGAGGTATGCAGGTGACTCCTTGCCTGGAGAGCTCAGCAAGAACACCCTCTGTGGAAGGTGGCTTCAGGCCCAAGGGAAGTGGCAGCCATGGCTTGTTTATTGCCTCCTTCACCACTTTGTCTATTTCTTCTTCCGCCTGTAAACACAGTAAGGGGAGGGAAAAAAACACACGTAAATTTCGTACAAATGGGTCTCAAATAACGACGATGTTCAGGATTTTGACATTACCGGGTGGATGTCGAATGAATTTGGTGGTGATAAGTTTTGAACCGCACTTGGATAGTGATACCCAGATGAATTCTGTAACCAAATGTAACGGTGAAATATAAGTAACTAACCGCTTAAAAATCGAAGCATTGCAGATAATATAATAACTCACTTGGGGAAAATTGTAACTAGAACAGTGAGGTGGTTGCATCACGGGGCATCCCCATGCATCGGCATGCACCTATTTCATTGGAAAAATAATTTGTTATGCACGTAAAGTTGCAGTAGAACTGTAGATGACTGCCTATTTCAAGGAGTCACCTTAAACTATCAAATGTCAGGATTTTCAAATGGTGTAAGACAGAGTTTTCAAGAAAAGTCCGTTAGCTAATAGCTACTTACCCCAGCATAAGGTCTCCACTGCCAGTTATCTTGGGCTTGCCATGGCGGATAGCCAGGTGGGGGTGGATTCCATAATTGCATGGCGGCTTGATGGTTACCTTGAGCTCCCCATACGGGAGGATAGCCAAAACTGGGTGAAACGGCATGGTTGGAATGATATGCAGGAAACGCCACTATGGGTCGTTGTGGATAGTAATTTCTGGACACTGAATCTCTGTGATGATGCCATCTTCGATCGTCCTCCTTGGGCAAAATATGCCGTCTATGCATCCTATACTTCTGTTCATAGTTCGTTCATATGTATGTCCATCGATTTCAAACAGGCAAGTAGAAAATCAATAGGCAATGGGTAGCAGATAGCAAGAACATGGTTAATACCGAAACAAGTGTAAAAGTTGACAGATTATCACTTGTCTACTGTCTAAAAAAATGGAATTTGCAGGTGAATGTGTGATTTAATATGTTATAGCTCGTAATACCAACGAACCTGGAGATGACTCGCTACATTATGCCTCGTCAAGCCTTCAACTTTCATAATCTCGAGAATTCGGGAGGGTATTGCTTGATCCACACCCAATTGCTCCACTGCATGAACAAATTTCTTGTGCAGTTCAGGTGTCCAATCTACCTGTAACAATAAAACGTTGGGATTGGAGTCTGATTTTTCTATTCCGAAAAATATTGAAGATCTTGCTAACATGAAGATTGTTCTAGCTTTCAAAAAAAATTGAAACTTTTATCACCCTATAAAAAAATTGGATTGAATCTTTTACCTTTACTTTTTTCCTATCAACCTTCCCTTTCGATTTTTGATGATGTTCAGAAGCTTTGGTTGGACTATCCGATTCTGGAGAACAGTGTTTCTTCTCTTGAAGACAAGATGCACTAGAGTCATCTTCCTCCTTAACTACTGCATTCTTGACTCCAACATCTTCACCTTCTTGTACAACATTGGAACAATTATCAAATGTAGTTTCGACAGATTTGGATTCACCATCATGGCAATCTCCATCATCCACTAACCGAACCCCTTGTTCCAATTGTGGGGTCGAGGGTGCTGGGTACTTATCGCTACTAATGACCCCTGGGATCTGTTCATTCTTCGGTTGGGGTTCATTTTCACCATCTTGGAGTTGCAGTTGCAGCATGGAGACCAAAGATTCTTTGACAGGTTTTAAGGATTCTGAGACAAGTCCTGTCCCTGCATTAAATGCCTGCTCGAGCATCATGAAGTTGGAATTTCTTGGAGGGCGAAAAATAGAGGATTGAGGAATGACAACTAAAGAACACTAACCTTATGAACCACGTGTTGCCAAATGTTCTTGAGTTTGTCATCACATACTGGTTTATGAAGAAACTCCACAGCTCCTACCTGAAAATAAGGTAACATGTTGCACCAAAAAAATCATTATTTTCTGGAGGAAAAAAACAAAGGAAAGATACAGTAAAAGTTATTTTAAAAAAAACTCACCGCTATGCATTTCATCATAGTGTTGAGACAGTGGATATTCGAAATCACTGAAAGAGAAGAAAATGAATCCTAAGGCATCAAAATTTGAACTTCACAAGGTAAAAAGTGAATCTTGAAACTTACTGATAGTTGGCAAGTCTCGAGCGATTTCAAGAAACTTGAAAGTCCCGTTGTTATTGCTCGAACTCACCTGCGATCATATACGGGTTTTAGGTAGAATAAAAACCAAACTAAACATGATTGTAAAGTTCTTGGTTTCAATTTGAAACAAAGTTAATTTGAATTGTGAGAAAAAATACCTCGACGATGGCAACATGGAAGTTCTCACATTTGTCTGTGATTGCAGCCAGAGCCGCATCCTCGTTGCAGAACGTAGAAACTGCAGAAGATGAATAAAAAGCTAAGAATTTTGAAATCAAATTATAGAAAATTAAAGATAAAAGCAATTTTTTTGGATCTCTAAATCAGTAGTAGGGTAGTATGACTTTCATCAATTTCACCAAAATTTGCTTAAAAAGGTGATAATACAAGCTAAACATGATATATATACAGGAACTTTACTGTTTACTCAGTTACTTTACGTAGATCTATTTATGGTGAACCCATATAATCATCATAATCTCAAAAAGACAAGAATAATATCCTTTCCTATTGAAACAAAAGGAGGCCCTCATCAGATTCTCGAAAGGAGGTTTATATTGTATATACAATCTCTTAATCTTTTATCATTAGTTTAATTACTGAATATGATTAGTCTATCTTAGCCAAGTAAGCAAATAATTATTTGCACTTAGTATTAGATAGAGATTTGACCATCTAGCTAAATCAAGACTCATACCTCCCAAAAGTTTATCAAATCCTAAAAATACTGTTGATTTAAATAAAACTAGATCTGGATCAATCGATGTAGTTATGGGCATTCCCTAACCCCCTAAACTCTTAACAGAATTGAGATGCTAGCTGAGGAGGGGACCTTGGTGCCATTAAAGGATTAGGTGGGGTGGTGGGGGAGAGTACAAAAACCCAGATTTCTAATTGAGGAATGAGAAATAATACACATAGGAGAAGGAAATGAAAAGGGTATTCAGATTTACTAACCAATATAGTCCATTGCCTCTAGCTTTTCCTTAAGTTGTGCAGCAGAGGCGCTGTCTTGCTCAAGGAGGAGGACCTTAAGGCCCTTTGGGAAATCTTTCCATTCATGTAAGTCATTAGCAGTGCAAACCATAGCTGGTGTGGCATTGTCCCTTAGGCTACCGACATTTCCTTCAATTGCCCCGGCTTCTGTCATAATTCACAGATAAAACAGCCAAAGATCAGACCCACAGATTAGTTGAATCGGGTTACAATTTTAAAAAACGAACAAAGTTTGAAATTAAAAACTTGAAAACAACATGTTAAGATGCACCCTTTCAAACTTTCCGGCTCGAAATAAAGAAAAGGGTAATACTTGTGAAGAAAAAAAAAATTAAGATCATGTTGCAGGAGAAAGAACACTAAACGATTAAATAAAAAAGAAAAAGAACTTGACGCCAAATAATGAAGGAGTGCAATTCTGAGATAAGATTTAGACATATAACTGAGATTTTAAAGGCACAAGTGATCAGATCTTCAAGTTCTTCATCGAAATACACCTGCAGTATGATCAATTAAAATACTTGATGCGATCACGTCAAGATGGAAGATTTCGATGGTGGCAAGCTTCAGCAACAGCTATAGACAAAAACCCATGCGAGATTTTTGAGTAATGATAAAAAAAGGACAAAGACCCAGAACAAAAAGGAGTGATCTTTAAACTAAAGAGATTGAAGACAAATTCAGATATGCATGGTAGCTATCAAGAAATGCTTCCATGGCCAGCACCAGCAGGGAAGCCAATGAAACTGATCAAACCCAATAAACTTGCACCCAATACAGAAAAAGGGCTGGAAAGTTAAAAAGTAAGGAACTTTCACCACCTACTGTGATCAACAGCAAGAACAACTGCTGCAAAATCGAATCTCTCTCCCACTTAGATGTACATAAAGAGAGAGGAGGGAGGACTTGCAGAAGTCTTTCGGTGAAAAATGTAAATGGCGAAATAAAGTTCAATGTGGTAAAGAGGACGTTTTAGCTCCAAGTGCGGTTGTGGGTTCACTGTGCAGTTGCTTATGCTTGTTGTGGCCACTGAATATTCCCAAAAGGTCCTTTACCTTTTCAAAAAAATTATATCACTTTTAGTAGAGTATATATATATATATAATAAACTACTATTACCGATATTATATTCTAAAATATTTAACTATTAACTAACTAGTCTCTAATATAAGAAGTTTCATGTTCAAATATATTCACTTATTTAGAGAGATCTTTTTATTTTTAATTTACAATTTTTTTTTGGTCGGATTTTAATTTACAATGCATCATCAACTTACATTATACCAAACTTAAAAAAATGAATCTACCCCAAAAATTGCATATATCATGTGGATATTGTATGATTAGTTGAGATGACATTATCATGTGCTTTTTTCATGAAGTGGGTGAATCATAGTTCAGCAAAGACCCATTAAAAAAATTTGTCTTTGAGCAAATCTTTCAGTCTTCGATCTTTGTGTCTTGACATGATTGCCCCTTTATTTTTTTTCCTTTTCTATAATTATAATTTAACGTTTCTATTAGGGTTATAAAAAATACTTGTTCCACTTAATTCCCGACAAGACCGGTCCGGCTATGACTGATATCGACTAGAACCAAGACTGAGCGGACGAGTTTTTTTCTTCAATGTCGGGCTCGGTCCCGGTCCGACCTTAAAGAAAACCCTAGAAATTCATGGTGTAGCCCTTGAAACACTAGTAAAACTCTTGGATTGGTCTCATAAGGAAGTGCGACGAAAGATGAGAAGCGAGCGAGTTCAATACCAAAACTTCAATGATTTTTTTTTGTCAATCCAAATGATTTTTTTTACCAAAAATTTCGGTTCAAGACCGAGACCAGTCTGAATCAAGCAAGACCGACTCAGACGGTTTTTTTTAGCCAAAATCGGCATCGATTTCGGTCATCCAAATGTCAATACCGAAATGTTGATATCGGTTCTGCCTCCAATGGACTCAGCCCGCCCATGATCAGCCCTAATTTGTATCTCTCTATAATAAATATATAAACACATAATTATTAAATAAACAAAAGTAAAAATAATATTACCGACATATAATAAAATGAGAAATTCATAAAAAGTGGAAGGACAGAAATGTCATTTGGCATCATCAAATGTTAGTTTAATGATTGTCTGTTATCTGGTAGTTAGGTTCCGTTAATAATAAAACCATATTTAAGGTCAAGTAATGGATATTAATGTATTATTTTAATATGTGGAACATTCTTATGGGGATACGTGGACGTCCAATGGTGCAGAGATTTGTATTTAAATATTTAGTGATGAATATAAACAAATATTATGATATTAAATATATTGGAAAAATAGTATAATAATGAACTCATGGTCCAATACAGCTTATTATATTCATATACAAAAATAAAGGATAGATTTTCATCACTATTCTATCCTTACCCTAAAAATAATAGAATAATATACATACATTATGTATATAATATAATATAATATATATGTATATAATATAATATATATGTATATAATATAATATAATATATATGTATATGTATATGTATATATACGTACATAGTAGAATGGATAATGTAGGAGACGGGTCGGGGATTTGGATCTGGCAGTGGCAGTGGAGTCACGGAGCATTTGTGATGAAGAGTATTGTCTATTCAAACCCCTCTAACTATTATTTTTATTTTTTATTGTAATTTAGTCCCTTGTTCATATTGTTATACTACTTTCAGCCCTCGAATAGTATATTCTCTCAATATAATCCTTTCGCATATTATCCTTTTTGGCATTATCATTATAAAAAAAAAAATTGAAAATTTATGAATTCTATGGAAATGACAGTTTTAATATTGTTCATACATAATTTATTGTAAAAATATTGAGTTAGAAGGACACTAAGATAAAATAAAACGGTTAATATTAGAGGTTGTACCCAACGGTGGATCTATGAATCGAAGCAAGTGGGTTTCCCGTTCCGAAGTAAGTGGGTTCACCTTCAACTTGTGAGGACCGCACGGTTTAGGATTAGTTGTACTGTGATGTATAAGGATTCGAACTCCTGACCTTCGGCTTGTAGAAGGCTTGTACAAGAAGCTTTAGTAATATTTCATTACAATATTACACTTAACATTATTATCTGTTGCGAGTTACGAGTTACGACCATGTTATTTGATTTAAGTTTAAATATTATTATTATTATTCCTATAAATGTTTCATTTTTAATTTATAATAATATATAAATCAATAAATAAGTGGATCATGAGACATCGTTATCAACCTTCGACTTTTGAAGTCGTCACCTACCTATTTAAGTTAGAGCATATCCTATACACTTATTTACAGATAATAAGACAAAGAGACAATAATCCTTCAAAAGATTCACGGATATCTTATTGGCCTAACAACTAGTCTAATTTTATATTTATTTCCATTTTAATGAATTTATGCATTTATGCATTAATTAACAATTTAGTATAAACAAAACTTAATTCCACACAAAAACAAAACCAAAAAAAATGTTTTTTTTTAAGGTTAAATATATAACTATTAGCTGATTCTTTTTATAACAAAAATACTACCTAAACTTAAACTATTATTATGCTGCAAAAAATATTACTATCCATTTTTTTCGTTACCACTAAATGAAAATATTTTCTAAATCTTCCAAAAAAAATAATTTCAAATCAAAAAACAATATTTTATTTGCTCTTATATATTGTCCGTGTTTTTATCTATATATGATATTAATTATATGTCGCTAGATGTTGTTTTTCTGTTATTTTCAACCAGACATCTAGACAATTACAATGTTGTCCATGTTTCAATGATTGAAGCCTTCCTTCTTTCCAGCCCACAGTTTTCGTGGGCTCATGGTTTTAATTTTCTTTCTTCCTATTTTATCCCCAAACAAACCAGGTTATCAGTGCTATTAGAACCGGACCGATCATTGAACCGGCAATTTCTGATTCGTCCAGTTCAATCCGGACGGATCCGGACCAATATGCGGTTTACTATTCATATGTTTAAAAAAAACACTGAAAATACAAACTATATAGTTTCAAACACACGCATAATTATCTCAAACTATATAGTCTCAAACGCACACAAACTACATAGTCTCAAACATACACACAAACTACATAATCTTAAACACACAAACTACATAGTCTCACAAACTAATTGGCCTGTTAAAAAAAATCATCCCAAAAAATGAACTGAAAACTGGTCGGTTTACACCGGTTCAATCAAGTTCATTGTGTAGAACGGTCAATTTACACTAATTCAACCAGATTTACTGTGTAGAACGATGTTTTAACTGAATCAAACTGAATAGGGATCCGATTCTCGATTAGACCCGGTTGGATCGTCAATCCGGTTTTAATAACACTTACTAGTATATTGAAAATTAGTCAATGACCCATGGGGATAGATTGAGCCTTTATTCCTAACCTAACTCAAAGGACATTTACCCACCAATACATTGAATGGACAAAATTGAAAATAACTTCAACTTTTAACTCAAACACAACTTATAAAATTGTATTATGGGTAAGATTTACAGTTTATGAAACAATCCGATTAAAATATTTATAATGATATATATTTAAGTATATATAAGTTTGACATTTAACACATTTTGTATTTATACAACTTTTATACATGCGTACACTTTTAATATGTAAATATATCAGATAAACACAATTAATTATAATTATGTTTGTCTAATTGTATATGTATATACGTTTAGTAAATATTTTATATTCTTTAATAAATTCATATTACAACACAAACTCATTCATTTTTATACCGATTTACTATAAAATTAGTGAATTTTGTGCCAATTTGTGTCGTATCGCCCTACTTGTAATTTCATGTGTAATTTATTTTTCTTAAAAACATTCCATCATCATTTATTTTCTCTTGAAAATAATACCTTTTTCTGTACACAGTTGTTTTAGCCAAAGGTTATATGAGCATTGAGATGAATAAATGATTTTATTATTTTAAGGAAACCACATTGTTGATTCCATGATCGAAACGATGAATTGATTGTTTTCTCTCATGTCAATTGATTCTGCATCATCAATGATGAGCTCAGAAGATTATACCTTCGAAGAACAGCATGCTCGAAGAAGTTCATAGTCAAGAAGATAAAGATTTCTGACATCAAGATTCCACAAAACCTCGTCAAATTCAAACAAAGTTTTGAAAGATTCAATGCTACAATCAAGAGCATAAAACCCAGATCTCAAATTCCATTTTTTTTTTTCTTCTGGATAAAGAACTATCGAATTCTCTCAGAAAACATCACGGAACTGGGGGGCGTTGGAGTCGCTTGCAGGAAGAATCTCCCATCGTCACGGCTCCAGCTCATCGGAAACGGGGCAGAAACCAGTGAGAGTAACCTTGTCGGCGGTTGCGGCGACGGAGCCGAACTCGAAGACCGTCACGGCACCTCGACAGCTCCGTTCATGCCCGGCACCTCAGTGGCAGTTGTTGCTGACATAGCGTTTGATGGCTTGGGTTCTGGATGGGGCTTCGGCGAGCCACTGAACCAAGAGAGAAGACCCATGTCGGCATCGGAGCTCGGTGTACGATTTTTGGAGAGAGGGTTCGAGATGATTTTGTGTTACGTTGCGTAGACTAATTAATAAGTAATATTTTTTATATATTAATGTTCAAGCATCTCGCGGTTCTAACTTGTTTAGGTTGCACTGTAGATGTGGACGATGTCTAGCAAGCCAATGAACTAGACAGTACACACGGGTGGTTGGACGATTGCGGTTGAACGGTGATCAACACGGGCGGCTGGACGGTGTAAACTGAAAAACGTATTGTGCAAGAAAACGTGTTTAACTTGGAGTTTTGCACTTAATCATAATTTTGTATATATATACATTTCTCCATTCGTGTATATGTGTTTATCAATACATATTGAAACTGTTGTGGAGATTATCACATAAATATCTCACTTTTTTTCTCTAGTTTTCCAAAAATCTTTCTCAATTCAGTTTTATGTGTGTTAAAATCATTTTTTAGATTTTGTGCTACTGATTGACTTTCAGGGTTTTGGCCTCGGCAGATGTAAAGATGGAGAAAAAAAGTCATGGCAAAGGTAAAATGAGTTGTTTTTGCCAATATGATTTATATTTGCATAAACAGCCCCACACTTCTTGACATGCGAAAATTGAAGTCCTAAACTTAATATAGTCTATGGTCAAAGAAGATGAGATAGAGAAAAGTAAACAGAGAGAAAAGCTCCAAGTCGAAACCCTAGCCTACCACATATCTGAAGAAGAAGACTCCGAAGGAGCAGAAATATAGTTGATTATGCAAAGCGCAATGTCAGACAACTGCTTCAAACAGTAGTTTTTCTCAGTCAACGGCGAGACCGCCGCAATTCCCTCCACCTTGAACCCATCTTCACACTCAACCGCCGCTTCCACCACCGCATTGATCCCCTTAACGGCCCTATCAAACTGCTCAATCATGAAAGCTCCGACTGCATCCACCAACGTATCCACCACTCCTTTATACAGCTCCGAGCATTTTAACAGTCCAGAGACCTCGAACGGAGCGTATGAACCGTTTCTTAGAATTTCTTTTATGGAGGTGAGGGTAGTGGTCGCGTTTTCTAGGGCAAGCTCCATGGAGACTATGGCGAGGCCTTGGAGGTTGGTGACGTGGCTGATGGGAATGGGGTCAAGGGAGGCCGAGCAGAAGCCGAAGTCGAAGGTTGGTGATAGTTCGGCACATCGATTGCAGGTCTCGTTTATTATGTTCCGGATCGGCTTCGAGGCGAAGGAATGGAGGTTGTGCCCTAGAGAAGCTGGGATGATGGAGAAGATGATGAAGTAGAAGAAGATGCAGGAAATATGCATTTTGTATGGCAAGGATTCAGAGGTTGGAAAGAGGCTAATAAGGGGTTTGATATAGAAAATGGAGTCGGACAAGATCGTAAATTATTGGTACTTCAATAATGATATTGCTTCATCCACAAGTTACCAACTTCAAAATTTTGAATTTCCATCAACCTAAACTAAAAAAACTAAATTTATTTGATAAACTCAAATAGCAAAATGTGAGACAACGTGTAATTATGTAATTTAAAATACACAAACCAACATTATCTTATACCATAGTTAGTACTGTAATTACATCCCAAACAAATGTTGTATTCAAATGTTCTATTTTTAATTAGGTTAAATACCAAGGAGCTACCTGAACTTTGAACGTTTTGTAACGAGCTACCTGAACTTTAAAATTTTAAAACGGGCTACCTCAACTTGGACGAATGTGCAAATAGCTACCTCCGTCCAATTTCTGTTGAATTTCCAACGAAATTCTGTCAACAGTTGACGGTAAATTGGATGGAGGTAGCTATTTGCACCTTCCTCCAAATTGAAGTAGTCTATTTTGAATTTTTAAAGTTCGGGTAGGTCGTTGCAAAACGTCAAAAGTTCAGGTAGCTCTTTGGTATTTAACCTTTTTTAATTGGTTAATTACAATAAGCAAGAAGAACCCTACAGAAGAGGAAGCTTCCCTTTATGCATGGCGGCTCCACTGCAGTGTACGTAATTGTTGATACTCAAACGTTCCTAAATTCAAAATCTCAAACTCCACAATAAGGATTGTATAGATGGTGTCCAACACCGACGGCAACGACGAGCGACAAGGCCGAGTTGACTCGTCCCACCAGTATTCTCAACTCAGACATAGTAGATGAAACATACAACCACGCCACACAAATCTTGTATTGTTGGTCCCAAACCCTAACAATCTGACCAGACAAGGACGGCACATTTGTGCATTGTCGGTCCAAAACGATTAGAGTTAACAAATTGCATTAACGTATTAGTTTATAGCAACATGCACATTGGCTACAAATACAACTTAGAAAATTGGTATTTAGCCCTAAAATTTGATCCACTTGTAGGATTAAATCGAGATATCGTGCATAATAATGTCGAGACCAGTTTGTACACAAAATCATAATGTGATACTCCGTCCCACATTGGATAGAAAGAACTGATTTGCAACTCATATAACCAGAGATGTACTGACAGGAATTCCTCATTTTCTAGGGTCAAATGAGGACAACGTACCAAGTCAAGCTGAGTTGGGCTAATGAGGACAGCCGATCGAGATTGGGGCATTACAAATGCTATCAAAGCTGACCCGGGACCGTGAGACTGAGTCGCCTTCCAAGGGCAAAGATTATGGAATGGGCCGCGACGAGGACGTCGCGCGCCTTTAAGGGGAAGATTACTCATAAACATTCAGACTTCCTGGAGTGGTCCGTCCAACGAGGATGGGTTTGTGATTGGTTACGGTATTGTTGTTGGTACTAAATATCACACTTACCTGCGAAGTTACGATCGAAGAGTTCTTCTCTGCTCCAGTGATTAACCGAAACTTAAAGGTCACGCGGACCGATCGTCCCACATCGAATAGAAATAAGTGATGTGGAACTCATATAAGCAGAGATATACTACTCAAGTTCATCATTAATTTCTCGTTTTATGGGCTCAATTGAGGACAACAACCTTAATCAGGCTGAGTTGGGTTAATGAGAACAGTTGCTCGGCCTTGGGAACCTCGCCAGAGTCGTGGTCGGCGTTGTCATGGCTATGGTGGCGGTCCACTTCAAATGGAAGAGGGGACTTGTAGACGCTGCCAGGCAGAGGAACCTGTTCGCCACGCGCCACCTTGTTGACATTCCTACATCTCATTGTACCGTGAGAAGCAAGGTTCGATGCAGATATGTTTACGGTCACTGTTCTCAGCCGGCCGCCGGAGTTGAAGATATTGTCGGAGACAGACGCTAGTTAATAGCGTCGGATGGTGGCTTACGCTGTCGGCATCAGCTCTTAGTTTCACTCTGGTGATGCCACGTAGCACTACGGCCGACACGTGTGTTTTTTCCGGACCTTATTCTTATGTAGCTCTTAAATGGGCTTATTGGGCCTTATAGGATCTCAGTTTTGGACTAAGTAGTTACAGACTATTGGCCCAAAATACCAAGCAATAAGCCGATATAGACTAATTCGAGAAACGTAACTTTAGGGACTCTTTTCGATAGCTCTCAAACTATAGAACTTTTCTGATAAATTGGAAAGATCAAAGGGTCTGAAATACAATCATCGATGACTAGAAAATGGAAGCGGAGTAGAGCTGAGAAGCATTTGTGTTTACGGGGATTCATTGAGGCATCATCTACCTTAGCTCCGCCGACGAAAACCTAATCCGCCACCATGCTCAGGCAAGCATCTCGGATCTTGGGCAGACCTGCCCTCCACAATCGGATGGCGATTCGGGCCTTTGCGAATGATGTTTCGGCTACGGAGGCGGGGGATTCAACCTTCATCGATTCATGGAAGAAGGTCATCCCAAACATTGAGCCGCCGAAGACTCCATCGGCCTTCATGAAACCGAGGCCTTCCACCCAGTCCACCATTCCTACCAAGATCACTGTCAATTTCGTGCTGCCCTACACCTCTGAGCTCTCAACCAAGGAGGTTCGTTCTCGGTCTTCTGATCTGCGTTTGTGCAAATTAATTGTGATTGTTCGAATTGTGATTATATTGATTTGGAAGGGAGATTATGCGACTTGTCTCTCGATCTTATTACCTCCATCAATCTGACTTAGCTGAAGTTCATTTGGCTGGTTGTTTTAGTTGATAAAAAAATGTTGATTATAACTGCACCGTCGATCAGCTAGATCTTAGAAGGGATTTCATTGTCCGAAATGGAGAGCATTCTGCGGTTGCCAAATACCCTGTCAATCCTGATTGGATTTTCCACTGCAAAAGTTTGACCTTTTGGGCTTAGATTACTCCTTAGTTTTTGGCATTCATGACTCGAACTATCATTGCTACCCTTCGGTTAGTTTTGGGCTTAGATTACTCCTTAGTTTTGAGCTTAAGATGCACTTTCTTGCTATTCATTCATCCTCATTGGCTCTACCATTTTTTTAGTTTCATCAGATACAAACATAGTTTTTAGGTAATGACCACCTTAAGAGAGGTTAAATACAAAATTTCGTAACAAATTAGGATTTGTATAAAGCTAAAACAATTTTTCTTTTGAGTTTTTAGTCAACTCTCTTTCTTATTTACTTTTCTCCATTGAATAAGTTATGATAGGAGTTTTTCTTAATGGCTTTTCTACTTAGTTAACTTGCACACACTTTCTTATATAGTTTATATCTCATGTCATCTACTATGGTGGAATCATCTGTTGTCTTATTGCAACAAGATAAATGGTGGAAGCAAAAGCTGAATTTACTTAACTGTTCCTAGGTAGTTTGTAAACTTGATTTCAGAATTTAAAAACATCATTTTGTAATGTTCTGTGCGTGAAAGTTAGATTCTTGGTCCATCCTATGTCGATTTGGAAACTACCCATTACATAGAAATTGAATAGATAGAAAGAACACAGAAGGGATCTTAACTGCGGTTGATTGAACTTAAAATAGTGACTGGATTCACAACTTGCAAGCTAAATCTCGACACTTAAATGAACCTCATATGTTAGAAATCTAATAAGGAGTTGTACCCTCCTCTTTTGATTTTTAAGGACTTGAGTTATTCTTTTCATCAATGCTGCTTTTGCTAATCTTTTGCAGGTTGATATGGTAATCATTCCCGCAACAACTGGGCAAATGGGTGTTCTTCCCGGACACGTCCCCACAATTGCTGAACTGAAGCCCGGGATTCTCTCAGTTCATGAAGGAAATGACATCACAAAGTATTTTCTGAGCAGCGGCTTCGCATTCATCCATGGCAACTCCGTTGCTGATGTAATTGCTGTTGAAGCTGTGCCAGTTGACCGCATCGACCCTGCCCTGGTCCAGAAAGGTCTTGCAGAGTTCCAACAGAAGCTAAATTCGGCCACTACTGATCTGGAGAAAGCTGAGGCTCAGATTGGTGTCGAACTACACAGCGCTCTCAACTCTGCTCTCACGGGCTAGAGCTATTGCAGTTCTTCATTGTTTTTCTCCTTTTACTTTTGGGACGCATAATAAGCAGCGAAGGATTCAGATGCTTTATTCTGTTCGTCTTGTTTTCTTGTCATGAATGTTCTGCAGAGTTGATCATGGTGTGAAATAATGTCACATTTGCATTTTATTTCAGTTTCATCTGATTTTTTCATAGTCAAATAGAAAGGCCACTACATTGCTTTCCAACCATCTCATAAGTAGTGGCATAACTTAAAGTTCAATATAAGACAAGTTTAAGACAGAATTTTCATAAGTTAATTGATGGTTGGAGAGCTTAAAATGATATCAAAAGAGTAACACTTACATATATAAGGGTATAAAATAATAAAATGATTTACAAGGGGTTCCATCAGAACTTAGAACTATAACTGTTTTTGAACTCAAACCGACCCTTTTCTTCTTCTTTGACCTCTGATGTCCAGATGGATGGTGAATACGAGTTACATACATCAACAAAAAACTTACGGGGTTCATCAGAGCAGAGCTACCCATTTTGTACTCATGTTTCTTCAGCATCAAACTGCAGGTTAACACTGGTGTAACTTCCATTACAAGATCTCTATTCAATGCTGGAAGCAAACCTGCTATTTATGTGGGAATTTCTCTGTATGTGTCTTTCTTGCTTGTTTGCCACTAATGGCGAATTTATAACCTAGAGTGTTGCATCCACGGGCACCCACCTTCAAATGCCTGGTCCAACACATCCTCCATTCTCTTTGCAAGTATTATCTGTGTTGTTTAAATGGATAAAAGTATGCCTTGAGTAAAGGTGTAGCTTGTGACACAAGAAATGGAACAGAATAGTAGACTAACAAAATACCTCCAAGTTTGAAAGTACAGCTGCAGGCACTTCTGCTAAGTCCTTGACATTCCTCTCTGGAAGTATCACCCTCTTGATTCCGTATCTATGTGCTGCCAATATCTGCAAACTCAGACATGTCATCCTCTCATCCACACCTTTTTTATATATAGCAATATACAAAATTTAGACAGTATCTTCAATTTTTGTATAAAAAAATAGAGGTGGGTGAAAGGAGTTACCTTGTCTTTGATACCACCAACAGGCAACACGAGACCTCTCAGTGTCATCTCCCCCGTCATAGCTGTATCCGCTCGAACTTTTCTTTGGATGAAGAGTGAAACCAGAGCTGTTACCAAAGTAATACCTGCTGAAGGCCCGTCTTTTGGGACGGCTCCTGCAGGGAAATGTATGTGAACATCCCGACCTTGTAGAATGTTCTTTTCCTCAGAGGAAGCAAGCTTCAGATCAGACGCTCTTGCCCTCACCTGCAATAACACATCAAAATCGTAAATCCAGTTAAAAAGAGAACCCAATTGTTTGTTCAAAGATCTAAAATTTACCCATGTCAGAGCTATTTGGGCCGACTCCTTGATGACGTCACCAAGCTGCCCGGTTAAGTGCAGTTCACCCTTTCCAACCATTGCTGTAGCTTCGATAAACTGAACTTCTCCACCAAAAGTGGTCCAAACTAATCCGACGGATACACCCGGAGTTGCAACACGGTCTGCAGCTTCCTTGTCATCAAACCTTGGGGGCTAGAGTGCAAACATAGTGAAAAATATTAGCCAACTCCATTAATTACCTCATATACTTAGTGTTAGCTACCGAATTGCAAATTGAACTTGTCACTGATGTGCTACTTGCTGGTTGTATTCTTTTACATTTGGTTAGCTAAACTCAAAGGTAAATTTAATACTTTACTGCAGTGCATTCACCAACTTCGTCAATTTTTTGTTATGTCCTTATGGAAAATCCACAATGATGGATGTGTGTCATTCATTCAGGACGCCATGTGTACATTTTCTGTCCAAGGTGAACATAAAATTGGACAAGACTAGCAAGTTGGACTTCAGCATTAGTTTAACTAGAACATAGCAGTATAGCACATCAAATTCAGCTAGCAATTTGGTACTTACCCTACTTATCATGCAATTTGAGATTGTATAGATATTAACAGGAGAAAAAAAATACTTACTCCAAGAACTTTTTCGAGCATATCTTCATCAACAACCAAAGGCGATGCAATACTGAATGTGTTTGATATTTCATGGGAATTTTCACCCATTGGGATGACTTCCATTTCCATCTCAGCTCCTTCAGCAAGTCGGTTTTCAACCAATGGTGAAGCCAACCTGTGCATGTCTCGGTTAAGTGGGACCACTTGTTCTTGCTCTGCAACTCTCACTGCAGCTGCCCTTGCAAGAGCAGCCAAGTTCCTTTCGAGGCTTCTAACACCTGCCTCTCTAGTGTACCTCTGAATTACAAGGTTCACTGTGTCCTCAGGTATTTGGAGGAACTCGTTACTCAGTCCATGCTGATCCAAGACTCGAGGGATTAAGTGTCGCATTGCTATGTTAAGCTTTTCTTCGTGTGTGTAGCCGGGAAGCTCGATGACTTCCATCCTGTCTCGGAGTGGTGGAGGTATGGGCTGGATTCTGTTTGCAGTAGCCACGAAGACAACCTTTGACAGATCGAATGGCACGTTTAAGTAGCTAAGAGTGCCATTAAGGAAATCACATCAACATCTTTTGCCCTAAAGAAACGGAAATTGCAAAAACTCAGTGTTCACCTCTAGTTAATGTGTAAGTTGCTAGTTTTTTTTTCAATGGTGCGCACATGTCAAGTCTAGTCAAGTCAGTTCCAAGAACATGGTATATATATATATAGCAGAGGTAATGATCCTAGTTGAAGGATACTGATCATTAAAGGTTTTATTCTGTTCGGGGTCGAGAACCTCCAGCAGAGCTGACGCTGGATCGCCACGGACATCAGATCCTGTCTTGTCAATCTCATCTAGCAACATGACAGGATTACAGACAGCTACTTTCTATCAAGAGAACAAAGCAATGACCTTTCAGTGTGATTCCAAGAAAAAAATTCCATTTTTAAACAATCAAAATAGGAGATCTTACCTTTAATCCATCAATGAGGCGCCCAGGCATGCTACCAATATAAGTTCTTCGATGACCCCTTATGTCGGCTTCATCTTTTACACCACCAAGAGAGATGCGGATGAATTTTCTTCCCAGAGCAGCAGCGATGGATGAAGCTAGTGATGTTTTGCCAACACCGGGTGGACCCACAAAACACAGTACAGGACCCCGTGCATCCGGCTTGAGCTGCAAGATACATATTACAGTAAGAAAGCAGCATCCTTTACCGAGCTAGGAGGGATAAGTGCCAAAACATACCTTGCGAACAGCAAGATACTCAATAATACGTTGTTTGACCTTGGTCAACCCGTAATGCTCACTGTCAAGTCGCTCTTTTGCAGTTTTTAAGTCTAACTCAAGTTCCTCACTGGCCTTTTGCCATGGAAGATCAGCAAGCAGCTCCAGGTAAACACGTGAGCTGCTGTATCCAGGTTGCTGAGGTTGCATTTTCTTAAGCCTCCTGAGATTTAGATATGAAAAGACAATAATCAGTCCCTGCATACATGAAAAGACGATAAAGACCCTAGTAGAACTGGAATTTTTAGAATTCATCTTTTCAAATATATATACCTCAACTCTCTTTGAGCGTGCTTCCAGATGTTTGCTGGCATCCCTGCGCTTTGCATTTTAGTTTCTAAGGCAGCTGCATCATCCTCATCATCGTCATTATCCCCAAGCTCTTCCTTGATTGCTCTCATCTGAATGGTTCAAATGGAAGAGGCACAAAGCAACTCAGAAAACAATGTGGCATCAGGTGAAACAGACTGGAAATAAAGGGTGCAATCTTTTCTACAGAAAAATCCATTTTTCCCTTTAAAAGATGTTTAAATCGCTCTGAAAATTTTGAGGATCTTCAATGGAATGAACAACTCCAATGATTAATACAGCTAACCTGTTGCCGTAAAAGAAATTCTTTCTGTGATTTAGATAGCTGCCCTTCAACCTTCTGTGTGATCTTCTCAGCTACACGTATCGACTGCAGCATTAAAATGTTAACAAAGCTTCATCAACCAAATAATTGAAGAGATTTTCACGTTAAAACATTTAAAGAAGAGAAGTACTTTCTTCCACCCTAAAAGATGGATCCACCCATTACTATATATACAAGATGATGTGATTTAAAAGTTTTTTAATAGAATGGATCATCATATATAGTAAAAAAATACAAGTCGAAGTGGTGGAAATTACCTGCAAGTGGCGGTCAACTAGTTCGGTAGCTTTTGATAACCTAACTTTGAGGTCAACTGAATCTAACATACATAGTTGCTCTTCAAAACTTATCTCAAAGCTGGCAACAAATATATCCGCCAGTTTGTGAAGGGGAACTGTCTCCAGAAGTACCTTTGTTCTTCCACCCGTTTTCTGTTTCTACACACAACAAGAATCTTCACATATTATAGCTTCCACTTGCATAAACTAAATGGCTCACAACATACATTCTATTGTAAATCAACAGGCAGACGTACTTGAAATATAGAACAAATCCCGAAATTAAATTCATAATACTTTCACTGATTGCTGTTTACTTCTTTTCCTAATTGCTCTAAATAAGTTCTATGATTGTATGATTTACCTGCTCAAGTACAGAAATAAGCTCCATTGCAGTAGTTTTGAAATGGCGAGACAAAGATATGAAATCTGGATCTTGCTCTACTATCTCCATCTCTGTTTCGAAATACAACATAAAAAATTAACAGCAGGTCAGAGATAGAAACTTTTATCATCCAGCAAAAACGAAAGAGTGAATCGAGGTACCCTCACATGAAAACTACACTAAAGACAGATGTTTATTGTTTGGCACTGAATATTTCATTGCTAAAATGCAGCATTAAAGAGACTAACCAGCCTTTGTCATCTCAAGAGGAGTGATTCTTGCTGTATAATAAGTTCCTCTGGTGCTCAATTCCTGGACGCTGAACCTGCACAAGCCCTCAAGTACCACCATATAAGTGACCCTTCCACTTGGCTTCTCCACACCTCTGGACAGATGCAAAGCTCGAGCAGCAACCCCCCTGATGTTGGGAATCAGATATTAGCCTTCTTAGCCCAGACACTAAGCAACTCCTGATTCAGTGATTGAAGACAACAATTACAATAAAAGAGAACCACAGTAGACTGTGCAGATGTACCTGTCATGCCAATGAATAACCTCCGACTGATTCTTTCCATCTGATTTGTGAGGGTCAACAAGAACTTTGGAGTTTCTTTCAACAGAATCAGTGCCTCCACCTAATGAAAAGAAATTAATCATGAAAGTTCATTCCTTTTAAAACTGAAGATGAAACTAGTTGAACTTTGCAAAATGAATGAAAATGACACCTTGGGCAATAACTGAGTTAACCGATGACGCCTCGGCGGAATCACGAACAGGAAGAATGCCTATTAAGCCTTTCTCTTCCTTTTGCCACAACTCCTGTTCCACCAACTTTACACTGCAAATCAACACCAATCTTTTTCGGTCAATGAATAGACAACAATTCCAACTCAGAGCTAGCTCGGCAGCTCAATTATCCTCCCCCATAGAGAGAAATCCACAGCGCAATCATGAATTCAATAATGATCTAATCCACAATCGCGATACCGCCTCAGCAGATACACAATAGCAAAAATTGAAATCAGGCATATAACATGGAATCCATAATAGAGAGAAAAACGAGAACCTGCTGGGAGAGGTGCAGCGGATGCGAATGATTGCGCCGGGCAGCAGGACCTTGTTCCTGAAAGGAAGTATCGCGAGGCGGCTCGGTAGCTCCACCGAATCAGACATGTTCGCAACCAGAGATAAGAGCAGAACTCCACAGCGAGAGAGAGAGAGAGAGAGAGAGGGAAAGATTGAAGAGGATGGAGGGGATTGCCTTTAGCTTTGTGTGTTGAGCAAGTGGTGGTTGATCAAGAGTTAACGGCGATGGCTTCTTCCCTGACCTTCCTCTCTTTTATTTCTGTTTTTCTTTCTTTTTTCTACTTCTTACTTCACTTTTTCTTTTACATTTTAAATAAATTAAAATTATCCAAAATATCTTAATTTTGACTCTTCGTAGTATAAAAAAATGTTAAAATAGAAATAAAAAAAAATACCCACACTTTAAATAAAATATGTAATTTTCACGTGTAAATATACAGCACATGTTTTTTTTTCAATCAAGCACCCAAAATTCAGTCTATGAAATACTTTTTCTGCTTCATTCTCAGTATAAATAAAAAATCATAAATAAAACACCATTGCAACAGTAACTAAATCTTAACAAAAGAAAATAACTTAAATATCATTTTACAATCACAAGGAAACAAAATAATTTAATTACTTGATTATCATTAACTAAATAAAAAACAATGAAAAAAACTATATATATATATAAACATACTGATATTGAAAATATCAATATATCTCGTGGCGAGATGTAAACCGTCGGATCTTCAGATAAGATGGACATAACGCGTTGACACGTGTAGCGGAAGTAAATGCGTGGGCTGCGTGGTGTAAAATAGCTGGGCCGCCCCCATGGCGATAGGCTGGGCCCATGTGCTGTGTGGACAGGTGTCAATAAATGATTGGTTTAATGTGTCGTGACATGATGCTGTTTTAAGTGAACGATGACCATACGCACGAGAATACGTCCAACCTGGTTTCTTTCAATGGCAGTGGATTGGATCACATCATTTCTTCTCTTAGATAAGCTAACAATCATTTATATTCTCTCATTTTTATATTATTGATTCAAAATATGGTGACAATCGTGTCGTGTCATTAACTGTGTCGAGTCTAAACATGTCTCGTATCTAAACATATAAGTCTTAAACGTGTCTCAAAACTTCAAACACAAACAAAGCACGATTATTAATCGTGTATAATCGTATAAGAGTTGTTTAGACACGAGATCTGTTAAGGTCAAACAAATATATGCTTTAAAGCATATATATACACAAATTCATATATACACAAATTTATATATATATAAAGTAAGGTATTCAAAGTTTAATATTAAAAAACAAGTGGGTATTTTAACATTTTATTATTATTATTATACTTAAATGTGTCTAAACGTGTTACATGTATACACGATACGATTAGTTAATCGTGTTTATACAAATATTTGCAGATCTGAGGTGTTTAGACACGATTATTAATTGTGTCTAAACGTATAAGATTTGTTTAGGCACGGAATCTGTTAATGTCAAACTCATATACGCTTTAAAGCAGATCGTGTCGTGTCGTTTAATCGTGTCATGTCATAAATTGTCAGCCCTAATTCAGAACATCTAGTTCAGCGATATTCGTGTAAATACATTTTTTAAATGTTTTTTTTTATAATCTAAGTAGGTATAATATGTTGACATGTACATTGCAAATTTTCATTTACAAATCAGACTTATAACAAAGTTGACTAAGACTAAATTTCACACAATTCTTATATCAGATCTTGAAAATTCAAATAAGAGAAACACCCTCAAACAAATAAAAAAAATAACGAAGATTTTCGTGTGTTTTCCTGATATTCTTAGAGAATTGCTTCATTTCATAGACATTTTTAAAGGATGAGATTGATTTTATAAATTGATATAGTAAACAAAAAAGTTATCAAATTCAGAGTATTTTTAATAAAATGTTTAAATTTTAATATAAATTACAAAATTATTTATTTTATTAGTATCTAAACACATTTTTTAATTTATTTGTTATGAATTCGAATTTATGAGTATACATATCCTTAATCAATGATTTAGTAAATAGTTTGGTAGGTTCTATGATCATTGAAGAAAAATCAATTAAAAGACAAATGAAGGTTGTATTTTTGTGCATGCAGGTCTTGGTCAAATATAATTAAGTACTGGGTCTGAATTTTACTTACACCAGGTGTATATTCGCCCAAGCACATTTCCTAGTATGACCCAGTGTTTTAGGTTACCCAAATGGGTGAACCTGGTGCATGAATAATAATACAGTGTACCATACTTCACGCAAGCTGAATGACGTAGCGGTTGGGAGTCACTGGTGCTTCGTCATCACACGTTGGGGCCGGGACCGTACTGATTAATATTTGGAAGCTTCGGATGTTGGGGACGCGTGTTTTTTATAGGTTTGTTTATGAATCGATTGGATTGTAAATTGAATTAGAATTGTTTAAGGTCAATCAGTATTATTTTGGCTCACTAAAAGAGTTGGTATGTTTAACACATGAAAATTTGGTTTGATTAAAATAGGATTAAACTTGGTTCAGACTAGTTTGGTTCTATTTTTTAAAAAGGTTAATGGTCAATGTGCTCTCTAAAGTTTGGACAAAATTTAAGAATCCTCCCTTAATGTTTAAAATTTTAAATTTTAGTCCTAATATTTGGACGAAATCAAAAATTCCCACATTCCGTCATAAGACCGTTTATTTGAGACGGTAAACTGACATGTGCCCTGCATGTGCCTTTACTTAAGTTGAAAAGACACAACTGCCCTTACTTTGACAAACTTTAGGGGGAATATTAAACAAGTTCAATACATTAAGGGGGATAGTTAATCCACCTGAGAAATTTCAAGAACATCGAATCTTCATTGCAGAACCAAAAACCAATTTTATACAGCAACATTACATACTTCATAACGTACTTCTTACATGATTCATTACAAATACACTATACCAATCGAATATCAACCGATCGAACTACCAAAGGCAAACGCCCATCTAACTCATCATTAATCCGAGTACTACCATGGTTAACTAGAGAGAGGGAGAGATGGGGAAGGATGGTGGCAGGAGAAGGACGGGAGACGAACAATTTTTACGGAAGGATATGTTCTACGGAAGGGAGAATAATAATTTATACGGAAGGAAGAGAGCGAGAGATGGGGAAGGATATGTTCTACGGAAGTTCAATTTATGGGCGAAAGCTTGAAGTTCTGTGGAGGACATTTTTGTCCATTTAATATTTAAAAAAAGTCACGTGATCTGCACATGATGACATTCATGTCAGTGTTAAACGGAAATTGGACGGAATTGAGAGATTTTTGATTTCGTCCAAACATTAGGACTAAAATTTAAAATTTTAAACATTAAGGGGGATTCTTAAATTTTGTCCAAACTTTAGGGGACACATTGACCATTAACCCTTTTAAGAAAGAATCAATACTTAGTTTCGGTTCAAACAAACATAAATTCGGTTCGGTTTAAAAACAGTACCAACTCAATAAATAGATGTCATTGAATATTGAACTATGCATAATACACAAACGAAATACTCCTTTGTACTATTTAATCAATTAGATCAGATCAGTTTGTTTTATTTTGGTCGGTTCACAAATTGTATGGGTTTAAGTTAATCCGATTTGATTTAAAAGTTTAATATAAACTAGTACAAAAAATGAATTGATTCAAACTGGATTAAATTCACTATTTTGAACTGACTTACTTTAACCTGAAAAACTAGTTAAGTTTTGAAACTAGTTCGGTCGAACCTGTTCAAACCATACCAAATTTGGTACAGATTGTCCGATCCGGGTATTTTAGCAAGCCTACTTTTTTATACCCTCATCATTATTGATTATACAAATTAATTGATTGGACTTTTTCTTCTTCTTAAAGTTCGGGTTTGAGATTAGTTGGGCTCCATATGAGCCCGCCCGATTAAATTTATTTACACTATATTAATATAGTTTGTTTTTTTAACTAATTCCATTTAAAACATATTCACATAGAACTTACAACGGAAATTACTTAAATTAAGTCATATTTACACGAAATTAATAGAGTCGGACGCACAATCGGTTATTAAACACAAAGACAGGGACATCGTCCTTAATTTGGGCCAACAAACTCACCTCTGATTTGTGTCGGTTGGCAGCATGATTTATGTGAATATAAATTTGTACAATTCACCAATAATGCTTACAAAATCAAGTAGTGTAAAAGTAAGTTCAAAATCACCAATATATTACAGTAACATTTACCATGGTTTTTACTTGTTACCCGACCACGCATGTCCTTTTTCGTAGAAAAACAAACGAACCCTATCCATTTAGGTTTAGCTAGCTAAGCAAAATCCTTTTAAGTCTGCAAAAATACAAAAATTTTACGTGACAGAAGGACAGAAATAGAGGCCTGCTTGGTTCGAAGATAGCTACAAACCCTAACATGTGCCCACATTTACAAATACAATTGAATTGACACTATGGGTGAAAGAGAGTCGGAATTATTATATTTTACAGTGATTTTTTATACCATAACTTCACTAAATAAACAAGACAAATAAAATCTGTATGTGGTAGAAAGAATTTTAACTTTTTTTTATAGCATTTATAATGATTTTAATTGAGATTTTGAGAGACAATAAAACAAGCCCCACACTTGGCTTCTTCTTTTCTTTTTTTTTCGGGGTGTCCTATTGGAGCTTCCATTAGGAGGGCAATCCTCTTGATATATTTTTTCGTGATTAGCATGTAAATGGTAAGATGTTGATCATGAATATCTTTCTATTTTTAGTGTTCAAATCCGAAACTTTAATTAAGGGGTGAAGTTCAACACTTATTTTAATGTTGCTTCCTTTGTCCCTAAGTGAGGTTCCCTTTTCTCACTGCAATTTCATAATCAAAATGAATGACTAAAACCCTATTTTCATCCAAAATTTATGTCCCAACCAACCCCAAAAGAGAAGTTTTCACCAAAATATACATCATTTAATAAATATACACCAAAATGTTATCGAGTGGAAAACAATTATGAATCTATACCTACCCGCGAATGGGAGTCGCTGGTCTAATTTTTTTTCCAGTCAGTTCCACCTGCGACTCCACTAGCGGGTGGAACTGACTGGAAAAAAAATACTCGCGAATAGGAGTCGTGTGTAGGTATAGATTCATATTTGTTTTACACCCGAGACCATTTTAATATATATTTATTAAATGAGGTATATTTGGGTGAAATTTTTCCCCAACACCATCTTCTCTGACACGACAAATCATTATCTATGTGTGTTGGATTTTATATACAAAACATGCAATCGATTAAGGCACAACATAATACATAATTAAGTTACCTCCTTGAACGATTGCCATGGCGGAAGCAGAAACGGATCTGTATGAGGTTGGGATCATGGTGTGCCAGACGGGAGCACGCCACGGTTTAACGGGCAATGACCTATAATACCACAGCTACTGACCTCTGTCTAAAATGTAGGGCGGCTAATATTGATCTCAACTATCATAGAGAAAAATTCAAACATCAACACTTAAATGAGTGTCCTATCTATATGGGTTAAGAATTAAAGTTAAGACAAAAAAAAAAAAAAAGTAAATCTTTACTCCTTAATAATCTCTTGTCCCTTGTTATGGATAATGTTGATGCATTATGTGTTTGGAGAGGTTGCATTATTTGGTTAGTGCATATATCACGAGTCCATTACGGATGTTTATGATTAATTTTTTGATGAGTTTGGCAAATGAGAGAATAGACATGCATGTTTGATAGTGCATTGGGTGTGAAGAAAGGTATTTGCATGGTAGGGTAGGATGATAAGTATAGTTGGGTGTGGGTGGGTGGACTTTGGAAGGGATATATATATATATGAATAGGGGAATAAGAATAAGCATATATATTTGCTATTTGATTCAAATATTTTGTATATTTTTTCTAAATTTAAATTCTAAAAATATCATAAAGTTTCGAAGGATACAATTT
Organism: Chamaenerion angustifolium; assembly: GCA_946814005.1. NCBI lineage: Eukaryota > Viridiplantae > Streptophyta > Magnoliopsida > Myrtales > Onagraceae > Chamaenerion > Chamaenerion angustifolium. The sequence continues at coordinate 37,167,428 of OX328270.1, forward strand.
GTGAACTCCAAAAAACAGTCCTTTAATATAATTAAACTACCAAAAGAAAGAAACCCTAGCTTGTAATACACACGATGGTTAATTATAAGGATCCAAAAGCATGAAGATGGGAGGTTGATTGCTTGATACATTATATAAATACTTATTTTGTCCATATATATATATCACCTTACTTTACAAAATATATATTTTTTTTTTTAAATAACACTCAGTAATAATGTTATTTAGAAAGAAAAAAATATCCAGGGTTCACAAATTTGGGAACACTTTCTGAAAGTTTAGGGTTTCAAGAAAGTGGATGGTTTATTATTATGATGATAATTAAAGTAAATTATATATTAAGGAAGAACAGTTTAAAAGAATTAAACATATACCCGATGAATTGCCTTGACTATTTGCCCACTCGGTTTTGCATTGACTCAATGAACCATTTCCATACTTCTACTCTTTGCTTTCAATATATATATATATATTATTCCTAACTTTAAAAAAGAAAAAATAATTAACTTTACATATTCTGCCAAAAAAAGCATATAATTTTATGTAAAATATAATATTTATCGGTATTAACTATTTATATATGAAAAATAGAACACAACATTGGATAGCTTTGAATGACACCAAACCCAATATAGTTTTTATTTTTGCTAAAAATATATATTAATTAATGGTTCCCACCACACACTTGTCTAGCAAGCACCAAGGTGCAAGTATATGCCCATTAAATACATTATTCCGTTTATTATTATTATTCAATCAATAGTACTTATTAATTGTCTACAAATTAATATCATCTATCAAAAACGACAACTATTTTTTTTCTATATATCATGAATTTTGAACACATAATATTCAAACATCCAAGGCATGATCATGAAGCCAATTATATTCTCTAATCTTATAATTAATAAAAAATTATGAGAATAATATTGATAAGAAATTCTCTAAGGTAATATAACCCCTCCCCTCCCTCCCCTCTCCCATTTTTTTAATTTTTAAAAATGACTGACTAGAGAATAATAGTGTTATAACTTAAGATCAAATAGTTAGTCCAAAATGGTGGAGGAGAAATCAATAAACTCTTATTTTTGGGAGTTAGTTTTTCTAGAAAGACACGACAATTCATTAAGATTCGACCATTTTTTGTTGAATTTAGAGTACGATAATGTCATTATTGTTGTGTTTTGATGGGACCAAAGTCAGTCCATCTCCCTTTTCTTAGACTTTTGTCTACCTCTACTTGTTTTCCTTTAGAGTGACTTTGGCTTCTCCTTCTCTCTTTTCTCATCACATGAGTATATGTTTAAATAGTTATCTCTATCTAATTAATGTTAGTTGAAAATTCGATAGAAATTTATTAAAAATTCGTCATAAATTGGACGGAGATAGCTATTTGCAACTTCGTTCAAGTTAAAGTAACCTTATTTTGAATTTTTAAAGTTCGTGTAGCTCATTGCAAAACGTTCAAAGTTCAGGTAGTTTCTTGGTATTTAACCCTTGAATATAAGATATGTTAGATAACTTATAATTTGATAAAGGTTAATTACTTAAAATTATCCAAACTTTGACAATTTTATTGCTTTTTATAATTTTTTATACTTGAAAATTTTATTTAAAAAATTATCACGTATGACGTTCATGTTAATATTTCTCTAGGTTGTGTAAAATTACCATTACATTCACTATTGAACTGTTTTTACGTTTCAAACATAATAAAGAAGGATAACTCAATTATTATTATTAATATTTTCTATATACATTTTTTAAAACTATATTTATCGATTGAGATAACTTTTTGAATGCTCATACATATCAACTATCAATAAATTATGATAAAACGTACCCTACCAAGTTAATTAGGACAAACAATAGAAAAGGTGAAAGCTTTCCGGTTAATTAAAGCTAACAAAACTTTCTTGGATTAGGGAAATAATTAAGTCTCTCTTAATTAGGGATAATTAATATAAATTTATACATAATTATCATTGTTCCTACTCTGCTGACCAATAATCAATACACATGTATATGAATATATTAGAATTAGGCATTTTTTTTTCATTTAGAACATGTAACTGTGATTTTTTTAATTAATATGTCAATCACAATTTAATTATGTTATAATACTATTTGTTTATTAATTTTTGAATAATTATACACTAACGCTATAAAATGCGACAAATAACGATATCGCATGATAACTTTAAATGTATGGGTCGATTGCCTTTAAAATAAAACCCTAGCCTTCCTAATTGTCCTATTATCTAGCAAAACTTATGGCCACTAATTAACACTCATAAATTGATGACCATTATTTGGCCAAAAAAAAAATTGATGACCATTAACCCACAATTATTTTCCTTTTAATTAAATGTTTTCTAGCAACCCAATTGGTTGAAAAGGTTGGTCCAAATAATTACCATACATAACATTTACTTAGTTTTCATAATTATTCAAAAGGGTTAATCAATTATCTTATAATTAAAGTCAACATTTCGACCATAAAAATAAATTAAAGTCAACATATGGAATTTGGGGTCAATAATTTGATTTTGTAAACCCTAACTTGAGGGAGGGATTTGCCCACCCGTGAAGATAATTATTCTTTGATATTAATATATACTATTATATATCATTTAAGTTAGGTTTCAGAGATTGACTTTTTATACCCAATAAATTATATACTAAAATAGTCCTACAATTTAATCTAGAATATATAAAATTAACATTCCAAAAGCATGCAGTAGCAGCTTATATCAATAATTTATTTTTGTATTATTAAAAGTTTAATCAAAATAAGCAAAGTGCAAATACATTCATAGTTCGTAAATATACGAACATATATATATATATATTTCATGAACGTTGTATATCTATTTAGTAAAAAAGAATGAATATAGTAAAAAAATGACAATCTAATAAAAAATTTCGAAATATTTTCTTTTTGACTTTCTACAAAAATGAATTGTCTATAGATAATTAGATATAATATTATTAAAGGCTTATATAAAAAAATTATCAAACTTTAAAAAAAGTTATTAATTTTTTGTTATTTTTTCTACCTAAATCTCCATTAATTCGTTAAAAATAAATAGCAAATAGCACATGTATCGCAAGTGATAATTTTTTAAAATTAATAAAATATCGTAAATACCCTTCCGTGCAAAATATGCCTTAGATACTTTAAAGGCATATTTTGCACGGAAGGGTGTCTGGATGTGGAAAGTCAGTTGGAAGGGGTACCGCAATTAATAGATGCAAGAACAAATGACAGATTGACAAGACAAATAAGTCGGGAAGAGGTCAAAAAGGCGGTATTCCAATTGGGGGGTGAAAAAGCCCCGGGACCAGACGGCTATCCAGGGCTTTTCTATCATCGCTTCTGGGAGATACTTGGGGATGATGTGCTCCATACGGTAAATTCTTTCCTAGAAACTAGTACGTTATCTCCTAGTTTATGCTATACTGACATCGTTTTAATTCCTAAAGTTCCCAACCCGATTAACCCTATGCAATTTAGGCCTATTAGCTTGTGCAATTTTAGCTACAAAATTATATCTAAAGTACTTGCTAATAGATTAAAGAGTGTCCTACCTAATATCATAACCCCTTTCCAAAGCGCATTTGTCTCTGGCAGGTTCATCCATGACAATATTCTTATCGCACACGAGGTGTTCCACCACATGAGAACAAACACGAGAGCAAATAGAGAGGAGTGCGCGGTCAAGCTGGACATGAACAAAGCTTACGACAGAGTGGAATGGAGGTTCGTGATAGAAACGATGAAGAGGTTAGGGTTCTCACAGGTGTGGTGTAACTGGATTGAGGAATGCATGACCAAGGTCCAGTATAGTGTAGTGGTGAATGGAGAAAACACGACTAGGTTCAGACCAACGAGAGGATTAAGGCAAGGTGATCCTCTATCGCCATACTTGTTCATTTTAATAGCTGACGTACTATCCAGGCAGATGTGCAGAGCAGTTGACCAAGGCCGAATAGAGGGAATTAAAATGAAGAGAACGTGTCCGGGCATACATCATCTGCTATTTGCAGACGACTCGATATTCTTCATCCGGGCAGATGATAGGAATGCAAAGGAGCTCAAATTGATCTTAGAAGGATACGGGAAGGCATCTGGTCAGAGTGTTAACTTGAGTAAGTCATGCATACAGTTTGGAGCTACAGTACAAGAAGGAAACAAGGAGGCAGTTCGAAGGGCCTTAGGAATCAGAGAGGTCATGGATGCGGGTAACTATTTGGGCATCCCAACAACATGGGGGAGGTCCAAGAAGGCGGCACTTAACTACATCAAGGACCGCATCCTAAAGAAGATTCATGGATGGAAATCTGTATTCCTAAACAGGGCCGGAAAGGAGGTACTTGTCAAGGCAGTTGTAACAGCTATTCCAATTTATCTGATGACGCTATTTAAGCTTCCAAAAACGTGGTGTGACGAAATAGCCAAGATGATTGCACGGTTTTGGTGGAACGGGAAAACGGATAGGAGAAGTATGCATTGGGTAAGTTGGAAGAAGATGTCCCTACCAAAACACCTTGGGGGCATAGGATTCAGAGATCTTTGGGAGTTTAACAACGCCATGCTTACTAAGACAGCTGCTCGACTCCAAAACAACCCGAGATCGCTATGGGCACAGGTGATTAAAGGGTTGTACTACCCAAATGGAGACCTAAAGGGAGCCAAGAAAGGAGCACGACCGTCTTGGGCTTGGAGTAGCATAATCCAGGGTAGGGACGTGATGATCAGGTTCGGCAGGTGGCAAGTTGGCAATGGTAAATCAATTCGGGTATTCAAGGACAATTGGATACCCGGGATTGATCATGGAGAAGTCGGCATAGGGGAGATGGAGGACCCGAGACTCTCGATGAAGGTGAACCAATTGATAATTGGGGAGCCAAAGAGATGGGACTTGAGGCCGGTTGTGGACATTATCTCGGAGAGGACAAAGCAAGCAATTGAGGCGATCCATATACGATCAAGGGAGGTGGAGGATAGATGGGTTTGGCCTTATGATAGAGGAGGCGAGGTCCGACCGAGACAAGTTTACCGAAAACTAAAAGAGGTGGCGCAAGAAGAATCGAGCCAAGAGTTAGGTGATGGGAGCCGACCCGAGCCGAAGTGGGAGGGGATCTGGAATAGCATTGCCATCCCCAAGGTAAGAGCGTTTTTGTGGCAAGCAGGTCATCGAGCCATACCGGTCCAAACGGTACTAGAGCGACGAGGGATAAATGTCACGAGACGATGCCCATTTTGCACGTGCGAGGAGGACGAGGTGCATGCATTGATGGAGTGTCATTGGGCAAGGCAGGTGTGGCAGGCCGAGCTGAACCTGACATGGTCGTGGACAGAAGGGAGAGACCGAACCAAATGGATCGAGGCAATTCAAAGTTTGGCCGAGGGAACGGGTGACGAAGGGAAACGGCGACAACTAGGAGCGGAAAACATGGTATGGCAGATATGGAAAGAGAGATGCCGTGCAATACACGATGGTGATGAGCCAAGGCCGGAGAAGGTGAGGCAAGCGGCTAGAGACCTTACAAACGAGTGTTGGACCGTGTGGATCGGAAACAGAACAGGGGCGGTTCCCAGGCAAAGACGCCAAGAGGAATCATGGAAGAGACCGAGAGTACAAGAGGTCAAAATAAATTGTGACGGAGCCTGGGAATCGACAACAGGCAAAGGAGGCACGGGAGTTATAGCACGGGATTGGCAAGGAAGAGTAATGGCCGGAAGAAACTCCAAAGGACGCGGAACCAATGCGGTAACAATGGAAGCCAAGGCGATCCTCCAGGCGGTAGAATTAGCACTTTCATGTAATTGGTGTAATGTGATTATTGAGTCGGATGCACAGGTATTAATTCAGAGCCTACAAAGGTCGGACAAGGTGCGGGAGTGGACCTCACAACACATCATAGATGATATCCTTGATTTAGCCAAAAGGATCCCGAGGGTACAATGGAGTCATGTCCGGAGGAAAGCGAACCGATGCGCGAATTGGGTCGCTAGGAAGTCGAGACAGGGGATGTGTCCAGACAATTGGGCGGTTGTACATCCACCTCCTTTATTTACATTATGTATGTTGGACATTGAGAACTCGGGTTTGGAATTCTAGTGAATGAAGGAAGTATTTTATGGTAAAAAAAAAAAAAAAAAAAAGATGTAATACACTTTTGTGAAGATCTAAGGACTAAGGGTATTCAATCATTTTTTAATATGAAAAATTCAACACCTGCGATTTATATTATAATATCCGTCCAATTTTAGTGATTAATATACGATTTTATTCTTCCTAAGGATGACTTTTAATAAAATGTTGAAAATTTACGTAACTTTTTAGTATTTATAACCCTATTATTAAACTTCAAAATCTCCTTAAATAGTTCCCATTATTAAATATATGTATTTGCAGTAAATAAAAAAATATGTGTATATATCTCTATCTATATAATATATATAAATATAATAGAACGTTACAAAAATTATATATCTGTCAAATTTTAAATACCAATCCAATTCAAAAGGCACCATAAAGAAACTCCCCCACAAGAAAAAGCCATCGATTCTTCTTCCATAACCCTCCCTGCAACAAGCAAACCCTTCATTCATTCATTCAACAACAATCTCCATTATAAGCAAAGAAATCCATCACCAACAACAGGGTTCTTTCCCTTCCTTCATCCCTGTCCCGTCTTCTTCTTCTTCTTCTTCTTCTTCTTCTTCTTCTTGTTTCTGCACCTTCATATCAATGGCGGTTCAAGCTCAATACCCTTCCAACTTCCTTCTTCTCAGTAACAGGTTTTTGCCTCGACCATCATGAAAACAAGAAGAAATTATGGGTTGTGCATTTTAGTTACTTTGTTTAGTTTTTTGCAGTAACGTTCATGAAGTTCGTAATTATTCATCAAATCCAGAAGGTTTTTTCGAACAAACCCATATGTTACTCAACAATGGAGGTCAGTTACAGATTCAACCGTTTCTATTTATAAGATGTATATGAAGTTAATAACTTAACCGTTCTCTATTTTATTTTCATGAAAGTTTATGCGAATTCGCACAAGAGAGGTAGAGAAGATGAAGGAATCAATGGCGGTTTCAACCAGACAATCGGATCATCACCGTCGCCGGTGAATGTTTTGTCACTGCAGACGCCGCCGCAGATAACAGAACTCTGTCGGCTCGGAAACCCGCAACCCAGTAGTAATTTGGTGTCGACCGGTCTCAGACTATCGTCTTCCGACCAAAAGCGAGCCGGAGTTTTCGATCAACCGCCATCGATGTTTCCTCTGCTGTCGGACGGTTTAACTCTTCATGACAAGCAATGTACGGAAGAGATTGAGCAGTTTCTTCGTGTCCAGGTTCGAATTACTCTTTTCTCTCCTCCATGAACGACGAAGAAACAGAGACACCGCACATTATCAGTTTTTTCTTAGAAAATAATTATTTTTGCATTTAAACAATTTGATAAAGGAATATTTTTTTAAAATAAATTGTTAACTAATTATATATATATATAATTAAGGTCGATTTGTAAATTTCGTCTAATTTATGGTAAACTACACCAAACTTACATTCGTTTTTTTTTTAATTGTTAAATGAATTTTTACTAACTGAATTTTAAAAATATTTATCATTTTTAGTTTATTTAAAAAAAATTGCTAAATAATTTACATAAAATTACAAGTAGTATGTTAGTACGATCTAATTTATTATAAAATACAGAATAAACTTATATTTTGTTTATTATCTTACTCTATTATTTCTTTTATAAATTGGTAATTGAATTGTTGATACATTTTTAATTTACTACCTGAATTTTATGTAAATTTTACGTATTACTAACTGAACTTCGTAAAAATTTACAATTTATTAGTTAAATTTAACGAAATGGCAATATGTACATGTTTCTTTTCTATTACCAACTAACAATAAATTCGATTTAGTTAACAAATGGTAGTTTTAGGTATAAAAAATTAACAATTAAAAAAAAATCAAATTTCCAAAAAAATTAGGACAAAATATGTATAAAAAAAATCGAAGGCTTATTTTTATTATCAGTTTAGGAAAAAGAGAAAAAAAAATGAAAATTCGTTATGGTTCTATTTTAGGGAGAGCTCTTGAGGCGGACATTAGCAGAGAGAAGGGAAAGACACTACCATGCGCTGCTTAGTGTAGCAGAGTACAAATTGAGGGAGATGGAAGCAGAAGCCGAGAAGGGGAGGAGTCGACATGCCGAGCTGAGAGCCCGAGCAACCCAACTAGGCGCTGAGGCTCAAATATGGCAGGCTCGAGCCCGAGCACAGGAGTCCACAGCCGCATCGTTGCGCGCCCATCTACAACAAGCATTGACTGTCGGAGGGGATCGAGTTACCATATCGGTAGTGCAAGCCGCTGACGATGCAGAATCCATGTATATTGATCCAGGACGAGCTGAAGCTGGTTCAGCTGAGCCGAGCTGCAAGCGGTGTAGGAAGCGGGACGCAAGAGTGCTGCTATTGCCATGTCGACATCTAAGCTTATGTACAGAGTGCGACAATGCGACACGAAATTGTCCGATCTGCTTTTGTGCGAAAAGCTCCAGTGTTGAGGTTTTTCTGTCATGATTTAATTTATAGAAATTACAAAAAATAAAATAAAATTGTTCTATAATTTATTTATTTTCTCTTCTTCATTAATAGAAATAATTTTTTTCTATCTAAATTTAATTGAATTTTGGATTATGTAACTTTATCTTGAATGGTTAAGTAGTTTGTTTATTAACTGTTATGGATAATTAATGTTATATTATGTTATAGATTGGTGGGTATGATGAATCGTTTAATATATTCTTATTTTAATATTTTATCATGATTTAAATATACATATTTATTGACTTAAGTTAAAATTTAGTGTGGCTAAAAGCATATAATTTAAGGAGAATTTAATTAAATCGACTTCGCACGAAATAACCACATATTTTTCTCTTATAATTTAGTGAATTTAATTGAAGACCAATAAAAATCTAAACTCAGGCCCATTAAAAGCCCATTTATTCATTAGGAAAATGATCTTTGCTAATAGAAATGCAATTACGTGCTCCAATGCTATATTTATGATGAAAATGAACCAAGATAGAACCAGCTTGAACCAATAGGGTCCTTTTGGGTTCTTACGGTCCGAGACATTTATACCAATTGGTGGCACTACACCAAACAGTCAAAAAGAAGCATGAAATCAGGGTTAGCCCTGCCCGGACATCATCGGTCAGGTTACTGGGCAAGGGAACAAAAACCTCGGAGGGAGCGCTGAGGTGATGAAGTCACCACCTCGGTGGCCTCTATAAGACCAATCAACTTCCTCCACGTCAGCAAATCCGCATGGAGGAACCATCACCTATGTATTTGCTTTTGCTCACAGCAACACGCCACGTGGGACCTTCGAAGCGACAAGAGAAAGGGTAATGTGACGTCAGGGAGCAGAAAACCGTAGAGATAGAGAGAGTAGTGGGGCCAGCCGTACACGATCTTTCGAGCATCCAGACTTACTCGCGTATTCGCGCGTCACGATGCAAGCAAAGGTAAAAGCAACCTTCAGTCCATACATAAAGAAAATCGGGTCAATAGGGGTTAGGTGGGGTGTTAAGAAATAACATGGATAGTTATGAAGGAAATTACTTGGTTCGTCAAATAATTTTGCTGCAGTATAGAGAATGTTGCATAATTCGAGATGAACTTTTGTTGACAAAACATCTTAGAATAAAGTTAATTTACTTGGAAACGGATGTTTTACTTACCATAAAATTATATCTGAAACCAGTATTTCAAATTTAAAATGAATGTGCATTATTGCGGATTGCATGAAACTAATGCTGCAGTTCGAAATGATGAAGTTCAGACATATTTTCGTGAAGCGAATGCGGTCGCAGACATAAAATGACGATTGACCAAAGTCAAGTGTTTGTTGTTCATGAAACTCCTTCAAAACAAATCAGTAACGCCCTTCGAAATGACTCTATTGAGTTTATATATTTAAGAACGGTAAAAATTAGTTAATTTATTTGCAATTTGGATTTGGGTGTGAAATTTTTTCGTCATCCGTCTTTATTTAGTTCCTTAATTACTGGAAAAAAAACACTCATCCAATACATACAAAGATTCGGGGTAATTTAAAAATTCTCATCCTTTACTTTTTTGTAATTTCATTTTACCCATAAGTTAGCTAAACTTTTCACTGAGCCCAAAAGTCACCAACCACTCTTCACCCTATACATTCAACATTTTTTTTTGTTCATCAACTAAAACGGTATAATATTTTAACTTTACCATATTTGACTTTAAATTAGAGGTATGTAAAGTTCTTTTTAAACAATTATTAAAGTCCCCTATGGCTTTCTTTTATATATATAATATAATATATATTATAAAATATATTTCTTGAGGAAGAGGCTTTATTATCATTCAGGTTTTTCACTTTTTCTTATTTATGTTAAATAATATAATAAAATAAAAAGATTCTATCTATACACGTCCAAGTTCCCCATAATATTAATTAGTTTCCAACAAAGAATGGATCAGGAAATTAGAAGCAATATAATCAGTCAATTGGAAATGGCTCGAAAAGAAATTAAAAATGTTGCAAGTTGTGTGAGGTCGTTGAGGAGGTTCACGCGCAGTCAACGACGCGTGGGGACCAACTTTAACCTTTTGCTTTTCCTAGCTTTATTCTAAAATTTAGAATGTTGACGTTATGACATTTAGTGACTCAGTGCGCGAGTAGACCCACGTAGGCAACATTACGCGAGTGATTGAAAATATCTCCGCTCCTTTAATGTTCCATTTGTACCCTCTTTTGAAGCAGAAACTACTGAAACACCATTCCCATAACGTTAATATTTAAGAAACTACTGACAAAAGACTGTTTCTATGATAATATTTTTTTGAATTTGGAAACAATATTATTAAACTATATGTATTATATACATTTAAATAAATAATATATTTATATATGATCAAAAATTTAATAAGTAGAATTTATTAAGTTATTCCCTTGAAGATTTCTTCCTTAATGCAGAAGAAATTTTCCAATCTTAACTTAGGCTCAATATATAATTATATATTACGTATATACACAACATATATATATGTTTGTATTAAACGCAATGGCGGTGTAGAGGGGTATTCTCGTCTTTCTATCGGTCGTCTATTTATTTAGTTCATGGGTCTCTCCAATCTCTTTACAGCCCTCCCAACCAACTGACCTTCTCTTTCCTCCTCCCAACCAACTGACCTTCTTCTTCTTCCTCCTCCTTTCTATTGCTCACTCTCTCAACAATCACAGAAGTTTCAGTCTACCATGGACGGCGCAGCTCCGATGAGAACCCACAACGCCTTGACCAACGGCTATGCGTCCAGGTCGGCGTTGAGATTCTACGATGCTCGTTTCGAGGGCCACGGATCTCACTTTCTGGAGTCGTGCTTCCTCTGCAACAGGCGGCTCGCGAAGAACAGCGACATATTCATGTACAAAGGAGACGTGCCATTCTGCACCGAAGCTTGCAGACAAAAACAAATGGAGTCTGACGTGGCGAAAGAGAAGAGGAGAAACCTGTCCTCCATGAAAGCTCTGAGGAGGAAGGAGCAGGAGGAATCTGTGTCACCTTCAACGACGCAGGAGTATTCGTTGCGGCCAGGCACCGTCGTTGCAGCTTAGAACATATATATTTAGTATACGCATGGTTATGGAAGAATGGAGAAGATAACTATACGTAGATTACCTCTGCTGGGTCTTAACTTTTTCGCAATCTCGATTTCATAACTTGTGAGTTTTTTTGTTTTTTTTGTGATGGTGATATCTCTGTAACGGAGACCTTGCTACTGTACTCTGTCTCTGTTTGTTGAAGGAGGGAGAGGGCTAAATTGTAGTAAGGAAAAAGTTTCAGGGAGGTGAAAGGAATTTAGATCTTTGTAAGGATCTTTATGCATTCTTTTTCATTTTTGGTAAATGGATATTTATATATTGAAACTTTTTGTTGCCAAAAATGCTATTTTGCTAAAGAAGTGAAGTCAGGGACTCGACTAAGAATCTTAAACTTAGGCATAGTCAAAATTTTGGGGTAAATATAAGTTTTAGAGGATTAACTAAAAATAATAAATTATATTCCTTAAGTAGAATTTAAATTTGCTTTAAATACTTTTAATTTAAATTAATATTTTTGAATTTTCAATTATATTAACAAAAGTTTCAACTTGCTCCTCGCAATTTTTTTAGTAATACTTAGTCACCCCAAACTTCTCATTCGAGTCTAGAACATAAACGTCAATCCAACCACCTCAGTCTCTTAATGATATATTTTTCTCTTAACCAAAATTTAAATTTGTGCGCTCTATGGCAGGTTTGGTGTTAGGGTCAACAATTTTTTACACGGCACGATTAAACGATTTGGTGTATATAGGTTTAACCTTAACCTTACTTGGATGGAGCATATTGGGCTTTCGTATTGTTATATGGGCTTCTAAATGGTCTCTATCCTTTTGGGCCTTTATCTTTCTCCTCACAATGTAGAGTTTGAACCCGATCCGATTCAAGGTCTATATTGCACGAACTTACGTTGAAATGAAAAGAGATAATTAGGTCTCGATATGATTGAGATATAGTACGGATATGACAAATAACATAATTGTATTTTTAAATTACATACCATGATCATTACTGGTACAATTTTTAATACCATAATCATATTCATAATCGTGGTTATTAACCACGATTTTAACCTTATAACCATATTTATTACCACATGTGAAGTGTAATAGAATATTATGAATGTTATATAAATAAATACATAAATTTATGTCACAAACAAGAAAAATATTCAACATTAGCACCATTCAAACTTAACACTACTATCATTTAACATTAACATAATTCAATTACATTTTATGATGAAATTATGGATTCCTGAAATGTAAAAATGAAAATCATACATCTATTATTAGTATTTACTAATATATTAATATTAAGTCATTATTATATTTACATAATAAACATGGTTATAATCATAAGTCCATAAGTATGACTAAAATACCATAAGCATTATAGGTAGAAAATTCATCACCACAACATAATGGTACGGTTAACCGTATAAAAAATGACAGTTATAACCATTGTTTTTTGTTTTTCACCGCACCATTGTCGGTCATATAAATAATTATTCTCTCAATTTTAAACATTATGTAATTAGTTTCAATTTAGAATTTTAAAGATTAATATTTACTTCCATTAAAAAAAATAGATTAATTATTTACCCCTATTTTAATTCTTACCCCATTAAAATAATTTTCTCACTTCGTGGGTATAATAAATAAATATCTAATGTTTTTCTTCATTCATTTGAAAAATATCTCAACAGATCCCACTAAATGGGAAGGAAGGAGTGTAGATATTTCGTTCCTTCTCTTCTTCTTCTTTTTTTTTTTTTTTTTTTTCTAGACATCATGCCATCATGGGTTGACGACAAGGTCGGTCGGTCCATGCTTCCTTCGACTTTATTGTGTATACCGACACGAATCTATGTTATTTGAAACAACAGATTCACTCATAACAAATTAATGTATGTGTTTTCCACTAAATCTATTCAAATAAATACTAAATAGTGAATTATATTTACCCCCACATTTACTAAATTAGAAGCGATTCATTAACTTTGACTTTTGGAATTAACAAATATAATCTTTTTTAATTATATATTCATTATATTTATGTGCAACACCTTTCCTACTTAACTATAACCAAAATCATACAAAAAATGGTTACAAAAAATGATATAACGGTTAAGAGGTGATTCTCAAGTTGGTTGGCTTCAATTCGGAATCACAATTCAAATTCTCTGGAAAAAAAAAGATTACGAATTGGACCTAATAGGTCGGACTTTTAATCCTAGGTTGTTGGTGACGTTGACGTGGTTAGTGTATGCGCTGATTTCCTAATAAAAGTTTGATTATCGTGGGACGAAAGCCCGAACATCACGTAGTGGAGTGAATTTCATCACCACTACCAACTCATTCATTTTATTGGAAAAAAAGCACTAACCAAAACATTTCATTTCATTATATACCCTATCAAATATCATGTTACCGACGTCATTCTGATCATACCCCAAAACGTGTGTCGAGATCGATTTGTTTGAACTCTATGTGAAAAGACGTACGTACTAGGACCACCACAAAGAAAAATCAATAGAATTACGATATTTGCATACTAAATGAGTTCACACTTGAGATGAGGACTTGCTCGGCTCATCTAATATAACCATACATAAATATATGTTTCCAAAACAACAGTCACAGGAAACGAATCTAAGGTATATGCGTTAGACGAAAAATACGTGATGTCTCATATCTAATTAATTAGGTTCGAAATAATGAGAAGGTCTTAACCAAATTTTCAATAAATTCAATGTCTTGGCCGTTAAGTGTTGAGACTAGTGTCATCAGGATCGATCGGAAACCGGACCTATGTCCGGTTTGGTTCAGCTAAAAGAACGGATTGCTGATTGCATAGCAACAGTGTTTGAATTGGGTTGGACCGACCGATTTTACCAAAACCGGTTGCCTTCCAATTCGTTTTTTGGGATGATTTTTAATAGAGCAATATGTTTTTCCGGTTTAAACCCGAATGATTTTCAGTTATTAGGTTTTCAGTTGATTAGATCAATCACCGGGTATTTTAACAGTTGACTGATTTGAAACTTAGATTAAGTTTTGTAAGTTCTTCATTTCTCTTTGTGGGAAATTCACAAACAATAGTTACAGAATAAGATAACATGGAATCTATATCTCATAGATTTCTCTATGCAGCCATGAAAGTGAGTTAACTACTCTATTTTGTATTTTCAATTTTTTTAAACTTATGAACAGGGAACTGCAGATTGAACTGGGTCCGCCCGAGTTGGACCGACTGAACAGGGAACCAGACCTCTCACCAGTTCGATGGTCGGTCCGGTTCTGATAACACTGGTTGAGACTATAAGGTTTAATATAGCCACCACAAGAAGATGAAATGGGAGGGTTAAGCATAACACAGTATGGCACAATTAAGCATGTACTTGTATTAGTAAGATATATGAGAATTAACAACATTTTTGTAGAGTAAGATACACAATAGACAATAAACCTCATTGTTGAGTATGTTTTTTAAGGAATACCATTAATGCCTATAATTTGTGATTGCAGAAAACTGGTACTGAAATTCAAGAGACTTAATATCAAACATGCTTTCCGGGAAGCAAATGGAATGGCAGACCATCTAGTCAAAACAATGGTCATTGAGGAAGACAATTTCATAATACTATCGTAGCCAACAACTGGGGTCGTGCTATTCTTAGGGCGGATGTTTTGGGAGCTACAAAGAAAATAATTTATATAACCTAGCTTTTAGTTTTTTTGTATGATACAACTATTTATAATTACCCCCCAATAAAGCATGACACGGTAACAACTCACGATTTAGAATAATTCGGAAGGCTGAAGGACGACATATCCAAATCTATCACGACCGACATATAGAATTTGTTCCAAAGAAAATCAATCGACGTGCTCTAATGAGCCTAGATGGAGAGAAACATTAATTTGTTGTCACTATGAACAATATAATTATGGGTATTAACAACGAGCTAATGCATATTTTAATCAATTAAGTTTCGAAAAATAGATCCCACACAGATCAATATCGTATCCAAAGTCTATGAATATTAGCTTAAGTAGAGAACTTTTTTTTTTTTTTGGCCAACACGAGTAGAGAACTTATAATGATAAATTATGTATCTTGTTTAATAAATTTAGCAAAAATTGATTTCTTAAAGGCCGCCCAGATTGAATACTACTGATAGGGTTGACGGGTTGCCTATAATTCTGTTTAGGAATATTGTTTAAAGGGCATTTGAAAAAAATTATATAATAACATAATCTGAATGGGTGACAATTCGTGTGTCATGTCTACTCGTGTCGTGTCATTAATCGTGTCGTATATAAACGGATGTCGTGTGTGTAAACAGATAAATACTAAACGTGTGTCGTGTTTAAACAGATCATACGCGGAACATATGTTAAGACACAATTAATTTTTTGAATAAATAAAAAATTAATATATACACGAGACAAAATGTGTCACATGACAATAAATGACACAAAAGAAATAATACAATATGAAATTCATAAATTCTATGATTTAATTTCATAATCAAGTTTTAAAATCATAAGTGATTAAAAAATAAATCAAAATATTAGTTAAATATACTTAATCGTGTATTTACATGTTAGATGTATGAGTGACAAAATATGACGCAACCTGTGGGTGACCCGCCTACGGGTCGTGTCTGGGTCAGGTTTTTTGACCTATGGGTCATTTTGACCAAACCCGTAGATGACCTGTGATATCACAGATCAGGTTTGGGTATGAAGGTTTGATCCACGTGTCAACCCGTGACAAGTGACATTTTTATATTATATTAAAATAACAGTTTAATTTTTTTTTTTGTATGCGCGGGTCGAATGAGTTAGACTAACCCGTGGGTCATAGGAGTCCAAGTCCACAACCCTTTTATTTCTGACGGGTCATTCCAAACTAGAGATCCGAACTAGAAATCCGATACAATAAATGGATGCGTTTGAGCCACGTGAACGTTTTTATGTCCTGAAAAAAAGTCACCAATAGTGTTCTTATCCTCAACAAACCAATACCAAGAGAAACCACACGATATTTCCATCAAAAATACATTGCACTACGAATAGACAATACAGAAACAGATGAAATTACGTGAGGTCGGCAGCTAGGGTTTCTCGTAGCGAAGCAAAGCCACACCCGTTTCTTATCGCATTAGTATAGAGATATAGTTGAAATTGTACACCATATACAGGAAAATTATGACTACCTAGACTTATCGTAACGCGTCATAGATGAAAATTAAAAAAAAAAATAGATAAAAAAAACATTATGCAACTCGAGGTCGCATAAAAATATCTTGTAGTGAAAACACATTAAGGTTAGACAATTTAGGGGTGTAAATATAAGAAGAAGGAAAACGACCTATTCTTCTATTACGTGTTATATATATTGATATTTTATTTTTGATTTTTTTTTTGTATTTGTTTTCTCTACTTTTTGCCCTAAGTAGATCCCACCATCTCTGTGGTTTATCTTAAAGAAGATTTTTATAAATCAGCAGCAAACTCATCATCTTCATTTATCATTCATCTCCTTCATTCCCTAACTACTCTTCTTCTTCTTCTTCTTCTCTGCAACTCCATTTCTCTCTGAAAATCTTGAAACTCCATCAAACCCTAGCAACCATGCCTCTAACCCTACGTTCATCCACTTCATTCATCACCAAAACGCCCTTTAAGACTGGAAACGACACCGTCTTGTTAACACCGACTACCCTCTTCTTCTCCAAGATCACCCCATCATCATCTGTTTCTGTTTCTGCTTCTGCTTCTTCTTCATGGTCTACGCAGAAGACCGAGAAGCTCCACACGATTTCGGTTCCTCACAGAAGAAACAGCGATGACAAGAACAACGCAAAGGTTCCAGTTTACGTGATGCTTCCCCTCGACACGATGACCCTGGGAGGGAGCCTGCACAAGCCCAAGGCCATGAACGTGAGTCTAATGGCGCTGAAGAACGCAGGAGTGGAAGGAGTGATGGTGGATGCGTGGTGGGGTCTCGTCGAGAAGGATGGCCCGATGAAGTATAACTGGGAAGGGTATGCGGAGCTGGTGCAGATGGTGGCTAAGCATGGGTTGAAGCTTCAGGCCGTCATGTCGTTTCATCAGTGCGGCGGCAACGTGGGAGATTCTTGCAGGTACGTTGTTGAATTATTATATATATATTATTCAACTGCTATATATAATATATATATCTTCTTCACCCTTAACCCTAATTCAAACCTGTTGATTTTTTTAATTAATTTCCCTCAGTATTCCTCTGCCTCCATGGGTGCTCGAAGAAATCAGCCAGAACACGGACCTCGTCTACACCGACAGGTCCGGCCGGAGAAACCCCGAGTACATCTCCCTCGGCTGTGACTCACTGCCCGTGCTTCGGGGAAGAACTCCGATTCAAGTCTACACTGATTTCATGAGAAGTTTTAGGGAGAGATTTACCGATTACCTGGGCAGTGTTATCGCGGTAATTAAATCTCCATAATCAAATAAATATCCTAGTCAACATAACCATAAGATTATAGTGCTTAGGTAATTACCAAAAATAAATATCTAATTAAAAACGGTATATAATTACTGATTTTTCATAATTTACATTAATGCAGGAGGTTCAAGTCGGGATGGGACCATGTGGGGAACTTCGATACCCAGCTTACCCGGAAAGCAATGGAACATGGAGGTTTCCTGGAATTGGAGAATTTCAATGCTACGACAAGGTAGATAATTCAATCTTAAAAAATAAAATATATTTTTGAGTTTGAATAATTAAAAAATTTAATTAACTAAATATACTTTTTTATCGTAGAAAAAATAAATATTATCCTTAGTAATTTACGTTTTTACCCTACATGTTTACTATCAATAACACGATCAATCATTTGCAACCTGCAGTACATGAGGGCTTCACTCCAAGCCTCGGCCGAGGCTGCCGGAAATAAGGAATGGGGAATAGCCGGACCCCACGATTCCGGCCACTACAATCAGTACCCTGAAGAAACCGGTTTCTTCAAAAGAGAAGGAACATGGAACTCCGAATACGGCCAGTTCTTCCTCGACTGGTACTCTGAGAAGTTATTGGATCACGGCGACAAGATCCTATCCGCTGCAGACGCAACGTTTCAAGGAACAGGGACGAAACTGTCCGGGAAAGTCGCCGGAATCCACTGGCACTACAAGACGAGATCCCATGCAGCCGAACTAACTGCAGGATACTACAATACGCGACACCACGACGGGTACTTATCGATTGCGAAGATGATGAAGAGGTACGAGGTTGTGCTTAATTTCACGTGCATGGAGATGAAGGACGGTGAGCAGCCCGACCATGCAGAGTGTTCACCGGAAGGGTTGGTCAAGCAGGTGAAGATGGCGGCTAAACTGGTCGGAATAGAACTCGCCGGAGAAAACGCATTGGAGAGGTACGATGCAGGTTCGTATGAACAGGTTATGGCGACGAGCCGATCTGATTCTGGCAACGGGTTGAGCGCGTTCACGTTCTTGAGGTTGAATAGGAGGTTGTTCGAAGGGGATAACTGGAGGAATTTGGTGGATTTCGTGAGGAACATGTCGGAAGGTGGAAGAAAGCCGCAGCTGTCGGAGGAGGACTGTGGGAGGTCGGATTTGATCTATGTTGGACTTGTTGAGGTCAAGGCTGGAGACAACAAGGAGGCTGCCCTTATTGTGTAGAGACAGACAGGAAAGACAGTTAAGTAGTGTTTGGTTGATGGTTATGTGATGATAAACAATATACATGCAGATGTTTTGGCATGTAAAAGCTAGCCATTGGTTGTTTTTTATTGGCCAATATGTAAAGGCATTGCTAAATTATTTGGAGAGGAGAAATTATTAGTTACTCTTGTTTTGAATAGAAAATTGTATGTATTAAATTTGTATTTTTATGGTCATTTAGACTCCCTTTTTATACTACTACGTACTTAATCTCTTTTGATTACTCACCTAACTCTAACAACTTTATTCTATTTAACTCCTAACACCAATATTCTAACAACTATTTACATTTAATTATATTGCTATTGATGACAACTCTCAAATTATAAATAATTAATTTGTTGTTTTAAATCCGTTATAGAGTTAATTATAAAAAAATAAACTGAATTTTAACGAAAAAACAAAACAGCAAACTGATTTTTTTTTATAAACAACAAACCAAACTTTTGAATTGAGCAATCAACAAACCTATCTCAAATTTTTATTATATTTGAACGGATTTTTAATTTCAATGTTTAAGAGAGTTATTAAGTCAACATTAATTAAAGTATTCTAAGGAAATATTATTAACTGTTCAAAAATAATGAAAATTTGAGGTAGGTTTGTTGTTTGCTCAATTTTAAAAATTTAGTTTGTTGTATGTATAAAAAGAAGTTTGATTTTTTTTTTTCTCAGTCGTTTTTTTTTTTTATAATTAACTCTAGTTATATATAGGGAATAGAGAGTTGTAATATATATATATACAGAGAGAGATTTATGTTTCGGTCTAATTCTAACTCTAATCCGATTAGGTTTCCACATATCCTTATCTGGAGTTCAATTTAGATTCAATTGGTCAAATATAATATTAAGAAGATAAAAAATGCAGCTTTTGGGTTATTTCCCGTTGTGGGTACCCGATATGGGTTTGTACTATAATTTTGGGTCGAACCTGAACGTGATAGGCGATTTGTTGAGTCACAACCCATCTGGATTAAAAATATCGGGGTCGAGCCACACCAAAATAACAAACACATAATACAACTTGGTTTCATCCTAAAATCAATTGGTGATAGGAGAAGATAGCATTGTTGTATATATGATACCTAAATTTTCTTAATCCCACATATGTGGGATTTCATGGTTGTGACTTCAACATTCCTCTGCCACCATGAAAGCTCTAAGACACGACACCGACATTTTTTATCCAGACGGATTGAGACTCAACAAATCTCATCTCACGTTCAGACCTGACCCGAAACTATAATACAAACCCACATCGGGTATCGGGTATCCACACAGGGAAATAACCCAACACCAAACGAAATTTTCTTCAAGGTGGTGACTTCAACATCTTTTGAAAGAAAAAAAAAACTTAATTATCTGATCAAATAATGCAATCTCATCTTCACTTATATATACGCTACACTCTAGATAGTTATGTAGTATACACTCACTCTTATTTACCTCTATTTTACCCGACAAGAACATCGAACCACAACCTCGGACCTACCAAGAACGACCGAACGACCAGGACCCACAGAACCGAACCAGCAGGACCCGGAGAAACCCACAACCTACCACAGTGGAGCTAGCCAAATCCTAGTAACTTCTAGGACTCGGTTTATTAGTTCTACCCGACCCGACATCTGCAGTTCCAGACGAGGATGCTTCTTCGGAATCCCGAATCGCTTCCTTTAACACCGACACGATCTGACTCATCGTGGGTCGGTCTTTCTGGTTCTTGACGAGGCAACACTCTGCCAGCTTGGCGACATTCCTAGCAGACGCAAGGGAGTATTGGTTCCGAAGCCGCGGGTCAATTATCATGGAGAATGTCCTGCCGTCGGGTGGGAAACCTTTAACCCAGTCTAGAAGCTTTTGCTCTTTGGCGGGTCGGTTTCTCTCCACGGCACGCCGACCTGTAATGAGCTCGTACAGAACGATCCCGAATGTCCATATATCGCTTTGGATCGTGAGGTGGCCAGTCTCGACGTATTCGGGAGCAGCGTAGCCGTATGTTCCAATGATCTGAGAAAATCACAAAACAGATTATTACTAACAAACAGACTTCACTACTCACTGTTCTTGAATCTGAATCTCAATTTTCTATTACCCGAGTTGTGACATGAGATTTGTCATCGCTCGGTCCTTCCCTCGCAAGCCCGAAATCAGATAGCTTCGCCTTGAAGTTCTCGTCCAACAGCACATTGGACGATTTGAAATCGCGAAATATCACCTTTTGAAAAGATCCAGAAAAGTTAACAATATACCAAGAAACGGCAGTGCACTACCTGCTAAAATCTGGTGTATGTTTTTTAGGAATAGCAATTGTTAAGGATGTTTTTTTTTGCAGAAACAGAAACTACCTTCGGTTCCATTTCCTCGTGCAGATACGCGAGACCCTGGGCTGCCCCAAGAATAATGTCTAGCCTTGTCTTCCAAGTAATGAGGGGCGAAGCTCGGCTGAAAAGGTGATCGTCCAAGCTTCGATTGGCCATGTACTCGTAGACCAATAGGAGTTGGACTCCTCTTTCGCTCTGGAAGGAGCAGTAACCTAAGAGCTTCACTAAGTTTGGGTGATCGACGATGCTGAGTAACTGAACTTCTGATAGCCACTCTTTTTGACCCTGCATCAATAAAAAATAATATAGAATGATTATTGGTTGGAAATCTGTCGGAAAACAACATTAATCTTTCATGATAATCAACTACACCACAACGAGATACTATCTGTTGGGTATCAGTCCGCATATACTCGGTTAACCCGATTAAAAACCGACCCGACTCGAAGAAATTGACGAGGCCGCCTTTGCGCCTAGGGATGGCGCCCCCCAACCACGGATACATAATCCATTTATTATTTATCGCCGCCATCATCTTATAACACGCCACTGACACTGCAGGTCAAACCCTGGACGCCACCACGAAGAGGCGCGCCAAAATACGCGCTATAGAGGCGTGTCATAGAGGTGCGCCACTTGAAGTCAACCTTCCTTTAAGAATCTTTCCTACGGCATAAACACAGCACAAGGTTCCAGGCCAGACAGAAGGTAATGGGGTACGCAGACAGGAGGGATAAAGACCAGGAAACATGGGACACAAAAGCACTAGGCGTGGGATAGAGACACATGGCACAAGGACAATATGCACAAGACACCAGACAGCAGGACTCAATGTATAATCATGGTCACTTAAACAGGACACCTGTGATGGCCATGGTCAAGATTAACTTTGCTCAGGTTAGAGGCGACACCTGTGACATGGTCAAGATTAACTTTGCCCACGTTAGGGTTAAGGGTTATAAATACCTCACTTATCTTCATTCTAAAACTAACGTAACATAGCACACCTTGACTTGTACTTTCTATGCTCATATAAACGATCATCGGAGGAGGGAAAACAACGGGAACTCCCGAACTTTCCTTCTATGCAGATTATCGGAGCAGCAATTAGACCGACCTTTCCTTCTATGCAGGTTATCAGTGCAGCAAGGAGACCGACCCGGATACTCCGAATATAGTTATGCCAAAAAACATGATCCAACACTATCTTATTTTAAGGGCTCTAATGCATAATTCAATGCCCCTTCAGATTCATGATTCCGTTCTCAAATCTTCCAAATAATAAGAAACCAATACAAATTTGTATGTTAAAGTGATGAGATTTCCACTTGGAAAATTGAGAATTATATACAAACAATAGGTACTATTTTGGGCTATACACTTTGCAGGATAGGACTTATAGGAGAGATGGAAAATGAGAAATTACCTGCAAGCTCTTGCTGTTGAGTTTTTTAATGGCGACCACAAGAGGACGACTTCTTGCTTTCCCCCCAATAGGTTTCACAGTCCCTTTGTAGACGCTGCCGAACCCTCCTTCGCCGACCTTCAGCTGGCGACTGAACCCGTTCGTGGCCTCTGCGAGCTCCTCGTACGAGAATACTCTCAAAGTGTGCTCTTTTTCCTTGTACAGCTCCGGTATGCTTCTCGGAGTCGACGGCATCGAGCTCAGCGATTTCGTTGTCCGATTTGCCGACCCAGATCGGGTTCCAGACTCCAGCTCCGGCGCTGATTCGGCTCGCTGCTTCGATTTCGACCTGCTTTTGAAGGAGAAGCAGTTCATGCTTGAGCCGCAGCAAGAAGACGTCACGATTCCAGATCAAACTGCAAACTTAAATTTTGTCGATCGAAGGTTTGAATATTTGGAAGGAGACCCAGATGAGAAATGGTGTTCAACAGAAAATTTCAAGTGAGAGAGATGTGAAAGAAATAGGAGAAGCGAAGATAGCAGACAGCCAGATCGAGGAATAGGTGTGAAAATCTTGACTAGACGATTCGAAAGTCAAGAAGACAATTGTTTCATTTCCTATTTGTGTTGTGTTCTGGCTATTTATATATTTATTCAATTTTTTATTACGACGAAAATTCCACGTCAACAACGAGGAATTCATTTTCCAATGGACAGACAGACAGACAGGCTCTGACGATGAGGGCACAGTTTACACGGCATCTCGGAGAATTCGACGTGGAGTTAATTTGATTAAATCTAATCCACCGAAGACAGGGACCTCACTGAAAAAAAACACGACGTATTTGAATTTGTTAGGTGCTCTTGTCGTTTTTTATTTATCCTGCTGTTATTTTTCATTATACGTAATAATAAAATAATAGAATATAGATTTTTCACGTGTGTATATATTATAAACGTGTGAGAAATAATTACCATAGAGTAATTTAATTGGAAATGCTACTTTGAATACTATTTCAGACACAATATAAATAATAAACAAATTGAGCCTGGGACAAAAGATTCGATTGTTCTTAGTTTTATGTTTTTTTTTTTAATTTCTTACCCAATAATAATGCGCGTAGATGAACATAAAATAATCAATTTGCTTGAAAAACGAGGAAAATAATAACTTAAAATAATAAACTGGCCCACTTATTTGCAAAAGAATAATGTGGTATATATTGATATAATTCATAAGTTGGAAAAAAGTTGGTGATGGAGATGTCGACGCCATCCACAGTGCCTCGGCACCAGCCTTCATTCACGCCATGAGTAGACCGAGCTCGGACGTCATCCAGCTGAATTGTGATGGAGCGTGAAATGCGACGTCCAAGCTCGGTGGATTAGGAGTAATTGCGCGGGATAGTTCGGGGCTGATTCGGGGAGGTTTCCATGCGGTCAAACGGGTCTCCTCGGCCGAAGAGACCGAGACGGAAGCCGTGCTCGGTGCGGTTCGGCTTGCAGTTAGTCTCGGCTGGTCCAAGATCATCATTGAGTCGGATGCACTTAATGTCATTAATCACCTCCTTTTGAGGGATTTTTAGGGGTGAACTTGGGCGGTCCGGGCCGGTTTTTTAGGCAAGACCGAGCCCGAGCCCGAAATTTCGGTCTTCACCTTTGGAGAACCGAGACCGAGACCAAGACCGACTTCGATATAAAAAGCCCGCCCGAGTCGGTCTTGCTTGACTCGGGCCGGTCTCGGTCCATTACCGAAATTTTCAATCCAAATTAAAAAAAAAAAAAAAATGTCCGAATTTTCACCAAATTTAGAACATACAAACACAATAAATCAAGTATCAAACATACAATCCAAACACACATTATAAATATAGAACATACAATCCAAACACACATGGAGACTTTGTGAGTTGTTGTATACTACTATACTTGTATAGTATATATAGTATTATGTATTAGGTTTTTAGGCAACTCGGGCCGGTCCGGTCCTAATCGGGAATTTCGGGAAAAATCCCGAACCCGAGCCCAATCCCTACTTTAGAGGAAAAAACCCGCTCGGTCTCGGTCCTAGTCGGTCTCGGTCTTAGTCGGGCCGGTCTCGGTCCAACCAGTATTTTTTGCTCACCCCTAGGGATTTTGCATGACGGGTAAATCTCATTTTGTCAAACGCGGTCTCTCTATCGGCCTCGATGGAGTCGATCGTGTGGGAGTATATCCCCAGATTCGCAAACGCTTGTGCGGACTAGATAGCTAGACATGCTTTGTTAGGGTTGTGTCCTCAGGATTGAGTGTCATCACCACCAATCCCTCTTCTTAGGCTTATTTTTGCGGATAACATATTGTACTCGAACTCTTCTTCAATTGTTGAAATGATATAGTCGTGATTATTGGCCAAAAACAAATAATATAATTCATATGGTGATTTGAAGATTTTTTTTTTTGGCCAAATGGTGATTTGAAGATGACATGTTATGGTTATGCTGATTTGGTGAAGCAGTCACGATGATGTAAACTCAACAAAAAATAAAAATAAAAAATTTACTCTTCGTAGCGTGAAAAATTTGTCTACGTATACAATATAAACAAGAACAAATGTGCAAATAACTACTTCAACTTTGACACATAGGACAAATCGCTACCTCGGGTAGCTATTTGGTAATTAACCATATATATATCACGGTTCATCATACATTGAGCCGTGATAATTATTCTGACACTTCATATTACAACTCAATTAATGAGCCGTTAAAAATAATTTTTCAACAATTATTTGTGAACTCTCCGGTAGTGTATCAATATATATATTGAAAGGAAAAATCATTTCAACCGTCATTTAAGTTTGCTCTATATGATTAAAAATGATCATTTATATTTTTTAGTGTAATTAAATGGGTATTTACATTTCACAATGTGACTTTTTATTAAACATTAAATTATTTAGTCACTTATGTTTGATTTTTGTTTGCCAACTCATTTATGATTTATTAAATATTGTTAATCACTTATGTTAGATAAATATGATTAAAGGATAATTTTATCATTTTTCTTTATGTTCATGTTCTTCATCATTTTCAAGTTTTTCCTCAATTCGAACAACAAATTTATTTCAGAACGCAAAAATCTTAAATTTTTGGATTATGAAATCTCAAAATTTGTGGGTTTCGAAACCAGAAATCTTAGATTTTGGATTTCATAATTCAATTTTTGGCATTGAATTTTAGTTATTAAAGAAGATAGAGATTAAAGAAATTACATAAAGAAGAATGACATTTTTTTCATATATATTTACCATTCAATCACATTATGAAATATTCAATCACATTATGAAATATAAGTGATTATTCAACTCAAGTTTCAACTATTCACTCGCATATGTCAATATAAGTAAAAATTACATAAAGAAGAATGACATTTTTTTCATATATATTTACCATTCAATCACATTATGAAATATTCAATCACATTATGAAATATAAGTGATTATTCAACTCAAGTTTCAACTATTCACTCGCATATGTCAATATAAGTAACTCTTGAGATAATAAATTATATTTTTTTAATGAAACTTTATGCATTTTATAAATATATTAACCGTTATTGTAAGTAAGGAATTAATTATGCATAGCATCCCAAAAGGAAAAAAAAAAAATCATTTTTTTCAAGTCAACTTCACCCCTTAACCAACATACACTTGGTCCAACGGTATCGCCCTTGCTTGGATGCAAAATGTTGGAAATCTATTCTCAGCATGTACCAAGATTATTAATTGGATGACAAAAAAAAAAAAAAATAAATAAACTTTCACCCCTTACTAGTTACCAAGACTTGTTAATTGATGATAATGATTGGCCGCCTAAACTAATTTCACTAAAGTTGATATTTCTATATATTTTTTTTTCCGTAAGGACGAAGGGAATAAAAATGATTCGTTAAGAAAACACGGCTTTGACAATCGTTCATTGACTGGGTTGACCTGATTGGACCTCCAATTTGGTCAATAATCAGTAATCATCTCAAGAGTCAAGAACATGAACACGACCGAGCTCAAAACAATAGGCCGAAACTTATAGGCCGAAACTTATAGGCCGAAACTGATAGGCCTGTTAGAGCCCAATATGAATGTATTATCCACCAATGAACCTGGACACATGCATGTACCGGATACGAACGTGTCTTCATTCTAGAGGGAATAATAATTCGGTAGGAAGGGAATAAAAAATGGGAATAATTTACCACGATAGGAAGGGTCTTTTGGTAAAATCACTCTACACTCCCGCCTCTTTATACATAGAAGCTGATTCATTCTCTTCCACATACCATCACCGACAGCACAGTCCACAGCGAAAAACAAGCTTTATTGCCGGGAAACATCTCCGATGGCAGAGAAGACCAAGATTCTGATCATCGGCGGCACTGGTTACATCGGCAAGTTCATCGTTGAAGCCAGTGCAAAGAGCGGACACCCAACCTTCGCTTTGGTCAGAGAATCTACCCTTTCCAATCCCGACAAGGCCAAGATCGTCGAGGGTTTTAAGAGCTCCGGCGTCATCATCGTTCCCGTGAGTGTTTCCGGCGAAACCATTGATTTTGCATGTTCTTTAAGAAAAAAGTTATCTATCTTTGCCTTTTGTGGCCATTTTCGAATCCTTTTTGATCTCTTCAGATGATTGATGTTCTCTGGTTCTATTTCTATATAGGGAGATCTATTCGACCACGCTGGATTGGTGTCGGCTATAAAGAAGGTCGATGTAGTGATTTCTGCGGTTGGTACGAGACAAATAGCCGACCAGGACAAGATTGTTGGTGCAATCAAAGAGGCCGGAAATATTAAGGTAATACTAAATAGGAATCACGTCGTTTATGTGGTGAAAAATTCACGTGAAAGGTAATTCACACAAGTAAAGCTAATCACATATACAACTAGATGAAAAGGTTATATATAGCTGTAAAATAACGAAGTGTTGATTGTACTAACCCCATACTTTCCGACAAGAGGAAAATTCGTATTTATATAATACTCTATCATTCTAAATATGAATTTTACACAACTTACCGAAAATATAGGTATACGGCCCAAATAGTAAAAATATGATCCAACCTGATCGATTTCAACCTTAATTAGTGCTCTCAAAGGATTGAAATGTATAATAAGAATGTTTGGAGAAATTGTAACAGTATGAAATTTCCATTTTGATATCTTAAGATGTCTTTAAGAGTATGCTGGTCGTCTTCACTCACAAGTTCAGATTTTTGATAAAGTTGGTTAAGGCGTACGTCAAAAGTCTTACATAGTATCAGAGCGCGCGGATTCAAATCCTGACGACACCGAAAAAATTGATACACTCCCATATTAAAGGATAATGTCAGGTACTAAGCCCATGGGTAAACCGATGTTCATAAACATCAATTTAAGGGAGGATGTTAAGATGTCTTTAAAAGTATATCGGTCGTCTTCACTAACAAGTTCGGACTTTTGAGACAGTTAAGGCGTACGTCTTAAGTCTCACATGGTATCAGATAAACCGATGTTCATAAATATCAGTTTAAGAGAGAATCTTAAGATGATTTAAGAGTATACCGGTCGCCTTCACTCACAAATTCGGACTTTTGAGACAGTTGGTTAAGGCGTACGTCTTAAATCTCACATGATATACTCATGAACTCATTCTTGTTTGTGTTGTATATAGAGGTTCTTGCCTTCCGAGTTTGGCAATGATGTCGATCGAGTTAATGCTGTCGAACCCGCAAAGAGCTCATTTGCCACAAAGGCTAACATCCGTCGCTTGATCGAGGCTGAAGGAATCCCGTACACATATGTATCCTCAAACGGCTTCGCCGGTTACTTCCTACCAACATTATCTCAACCCGGAGCCACGAGCCCCCCAAGAGACAAAGTTGTCATCTTAGGAGACGGAAATGCGAAAGGTGACTTCAGTTTATTCATTTCTTTAGTCGATGATAAAAGTAAAACCCTAGTTTCCAAAACCCTAATTTTATATCTATTGTATGTGCAGCCATATTTAACAAGGAAACTGACATTGGAACTTATACTATACGAACGGTGGATGATCCTCGAACCCTAAACAAGGTCGTCTACATCAAGCCGGCCAGCAATATCTACTCGTTTAACGATCTCGTGTCTTTGTGGGAGAAGAAGATCGGCAAAACCCTAGAGAGAATCTACGTCGACGAGGACCAAGTTCTTAAGAATATTCAAGGTGAGAGTTGAGATGACTTGGGTCACAAGTTATTGGCAGTAACCGATACGCTGTCGGTTAAATTCTAATTCATTTTATTTCTATTTCTGGTAAATTATGCAGAATCTCCGGTGCCGGCCAACATTATACTGTCGATCTCTCATTCTATCTTTGTGAAGGGAGACCAGACCAACTTTGCAGTCGAGCCGTCGTTCGGGGTGGAGGCGACGGAGCTCTACCCGGATGTTAAGTACACAACGGTTGATGAGTACCTCGACCAATTTGTGTAGATTGTGAAATGAAACAGTTAATGTTTTACTACTTGTTATATGTCTGATGATGAATCTAGAATGAATTATGGCTTGTCAATGAACCTTTTTATTTTCTATTCGTGTTTGCTCATCTGGCGATGTGGTCTTGATTGTTGTCATATCATTATATGAAAAATAAATTTTGTTTAATGTTAATTTGGATATTAATTGCTTTATCCTGTGTTTTTTAATTGTTGTTGTATTTTGATAATTTATAATTTTTGGCATGGTTAAATGGTTACTTACTTATCAGTGACTGTTTGGTTTTCAAAGTTTGTGCTGTTTAAATGTTTGACAATATTATTTTTTAATTAAAATTACTAATTTTATTATATGATAATATTTAAGCATACTGAAAATGTCATTCTTTTAAATTTTTTTCTTCACACTTCTTTTTTTCTAAAACTATATCAGTTTGTATGGGAAGAGAAAGACAACAGAGAAAAAAACGTGAAAAATAAAGAAAAGAATGACATTTTCGATAAATCAAATTTTAATATTAGCACGTGAAATACTAATAGTGAAAAGTACAAGTTAGCGATTTAAACAATAAAATAATATTGTCAAGCATAATTAATTAAATGGTTAAATATCAAGGAGTTGCCTAAACTTTGGACGTTTTGTAACGAACTACCCGAACTTTAAAAAATCAAAACAGGCTACCTCAACTTTGGCGAAGGTGCAACGAGCTACCTCCATCCAAATTACCGTCAACAGTTGACAGAAATTTGTCGAAAATTCGTTGAAAATTCGTCAGAAAATGGACGAAGGTAACTCGTTGAACCTTCGTCCAAAGTTTTGATATTTAACCCTTAATTAAATATGATAAGTTTGAATTAAAAATATATAATATTGTTTACGTAAGTGATAAATAAGTAAATAATTATATTTTAAATACGAGATAATTGCAATGTATTATAAAACTATTATTATTAATCTTAAAATTGACTGGTCCAAGAAATCTAATAACCCTCCAAAAATTAAATAGTTATTCTTTCAATAATTAAGTAGCCAACATATATAGTGACAGACACTATATAGCTAGCTAACAGTCAGCAGCTCGTCAGAACCTGCTAAATCTCTAACCTCTTCATTAGGTTTGTCGCCGGAAAACATACCTCCGATGGCCAAGAATAGCAAACTATTGATCGTTGACGCGCCGGAAAGTTCATCGTGGAAACAACTGCAAAACGTGTACAACTACCATGCCCGGTTGTGGTAGGTAATAAAACGTGAATAATCTACCATGATGTGGGAAGGGTGTTTTGGTCAAATCACCTACACTCACGCCTCTTTATATATACAAGCGGATTCATTCTCTTCTAGGAAACCTCTTATCACAACCGAAAACAAGGTTTCTTGCCGGAAAATATCTCCGATGGCAGAGAAGACCAAGATCCTGATCATCGGCAGCACTGGTCGCATCGGCAAGTTCATCGTGGAAGCCAGTGCGAAGAGCGGACACCCGACCTTCGCTTTGGTTAGAGAGTCCACCCTTTCCAATCCCGACAAGGCCAAGATCGTCGAAGGTTTTAAGAGCTCCGGCGTCATCATTGTTCTGGTGAGTGTTTTCCGGCGAAACCATTGATTTTGACTATTTTTTTTTGTGTGTGGTCATTTTCGAATCGTGTGATCTCTTCAGATGATTGATGTTCTATTTCTATATATAAGGGAGATCTATCCGATCACGCTGGATTGGTGTCGGCCATTAAGAAGGTCGATGTAGTGATTTCTGCGGTTGGTAGGATACAAGTAGCCGACCAAGACAAGCTCGTTGCTGCAATCAAAGAGGCCGGAAACATTAAGGTAGTGCTAAATATGAATCAATGACGGGTTTTAGGTACATTGAATTTGAAGTTGGAAGGAAATGTGAAAAATTAAGTCAAATTACAGATATCACATTTAAATATTTGTAACACTAAGACAAAGTAAATGTACCAATTTTCAACAATAAAATAAAGTATATATATTAATGTTAGAAACATTTTCATATTTCGTCCAAAACTGACACTTCAGAAGACGACTCAACACTTTGGAAATCTCATATACATATTTATAAAAACATGATTTCTCATATCACTTATGTGTGTTGTATATAGAGGTTCTTGCCTTCCGAGTTTGGCAATGATATCTATCAGGATAACGCTGTCGAACCCGCAAAGAGCATATTTGATGCAAAGGCTAACATCCGTCGCTTGATTGAGGCTGAAGGAATCCCGTATACATATGTATCCTCGAACGGGGTTCGCGGGTTGCTTCCTACCAACATTGGCTCAACCCGGAGCCACGAGCCCACCAAGAGACAAAGTTGTCATCATAGGAGACGGAAATGTGAAAGGTACCCCCCAAGACGGACAAAGTTGTGAATCCATACACATATTTGTTTATTTAATTTTTTAAATGAGTTCTTCTTTTACCGACGGTCTTTACCGTCGGCAAATATGTTTTTACCAACGCAAACTAATTCGTCGGAAAAAAGGTCGTTGCCGACAAAAACTATTTCGTCGGTATATTTGTTTTTGCCGACCAAATATTTTTCGTCGGTAAATAACTATTGGCCGACGGAATTGACTTTGCCGACGAAATCAGTTTGTCGGTAATTCTTTTACGAAAAAAATCTTTACCGATGAAAATTATGTTGGTAAATATATTATTTTTACCAACGACATATTTGTGACATATTTTGGCAGTACACTTTTGTCGACGGGGCATTCGCCGACAATACCTTTATCGACTGAATATTAGCCTTTACCGATGCAATTATTCTGTTGGTACAGACCAAATTTTCAGTAGTGTAACTTCAGTTTTTTAACTCGTTAGTAGATGATAAAACCCTAGTTTCCAAAACCCTAATTTATATATATTGGATTTGTTCACTTGCAGCTATATTTAACACTGAAACTGACATTGCAACTTATACTATAAGATCGGTGGATGATCCCCGAACCCTAAACAAGGTCGTCTACATCAAGCCGTCAAAAAATATCCACTCGTTTAACGATCTCGTGTCTTTATGGGAGAAGAAGATCGACAAAACCCTAGAGAGAATCTACGTCGATGAGGAGCAACTTCTTAAGAACATTCAAGGTGAGAGCTGAGATGGCTTGGGTCACAAGTTATTCACCAAACCTTCCCATATTTCATCTATAATTTGATCATCGCATAGATTCTAATTCAATTCATTTACGTAATTATGTAGATTCGTTACCGCCCATCAACGTTATATTGTCGTTGTCTTATTCTGTCTTTGTGGTGGGAGACCATACCAACAACTTTGAAGTCGATAGGTCGTGCGGAGTCGAGGCATCAGATCTATATCCGGATGTTAAGTACACAACTGTCGATGAATACCTTGACCAGTTTGTTTAAACAGTTTTATCTTAGGGTTAAATACCAAGGAGCTACCTGAACTTTAGACGTTTTGCAACAAGTGACCCGAACTAAAAAATTTAAAACGGGATACCTCAACTTGAATGAATGTGCAAATAGCTACCTCTATCCAATTTCTGATGAATTTTCGACGAAATTTTGTTAACAGTTGACGGTAAATTGGATGAATGTAGCTATTTGCACTTTCGTTCAAGTTGATGTAGTCCATTTTAAATTTTTAGAAGTTCGGGTAGCTGGTTGCAAAACGTCCAAAGTTCAGATAGCTCTTTGGTATTTAACCATTTATCTTATGTATTTTTTTTTTTGCTTAAAAAAAAAATTCTCAGAGGAGATGAGTTTTACTGAGTTAATTATACTCATTTACAATAATGAGTTTTTTTTTTTTGCTAAGGATGAAATCTGTATATGATAAGTAAATACTTAATAACGGATTATTTTCCATGTTCTGCCATGCGATCAAGTGGTCGTCGATCCATTAGGTCCTCTTTGTACAAATTAAAGAGATAAAGGACTTGTTTTCAAATTTTCAATAACAAGAGACCGTCTAGTCTAGACACGTGTCAAAATTGTAAGTTACTTCAGTCAAAAGTCAAAACGGAGAGTACTTCGTCTTTCAGCGAAAGTCAGCTCACCCATCGTCCACTTCCAGTTCCAGGCAGAAACAAGTGCTTCCTCACCTGAAAACTATCTTTTTTCTCGCCGGCATTTATCTCAGATGGCTGAAAAGAGCAGGATTCTTATCGTCGGTGCCACTGGATACATAGGGAAGTTCATCTTGGAAGCAAGTGTAAAGGCTGGCCATCCTACGTTTGCCCTAGTCAGGGAATCCACCCTCTCTGATCCCGACAAAGCGGAGATGCTCGATAATTTCAAGAGCTCAGGCATCACTCTGATTCCGGTGGGTTTCCCAATTTCTTCAGTAGGTAGTGAATCTTGTTCCAATTTGTCCGTAGTTTGCAACCCTAGAGCTGTAAATGGTCGATTGATTATCCGAATATGATCTATCTCATCGTGGATCCGGATTGTGTTCTTGTTGATTGATAAAATTGCGGAATTGTTTCGATTTTGGTGGTTTGGGTGGATTTAGAAGCAAGAATCTATTGTTCGTCCTCTGTATAAACAAACAAGAACTGACCGAAACGGTGTTTCACCTAATCGACATTGCATTGATGGTAGCTTTTCAATCCCCAGGTGATAACTTCTTTGATGTAATATATTGCTTGATCCTCTATAATATGCAAATCCTTCTATTGCGATTTCATGGGGGGGATAATCTTGCAATTCCCTTTTTGCTCTTGGCAGGGTGATCTGTTTGATCACGAGGGACTAGTAAAGGCGATGAAGAAGGTGGATATTGTAATATCTGCAGTTGGAAAAGATCACTTAGCAGATCAAGAGAAGCTCATCCCTGCAATTAAAGCGGCTGGAAATATAAAGGTTATTATAGATTCGTCACGAATCAAACAATCTGACTGAAATAGAGTTCTTATAATAATTTGATTTATTTTCCAAACAGAGGTTCTTGCGGATCTTGCCATCAGAGTTTGGTAATGATGTGGATCGTGTTAATGCACTGGAGCCTGCAAAAACTGCATTCAGTGCCAAAGCTAAGATTCGTCGAATTGTTGAAGCAGAAGGAATTCCATACACATTTGTGTCCTCCAACCTCTTCAATGGTCATTTCCTTCCAAAATTATGTCAATCTGCAGAAACAGATCTTCCTACTAATAAAGTTATCATTTTAGGAGATGGGAATTCAAAAGGTATGCACTTTAAACTTGCAGAATATGTCATTTTGTATAAAGGAAGTCTTATGATTGTGAAATGGTGATTCTTTGTTAGGATCGATTCTCTACTAACACTCAATCGGACGAAGAAATTACTTAGGATTGAGAAGGAACACACAGTTCTTCTAGAAAGGAAAGGAAGAATAGAAACTCAGATTTTTTGTGGTAACACCCAAGTGGATAACCTCCACGCGGTTTAGCAAAATATATTAATGACGGTTACTGTTACAAAATATGTATACATGAAGAAATACAGTACAGTACAGTCTATGGGTTGAACCGCGAGACGCGTACATTAATACATAATTTACCATTACGTATTAATCAGACTACAATACCTAACATTCTTATCATCATGATACAGCAATATTTAACAAGGAAGATGACGTTGCCACCTATACCATCACAGCTGTTGATGATCCAAGAACCTTGAACAAGATTCTGTACATCAGACCTCCAGGTAATACCTACTCGGTTAATGAACTTGTATCTTTGTGGGAGAGAAAGAACGGGAAAACATTGGAGAGGGTCTACATTCCGGAAGAGCAAGTACTCAAGAACATTCAAGGCATGTGCATTACAAATATTCTTAATAATATCGTTCCAAAGTTCTTTATATTCATTGCCTAATATGGACTAGTAATTACTTATGTCACTATGCTACAGAGGCCTCGAGGTCAGTTGCTGTGATATTATCCATTTCCCACTCAGTTTTCGTGAAAGGAGATCAAACCAGCTTTGAGATTGATCCCTCATTTGGATTGGAGGCGTCGGAGCTTTATCCAGATGTAAAATACACCACCGTTGAAGAGTATCTTTGATCAAATCGTATGATGTCTTAAATTGATGAATGATGTCTTTCTGAATCTAACTTAGCCTGAGTTCCATTATCTGACTTTAGTATTTTCTGCCATCACCACTTTGTTCTGCCATATGATTAGCCAGTGGTAATGATATTATTTGGTGCAACTTTCACTTCAGTCATGTTATACAGTCATGTTATAGAGACTTGTTCTAGTAAGTTACCTAGTTGAAGGAGAAGAACAGAGACAATGAAGCTAAACAACATCCCTGCATGAGCTTAATGGTGATGATCTCCCTGGAGTGTGTTTGCCTCCAGCTATTGCCACCATGATTAATCCTAAACAGATTAGGAAGCTTGCCGAAGGCTGTAGTTCGAACCATTCAATATTTACAAATGGATATTTCTTTGTTAAATCATTACACTATAATAATATCTTTGCAAATATGAACCTTTAGCCATTTTTCCCCTTCTAAAATGGGACTGAAAAGTAGGACTAACAACTTGTGCGTGCTATCGTGCACCAGGACACGACACGCACGATAGTCCAACACGACACGCACGAAAACGTAATCGTGTCACAGACACACGACGAGAACACGATACGAAATTTATTGTATCAACACGAACACAAAAAATATTTGTGGAAAGTCGTAGCACGATTTCACGAAAATAACACGGTAACACAAAAATATTTCGTTGTAACACGATAACACGTTCGCACGATAACACGGCCTAGATAACATAAACACGTCCCCTCGGTTTTTTATATTTCATGTTTGGTCCTTATTTCTTAAAATGATATGAATATAATATATAAATTATTATATTGTTTTCGTGTTATCGCGTTTTGAGACCTAAACACTAACACTACACGAAAAAACAATCGTGTTATCGTGTTCGTGTTATCGTACCATCAAAGGCAAATACGAACACAGTTTTTTTCGTGTGTATTCGTATCGTGTTATCGTGTCGTGAGTCAAATTGTTAGCCCTAATGAAAAGTCGTATATTTTCCAATATAATATTTTGCGAGTAGTATATATCATATCAAAATTAGGAAAATGTAATACTTCATTAGGTGGGTGATTCTGTTTCCTTAATTAATTAGAAGATTACAATTAAAAAAAACATATATTTATGCACTCAAATTGACAAAAACAGAGAGAGGGAATCCATATTTGTTTCCACGTTGATTTGACTCACCTACCCTTTACATCAACATCTCATTATACTAGTCTTCTTCTTCCTCAATGTCTGCTCTTCCGCATCAACCTCGGCCCTTCATCAGTAAAATAATCATCTTTCATTTGTCTATTTACGTTCTCCCCCGTCTCTGAAGTCAACGCACCACAATTTTCTGAATCATCCCCTGTTCTGAGCATAGACCTCGATTCTCCATCTGGGTTCTGCATTTGATTCAAGATCTCAAATGGGTCGCAAGCCAAACGAATCCGACCCCCCATACTGCGCGCCTCTGATCCTCCTCGTACTCGGTCTCTTCTCCTGTGCCATGGTCTACACCTTCTTGTCCACAATCTTGATGAACAACGGAGCCCCAGTTCTTGATTCTCGATTCCCTGCTAAAAGAGCCGTGGACGAAGATTGCTGCAGAGGGATTAAGAACTTGGAGCTGTGGGGCCCAGCTGTGAAATGGGGTTCTGATTTCAAGTTCAATTCATCTGTGGAGTGTTGCAAGGCTTGTAAGGCAATGTGTAGTGGAGACGATGGCCCTTGCTTGTGTGATACCTGGGTATTCTGCGGAAACAAGACTGCGTGCGGGTCAAAATTTGGGGAGGTGAGATGGGTGTGCCTCTTGACCTTATTGACACATTATCTAATGCTAAAAACACCATTTTTTTTTTCATTCGCAGTGCTGGTTAAAGAAGCAGAAGGACTCTATGGATCCCGACCGTCAAGATGGCGGCCGAAGCGACAGCTGGACATCTGGTCTCATCTTCGGGAAAGGAGAGGTTAGATAATCTTTACACCCCAGTAATTTAATGGTGATGTAACTAAACATTCTGTTGATGCATCTAAGTTCTAACTAATTAAGACTATAGTAGCATATTCATTAGCTGATCCTGCATTGTTGGTTCAATTCTTAGGGAATAATCGGCTTAGAAACCCAATATGGAACTCTACACATTAAGGTAACACCTCTGCTAGAAACATTTACAAATTGCCAATTTTTGTTTTTTTACATATACAGATTGCTTGACTTTGAAGTTACCTACTTGATTGATTCAGCTCTTACCCGAATACGCTCCAAAATCTGTGCTTTACATTCTTGAATTATTAACGTTGCGCCACTGTGCTGGTTGCCATCTCTACCGCGCAGAGGGCCGAGGAGAGCTTTGGGACACCAATGGCAATCATGTGAAGAAGGTAGCTTCCTTCACTTTGGACTCTTGATCTCTGTTTATAAGACTTGAAGGTGTCTCAAATGTCATTACTTTCTTACTTGTTAGGCTCCATTTGGCCCTCCATTCGCGGTGATCCAAGGAACCCTTGAGGCAATTGGAATCAAATTCAATAAGATACCGAAAGAAGTGTGTCGTACGGTAAGAAGGGGATCGGTTGCATGGGTCGGGGGTGGTCCGGAGTTCTTCATTAGCTTAGCAAACCACTGGGAGTGGAAGAAGGAGTATACGGTTTTTGGGTACGTTCTTCCTGAAGACATTGTCATTGCAGAGAAGATTGCCATGCTCCCTACTAAAGCAGATGTGTGGAACAACATTAATGTTTCCGTGTTGGAAAAGTCTGTTCCTTTGGTGTTGAGAAGAGACAACCTTAAGATAAATGTGGAGTAAGAGTAAGACATATGGAGAAGATAGTAATGTTTTGGTTATGTGTTCTTTGTTGTTTCTTCTCGAATTTTGAAAAATGAAGTGGTTCTCTTCATGTGAATTTCTTTCTATAGGAGCTCCTTGCAAGAGAATGATCGATCCGGTTGGAAATCACATTTTAGAGAAGCTATGTAGTTTCAAAGTTGGACCCTCGTTTACATATGCATAGTGGTGAGCAAACTACCCATTTGGACCCTAAACCTATCCGGAACCGACATTTTGGGTAGGTTCCAGGTAGTAGTTTTAAAAAAATGGTAGGTTTCGGGGAAAAAAAGTACAAGAACCGATTTATTCGATTTCGGTTATCTTAACAAGGTACTCTAATCTAACTGGAACCGGTTCTATATATATATTATTAAAAAAAAAAAAACTAAAGAAATAGAATAGAGCACCCTGAAGAGACTTCATGCGTAGGTGTTGATGATCATAATAAAAGTTGTGACCTCTGATGAGATTTGTGTAAATGTGAATGAAATGACAGTATTGAAGAATGTATCATCCTTAATAACAGAATCCGAACCAAAAACAAACCGGAACCAAACAAGAACCATTTTTTTTTTTTTTGGGGGAAGAAACATGTTTCTAACAGGGTACCTGAAACCGTTTATACAAGGTTCTAAAATTAAACGGGTAGGTTCCGTTTTCAAATTTAAATACCCAATTACATATTAGGTAGGTTTTAGAAAACCCTAAATTTACAGGGTACCCGGAACCGCTATCCCTACGTTTATTTTGCAAATCATTTGAGGACCCATTTACAATAAAAACAAAGTTAAGAATTTGAATAAAACCATAAACCAAAACAATGGACCAGTACAACATACCCCGAATACTTGCTCTCCAAGCAACTTCGAGGTCTCTTATCATCCAATTCGAACCCCAATACTTTCTTCTCTTATCCTAAAAGGGCCTCTCACCCTTACAAACCACAACAGGAACACATCATATCTTATTCGCCGCGACGATCTTCGACACCGTATTCTGGTCCGTCTTAAACGCCTTTGCAAGAACCTGCGGATTGATCCCGCTCCCAAACACCGACCCACCGATTGAAACCGTCCCTGCACTGGAGCTCCCGAAAAAACCTACCGCAACAGCCTTTGCTTTCCCCGGGTTCACCTGGTAATGGATCATGCCCTTAGGGAAGACAAATTGGTCATGAGTCTGTAGAGTTTGGGTAAAGAGCTTGTTGGTGGTGTCTACCATCCCTACTTCCAGGGTACCCTCTAAGACTATCAAGATCTCACTTGCCCTAGGGTGCAAATGCGGAGGGTTGATCCCTAATGGCGGGAATAACAAATGCGCCGTGGAGACACCTTCTCCATCTAGGGCAGGGAACTCCTTCTTCGAGCCTCTAGTGATCAGGGCTACCTGGCCGGTCAGGTTGGCTCCGATGTTCCTGTAGTTGGTGAAGGTGAAGTACTGACCGGTTACCTTAGCCGTGTCCATGTTCTTGGGGACTAGGAAGTCGCTGAGGATGTCGGAATCGGAGGTGGTGGTGGGGAGGGTTTGAATGACTAGGGTTAGGGTTAGGAGTGCGGTTGCGAGGAAAGGAGATGTCTCCATTATGTAAGGATTGATGTTTTTCTGCCTCGTGTAAGGATTGATGTTTTTTTTGCATGCATGCATGGATGTGTTTGTTGTTGTTATATAGGGAGGACGAATGTCGGATTTGATGGTCGAGGATGTTTTGTCTTTAATTAGGTACGTGGAAATCTCTAATTTGAGGGTTAAGTTTTCCGAGTTGGACGCGTGATTTAAGAACACATGGATCTTATGGAGATGTTACGATACATAAATCTTTAAAAAATTATTATTATTTTTTTTTGTAAATTCCACGTATTTTAAATGTTGTAATTTGATAACTCACGTTTTTGTAAATAACACTTATTTTTTTAATAATTAAATAAGGAAATAATCCAGTTTCCTAAATGTTAAAGTGGAATATTTTGAATGTAATTGAAAGGTTTTAAGGATTAATTTGAAAATTTTAAAGCTTATTATATCCCGATTTTTTTTTTTTTCAACTCAGGATTTTATTTTACCGAAAATCAAAGCAAACCGTGATAAAAACTCTCGAGAGTTCAAACATTACAATATTTTGCTAATAATAATAAAAGAGGGAATAGAGGTCGGGTAACTCAATCATTTAGATTCACACTATTTTTTGCTTGTTTTACTATCCAATTTGCACACTCATTACAAACTAGCAGCTCTTGGAATTGTCTTCCATTCTATTCGGTCGATCCAGTTTGCAAATATAACTAGGTTCGTAAAAAGCGCAAATAATGCAATTCCTCTAATTTAATTTATAACTATATTTGAATCCGACTCGATTTTCATATATAGTGTCATCCATGTTCGACCCCTTTTAGCCATCTCCAATATTGCGGAAGGCTCTATTACTTCTATCCGAAATGGATCGTAAAAAGGAGAAAAAATAGTTAAACAGAAGACACCACGCGCGGGAAAAACCAACGGAGCAGTCAAGCACTAGGGTTTAACGGAACTCTCATCAATTGACTTGTGTCACCGCCGGACAGACAGCGGTAACTGAAACTGTCAGTCCCCGATGTCTCCGGCGCCGGAAAATTCCATTTCCATGGAGACTCTAGTCTCCTCGCTCTCCGACAACCTCAGACATTTGCCTACTTTAGCTGTCCCTTCAATGCTGGACTGCCTTCTGGCTTCCACCGGAGCTTCCCCCTCTGCGCTATTCGATTCCCTTCTAAGTTCCTTCCCTCAGATCGATGAGGTACGCACAGTGTAGTTTTGTGATTGTTGTTGCGGCCCTGGTTTTGTAATTGACAGATAAGCTTATTGTTGATTTTATTGGATAGGGGGTTCGCGAGGTCGGCGAGGTATGTGATTCAGCAGAGTGCAGATATATTTGGTCTTTGGTGAATACACTCTGTCATCTGCTGAAGAAACCTGGTAAATCCAGCTTCTCGAACTGTAACTTTAGTTGGTCCCGATCTTCAAGTCCTGGTACATGATAAATTTTGCTAGTAGCCTTGAGTTTATATATGTTTGTACAATCCAAAGTGTATAAAAAATGTTGCTAGCTTAGATAAGTTTTGTTCAGTAGCACCACTTTCTAAGTAACTTGGATGTGTTCTCTGCTTCTGTTTGGACAATTTTTTTTTAATGCCTTGATGTTCAAGGACGACGGTGTAACAATGTGTGAGTCCTTTGAACTGTTTCCATAATTTCGGATGGTGAAGATCAATTATACACTTCTGCCATACAGGGGCTTGTAAGGATGCTTTGGAATCTTTCATACGG
Organism: Chamaenerion angustifolium; assembly: GCA_946814005.1. NCBI lineage: Eukaryota > Viridiplantae > Streptophyta > Magnoliopsida > Myrtales > Onagraceae > Chamaenerion > Chamaenerion angustifolium. Next base: position 37,209,211 of record OX328270.1, read on the forward strand.
AAGATTTTCATTCCGTTGATGAAGATGACCCACATATTTGGTCGTGAACTGCTGAACCAGGTAACGGCGATATATTTTCTATTTGTTGCATGACTTTTCTTTTTCCTGAAGTAAAACCTGATATTTTTTTGCTGCATGATTTGGGAAAGACTACAGAAGCGCTTTTTGATGTTCTCACACATACGAATGCCTGGAGGACTATAGAGACCATTTTGATCCCTTTTCTTCTAAAATCTATTGGTATGACAAGTGGAATGCTTCAGAATTCAGATTTAGAAGTCTTTGTGTGGTCTTCATTGCCAGAAAGTCCCAATGATATGATGAATGGTGCTTTTGTGGAAAACAAACATGTGATTTCTATTTCTGGTTCTGTTGTGTTGCCGATAGCGTGCCATGTTTTGTCTCAAATTTTGGATGTTATTATAAGCAACCAATCAGCTCCAGTGACTGAGGACTTGCTCAGTAATGGGTACAATGTGGAGAAAGTTGCAATATATCTACTTTGGGATCTATCCATTGTATCGGAACGTTTGCTCTTACAAAGCTCAGAACATCGGTCGTGCACAATTAACCTCTTGCTCCCAACTATTTTTAAAGCATATTTAGCTAATTCCTGTTTAAAGGTCTCAATCCATGGTCAGGTATATACGTTATCCAGGTAAGGTAATTTCTCTTTCTCAATTATTAAGTTTTAACAACTGTAAAGTCTAATTTCTACTGATATGTTTTTTGTCATCCAGGAGTTTTTTCACTAAAAAAATATGGATGTGTTGCAAAAAACTGTTTTCTCATGGACATTTGGAAGGAAGGGATGCATACTGCACACTCTCTCTCTGTTTGTCTTTCTGCAACTTTCCAGAAGAGCATGCCAACTCTATGTCTGGTCAAGCAGATGATTTTGATATCAGACATGATAAAGAATTTTGGGATGAGATCAAGAGAGGCTTGGTAACATGGCACATTAATCTTGAACCTGCTTGTTAGATTTTACTGTGCTATTGCACTTTCCTGGTTCTCTTATATATCATCTATTGTTCATTGTCAATCATCTTTTGGATTGTTTAGGCTGATAAAGAAGGTCTTGTGAGGAAGCAATCACTGCACATTCTGAAGACGGTGTTACACATTAATAAAGAAAATCAAAATCTGTCTGTTTCTGTAGATACCACACGGGAAGATGATTCTAATACTCCTGCAATGACCAAAAGAGAGTCATGGGCTCATAAGGAAGCAAAGTCACTTGGCGTTGGCAACATGTGCAAGTCCTTCGAATCCCAACAGTTTTGGGGTGCATTCATACTTCTGTATGAAACGCTAGAAGAATATGGTACACACTTGGTTGAAGCAGCTTGGAATCACCAGGTTATTCCTTCACTTAAGAGCAATTGTCTTCTCGATCAGTGATGTTTTCTAGTCTTGTTTATTATTCGAAATCAAACCATGTTTGAGCTTCTTCAAACAAGACAACCATGCTGAAAGAAAGCACTAAGCCATGTTTAAACTTCTTTGAACACGACAAACATGCTGAAAGCTGATTAGATTGTTTGTTCCTGCAGATATTTTCCCTACTGAGGTTTTGTGATTCTGATGATAAATTTATAAGGTATATGGATACCAGTGAAACAACTCACCGAAAAGACACACTATCCGATGAATTCTCTAATTGGGTCTCGATTTTGTGGGAACGTGGCTTTCATCATGACAACCCTCTAGGTATTGTGTCTTTACTATCGGCAATTTGCAATATGAGTCTCTGATCAAAGGCATGGATTGCTCTCTTTGAATAGTCATTTAATATATTTGGTCTACAACTCTACATAATTGCTTATTTGACTCTGTCTATCTTTGTTGATTGTGCAGTTAGAGGCCTCATTTTGGAGTCGTTTTTGGGCATTGAATGGGAGAATTATGGAAGATGTGTGAAAGCCTTGCCCGAGTCATTTGTTCTTGGTCCCCTAATTCAGGGGCTGAATGATCCTGTTCACCATCAAGAGTTTGGTCCGTCCGCGTTTTTTTTTGTTTAATTATATATTGCTAGCACAACTATTTTATCTTGTTTAATGTCTTACTTTAAACCAGACTTATAGACATGATAAGCTCATCCTGACAAGCTAATTGGTTTTACAATCATCGTTCTCCCTTTTAGTTTTCTAATGTATACTCTTTAGACGCAACACACTCAGATATTTTGCTGGATGGTGAGGTTCTGTTAATACTTGTATGAATGGCTCCGTTTTTCTAATACTTGTATGCTCTATTTTCATAGGCATAAGAAGAGTTTATTCTTCAAAAGCAATTGAAGGGGCAATCCGTTTCTTTGATCAATATACCTGTCATTTGAATCCAAGGTATGACATTATATGTGCATCGTTTTGCTATCATAGTAGAACTTTCAAATCTGTATTCGAGTTAATTCCTTATACAAAATCATGTGAAGGTTGTGAATTTTGCCATAAACTTCTAGTTGGACTTGATCTCGTCAGTTTGATGTTTTTATTTCAAGTAAATATTCTCTTCATCAATGCATTTCTCGTAAAATTTGGCATAAATCTGAAATGTTTTATTATTCTTGTGGCCTAAGAATGTAAAACTGTCCAAAGCTTATGAATCTTGTTAAGATATCTTAAGAGTATACCGAATGCCTTCACTCACAATGTTTGGACTTGTGGGACAGTTAGTTAAGCCGTACGTCTTAAGTTTCACAAGATATCAAAATGTGTAGGTTCAAAATTTGGGGACACCATAAATAAATAAAATACTCCTTTTAAAATCTGAGGCCGGGTGCTAAACCCCAGTGTAAACTGTTGTACGTCTTAAGTCTCAGAAACCTTAACCTTTTGACTTATAAATGTTGCTGCAGGGAGCAGGTGGCATTTCTGACAAATCTGGTTTATGTTGCCAAACAGCAGTCTTTCAGTCGATCTGGATTGATGGCCTTTTCTGGATGTATTAGCTCAGTTGCTTGTAGAATTGGATCAGAGGACAATGAAGCAGAGCATGCACAAATTTGTTCGCCCCATGATATAAACAATCTACTTGATGCAATTCGATTTGTTGTTGAAAGCTGCAAACAACATTTCAATCCTAACTACCGCTTTCAAGGTAACCATTCATTGCTTCTGTTTAATTATGATAAGTTTGGTGTTGCTTGAGACTATTTCTAAGGCACAATAAAGTTACTAAAAGGCACCTTTACTGGTTTAACAGCTTGCGAGAAGTTACTGAAGGCGGCCATGGCTGTGGTTTGTTCATTTTCTCTGCCCCTTGAGATTCTTCTGTGTTTCATCGCCTCTTTTCCTCGGGAGTTCATAACTCATGGTGGTAAGATCATCCTACATGAGTATCTTAACATATGCCTACACTTCATTATCAATGCAATCCCTTAATTGTCCACCTTTTTTACTTCCACCTAGCTGTTTGAATTTTTGTTTTTTTTATCTGTCCAGGTTCCTTACGAGTCAGATTCCAAGAATGGTTAATGGGCTGTCGCAAGAATCAACACACAAACAACTGTTGTAGTATGAACATGAAGCTTTTAAATAGTCTTCACGATTTCCCCCAAAGATTTATAAACTTTTCGCCAACTACTGGCAGTTCCTTCACTTGTGATGACGAGGAGATGTCTGCTTGGGAAATCGAAGCTAAAAGATGGGCTATGGTTCTTTTTCTCGTCTCTGAAGAGGATCACTGCTTAGAGCCAGTATTGAAGGTTTGTGAATCTCTCTTCTACGTTTTTTATTTTATTATAGTAAGCTTTTGCATAGTTTATCAGTTAGTCTATGTTGTCATCCCATATTGAATTAAAAATGGCAAATTCTATAGCAAACAATTATCTTACACGTCTAGCTGTGACTCTGTGACTATATAAGTTTCGCATTGTATCTTCTAGTTCAAAATCCAATATTACCATTTATGACTTAATCTATGTTTGGTCCATCCTTGAGGGATTTTGTGATAATCATACTTTTAGTTTTACGATACTCCCCTTGAATTTCACATATGATTTTTTGTTGATATTATTATGTGGAATTGTACACTTTGATTGTACGCCTAATCAGACTTTCTTTTGCAGTTTATTGAGACTCATCGTGGTCTCCTCAACCAAAACAATAATGTTGAAGGGATACCTGTGAAGTATCTCATCCTCGTACTAAGCTTGGTTATGGAACTTCAAGAGATGCAGGAGAGAGCTACCAATTCCATATGTAACATAAGAAAATCAAAGTTTGGTACTGTTGATATAGTGGCGGTTAATCATGTAGAAGCTTCTACTATATATGAGAAGTTTCTAACTATTTCTGCTTCTATTCTGGTATGACTTATGAGGAGATAAGCTAGTTCTATTGTTCAGTCAGTCTCTCCATTCACTTTGTCGCATTACAATTTTTTACAGCGTTACAGAAGAACCATCTCTATCTGCTATGCAGGAGGATTTGGTCTCTTATGACAAGACATGTTCCATATTTTGGTCTGGCTCTGCAGTGAAAGGCGCACCTCTGCCTGGTTCTGTAAAGGGAAAGCTTGGAGGACCCAGTCAACGACGGTTATCTTCATCTGTCACCACAGCAGTGCTGCAAGCTGTATATTCTTTGTTTTTTTTCCTACTTCACTTCTTTTAAATTTTGCTATTGTACCTGAAGTGTTGGTTCTTGTTTGTTTTTGAAATATAGATAATATCCATGAAGACTGTTGCATATCTCGGTTTATGGTGCAGACAAATGAGAAGCAATTATCCACTTGATTCTACTTTTAACTTTTTATGGGATTTTCTGTGGAGAACTATTTCTTCTTTAACATGTGATTCAGAGGTACCACTTGAATTCTGTGGTTTTGCCGACATATCTTGTTCCTCCCTCTAAGCTCTTGTTCCTCCCTCTAAGCTGCCTCAGTGGATTCCTTTTTCTCCAACAGGTTGAAGCAGAGGTTGTTCTTGCAGCATATGAAGCTCTGGCTCCTGCTATAAGAACTATAGCACTAGCCTTTTCTCCTTTTGCTTCAGATAGAATGTGGCAAAGGCAAAATGAAGGCAAACCCCTGTTTGATTCTTTGGTATCTACTTTCCTTCAAAACATCAACGATCTTCTGGCAGTGAAATTCCTCGTGCGATCTCGACGGGCATTTTTGATGAATATCAAGGTGATCATCTTTGGTCAAGTTTCAGTTTTCTAGTAACTTTTCTCACCATGTTCGTATTTATCTCTTGCCTTTTGGTTTTACTTTTCCTATAGGGTAATCTTAACATATTTATTACCCCACAATGCATTATATGAACTAAAATTTTGCATTTGCGTAGTGGCACTGCCTAGAATATCTCTTGTCTATTCCTTTCCACGCTCTTAAGAACGGAATACAGCTTAAGGGCGATAAGTTTTTCTTCTCGGATTCTGCTGTGAGATTGATCTTTGAAGATCTTGTTGAGAGGTAGGTAGAACAAGTTTTTACATTATGCATTATTACTTCCTCATTTCTTGTCCATTTATCTATTTGGGAGATTGAAAGCTCAATGCAAACAATTTAATCCTTTAGTGGAGATCATCTATAAACATGATTGCTATTTACTTGTATTAACATTCTGTTAGTTTGCCACAATTTAACTATTCAGTATCCATCGATATTTGTAGCCTTGAGAATGCTGGTGAAGATTCTGTTTTACCTATGCTGAGATCACTCAGATTTGTTTTGGAGCTGTTTGCCTCAGGGAGATTGCAGTCAGTTGTTTCCTCATCTGTTTATATGGAATCAGAGGTAAAGTGTTCTTCTCCTAATTTATCTTTCTTTTCAAGGTGGTATTAATTTTCTGCTATGGTTATTTCATTCAAAGTTTGGTGCAGATGATGTGGCAGTTGGTTCGTTCTTCTTGGATACTGCATGCTAGTTGCAACAAGCGCAGAGTTGCAGCTATATCTGCACTTCTATCGTCCGTTCTGCATCCCTCTATCTTCAATGAAGAGAGAATGCATGGGATTGGCGACTCAGATGGGCCTCTCAAATGGGTCTCTTCCATAATCTCCATTGACTGAAATTAGTGTTTTTTGTTTTTTCCCTACTGACTTAGATAGTTGCTGCTACTTTCAGTTTGTAGAAAAGGTTCTTGAGGAAGGGACAAAAAGCCCTAGGACAATTCGCTTGGCAGCATTGCATTTGACAGGACTTTGGCTTTCAAACCCTAGGATCTTGAAGTACTATATCAAAGAAGTTAAGCTTCTTTCGCTATATGGTTCTGGTATGTTGTACAGCTTTTTCATGCACTCAATAATTTCTTATTTACCCAAATGGCATATCCATAATATTCTGGAGTTTGTTCTGCCATACACAACAGTTGCATTTGATGAAGACTTCGAAGCTGAATTATCTGACAATCGTGATGCAAAGATTGAACTCTCTGTCCTTGCAAAAGTCCCTGAATACGATCCCGGTTTGACTGAAGTTAGTAACTGCCTTTTATATTTTCAGCGATTGAGCATTTGGGTCCATGCATTTCTCTCAAGTAAGATTTTGTTTTTCAGATTTTCATTAATACGGAGCTGTTTGCACGTGTTTCTGTGTCTGTCCTGTTTAATAAACTAGCCAACATGGCTCAAAAGGTTGGATCAACCAATGAAACTGAAGTTTGTGTTTCGGCTCTTGAAGCTGGAAAACACTTTCTGCTAGAACTTCTTGATGCTGCGGTATTTATTTCTTCCTTTATTGTGGTATCAGTTCATCTAGTGGGATTGATAATGTAGATATTCTTGTAGGGCTATGTTTCTATACTGAAGTTTATTTACTTAATATAAATTTGTATGTAATACTTTAGTAGGCACGATTTTTCTCCATATTCCCCTTAGATGTTAACAATAATTATGGTTGTACTTTGACAGGTCAATGATAAAGATCTTGCAAAGGAGTTGTACAAGAAGTACAGTGCGGTATGTTTTTTCAGTAATTAGATGAACTCTATCAAGTATCATATTTAGCTCTAGCTGTTTATAAAATATAACGACTTCATCAAGATGAAGGAATTTACAAAATAACATTTAGAGTGACTTCACTTTATTATAAAGAGGGAATTACCTGCTATATGGCTACATGCTATTTTCTGGGAAAATATGTTAAATAAACCATAGATGGAAACAGTTTGGAGAGATGAACACATAATTTTCATAGTTTTTTTTGTGGTTGTGCATGTATTTCAAAATTTTAGAATATGATTTTATAGAAAGTATAGCTCACACCTTTCATTGATTTTGGAATATTGTTTATGGAACATGATTTAACATTTTACCGTATACCTTCTTCACCTTTAAAAAATATTTGTAGGTGAAACCCTTGTTTATATTTGATCATTAATGCATAATTCTACTATACTGTACTTTTTGAACAGATCCATAGGCGCAAAATTCGGGCTTGGCAGATGATATGCGTCTTGACACAGTTTATTACTGTAGATATAGTGGAGCAAGTCACTCAAAGCTTGCATACTTCGCTCTCTGTATGTGATCATATATGAAGTTGTACATATTATTTGCCACTTCATCCATTCTATAACGAGCTTATTAAGTGTTAAATGTTCACTTTTTGCTTTATCCTTGTCTGTTCATGTTAACGGAGTTCTGACAGTAGTCCATTTTGTTTGCAGCGGAACAACTTGCCTGCTGTTAGGCAATATCTAGAAACATTTGCAATTAATATTTACTTGAGGTTCCCATCTTTGGTAAGCTCCGTTATTGCTTTAGTTTGGAGAAATGGAGTTTTTTATGTTGTTTGGCGGTGGAACGTATAAATTTGTCCTCTGGGATGGAACATAGACAAGGATAGTCTTCCCAGCTGCTAGAATCCTCTCTCTTAAGATTGCCTTGTGGAATAAACCACTTCGTCGGCTTGTCTCTGGGATGCTGAAAACTAGTAAATGATTGCCAAGTATCTGTCTGGAAATTTCACTGGAAGAGCTCATCAATTAATGCCAGTGGAATAACTATGAATCTCATCTCAGTAATTGTCGAGCTAAGGAATCAAACAAATTCAACAAAGTTAGTGTGTCATGGACATGACAGGATTGGTGCTGTATGGATTGGGAATGCTTGAGTCTGATGAATCTAGAAAGACAGTACTCATACTTTTCAACGATCTTTGGAAGGAAATAACTCTGAAGGATTGGAGTTCAAGAGAGAGCAACAATAAGGTCAAAGTTAAATCAGTAATGACATATCTAAACCATCATTTGATCGCCTATAAAATTAGTGGCGTCTTGGATGATGAGGAAGGTGACCATTCTTGGTAGAGATAGTAAACAGCAAAATTGAAGATCTAAAGGAGAACCTTGCAGTAGTTGAATTATTGTGGAGATGGAAGAAAGAAGAAATAGGCTCAATTGTACACGTGGTACACTCTCAGCTTTGGCCTAATAAGCTGGAGGAAGGAAGGGCCACATCTGTTGACAATAATTTACTAGTTCCCTCATTAGATCTGTTGAACTGTTCTCCTTTCTATCTTCAACTTTGTTCCTCACTAGCTCAAAGGAGTGCCATCCTTGGTGGCAGTTCACTTCATTGGCGTTTAAAAGTTGGTTTCGAGATGTCATTACCAACTTGACATTAACCTAGTTGTGGCTCTCTCGAACTCCAATATCCCTCAGGTTTAGTGTCTTCGGAGATAGTACAAAAATATGAAGACCGTCTTTCTAGATTCATTAGACCAATCCCTCCCAGTCTCCAGTCAATTCAGCATAGAGTTTGTGATGCGCTAATTTTATCAAATTTGATTTGTCAGCTTGGTTTCTCTTTCGGAAAAAGGAAGAAGTGTTATAAGTTTGCATGGTCAGAGGTATATATGCAGATTTCCTAACACCATTATTCTTGATCGGTTTCCATATTGCAGGTTAGCCAGCAGTTAGTTCCTATTCTACAAGATTATGATGTTAGGCCTCAGGTACATGCCAATTTTGAATCACTACCAGATATGCTGAGATAAAACTTAAATTGAAACGCCCAAGTAATTGGCATGGATTGCAGGCACTATCGTCCTATGTTTTTATAGCAGCCAATATTATTCTGCATGCATCTGATGATGTCCGAACCAGGCATTTGGATGATTTGCTTCCTCCTATAATTCCACTCTTAACTTCACATCACCATAGTTTACGCGGGTTCACCCAGGTGAGTAAAAAAAATAAAAATTCATAAGCACTATTCTTTTAATTACTATGCTAATCATTCGGTTAAATTGGTTGCACTTGGTTGCACTTGGTTGCAGTTATTAGTTTACAAAGTCCTATGCAAGTTCTTCCCTTCTGATGATTCCTGGGTCTCTGAAAGTATGCCTTTGGAGAAGAGGTGCTTTGTGAATTTGAGAGAATACCTGGCCAAGAATTCTGATTGCACTCGGTATGTTATTTCATTATATCAGTTGTTCCTTTTCCTTTTGGAACTGTAATTTATTTGCTCTTTTTGACAAATGAATCTGCAAAAAATGTTTAAGTTTACGAGCATCAATGGAAGGGTACCTCGATGCCTACGATCCTGAAGTTTCAGCTACTCCAAGTGGAATTTTTGTCAACAGAGTTGAGGTAGGACAAAAATCTAGTGTTTTGCATTCTCCAAGCTTTTATTTTATTTTCCATTGAATATTGATGGATATATAGCCATTGTATTAGATTATGATATCTAATCTAATTTCTTTTGTTGCAGGAACTTGAGTTTGAATGTGTTCCAACATCCCTCATGGAGCAAGTTCTGAACTTTTTAAACGTAAGCATATATTTCTAAATAGTATATTTTTTTTCCCTTTATTATTTGTTTATGTGCTTCCCTAATCCCTATGCAGGACGTGAGAGAGGATCTTAGAAGTTCAATGGCAAGGGATATGGTCACCATAAAGAACGAGGACTTAAAAATTAATGACAATCATTGCAGTCTTCGCCATGCCAATGCTCAAAATACCCCAATACCAGAAACTTTATCTCTGGATTTTCAGAAGAAATTTACCCTCTCAAAGCATGAGAAGCAAGATAATGGAGTGAGCTCCTTTAACCTAAATGAGACATTCAAGCAACTCTTGGGTATGAATCTTACAAAATCCGAAGCGAAGATGCATTTTACAAAAATAATCTTATTTTCTTCTACTTTCTGAGTTATAGATTGAAGTTAGTTATTTGCGATGCAGAGATGGAGAAGGAGGATCAGCTCGTGGATCAGTTATTGCAGTCTAGACTTGCAACAATCGATAGAATCAGAGCAAGCAGACAAGAAATCATAGTTGTAGCCTCTTTGATAGACCGGATTCCAAATCTTGCTGGACTTGCTCGAACATGTGAGGTAATATTGATGTTTTTATTCTGTTCTTGTGTAATGGTCTTGCTAGCAGTTAAGCACCACCTTTAGTAAGACGCGTCAATCAGGTGCAGCCACGTGTCCTATTTCTGTAGCTAGATCTAACTTTTCATTAGAAGCTAGAATTAACTTTTCATCAGAAGCTGATCTCCATTCTCCAACCGTAAAAGCAATACAACACGTGGCAACACTGCATGGGACATGCAAGCCACTGTGGCAATTCAAAATTAAGACCATCTTATTCTGCAGGTTTTTAAGGCTTCTGGACTTGTCGTTGCTGATTCTAGTATAGTACACGACAAGCAGTTCAAACTCATCAGGTTTACTTTCTTTTTCTACGTACGTTCTGAAACATTCTCAAAAAGCGGAGAAAATCTCAAAATCCCGTGATTTGCAGTGTGACAGCAGAGAAGTGGGTCCCAATCATGGAAGTGCCCATACAAAGCTTGAAGGGTTTCTTGGAGAAGAAGAAACGAGAAGGTTACTCTGTCTTGGGATTGGAACAGACAGCAAATAGCGTACCTCTTGATGTTTTTACGTTTCCTGAAAAGACAGTAAGTATGCAAACCAAACCTTCCATCAGACATTACAGTTTGTGGTCTGTTTCCTTGTCTCTCTCTGGTGTGTTCCATTCCATTCCATTCAAAATGATTGTTTTTTACATTATTCTGCAGGTTCTTGTTCTTGGACGTGAGAAGGAGGGGATACCCGTAGAAATCATTCACATCTTGGATGCATGCATTGAAATTCCTCAGCTCGGGGTTGTTCGGTCTCTAAATGTCCACGTCAGCGGCGCCATTGCTCTTTGGGAGTACACTCGACAGCAGAGATCTCAATAGAGCTCTGTAAGAACATTTGAACTTCTTTTGCCTTTAGGGATTCGTTATGTCTGATAATTTTGAATCATTGTGTTTGGTTCATGTAACATTTTGGATGCAAGGAAGCGTTTGGTACAAACCTCATTACCTTATCTTAGAATCTTAAGATGGTGATTGCCTTTGGCACATATTCCCTGGGCAATAATCCATCAAATTTGTTACTCAACAATCTTTGATACTACTAACTACCCAAAAGCAAAATTATTTCACAAAATCCAACCAGAAAACGCCAAACATTACAAGAAACATGATTGACCGCAGAACAACCTTAATTTTTCTTGGTCTCGTCCTGCCATGTTGCTTGCCATTGCTTGTCGTAGAAGGTTGTTTCATCAATAAGTTTCTTAAGGTTATCAATGTCCTCGTTCTTCCTTACCAGCAGTACCCCGATCACCGCAACAAACAACAATGTCTTGCAGAAGAAGTTATCCATTTGGTCAACAAGGCCTACACCGGTTAAGCCGTCCACAAAGTAAGCCATGAAGAATCCTACCATAGCGGCTCGGCCTGGCAGGAAACAGCATTAGGATCAAAAAACAGTTATGTTTGTGCCAAAAACAATCAATTGAGTCGTTCACAAGTGAAAATGTTACAGTTTTCACGAGAAATGGAAAAAAGTTTATTTTATACCGAAAATGATGTTCTTAGATTTATGATGAAAGAGATTTTGAACAAACCATTGAGTAATTCGGCTTCGGGAAGATGAAACCGCTTCATCCATGCCCACCACGGTATGATTGAAGTTTCGAATACAATTGGATCTTCGTTACTCGATGACTCCGGGTTGTCTTGAAGAAACTTTCTTCTCCTAACCTCTGATAACATCACACAATAGCCACATTACTTAGTATATGATCAAACGAAAATTTTGCAAATGAAATCGAACATTAAATAACAAGCTTTGTTTAGGATCAATTGGATTATATTAAGATGCATCAACGATATAAACTTGATCTTTATGCTGCATGCCTGGCACAGTGGCACTTGGATTGAATCCATCTCCAAACAGTCCCTAACTGCTATCAAAACCCTAAGTTTCTCAAGTAATTTCAGAGCAATAACCAGCTAAATATCAAATCAAGAACACAGCTGATATGACCCTAAATCCCAAGCACTGCAAAATTGCAAACGGCATCCAAAATCAATCTTATTACCGCAATGCACAGCTCCAAAGCTTCAAATTACAACAGAAATGGGCTCAATAACAAGAAATCAACTCAAATTGTTGATATTACCAGCATCAATGACAGCATCCCAGTTGGTGGTCCCATCTTTCTGGAACTGCTTCAAATCCCAAGTTCCCGCGACCCATCTCGGGTCCTTGAACTTGGTCAGAACCACAGCTTCTGGCTCCGAAGCAGAATCCACCCCCGCAACAGTCCCGTTCCCAGCCTCCGCAATGGGCTTTTCCACGGAGACAGCGACCCCAGCTCCATTGTCAGCTGCCACATGAGTTGAGAAGGTAAAGATGGTTTTTTTGAGGTTCAGATTGAAGAGTGGCTTCTTAGTGAAGTGGGTTTTTCTGTGTAAGCAAGGAGAATAGAGAGAAGAGGGCGGAGAAAGCAGAGCCATGGAAATGGACATTGGAAGAGGACGACTGTGGCTTCTGTATGAGGAGTAATAAGTGAGAGAGGATCAATTCATGGCATGGTGATTGGATTGGGCGCCACTCTCTGATTTGGGATATCCCAACCTCATCGTGATACGTTACTACGTATATGTGTAAGCTCGATTTTTGGCTTCATCTGTCGAAATTGAGGAGAAAGATTGCCAAAATTCTTCTCTTTTTACCTTCAAATATAAAATACTTTTCCAGATGATAATATTGCAATTCTGCAGTTTTTCTCTTCTGGAGTTTTTTTTTTTTTATATAAGGGTTAATTACTTAATTGGTTACACATGTTTCACCATTGTGCAGAATGGTTACACATGTTTCAAAATGTGACTAATTGATTTTGAAATGTGACTAATTAGTTTTTTTACTGTTCACCATTAGAAATCACAGTTAAGTCACTATTTAGATACGTAAAATGACGTAATTAACATTTTCATCAATCAAGTTGTGTTCTTCATCAACCAAGTTGTTCTTCATCACCAAATTGAATTGAAGAACCCATAATCGAATTTCTGGGTTCTTGAAGAATCCAGAAACCAGATTATGGGTTATTCGATTCGATTCTTGTTTTCGAATATGATTATGTGTTCTTCAATACCACTAGGGGCATAATAGTCATTTCACAATTCAATAATATGTTACAAATTAATTAACTGTAAAATTAACGGTTTACTAACGAAATAATCAATTAATCACATTGGGAAAAATATGTGTAACCAATTAGTCACATAGCAAAATCAATTAATCATATTTTGAAACATGTGTAACAATACTGCACAATGGTGAAACATGTGTAACAATACTGCACAATGGTGAAACATGTGTAACCAATTAAGTAATTAACTCTTATATCAAATTAAAAAGGGGGGAAAAATCAATTTTGTAATTTCGACTAAAATGTGTCCTTTACAGTCAAATTTACAAAAGCCTACTAGAAATTCAAGCCCATGACCCGTTTAGGAATTTTAAAAGACCAATAAAGTTGACCCATTTATAGTAGATCCGAACCCGGTCTCATTCGGATCCATATCCTCTCCTCTCTCTGCTGTTCTCCATCGCTGGTCGCTGCTACTACGAATTCGAAGCTCACAAAAATGGCGGTCGCCACCATGTCCTCAAGCTTCGCTGTCCAGCCACGCATTTCGTCATCACGGATTCCTTCCGATTATCTTAAGCGTCATAGTAGTCCGATGGCGACTGCTGCCGGAGCATCTCGCAACTCCAGCTTCCCGTCTACATTCTCCGGTGGGAGCGTTGCAGGTGAATTATCTGGCCTTAAAATCGGGCCCAAATATCTTAAACCGGATTCAGCATCAAGCTCCAGGGGCAAAAGAGACGTTACCACTATGGTAATACCCAAGAATATTTTAATTAAACATTTTTGCTATTTTAGCGTTCATAACGGAGTATGTCCGCTCTACGTTGGATTGTGATATCATCCTGAACCTGAATTGAAAGTTCATCTCACGAGGAAGGAAATAAGTTCTGCCAGAGTTGTGATTCCTTTACTTACGGATTTTGAATGATAGAGCTTATTGTGACATGATTTGATTGGAAATGGATAGGTTTCTCTTTGAGGAACGTAAACTGAATAGGAGTCTTGTGGTAATCGTGGCTTACATTTAGTTTCAAAACCTCTAGTTAAACTCAATTTGTAATAATCTAATTTGAGTTTTATTTTCAGTGAGCCAGTTACTTTTGCAAAATTTAGGACAGACAGCTCAACAGTCAAAGCAGAAGCGCAAAATGATTGAAATGTGACATAGATCGATAATTACTGGCCGTGTTACATTCAAAAGGGAATTGTGAGTTAAGAACACTTAGAGAATCACTTGTCCTTATCCGTGCACGCGTATAGTTCTCTTATTCGAGGATTTTGATCATGTGTGACTACAAAATTGTGCAGGTGATTCCTTTCTCTAGGGGAAGTGCATGGGAGCAACCTCCCCCAGACTTAGCTTCACACTTGTTCCAGAATCGTATTGTTTATTTGGGCATGTCTCTTGTTCCTTCAGTCACAGAGTTGATGGTTGCAGAATTTCTTTATCTTCAGGAACAAGATGATAAGAAGCCTATCTTCCTATACATAAACTCCACTGGTACCACCAAGGTTTGAAATTCATCAGTTTTATTCCTGCAAATGTTCCATATACATTGCTGGAAAAGTATGTTTGAAGACATCTAAGGTCTCATAATCAACATCCTGGAATCTATGGATAGGATCTTCTAAAGGCTATTGTCTGGAGGTTTATTTTTATCATTCTGACCAGTTCTGGTTTGGAGAGTAGATTATTTTACAAAGTGATAAGCTGGGAAAGACCATGAGTTTCATCATGGTTCATGTATTGTGGTAGTGTTTAAGTTATACTAGAAGTTTTAAACTTAGGGTTAGGTCCATTAAGTTGTTAGGTCCATTTGAGTTCTGTTTGCTGGTGATTTGGTATTGCCATCAGGTTTAAAAGCTGAATGAATTCTGCTTGACTTTTTATTATTTTTCTTTAATTTTTCAATACTTATATCATGTGAAAAGTAGGGAAAAAACATTTATTCTTAAAACGGTTGATCTATGTTGTGATAATGTCAGTGTAAGTTTGACACTGACAAATGGTTTACTGTTACTTCTAGGAATTTTGAAAATGATTTTCTTGAATTTTTGTCACAAGAAGTTGCCTCCAATAAAGTTTTTCTTTAAACCATTGTCCAAAATGATTTTTATCCTAAATGACACATATTATTGAACTTATTACTCTTTTCAGGGAGGACGGAAGTTAGGTTATGAGACCGAAGCTTTTGCAATTTATGATGCTATGGGGTTAGCCTTTTCTCTCTTGTTTTGCTTGGCTTCGTCTAGAACTAGTTATCATTACATTATCCTTCTCAGTCTGGTTTATCTTAATTTTCACTGAATATATTTAGATCTAGGTGTGCCGTTGAATTGCCTTGAAAGTTCCAAGTTTTTTGAATTTTGGTCATTTTTCTTCTGATGCAGGTGGGTTACGGCACCTATATTTACTCTATGTGTCGGTAATGCGTGGGGAGAAGCTGCTTTGCTTTTGGCTGCTGGTTCGAAGGGAAATCGGTCTGCGTTGCCCTCGGCAACAATTATGATCAAGGAGGTTCTGAGTTAATCCTAAAATTACGATTCATAGCAGCAAGAAGCATTAGCTTTAGTCTTAAGAAGCTTTTGGGTCGGTTAAGTCTAACATATATCTTTTTTCATGTAATAGCCGATTTCAAGATTTCAAGGTCAGGCAACAGATGTTGAGATTGCAAGGCAAGAAATCAGAAGAGTGAAAGAATGTTTGGTAATTATTTTGCCTTTTTGCTCTTTGATGGATTTTTTCTGTTTGAAATTTTTTCTTTCAAAATGATATCTAATTGTTTATAAATTTGGAAATATCACAGGTCATGGTTTCTTTTTCTTTTTTTCTTTAAAATGGCAATTCTTGGAAAAATTAATAACTGATATATTGTACTATCATTTGCCTGAAGGCTCTGAAAATAGCTAGATTAGATAGACAATGCGGTCCTAGCCTCCTTGGTAGTAAGTAAAAAGATGAAGTTTTTCTGATGCAGCATAACTTTGTTATTTAATTTTTAAAAGATCACGCTTTTGGCAAGGAGTATCGGCAAATCAGAAGAACAGATCGAAGCTGACATTAGGCGACCAAAATATTTCAGCCCCAGTGAGGCAGTTGAGTATGGCATCATTGATAAGGTGTGGTTTTGTAGCTTCTGTATTAGTCTCTTTTCTTTCTAGTTCCCTGAATAACATTTTCAAAGATAATATTTTGTGTAGCAAATAACCTGGAAAACTAACCATCTCAGGTACTATATACTGAAAGGACCCCAGAAGATAGCGGAGTTGTTTCCGACCTCAAAAAAGCAAATCTTATTTGATTCATGGAGCTTCAAAAGCCGTGGTAATGGGCTAGATTCAGGTAAAATCACGTATAATTAACTTCCTTCCTGATTAAATTGAATGGCTTGTTAACTAAATTTGTTTAATGTAATAGTGAGTTTTCATTTTAAAAACGTTAGTGCCCAACCCTTTGGCCTGACTATTCCTACGTAGGCAATGTAGTAGTGGGTTTCAAGCAAGTAGATGAACAACTGTTTGAATCAAGTCATATGAAACAAGTAATTGTCTTTGTTGCGTGTGGAAAAGAAGTTAGGACATTTACAGACCAACCAACACATGATTATATAGTTACTACATAGAACTTCTAGATTGGTTTCTTGGATGCTACATAAAGTAGATCTGTTGACTCTTATTTTTTTTTGGGTCAATCCTGTTGTGACTCTTGATATGCTAAATAGAGATAGAATTTGACTGCGCTTAACGATTCCATTTTACGTTATTGTAATGTCAAAGAGGATCAATCTACTGTTAAAATCCACTCCACTTAATGCTCCTCATTTCCTTTAGCATGCACTGAACAGATGAAAGACACTTGGATAAGAGTTATAGCATCACTTTCCAGCTTTGACAGACTGTTTGAATATTCCCACGCAGGCAATGTAGTAGTGAGTTTCAAGCAAATAGATGAACTGTTTGAATCAAGTGCCATATGAAACAAGTAATTGTCTTTTCCCATACACTGTAGATTTTTTCATAATTTCTAGCGTCAAAGAAGAAATTTCAAGAAACTGTTATTTCCTGCAAAATTTAACTTTTTCTCTCCACGCCTGAGATTAATTCCTAGTTTGTAGAATATTCCGTAATCTCCTAGTGTTGAGATCGACAGCAACCATCTATAAGAACACTTGTAGGTAGGTATGGTAGCATATGCACTTCTAGATGGTTCATGGTTGTCTATATCAAATCCCCACTAATTCTGCAGGAGCTTTCCTAAATGTCAAGCATCTGTGTTCTAATTTGCTGCCACCTGGCGTTGATTGCAAGAGGCATCGCCTTTTCCCGATCTTTGAAGATCAATGTAGTTGATTTGTGAGATTTATCCTCATCTTTTACAGTTGGCTCAAATGTGTAGGTTGATCTCTGGTGGATCAAGAAGATGCTGCTCACAATGATTTGATGATATATGTATACATCCTGCAAGTGCTCAAGTCACTGTAGACATCACGTGTCATTAGAATCGGAATGAAGCCTCCAACTTGATATGGATTCGTCGAGATCAAGTGCTGTAGATTTTTCTCCATTTTTGAACAATAATAAGATTTTAGGCATAATTACTCCAATGTTTACTTGGTATATTGATAGCATGAGATATTGGAAGTAGTAGGGACTGTGCCACATGGGCGGCATATATCAAGACTCACCTACCCCATTTTTGGAACTTTTTTTTTACAGCTTTATACAAAAAAAAATACGCGAAAATCAGGTTGGAAAAAAGGACGCATTGATTATTATTTTTTGGTAGAAACGCATTAATTTGATAGTGGCGTGAAATGACTAAAGTTTCACTAAAATGGGTTAAGTATATATTGAATATTAGTTATCAAAAGTTTGAGGAAATAAGGAAAATTTATAATAATAAGATACATTTTTTTGGGGGTAAAAGTGGAAGTGAGACTATTTTTTTTATAAATAATAAAAGCAATCATAAGATAAGTATTTTTTGGGGGGGGTGAAACTGGGAAAAGGAAATTAAGAAACTTTAGAGATGTAATAATATAATTATTTTGGGTACACCGGGTGTACAAACGTTAGTATTAAAATGAGACTAAAACAAACAAAATAATTGTTTTAGGAGGGTGTGTTCGTATACCTGGAGTACACAACTCTTCTTAGCAAACTTAAAACAATAAAGGTAACTATTAAGAAAGAATATGAAAATACATGATCCGGGTGTACAATCGTTCATGTTAAAATGGTGCTGAAACGGCCGAATTAATTATTTTAGGAAGGTATGTTCGCACACCCGGAGCACACAGCTTTGATACGTCCACTAGAAACAATAAAGCAAGTTTGAAGAGCAAAGACGATGTTTTGCATACACCGGGTGTACATTCAACCCCTTAAAAAAGGCTCTAAAACAGTAAAATTAATTCTTTTGAGGGAGCTTTTACGTCAGCCTGGTGTACACAAGTTTCTGTACAGCTTTCATCAAATTTACAATGAAGAAGCAGATATTCCCCGTCGATCTCTGTTCTTGCTTACTTACATAAATATTAACATTGAAAATACTGTTGTATGAAAATAATATTATATATATTTACCCCTTCCCCCCCAAAAAAATATATATATATATATATATATTATTATATATTAATCCATAACTAATAAAGAACCAATAAAATTAAATTCATCCATATCTAAAAATACCCTCAACTACCATTTCCCTACCAAAAGTGTCAAAAAAAGAATGAACAACTTGTACACGATTAATTATTTAATCAGCACCATAGTGGATAAAATTATTAAATTCTCCTAATTAAGCCCTATTTATCATGAGCCGACAATTAACCATATTATATATATATATATATATCATTAAAATATGATTCATGGTCAAATTTTAAGTACACTTAAGATATTGATATTTCCTCGAAGCCTTCAGTTGAAATGGGACCAACTATTTGATCGAGTCATTTTCCACTTAGTTAGATCTTCATTTGAGCTTATCAATGCGTGAAGTAAATACGTATATATATATTTTTTTACTTCCCCTTACAATAAAGGATTGTATACAAACGTTAATTTGTGGTACAATATTTAATTTATTAACTTGTGTAATAATAATTATAATATAATCGAAGGCTTTGTCAGGAGGGTTAAATACCAACAAGTTAACTTAGCTTGCTACGAGTTAACTGAACTTTAAAAATTCAAAACGAAGTATCTCAACTTAAACTAATGTGTAAATAGCTACCTCCGTCCAATTTTTGACGAATTTCCGACGAATTCCTGTCGAATTTCCGACGAAACTCTGTCATCAGTTGACAGTAAATTAGACGGAAGTATCTATTTACACCTTCGTCCAAGTTGAGGTAGTCCGTTTTGAATTTTTAAAGTTCAGGTAGCTAGTTGAAAAACGTCTAAAGTTCATATATCTTCTTGATATTTAACCCTTAAAAGAATACCACCCCACTCTCTAATAATAATTAAAAGAAAACGAAAATTGTATGGAGAGACGCCTACCATTACCAATGATCCTCTTCATGGTTTTGGCCTATAAATAAGAATCAAGAATTTGGTACTTATAAACCAATCTTATTTAGCTCCACTTCAAAAGAGATTAGCTTAACGTCATGACTTATCAATACAACTTTAGGCTGGTCAACATCACCCTTATCATCACATTCCTAGCATTATGGCTCGAACCGAGCCACTCTCAAGACTCATTCACCAGCCCTTCCCGAGCCACTTACTATGGCAGTCCCAACTGCTACGGCACTCCCCGTACATACATTTACCAATATATGTTCATCAAAACCCTAATAGACTTATCGAAACCCTAATGACAAGTTTTTACCTTTTCTTCTCTTTTTTTTTTACAGATGGCGCTTGTGGATACGGTGAATATGGAAGAACCATCAACGATGGCTACGTGACTGGAGCATGCCGACTTTTTGGCAATGGAAGTGGGTGTGGTGCGTGCTATCAGGTGCGATGCAAGGAGCCAAGGTGTAGTGGTGACGGTGCGGTGGTGGTGGTGACGGACTACGGTGAAGGGGATAGGACCGACTTTATCCTCAGCCCGCGTGCCTACTCGAAGCTGGCCCAGCCCGACAGGGTCGATGAGCTGTTTGCATGTGGTGTGGTCGAGGTCGAGTTTAGGCGGGTCCCCTGTCAGTACCCGGGTTATAATACGTTGTATGTGAAGGTTCATGAGCATAGCAACAACCCGCACTACCTCGCCATTGTCGTGCTCTACGTCTCCGGCATCAACGATATCACCGCAGCTCAACTGTGGCAGGTACTGACAGATACTTCATATCAAATGCTACGATAATATATCCAATAAGGTTCTTCAATTTTTTAAGGATCACTTTTGGATAGGGGTGTCAAAATGGATCATGGGTCGTATCAGGGACCCTCTGACCCAAACACGACCCGTGTAATAGTATGAATCAGTTTTTGAAACTCAAACCTGACCCGTGGGTTGGTGGGTCAACCTGCGGGTCATAATGACCCATCATGAATGGTAAGTATTGGGTCGATGGGTCAACCTGCGGGTCATAATGACCCATCATGAATGGTAAGTATTGGGTCAGACTGACTCGCTCGACCTCCATAACACGTGGGTCAATCTGACCCGTTCGACCCACCATTTCAATAAAAAAAAAAAGCAGACTGAAATATATAAATGGGACGGGTCATAGGTTGACCCATACTTCTTACCCAAATATAACCCGTGTTTTCACGGATCATCCATGAGTCGTGTCTAAATGACCCATAGGTCAAAAACTCTAACTCAAACACGACCCGTGGACGAATCACCCAGATTTTGACACCCCTACTCCTGGAAGCTACGAAGTTCATCTAGGTGGGCAGGTGAATTCGCCTAATCTGGGTGAGACCCAAGCATGCCTAGAAGGTTGATTTACTAGGAAGACCTGACTAACCAGATCCCATATCAAGGACTTGAACCTTGGGAGTTGGGACTCAGAGTTTAAGGGTTAAATTGACAAATTTAAAGACTTAAGGTTGTAATCCAATTACAAATGAGGCATATAAGGTTAGAAACCAAAGCTTCATAACCTAAAGTTTAGGTACCAATTCTAAAAATGTATACAATTTCAGGGTGAAAAAATGCAATTAAAATTTAGGAGTAAGTAATATTTTTATTTTTTGACAGGAGGATTGCAAAGAGTGGAGGCCAATGAGGAGAGTTTTCGGGGTCGTATTCGACGCTGAAAACCCACCGGCGGGTCCTATCAACATAAGGTTCCAAGTCCGTGGTGCTGCCAATGGAGTCAAATGGGTTCAGCCACCTAACCCCATCCCGAGCGATTGGGCAGCTGGGGCGTATTACGACACCCTTGTCCAGCTAGACTAATATAAACCAGGCCCAGGACTCAGTCAGGACTCTAGAAAGTTAGAAACAATGCAGCTATCTATCATCATGTGTGTGTATTTCATAATTCTGTGTCTTTAGATTTAGTGTGGCAGTCGTAGAGATTATAATCTTGCTTGTTTGTATGAACTATATATGTGGATTAATGTACTATTGTCAATGTCAGCGGGCAAGTTATCAGTTTATGTTGAAAATCGTCAAAACCGGGGATTATCCTTACTAATTAGTAATTACTATGGACATGTAGAAGATTTAATCCCTCAGAATAAACCAAAACCTTAGATTGATTCTTCTCTAGTGTATGCTAAATTGCTTACCGTACAACAGTGACTAAGCAGATATCACGAACACCAGAGGCGATGTAGGTTGAGCCGTTTAGTCAGGAAGATCTGAACCCGCATGGACCAACTGCATGATGATCAGAGGAAAAGGTTCATGAAATTTTTCGACAAATCATAAAATTGCCATATGATGTTCATCAATTTTATTAGAAAGATTAAGAATAAACAACATCCCTATGGTTGAAGCGGGAGGCAAAACCATGTTGGTCGGGAAGAAGGCACTAATAACGGATCTGTTGTGCTTGGCATCATGTTGGCAATAAACAAAGTCCTAGTGACATCAATCCAACCTCCACTAACGAATAATCAATTCTCTAAACAGACAATAATTACTAATGTCATGTTTGGTTATGATACAGTGGAACAAGAATCCAGTAGAATCTTCGACGATTGATTCTTTTGGGATTCGACTCATGATAGGACAGACACACCTTGTTAAATGATCAGATAGCTGTTCAATGTAATCATGCTAGATTAACAACAATAAGGATAAAGTATAAGTTATTGGTTGGTTCTTATTTAATATATAAAAAATGAGATGATCATAAGCTAATAATTACCAAAACAATCAACAAAGTATGGCTGAATCATATCAGATAATGCAATTTTATCAACGCCATATATTTGTCAACCTAAGTCACTAATTTCGCAAGGTTGAGCAACTGTAAGGAAAAAGTAAAAGTTTTGGGGATCAGAATGAAACTCACATCGATCAAGCTGCAAAATTCTTCAATCCATCTTCAGTGTCCACTAATACATTCTACCAGTACATTCCGAAGAACCACAGAAGCAAGTCTTCTGTTTAATGTTGCCATCAGAGTCACGGACTTGATCTATCATGTAATTGTAGTGATAGGTCAGCTCCTGCAAGGGAGGAATGTTCTCAGCAGCAAAGAGCATAATATGCGGAATCCTGTTGTCAACATGATCATAGAGCACGTTCTGGGCGTAAAGGTTAGGAGAACAACTGTGGTTGACAAATCTACCAATGTTGCCGTGCTCTGCTGCATCAATCGTGAATCCCACTTCATCCACAGTATCAAAAGGATTAAGATTGGAATCCGGAATCAGAGTTGAGAGTCCATCCCAAAGATTGGTGTCGTTATAGTTATTTCCAATATCGAACAGATACTCATCGTTACCTGCCCGGGCCTCTGCTTCTTTATCTTCAAGCAGCTCTCCAATGTACTCACATATAAAACTCCCAGATGGGATTGAGGTTAAGGATCTCACACCCCATCCTCGAGATTCAGTTTTGAAGATCTCGAGGGGAAATTTGATACCATGCTGACTTACTCTATTGTGGCATGAAGGTGGGCATTTACATAAAGGGCCACATTCGTAGACTAAGGGCTTTGCTTCCACAATAGCTCCATTGAAGTTGTATGGGATTTCGCCTCCATTCTTGACAGCACAAGAACATTTATCGGAATCAGAGCACCCTTTGGCACATTCACAGCCCTTTGGAGGGATAGGATTGCACCAATTTGGGTACATTATTCGAGTTATGTACTTGAAAGGTGGGGGCTTCTCATCATCAATAGTGTTTACAGCAGGGATTGGTATCAACTCTTTCCCTAGTGAGATATCCTTCACACAGAGACCCTCCCTCACCTCGTGCTTTTTCGATTTACTTACTACTTTCCAAGCCAGTTCGGGCTGATTGGGTTTCCGTTTCAAAAGAAACTTGAAGACCAACTTACCATGTTGTCCTGGCTCTTGCCAATACTTGTCCACCACATATAGCCCATCGTAAGTGTATAAAATAGCTACCCTTGATTTTGCATTGGATGAACTAGATGGCCTTGTTTCTTTCAACCCACGAATGACCCTCACTGGATTCTGTTCAGACACACTATTGCTAAGAGCGAGGTTCCCTCGCTCGAGTTTCTGATCCTCTGGCTCCTTCTTCTTCTCAACAACATTCCCTCCACTACCTGTATATATCAAGTAATCCGAGCTTTCAAGATCGTCTTTATATACTCCAGATGACACGATACTTGTGGCAATGATCTTATTACCCTGTTTCAAATAATCAATTCCACCCATTATCGGGCTATGAAGACCAACTATCCTGAGTTCTGCTCTGTACTGAAATTCATCACCAACTTCAACACCTGGGAGCTCACCCACAATCTTGTTTGTGTTTAGGAATCTACCCTTCTCTTTCAAAATCCCTTCAGCTAGAAGGTCAATCCTTTTGGATCTACCTTCTTTACTGGGTTGTGCTTCTTCTTCCTGCAAGAGCTTTCTGTACACAGCCTGGTAAAGACGCAGTGTCTCTCTTACTTTGTTCCTGGTAGCTGTTGAAGACTGCCCTGTGGAAACATGACCAAAAGGAGGGGGGTTCAGAAAAAAATTTCTCGGTCTTTTACGGCTCTGGAGATCTGTAGGTTCATCCCCAACCTCAAGAACTTCCTGTCCTTCCCAGGGAACAATTTGACCAGCGCCATCATCAGTCCCCTCTCCACAAACTGTTCTTATCTTCTCTGAGGTCTTGCTGCGAGATTTATTTGCTTTAGTCTTCTTCCTCAAACCTGAAATTAGTTTTCCAGAATATTGTCCAAGTGGAACAGGATTATCCTCTGTAAAGACAATCAGTTGCTTTCCACCATAATCTGTCATATCTACAGGGACAACTTCTAGGGTTTGTTTTGAAGTATTAACCTCAGATAACCTTGATTCTTTCTTCAGGTTACTTGGAGTAGATATTGACTGTTCATCAAGCTGCCGATAAACCCTAGAAACACTTGGGCTCTCTTTTGAAGTCTTGGACACAACTTCTTGTTCTTTGATTATTTTTTTCTTTGATGCAGATTTTGATTTAGTAATAGACAAATTCTGATGTTTCATACTTCTATTTCCACCATTGCTAGGTGGGGATCTTAAAGCTTGCCTCTCCCTTCGCCAAGGGCAATTTAGTGAAGCCATCAGACCTTGCACGATAATCCGCTTAGAGAAGTCATCAGGATGCTTCATCTTACTGCCCTGCTTACCCTTGATCCTAACGATTTCATCACCCAAAGGCTTCTCCAGAACAACCACATCACTGCCACTGTCACCATGACTTTTCTCCTTAGTTCGAGAATCAACTTGATCTCCCTTACTTTCTTCTGTATCTTCAAGTTTATATTCAACTTCATTCGGGCAGCCTTCAGCAATTTTAACTTCCTCAGGCTTTGATTCAGACATAGTCCCTTCTCCACAATTTTCAGAATCCCGATTCAGTAAACTTTCTTTGGTTTGCTTCTCATCAAGCCCCTCTTCTGTTTCCTTTGAATCCAATGTTTTCCCATTTTCATCATTATCTCCTAAGTTATTATTCTTCGTGGAAGAAACCTCATTCATGCCCTCCTTTCTAAGGGAAGGAGCATTTCTTCCACAAAATGGAGGATAATCTCTCACAGCTGAGACCCTTCTTCGTGGAGGGTATTTAACAGTTCTAGATGCACCATTCTCAGAGCCTATGATTACTCCACTTGGTTGAGTTGCACCTTTCTCTATACTACAGCAATTACCCTCAGAAGATTCCATCGATAAATCTAAATTATCAACATGTATAGCCTCTGCTGATACAACGTACGGTTTTTCTTCCTCAAATTCTATGTCATTTGATGGTACTAGTTCTGCTGTATGATCTCCGTTTCTAGGAACCTCAACTGTATCAAACTTAGAATCTACACCTTGAACATTTAGACTTTCAACCGTTTTATCTCCATCGAATCCACACCCAAGAGGAAAATCCCTTGCAGTCTTGAGATTTTCTTCATTAGTCTCGAGGGCATCTGTATCCGCCAGAGATTGACATCCACTTGTAATTTCAGCATCTATGCACTGATTGAACGAATTTTCAACAGTCTTAGCTGCAAAGCGTCCACACCCAGGTGGGAAAACCCTAACTGCAGAAACTTTCCGCTTCTTAAATTTTGATGTCATATGACGATCACTGCTGAGATTACCATTTCCAACGGCTGATGGCGTCAATATCCTTTCAGTACCATTAACCATTGTTGTAGTCCTTGATCGCTCAAGATGAAGGACATTATCGGCGATAGCCATTCAATATCCACAAAGAACAACGCAATGAGCTGCGAAAACAACCAAAACCAATCATCAAGAATGAATTCGTCAAAACTACTTGTTCCTTCGTAGAATCGCCCAAAAGAGACTGAGTGCTGCAGAATCAAGCAAATTCATAGAAAAGGAACTCACATTTTTGCTCGGAAACCCGATGGGAGACAAAAATCAAAAGCCGTAAAACTTCAGCGGCAACACCATCTAATGCAAGATAGTACGACCTTTCACTTTATGGTCGTCATCTAGAACCAAATCGATCACGACATTGAAGCGGATGGCAATTAGGGTTCATAGTTGATGTATTTCAGGCAAATTGAAATATTTCCATAAACTTGGATTAGGGCGCATATGTGGATTTGGTCTGATTGGTCATTCTCTTCTTTTTTTGGTTAATTAATTATTAAATATTAATTAATATTTACACATAAATTATAAAATATCACTGCACCTCTATTATTTGAGTTTTCAAAGTTTATTTTCAAAAATTTTGTTGGTCATGTTTGGTATCTAGAGTTAACCTTTTTAGTCAAAATTTTCATCCAAACTGGAATACGTTTTGAAAAAAATAAAAATATCAGATTTTTTTAAAAAAAAATCACAACAATACTTTTTTTTTATAAAAGAAAACTCAATTTTAACTCAAATATTTGCAATTTCAAACCAAAATTTTTTATATGCTACAATTGAGTCATGATTCGATTAAAACTCGAGTGAGCCTCAATCGAAAGGGATAGTGTTTGAGTCTTGAGTTAAACTAACTTGCCTATAGGTGGGGCTCTGGTCTGGATCAAAACTCAATATCCCCTTCGATTGGGGGATCAATCGAACCCCAATTAAATCTGTATCAGTTCAGCTTCAATTCGACTGAAACCAAATAAGAGGGGTTAAGTTATGAAATTTGACTCAGATCAACCCCAACACATGGCGAGCAGGTTTCGGTTAAGGACCCAGGCCCTAGCCCCTAGCCCTTCGATTGCGACTCAATAAAATTAGTGCTCAATTATAACTAACATATAGAAAAAATTCAAAATATTTTACTGTGATTTTTTTTGTTGCTATTTTTGCATGTTTTTAAAACAAATTAAAACAAAAAAATTTGCTATTTAAAAATTAGTGTTGCAGTAAATTAAACGAAATTAGTAAATTATAATTTTTTTAAGACATAGTAATTTGTTAACAAAAATTAACTAACAAATTATCAAAATTGATAAAATTCAACTAGTAAATGGGTAGTTAATCTTTTATTTTTCTTATTCTTTCTAAGTTGTGAGGCTTATTCTGTTATTTTTTTAGAAAAATAACAGAATTTCAAGCAATCAGGAAAGGTTAAAAAGAGGTACCAACTAGCGCTTTGCACTGAAAGATAAGGCTAGTAGTGATATCCTAGGTTTTTTCCGTTAACCAGCGCATTGCATTGACCCCGTCAACGTAGCCCCACCAACAACCTAGTATTGAGAGACCGACATGTGTCTAAGTCATAATTTTTTTCCCAAACCAAAAATTCTTCTTGCACTTGGGGGAATTCGAACTCGTGACCCCGAAGCAAACTACGTGAAAGTCAACGCTCTTAACCACTAGAGCAGCACTGGTGGTAAGATAAAGATTGATTCACAAAACAAAGGAGATAAAACAATAACTTAAGCAAATAATTTCCAACAGTAAAACCATATCCGATTGTGGTTGGATTGAGGCAAATAATCCGACCACCGTATTATAGCAACCAAAGTTGCATCCATGGTTCTGAAAACGACCATCTTTTTTGTATCTCCATCTATACACTATCAATCTGTCCTCCTATACAAAACCGAACAACATCATCCTTAACACCAAACCCGACAGTGAAACCGACCAATCATGGAAAAGCACGATGCAGATACGTAGAGCTACTACTTGATGATGGAATGAGGAGCTCTGCCTGAGGAAACGAGCCACCGGACGGCACATCAAGCAGAAGGTCCTGATCGGAGTTTTCATCGGAAAAGTGGAAGGTACTATTCACCATGAGGCCGTTCCCAACATGAGGCATGAAGAGGGTTCTTGGATTGAAGCAAGAACTGTCACTGCCTTGGAGTTCCTTGCTCTCCAAGATACCTTTTATGGCTGCCCTGTTTTCCACTTTTGTAGTCGAATTTATATCTGCCCAATGCAACACAACCATATAAGTATCGGTAGGAAGAAGGGATGGATTTGATTCAGCCCTAAAATTGTGAATTAGTTTGGCCCCTTATTTAGCCAAGAAAGTATTGTTTTTCTCTCCTGACAACGAGGAAGTGGGGGTCCGTGTCAAAGAACAAACAGTTTCAACAAAGTTACGAGCTTTTCTCAAGAACCTGGAAAATTCAACTTCTGCGTGATACCGATATTTGATTTCTGGACATTAACTGTGCTTCTAGAGACAGATTGCTGAGGTCCAAGAATGAGGGTGTTCTTCGCTTCCTGCAAAAAGTTATTATCTTGATTTGGTCAAATTTTCTGCTAAATTGATAGCATCTTCAAGTGGTGAGTGATTTCTTGATTGTTATACCTTCAATTGCTGATGATGTTCGACCCATTTGCATTTCATGAAACTAGACAGTATGAATTTCTTCAAAGTCTTGTTCTCTTCACCTCGATCCCTGGAACCCGAAAGGTCAAAGATACCTTCTGCAAGCAGTTCTTGAAATGAAGACAAGTTCTCCTTAAATTGAGCACTACCAAACATGTTCTTGAGGCTGCACATTAAACAAATATGCAGCATTAAATCATATATATATTCAAATTTGAGGGCAGGGGGGAGGAGGAACTACTAACCTATCTGGGGTTCTTAATTTATCGACAGAAGGTAGATACTTAAGTAGCAATTTTTGCTCTTCTGCAGAAAAATTCTCCGAAAACTCCTCAAAGTTCACCACATCCTACATCATCACAAATAAAAAAGAACAATGATTCGAGATTTATCATCAAAATTATGAAGAGAAGGGTTGGGAAGCAATGAAAATCAGATGTTCATTACTCTCAAATTCAATCAAAACTTAATCTTTTCTTCATCTTCTCATAATTTGTTTATTTATCTTAAACTATACTTCAGGACCATGATTAAGGTGTCATAAGACATCAATGTGTCTCTTTTTAAGATAAAAGTACGAACTTTAGGTTCATTTCATTGGAAGGAACTTACACTAAGATTCACAGAACACAATGCTGAACTGCGGTTGCTCAGAACTTGTGGCTTTGAAAGCTGCAGCTTGTCCCTGCAATGAAGAACAACCAAAAAATGTCAACTTTCACCTAATCAATCTTTGATAATCTGGAAAACAGTTTTAAAAATGAATATTTGAATTGGTTAACAACCAAAGAAATCTGAACTTTCGTCCAATCAATCTTTCATCAGCTGGAAAATGGTTTCAAAAAACAGTCTGTTCGATTGAATTTACCTCCGGAGGTTTCCTTGTTCCATCCAGTGTCCAAGAGGGCTCCGAATCTTCTCTGGACTTGGAAAGTTCTCAGCTTTGATGACTTTATGTGCAGGAAAGCAGGAATAGACATCATTCGCTTTGTGTCTCTTATTATCAACTGAAAGAGAACTTGCTTCAGATTCCTCATCCCGAACTATCGAGTTTGGATGTCTGAAGAGAACTGATCCATGCCCAAACTCAACAGAAACCATTGGAGTCTCACTTTCCAAGAGCAAATCCTCCTCAGAAGTACTGGAAAAGCACGAAGCTTGCTGTTCTTGCAGTATAGAGTATAAATCTCTAGTAAGTTGCTCCACTGACGATTGCTTAGGGCGGCCCACACAAGTCCTCTTCCTAGAAGGCACCATTGAATCCCAAACAACCGATTGAGCTGGACCTACAATGATCAAATCCACAATATATACAAACTGAGTTGGTATATATCATCCAATACTGATCTGATGTGCAGTATTTGAACTGGGTCCCATTTCTAACCTGTTAAATAACCACAATCTGCTCTTTCAAATTGAGCACAGCTATCAGAGTTTGATAATGCTGAACCCGAGCTAGACCTATTGCCTGTCTCCTCATCTGTGATGAACTTCTGATGATAGGTTTGGCTGTGACTTGCAAATCCATCAAACACTTGACTTTCACTATCTAGCATTCGCTTAGGCGGTTCTACTTCTTTGCCCTTGTTTAGGGAGATGCTCTTGACTCGAACAAACCTTTTGTCGTCATAATCATCCTCAGGGCGAGCATGTATAGGGGTGTAGTTTACAAGTGTTCCTTTGGTTCTCCATCTCGATCCACATGCATTGCACAACACTGGCTTCTCTGGTGGCCCGTTGCGCCAAAGAGGAGTGCCTATTTGCAAAGATTTGGATCAAAATTCATTCAAATCTACCAAGTGTTTGCAAATTCAGGATTCGGTTCCTCTCTAAAGTACAAAACTTGAAGCCATTAGCCATTAGGATCATGCTTATGCTAATTGCCACATTCACACAGATGAACAAAACCAAAAATGCAATTTAAGATTGCTCGAAAATGGATTTGGATGGCAGAACGCAGTCCTAAGTATGCTATGTTCCAACAAGAAAGTGAATTGAGTCAAATGCTAGTCTCTATGTATCCAAATTCTGATTTGTATAATATCAAACACATCATTTATCAGGTCAATTTCACAAAGTGCAAAAGTTTCATTTGCAGATTATACAAACAGACCAAATATAGGAAAGTGGATTCCTCTGCAATCACAATCATCCATCAGAACTAGTTCTTATCAATCCACAGCAAACCCGGATAATACAAAGAACAGCAAGGAGTCTCAATCATCATCAGTCAAATCCGATACCGCAGAGTGGAGCAATTGATTTAGGAAAGCAGACCAGTTTGAATTTTATCCATAAGAAGTATAATTCTGAAGAAACAAGCACTCACTTGTAACCCCACAGTGATAGCAAGGTCCCTGCTTGACCATCTCTGTTTACTCGAAAAATTCCAACGGAAGTTATGCAAAATTAGTGGAAAGGCGCAGTTTTGAAGGTCTACGTTTAAAGGGATGCAAACTTGTTGAATAAAGTTGCTTTGTTTCAAGAACCCATGAAACAATTTTGCAGAAGAAAGTCAATATACATAGTACCCAGAACAAGAATTGAAGGAAACAGCAAGAAGGGAAATGAAGGAATGGAAATGGGTTTTGTATAATTTTTTCTTTAGCTTCAATGGAATGAGAAAAAGACCATCGGAAGAATCAAAACAAATCTGAAATTTGGCGAAGAGAGAGTATTGGTGCGGGTCTCTGTGTGAGAATGGTGACATTATTTGTCAATTTGGAGAGTAAATGCTTCTGCTTTCTTTTCTTTGTAAGCTTTTACTTTGGAGTTTGGAGTCATTCAACTCAGTTCAATGAAAGTCATTTTTAATTTTAACCCATCACACACTTAAATTTTTAAAAGACAAAAATAAAATTTTGGTAACATAAAAAATAAGAATTTAAATAAAAAGATTAGAAAATTTGAAACACAGAAATGAAATGAAAATATGCAGTAAATAAATATATTTGCTATAATTAGAAAATATTTTTATGTGAACAAAGAAAACTTTTCTAAATATCATTATTTTTAGTTACGTGAATGATTGTGAAAGACTGAAAGCTAATAAAAATAAAACATATATATTCTTTCCAATATTAATTTAAATTCAGATTGTAGGTAGAAATACAAATTTAGTAGTTTAATATAATATAAGTTCTCATTTAATATACAAATCAATGACTATTTTTTCATAAATCAATACAAATGTACAAATATTTTAATTGAATTACATTTGATAAATAAAAACAATGGAAAACTACCAAACCGTTGTCCGAACTTGTGAGTGATTAGAAAGTAGGTACCTAAATTTTTTTTTTTAGCAAATAGGTAGCCAAACTTATAAAAGTTAATAAATGGGTACATACCATTAATTTCCGTTAAGAATAAACATAAAATATCACGTGGAGCACGTGAGAAGCAAATAAGTACCTGAACTTACACAAATGAGCAAGTAGGTACATAAACCGATTCAGAACCGGATCGGACGAACCACTTTATTTATTTATTTTAAAAAGTTGGTTTATATACTAAACACATGCATGACTCAACTACAGACATTCTCAGAATGTTTCTTGATGCACCGAGAACGTCTGGAATTGAGTCATGCATGTGTTTGGTATATAAACCCTATTTTTTATATATATAAAAAAGTGGTTTGACCGAACCGATTCAGGTACATACTTGCTCATTCGTTTAAGTTTAGGTACATGTTTGTTCCTCAGTGATATTTTTTCGTTTATTCTTAACGAAATTAACGGTAGATACTTATTTAAGAAAGTTCAGCAACCTATTTACTAAAAATAAATATATAAAAAAAAATAAGGTACCTACTTGCTAATAACTCATAAATTCAGGTACACGTTTAATAGTTTTCCATAAAAACAAATATTGTTAATTTTTAAATGATGGTCTATGTAACGTGAGGTAATTGATCCTTTTTCCACGTGGCATTTTTAAATCTCCACCCCGTGAAGTCCATGTCATATAGACTCTTCTATACTTGAATGTGCATCTATTATTTAATTATGTATTTATTTTATTTAATATTCCACAGTTTTTTTTGGCCAAAATATTCCACAGTTGGATCCACCTCTTCTATGATCTTGATTGGAAGTCAATAAGAAGAAACAAAAAAAAGTATTTGAATGGCTGTGAATGAATAATTTGTCACTAGTTATATAATATTTATATCTTCACAAAAAAAATGCAAGAAAATATTCTTATTTATATATTTTAATTAAATTATATTTAAAAGAAACAAAAAATAGAATTGAGTTATGCATTGAAGAATTATTTGAACTCTTAATTTTATCAGTGTGTATGTATATATGGATGGATAAAGTACTATTATTTCATTTACACATAAATATAACATCAATAATAGTTAGGATGAAATTATAAAACAAAAATTACTAGACCTAAAAATATAAAAAAACAATCCCAGTACCATTTTCAATGGTCTATCCCAAATTTTATTTTAAGATCGAGACTGATTAAACATTTTTTTTGCAATTCAATCTCGTGTTTTTAAGTTAATTATCAATTGGATTGAGTCTGTTCTAATTTAATTAACTCTAATTAGAACATATATGTATACTTTATATTTATTTTTTATTACACATATTCAAATTAACACGATAGTATCACATTGTTGAACTTTTAATTTATTATTCATTAGTTTAATTGATCAAATTTATCATGTTGATATTCATTTTCCTGGCATATACTTTATTTTAGTTATAAAAAAAAATTGTGTATATTTTTGTTATTACCCTAATAATATAAACAAATAAATCGAACTAGACCAAGCCCATCTTAAGATAAACAAGCCTTCTTAAGCGTGTTGGTGTTTTACAGTAAATTTGGTGGCCAAGTTTTAATTTTGGACTTTTTTAGAAAAGAAAAATCTTATTTTAATTAGTCCAAACTCACCCTGATAAGTGATAACAGTCATACTGAATGATTTAATTATGTATATTATTATATAATAATATTTTTTTGTATTTTTAAAAAATCTAAAAGTTAACTAGAAAACAAAAACAAAAATTGTTTTCACCTAAATAAAAGTAAGGCTTGATTTATTATAGAAAATACCCATATCCTTTTCATTTGACCAGCCCAGTCCCATATCTCTATTTTAATTGTTGAGGTCATTTCAAACCATATACTATGTATTTTATGATTTTCATTAGTTGATGTAATTTGAAGCATTTACAAACCACTGCCCTATGAATTTGAATGGATGCAGATAACATGAACATGTTATATGGAGAATTTTAATGTTGATTATTTTTTACACGAATTTGCACAAAATTACTGTATTAGTGCAAAAATATGATAGAATGATCACAAATAAGGTAATACGAGATAGATTTTGTGTTTATGTAACATTTATGATTATGACACGATAAGTTTGTGTTTGTTCATATATAATATTTAATAATGTTAACTTGATAAATTTACACAAGCTTTATGAGAAAGTAGAAGATATTTATTTTTATATGTATTAAAATAATATTTTATTCTAGGAGATATGCGTGTTCATTTAAATCGGTTCGTCTGAACTGGTATGGTTATGGTATGATTCAAATCAGTTCGACCGAACTTGTATTAAAACCAGATAAGTGTTTTTAGGCTTCAAGTAAACCAGTTCAAAATAGTACCAAAAATTCAGTTCGAATCGACTCGATTTTTTATACTGGTTTATACGTAAATTTAAGTCAAACCACTTTAAACCTATATAATGTTAGAACCGGTTTGAAGCAAAATTAACTAAACCGATTTGAAATTAAACAAAACCTAGAGATGTCTTCAATAAATCAAACCTAGAGATGTATTGAACTCTCGTATGTTGATGTTGGACAGAATTTCAATTGATTGTGGAACAGATTTTCAGTCGGTTCAGTGCGTTTTTCAGTCGGTTCAATATTTTTTTCAATCGGTTCAGTGTGTTGAACATAATTTTTAGTCGGTTTAGTTTCAGTTTGAACCAAATTATTTCCTAACCAAATTTGTTATTAAAAAAACTGACCAAACCAGTTTGAACCTATTATGAATCAGTTCGGACCATTAAACCATACCAGTTGTTTTAGAAACAAAAAAAAAAAACACTATTTTTTTTACAAATCAGACTCGTTCAGTTCTGAACCGGTCGAGGTCGAACCGAAGCCTACTAGGAGACGATCGATGGAAAGAGATTCCATTCTAAATTTTGAATGCATTAGATATCATGAAATTTATTCATATAGCCTGGAGATCAAAATTGCACTCTTAATACAAGATAAGGGACCAAAATGAACAGTGATAGACCTTAGGGACCACTTACTAGTACCACGCCTGCTCTTCACTTTCTCTCTCCAAAATTCAATTTCCACACTTCGTCTCCCGCCAAATTCGCTCTCCCCCTCATGCTCCTCTTCTCTCGCTGATCAATTCCATCGGATTCACCAAACTCTCCCATTCATCTCCTCGTATTGATTCCGGCGACATCAGAGCCACTTAAAAGTAATTGAGACGGTGAAAATGGCGATCCTTACAGTCGCGTGATCCACCGAATTCATCAATTTCAAGCCATGTCTCGTCGCGGCATCTCAGAATCCTTCCGAAGAATTCCTCCGGGAGTTCTACTCATCAGAAGGATCAGAGGAGGAAAGAATTGGTCCCTCCATACATACAGATACGTGATCCTGTTAATCACCTTCATCGCTTACGCTTGCTATCATGCATCGCGAAAACCTAGCAGCATCGTGAAGAGCGTCTTGTACCCCGAGCACTCTAAGAGAACAGATCCCTGGCCGATCGGAGAAATTTTTATCGAAAAAGAAAACATCACCTCTGATTACAATTATCGGTACAAATACAAGGGATGGGCACCGTTCAACGGCACCGACGGGACCTCGAGATTGGGCGAAATCGACGTCGCGTTCCTCGCTTGTTACTCCATGGGGATGTATGTGGCTGGGCATCTCGGCGACAGACTAGACTTGAGGCTGTTCCTGACGTCGGGAATGATTGGGAGCGGGATTTTCGTTGCTCTGTTCGGTATGGGATACTTTTGGAATGTTCATCTGTTCTTTTACTTCTTAGCGATGCAGATGGCAGCTGGGCTGTTTCAGGCTACCGGTTGGCCTTCCGTGGTGGCCGTGATCGGTAGCTGGTTCGGGAAGAGAAAGAGAGGCCTGATCATGGGAATCTGGAATGCACACACTTCAATCGGAAACATCAGTGGATCACTTCTGTCCGCCTCGGTTTTAGATTACGGCTGGGGATGGTCGTTCATCGTGCCCGGTGCATTAGTTGCCCTCGGAGGAATCATCGTTTATCTGTTCTTGGCTGCTTACCCTGAAGATGTAGGGTTTCCTTGTGCGAATGGATCGTGTGTGGAGCAAGGAGTCGCCACTGACGAAGAAACGGTTTCGGAGAAAAGAGAGGGAGGAGCGATCGAAACACGTTCTTCTTCCTTGACGGGATCGGTAAGCAAGAGAAGTGTCGGAATTGCAGAAGCTTGCCGTATTCCGGGTGTAATTCCGTTTTCTCTGTGTTTGTTCTTCTCAAAGCTGGTGGCTTACACTTTCCTCTACTGGCTGCCTTTCTATTTAAGCCAAACAGGTACTGGGTTTCAAGATAGGTAGATCTTTATTCTTTGCATAGTATTTAAAACCAAAATGCTAACTAAACTTGTAGCTGAGGTGATGATTGCTTGCTCAACTTTCCTTTGTGTGTTTTTACTCGCTAAATTAGAGGAATTTTCTAACTTCCACCACAAGTTCAAAGCAATTTAGTTTTGTCACCCTTGATAAAATGATGTTTTTGAAGATGTTCTAATCAAAAAGTTCTAAACTTTGGCAGAAATTGGAGGCAAATACATGTCAGTGAAATCCGCAGGAAACCTTTCAACTCTATTTGACGTGGGTGGCATCGTTGGCGGGATTCTTGCCGGTTACATATCCGATAAACTCAACGCTCGGGCCACCACAGCAGCAACATTCATGTACCTCGCGATACCTTCAATGCTACTCTATCGTTTATATGGAAGCAAATCCAAATCAGTCAACATCGCGCTCATGATGGTCGCGGGCTTGTTCGTGAACGGGCCTTATGCACTGATCACTACTGCAGTTTCCGCAGACCTCGGGACTCACCGTTCCCTGAAAGGCAATTCGAGGGCTTTGGCTACTGTGACCGCAATCATCGACGGTACAGGCTCGGTTGGGGCCTCTCTGGGTCCATTCCTTACTGGGTTCATATCGGCGCAGGGCTGGGATGCGGTGTTCGTGATGTTGATGGCTTGCGCTCTTATCGCTGGGCTGCTTTTGTCTCGTCTTGTTTTCACCGAAATTAAGGAGAAAGTTGAAGTTTTGCTGGATTCACCAAGACAGCGAAATGCAGCAGGTAATTACAGACATTTGTTTACCATAATGATCGCACAAACATAACTTTCTGACGTATCCATGCTATAAAAGTAGAACTTTTCCACAAATCTGAGTCGAGTTCATTGTCTGACCTAATCATCACATCACTCCTATCCTAAAAGACCGACTTTTTTCATTTTCTCGCAGAAAATATCATTTGTGCCAGTTTGGGGTTCGGACTCATCAGCTGTTCTTTTGTATTCTGCAGATTCAACTTACGAGCCTCTTTTAAGGAATACAGAGTGATTCAATTCTGCCAAAGGGTCATATATACACAGTACGCTATAGCTTCGATGATACGAAGATGAAGAAGCTTCCACAGCGCAAAATTTTGGTAGTAGAATGCATCGTTACATGTATAGTTCCGTCTTGCATTGATTTCAACTCGATCTTCGTCATAGGTTCTCAGTGTCTTTCTTTCTCACTTGATACTGAGCTATAAATTGGTTCTTCACTGTCATCAATGATGTCTTTTCCTTTCTGTTATAAAGTTTCAACTTTTAACGTTCACTTCGAGCCCGATCTGCCATCAGATTAATCTACGTATAATTACTAATCATGAGAGAAAGCTCAAGAATCGAGAACCAGAACGTGCCTAAAATCAAGATCAAGAAACCAGTAGAAATTTTGAGATCAAGGAGCAACAGATGAACCAATGGGTTGAGATGAAGAAGCCAACGAATAACATCTCAGTTGGATTTTCATGGAGAATAGAGAGGTCATATATCAATAACAATGACTTCTGTGAAAATGGGTAAACTAAGACTAGCAGATGAATTCAATATAGAGATTGATTCAATTTCGGTATCATAGCTGTGCTGAATTCAGCATATCTATAGCAAGGAATTTAGAAACTATTGAAATTCTGCTAACTTGGCGGGTAATCATCAAAACCGGTATCTGCTGGAGAGAATTCTAAATCTTCATTCTGCAAGAGCATAGAACCAGACTACGATTCATAATCAAAGATACTTGATCGGATTGGAAGAAATGGTGGCAAGGGATGAAGAAATTGGAACCTGAGAAAAACCAGAGGATAAAGCCGCAGAGGATGAGCAAGAGAGGAATTGCGTGTATGGCGTTCTCCGCAGATCTGAGGCGGCGTTGCTCCTTGTGCGCCGCCACGGACAGCGGATTAATTGTCGGCAGCTGGTCGCCGTCAGAGCTCAGCCTCGCGATCTTCGATTTGGAGGAGATTGAGTTGCCAAGCAGAGGATCTTCGGAAGAGACTCGAGAGGCGCTCGATGATCTGTGCATCTTCTCAGTCGTCTCTTCTTCTCAATGAGGGAGGGAAGAAGAAGGAAAGTCCTTGGCTGGCGGGCGGCTTCTCTGTGGCTTGACGGAGGCTTTCATTGACCGATGCTGATAGAAATATTGCATTTATTTTCGAAATATTTATTTTCCCATTTTCTGTAACCAAACACTCACTGTGACTTAAAGGCCAAGTTGGATAAGGGAAAATTGAACCAACCTAAGCAAATAAAAGATTACATCAATTCCAAAAAGTTCTAAATTAATCCTGGTTACAATTTTTTTGTAAATGACGTGTTGTGCACGTATTATTCTACAATCACCTAATAATGAAAGCATAAATAAATTGAAATAGATTTTCAAAACTATTTTTTTTTAAAAAGGAAAAACTACCAAATTGGTACCTCAAACGTGTGTGTGAATATCAAGTAGGTACCTAAACTTTTTTTGTAACAACTAAGTCGTCGAACTTATGAAAATTAGCAAATAGGTACCTATTGTTAATTTCCGTTAAGAATAAACAGAAAATATCATGTGAGGAGCAAACAGGTACCTGAACTTACACGAATGAACAAGTAAGTACCTGAACTGGTTCGGTCGAACCACTTTATTATTATTTTTTAAATAGGGTTTATATATCAAACACATGCATGACTCAACTCTAGACGTTCTCAGAGTGTTCCTTGATACACCGAGAACGTATGGAGTTGAGTCATGCATGTATTTGGTACATAAATCTTATATTTTTTAAAAAGTTAAAGTGGTTCGACCAAACCAGTTTTTGAACCGGTCCAGGTACATACTTGGTCATTTGTGTAAGTTCAGGTACATGTTTGCTCATCACGTGATATTTTCCATTTATTATTAACGAAAATTAACGGCAGGTACCTATTTGCTTATTTAAGAAAGTTCAGCAATCTATTTACTACAAAAAAAAATTAGGTACTTACTTGTTAATCATCCACAAGTTCGGGTACCAATTTGGTAGTTTTTTATTTTAAAAATGATTGTATATTAAACTTAACAGTCATCATAACGAAAAACTTAGTAGTATTACTTAAAACCATCAAATTCAACCTTAGTTATTACAAATGAAAAAAAAAAATTATATCAATAAATTCATTAATAGTACCTTTGTTTCGAAGGTGAAAACTGACGTGGTGGCTTATTAAAGTTCTCGCCTTTGAAGCACGTCTCTCTCTTTCTTTCTCCCCATATATCCTCGTTTCTTCCTCCACATTTCGTTCAAATTCCTCTCTCGGCGACGACGATCCCAAATTGTAGGTCATAGTTCATATTTTCGACAGAAGCAGCTCAATTCATCTGTTGATACTCGAAGTCTCCCAGTTCGATCAATTTTGACATCTCTCTAAGCCATGAATCCTGAATAGTAAGCTTCCATAATCGTCTCTTCTACGGCAACATCAAGTTTTGGTTGAAACTGATTATACTTTCGTATATTGTGGGATTTTGGTTCCTTCGGATCTTCTTTCTTCGATTCGAGCTTATTTGAAAACTTTTGGTGGAAGCTTCCTTCTTAGCTTAGCTTCTGTTTGTTTGCGTGCTATGGTTGTTGATTGCTTGATTGTTGTCTTGATACGCTATGGTGCTTTCGCAGTTTATATGATCTGTCTGGTTCTGGTTTTAGATCTATTGACCAGAATTATCAATTGTATATGGAAATATTCATGTTCCATAAATCAGAAATGCTCATCTTGTGGTGTTTAGCTGAGGTTAGTTGTACATGTGACATGCTCATATTTGTGAATTGTTTTTTTTTTTGACAAACATGCAACATTCCATAGATGATTTTATTATTTCTGTTTAGATAATCTTTCAGCTAACATTGTTTCGTTCTAATAAGGGAACGTCAGCCATGTTTGCAGCAGCACATTCCGTTAGCTAGTTTCATGCCTAAATATTGATTAACTGTATTGCTTTTCAGCGACTATTTGTTTAAGCTTCTGCTCATTGGAGATTCTGGTGTTGGGAAGTCATGTCTCCTCCTACGGTTTGCTGTAAGTTTCTCGCTCTTTCTCTGTTCTATCTACCTATCATCTGAATTGCTATGAACCAGTAGTTATTTTGCCCAAGATTAACAAGAGATGTTACTCTTTGAATAGGATGACTCGTACTTGGAGAGCTACATCAGTACCATTGGAGTAGACTTCGTAAGCATTCATACCATGTTCTTTCTATTTGGGTATTGCTTCAATATTCACGTAGAACTAACTTGAACCATGTTTCGTCTCTCTTTGCAGAAAATTCGCACGGTGGAACAGGAGGGAAAGACAATCAAATTGCAAATCGTGAGTTGAGCCTTTTTAGCTTCAAGCTTTCTTGGTTGTAACTTGTAGCATACATTTGAAAGTAGTATGCTCCAACTTCTTGTTAGTGAGTTAAACATTGATATTTAAGACTCATGATGTCACATGCTGTTGCATTCGAGGAGTTTATGTTCAAACATTATTTATAGTAAAAACAAAAACTTGTTATCTACTGAAGACAATTTTTAATAAAATTAATTGATAGACAACTGTATCCATTTCTAATCATTCCTTTTGCCTTTTCTCTTGGACTTGTAGTGGGATACTGCTGGTCAGGAACGATTTAGGACAATCACGAGCAGTTACTATCGTGGAGCTCATGGCATTATTGTAAGTGTTCAGCAGTACGTTCACTTCTCACATTTCTCATCCTTGAATTAGTCATAAACCATTTACTTTTCACCTGCAGGTTGTTTACGATGTGACTGATCAAGAGAGCTTTGACAATGTTAAGCAGTGGTTGAGCGAGATTGACCGCTATGCTAGTGAAAGTGTGAACAAGCTACTTGTTGGTAACAAATGTGATCTCACTGCACAGAAAGTCGTCTCCTATGAAACAGCCAAGGTATATTTTTTCCCTCTTCTTTTGCGAGATGCAGTTCTCCAAAATAGAAAACTTCATTAAAAGTAACCCACATTACTTGTTCAGGCATTCGCCGATGAGATCGGAATACCCTTTATGGAAACTAGTGCCAAAAACTCCACCAATGTGGAGCAAGCTTTCATGGCCATGGCAGCTTCCATCAAGAACAGGTACAGTGTTGTTCGTTTAAAGAATATGAAAATACATTCTTCGATATATCCAGTAAACTTTTGACAATACGCCCCACATTTCATAGTCAGAGTACTGCATGTCAGATCAGTATAATAGGATGTAATATACCAAAGTTTTTATGTTCTTCTGCTATTCTCAGGATGGCCAGCCAACCAGCCATGAACACTGCTCGGCCTCCAACCGTGAACATCAGGGGGCAGCCAGTGAACCAAAAGGGAGGTTGCTGCTCGTCTTGAAGCCCGAAAGAACGCTTCGACACTTAACTTGGTCTCGTTTCTTATTTCCTGTCCAGTTATTTTCTTGAAATTTACATTCTTTTCCAGCGTATCTGATGATCTGATTCTAAACATATGTACAAAATTAGGATATTTGGTCATTGTTGTTTACCACAAGCACTCCATCTATAGCCTAAGGGTTAAATACCAAATTGCATACTTAAATGGTTGAATTGCAAAAAAAACATACTAAGCTTTTCTGTATGGGTTGATTAGCAACCGTCGAACTTTTGCAGTTTGGAATATATATTAACTGATTTTTTGTTGAGACAATTTGTTAGTTGAAATTATACAAAGTTATGTTAGCTTCGAATAATTTGTTAATAAATAAGGATGAAATTTGTATTTGCCCAATTTACATGCAAAATATACAATTTTTTAAAAGCTCAACAACTAACTTATATAAAATACAAAATTTTAATCAAATAAGGCAACAAATATGTTAAATTTCTGTCTTCATTTAATACTAATTACACGGAAATAGCATATTACGACTTCTTGACTTTGTATAAGTAAGCACATTGGTAATGCTAATTATTCCTTTTGAACATGCATCAATTTGCAAATAACATACCTCACACTAATTCACCAATAATCTCCGCAAGAGCATAGCCCATCCTTAAAATGATGAAACCTAGAAGTATCCCTCACTATAATCTCCCTCCCTTCAATATCCGATATATACTTAGTCGCGCTATGGCAGTCTCCACACACCCTAAGGTTCTTAAAAACCCGAATCGGGATCTCGATCGGCACCTTCATTAGCCCAAGAGCAATAGCCAACTTCTCACTATGATTCAACAAAAGTTCTGCCTTCTGCTCTTCCCCAACATCTTGTAATGCACACTCAAGCACAGGTACATACCCCTTCAACTTCATCTTCTTCTCTAAATCAATAAGCTTCAAATGAATCGAACCCAATTCCGAATGAACACGATCCCCTGACCTAAACTGATGGACCATACCCTTGATCTCAATCCAACTATACCCTGGAGTCTTCACTACTTTGTGCTCTTTCATCAACCGCCTAACTCTAGACACCTGGTCCCACTGTTTCGCAGCTGCATACACGTTAGCCAGTTGGACATACGCGGTCGCATTGCTCGGTTCAATCTCGAGCAGTTTCTTTGCCGCAAATTCCGCCAAATCGGGGTTCTTGTGGGCCCTACATCCACCTAGTAGGGTTCCGAAGATTGCGGCGTGCGGTCTAAATGGCATTGTGCTAATCAAACCCACAGCTTGGTCTAACTTGCCAGCCCGACAGAGCAGGTCAACCATGCAGGTGTAATGGTCGGGCCTTGCCTCGACCCCGTAATCTCTACC
Organism: Chamaenerion angustifolium; assembly: GCA_946814005.1. Classification (NCBI taxonomy): domain Eukaryota; kingdom Viridiplantae; phylum Streptophyta; class Magnoliopsida; order Myrtales; family Onagraceae; genus Chamaenerion; species Chamaenerion angustifolium. The sequence continues at coordinate 37,252,305 of OX328270.1, forward strand.
CATTGAGTCGAAGAACTTTGTCCCCTCGTCGACAAGACCGGAATGGTTGCACGCCAGTAAAACTGCAACGAACGTGATCCAGTCTGGGTTTGTGCCGCCAACCAACATCTGGCTGAACAGAGCCAGAGCGGTCTGGCCCGAGCCGTGCTGGGCGTAGCCTGATATCATGCAGTTCCAAGAAACGATGTCTTTATTCGTCATCTCAAGAAAAAGCGCCCGTGCATCGGTTAGATCACCGCACTTGCAGTACATGCTTATTAGCGACGTGTTAACGGTTGTGTCGCTAGTTAAGGGAGTTTTCCGTGTTAGTTGATGGATTTGTTTTCCGAGCTGCAGTGCAGATAAGTTACTGCAACCTAGAAGGACACTGCTTAGCGTGGATGGGTTCGGGTTGATGTTGCGTTCCGCCATTGTTTTGAACACCTTTAAAGCATCCTCGGCTAGACCGTTTTCGACATAACCTGCAATGACTGCATTCCATGTCACCAGATTCCTCTCCGGTATTTTTTCAAACAGCTTCTCTGCGAATTCCACGTTTCCGAATTTCATTAACCCGCTTATCATCGCTGTACATGTCACCACGCTCTTAATCGGTGCATAAAGGAAGAGCCTAACCGCCGAATCCAAGTCCCCACAGTCGAGAAATCCAGAAATCATTGCATTCCACGAAACACTGTTTCTCTCAGGCATTTTCACAAACAGTTTATGTGCTTCATCCATGTTTCCTTTCTGCGCATAGCCGGATATCAGAGTATTCCAAGACGCCGTGTCCTTGCATGGCATCTTATCGAAGAAGGCCCGTGCCACGTCCACTCCGAAGAAATGCAAGTAACACGATAACATGATGTTATACGACACGGTGTCCCGTTCGGGCATTTCGGCGAACAGTTTGCGGGCATATATGAATCGGCCTGATTTTTTGGCGAAACCGGAGAGCATCGAGTTCCATGTGATCGTCGTCTTAATTTGCATACCTTGGAAAACTCTGAGAGCAGAACCAAGATCGCCGTTTCGAATGTATCGTGTGATAGTCCGGTTTGAAGAGTTGACATCATGAAGGAGGCGGTAATCGCTGAGCTGCCACGCCGAAGGAGGAGACGAAGGAGAATGAGCAAAACTTGAGTCTTTAGGGTGATTGGGATCTGGGTTTTGAATCGGAATGGCCACGAAAGAGAAGAAGCGGAGGTAGGTGGTGACCAAGTTGGGAGTTTTCTGTGTTGCTCTAGAGAGATACATGACTCGTGACATAGCCATCATCCTGCAAAGTGCAAAGATGGTGATTCTTCAGCTAAGTTGGAAAAAAAAAAACTTAATTACTTACTTGGTTACACTACTGTAAAGAATGGTTACATATATTTCAAAATTTGATTAATTGGTTTTAAAATGTGACTAATTGGTTTTTTTACTGTTCACCATTAAAAATCACAGTTAAATCACTATTTAGATACGTAAAATGACGTAATTACCCCTATAATCATCTTCAAGAACACAGCATCATCTTCAAGAACAAGAATCGAAGAACCCAGAAACGCGATTATGGGCTCTTCAAGAACCCAGAAATCAGATTCTGGGTTCTTCGATTATTGTTCTTGAAGATGATGTGTCCTTGAAGATGATTCTAGGGCATTATAGTCATTTCACAATTCAATATTATGTTTAAAAAATTAATTAACGGTAAAATTAACGGTTTAGTAACGGAATGATCAATTAATCACGTTTGGAAAACACATGTGTAACCAATTAGTCACATAGCAAAACCAATTAATCACATTTTGAAACATGTGTAACTATTCTGCACAATGGTGAAATATGTGTAACCAATTAAGTAATTAAACCCCCAAAAAAATTATATATTCTTTTTTTGGCTAATTATATATATTTTTTTACTGGATAAATAAAAATTATTTTATTTTCAATTTTTCCATCAATAAATAAAAATATAAATATTGATCTCTATTAATGGAACTTTCCCAAGGTGAACGTACCAAACATGACATTTTTACCTTTTGGTAGAAGAAAAGAAACACAGCTGCACTAATAGTTTGAGGGACTTGTGGGCTATTTCCATAATGTTAGAGGCGTTCTTTGTAATAAAAGGTAGTTGAGCTGTTCTAACTTCTAACTAATTTTGTTCAGCTCAACTTTAAGAGGAACTGGATTATAATGATCATGGAATGAATCTTCTTCCACGTCTCTTCTTCTTCTTGAATTCTCACGTAACAACTGTTCCCGACTACATCTTTTACTCTCCTTCCAGAGCAGAACTCACATAACTCGCTGCACTAATGGCTGATGAAGCTCCATCCACGAAGATGTGGCTTCCTCTCGAAGCTAATCCCGATGTCCTGAATCAGGTAGTCGCCAATGCCATCATCAAATTGAGCATCCGAAGTTTGAGTGCATGTATTAGTTTGCTGTATACATATATACTTCGCTCATCACTTTTTAGAAGAGTGCGTTGGAGAATTAGATTTCGTTTGGACTTTGCTCCGTGATTTTGGTTATCGTGCTTGAGCTTAGCCCGATTGATCGGAGTTTTAGTAGGATTGAATTTGAGCTGCAGTGATTAATTTGAGATGGCATCTTAAGGTTTCCTATTAGTTCAATAATGGAGGTCTGGGAGTGTTGAGGACTGATGAAACTTGTTGCTTCTGCAGTTCCTTTGGGGCCTTGGTCTCCCGGAGGATGAAGCAGAGTGTAATGATGTTTTGGGGCTAGATGTAGAACTCTTAGAAATAGTCCCACAGCCTGTACTTGCTGTTCTGTTCCTCTATCCAATAACCACAAAGGTGCCTTGCAAATTTCTACATCTGCTCATGTGTGTTGTTTTCTTTGGTATCTGTGTGAAATTAGTTCTCCGTATCTTAACTGATGTATTTTCTGTTTCAGAGTGAGGAAGAGAGGCTACAACAAAACAGCATTCAGAAGGTGAGTAGTACATTCTACTTAATCGATGATGGCTTTCTGATTGGGTTCCAGAAAGGTTATACGTTCCAGAAGAGATTATTCTAAAGATTTCAACATATTAGGAATAATTTCAGCATTTGAAATGGCAGTTTTTCGTCTGTTTAATTAGTGTTTACAGCTGAATTTGGTTGGTATCGCTACTTCATCTCGTACTTACTCCAGGAATACAGCAATAAAGTGTTCTACATGAGGCAAACTGTGGGGAATTCATGTGGCACAGTTGGACTTCTTCATGCTGTTGGAAATATCACTTCAGAAATCAAGCTTAGTAATTTCTTGCTATACTTTCTTTTGTATGTTATATTTTTTGATTCCTTGCATGTTATATTTTTTGTTTCACTATCTATATGCACGTCTTTTGGTAACGTGTGTTCTCAGATATACCTAAGTCTGCACATTTTTGGATAAACTATAGATAGATTATTTTGGATTGATATTTAGAAATCCTCTCACTTTTTTAGATGAAGGATCATTCTTGGATAAGTTCTTCAAGTCTACATCGAGCATGGATCCTCCTCAGGTACATATTTCTGGAAAAACATTCTGTAATCCTTGCTCTCAACCATTTCCTGCAACATCAATATTGCTCTTCTCTGTACTTTCCTAGCGTGCTACTGTCCTGGAAAATGACAGAGAAATGGAAGTTGCCCATTCAGTAGCTGCTATTGCTGGTGATACTGAAGTAAGTTTGGCTATTTCTTGGCAGCATATTTTGCAAAATTGTTAACCTTAAATGCTGAGGCAGCATTTGTTGATGTATCTTGTATCGAAATTAATGTCTCTGAAATTGTATTACAGGCATCAGATAATGTTAACACTCATTTCATATGTTTTTCATGTGTGGATGGTACTCTTCCCTACACACACAGTTCTCCTCTACTTCAATTAAAATGTAATATACCCTTTACTTTAGTAAGTTTGAGTTTCTTTCCATATACACATACACAGGTGAGCTCTATGAACTAGATGGAAGAAAGTCGGGCCCGATTTCACACGGTCCATCCTCACCAACCACCTTGCTTCAGGTACTTTTGTACGTAATATATATTTAACCACAGCCATTGACAAAGTTGAGTTATTGTAGTAATTAATGAAATTACATCACCCTGTAAATGTTGTTAGATATTTTAGTGTAATTGGATTAACTGTTGATCAATATGATCATAATATTTCATCAAACAACTCAGGAAGGTGCGTATTTCACACTTGTTTGAGTTTATTATGATTCATGGTATCACAACTTGTTAGGGGGGCGAAGCTCCTAAGCAATGGGGTCTCCAAGGGGGCAAACGACCCCTTGACGGGGATCTGGTGGCAATGCCTCTGGCAGGGACCAATGGGAGGAAGCCCCTAGCAGGATTCAAGTTACTATTCTAAAAATTCATTATAAATTTGAAATTTTAGAATTTTAATTACTTATTTCTAATCCCAAAAATCTTAGTTAAGGACACTTGCTTTCTTTGACACCAAATTTGATCTAAATAGGTGTAAGTGGCTTTGGCGCCAAGTTTGATCCGAAGAGGTGCAGTAACTTTAGCGTCAAGTTTCGTCCAAAAGGGGCTTGCGACTCTATAAATTGGTCAAATGACTAGTTCGAAAGTGATACAACAAAACAAACATTTGTGCTCAAGTTCTTGTTCACATTCTGATTTTATCCGATTGAAATTTTGGGTGAACAACCAAATAGTTTCAATCTGAAAGTGTCGTCACGACTTCATATCAATCCAATAAATCCTCTCATAATTTTTTCTACAAATGTGTGGCAGGATGCAGCTAAGGTCATTCAGAAAATGATTGAGAAAACCCCCGACTCGCTCAGCTTCAATGTCATAGCCATTTCAAAGAAGTCTGGTGGCAAATACTCAAGGTCGTGCAGTTCCTGACTCATACAAAAGAAATCTACAATATGTTTTACAAATCTGCGATAATCGGTTAGACTTTACGTAATGAATCTTGTTTTTCATATGTGCATTCCTTATTCGGTTCTAATTTTCATTAGTCGTCTTCTTCCTTCCTAACTAATAATTTTTGGATGGCGGCGATTGGGAACTTGAAAATTGTCAAACCCCTGACCTTGTGGAAAAGAAAAAAAAGTCAAAGGCAATAAATTTACAAAGTCAAAGGCAATAAATTTACAAAGTCAAAGGAGAAATTGAGGGAGACCAGACCGGGTCACTGTCTAAAATAACGGTCGGGCACAATCGAACCGACGCTGTACTATTCCTATTTCTGCTACTTTGACGTAAGCGGTTCGCAATTCTTTCAATTTTAATTAATAAAATAAAATGGATTGAAAAACTGCCAAACATCTCCTGTCACTTTAATTAATAAAATATGACTGTTACAAAGTTTAATTACAATGAAAGATGGCCTTGTATGGTTTTTGTTATGAATTATGATTGATGGTCCTTTATGAAATTTTCACTAACACTATAAATCGGTTCGGCGTGAACTTTGCATGTTATACTATAATATTATCTAATCTTAAATATCGTAATAAAATAATTAGTGTGTTATTACATATAACACGTGACAAAACTGATAATTATAAACTTTAAAATGTAAAAGGTAAATCATGTCTCGTGCTAATAAATATGTTTGTGTAATTTTATTTATTATAATAGTATCTTATTTTGAATATTATAGTTTAAATTAACTTTTTTGACGACATTTTAACTTATGAATTTTATTTTTGTCTATAAATAAATTTGGAGAAATTCCTTATAATACATTCAAGGACAGGATAACAAATGATTTACTAATATATTAACATAGATAAAACTGTTATATGCAGAGCACTTAATTATTAAGTTATAACATACGTTTTATGTTAAGCTTCTTACATCTACTAACTAATATATACAGGTCGTTTGCACTGTGGTTATATTTATTTGGATTCATAACCCTACTTATATATGCTAAAGTCAATCTACTAACCCTAGTGATTATTGTTTGTATAATAAAGCGATAATACAAATAATCTGAAGTAATTAAGTAAACCCAGTGAAATGCTTAGAAAATTATGATCCTTTGATATACGTTTCAATATTATTATTATCCAACATTCAATGTATAATTTGGCAAATTCCTAGTCTAACCCATCCACATTATTAACCAGCCAGTCCCACAGAATGCCCATCGTCAGCATCTCCTAAACAACTCCTCCTCCATACTTGTACACATGTACGCCTGACCTCCCACTGACTGGCCACCTTGAATCGCCGCCTTCTTCTTCCTCTTCCCAGAACCATTCTCCGACGAAGAAGTCTCCGAAGGTGGCGGCGTCCGTTTCGCGGTAACCCTAACAGGTGCAGGCTCGCCGGTGTTAATCCTCAGAGGGAAGTTTAGCAGCGCCCTCGACCCACGCATTCTGTACGCGGCTCTATCATAAGCTAAAGCCGCGTCCTCCGCAGTTGCATACGTCCCAAGCCAAACTCTAGCTCCGTTTTTCCCTGGGTCCCGGATCTCAGCCGCGAATTTCCCCCACGGCCTCTGCCTGACTCCACGGTAGTTCTTCCCCTTCATCGGAGCAGACGGACGCGCTGGCGGCGGTGAAGACTGAAGCTCCGGTTCCGGTTCGGGCTTCACAGCTCCCAATGTGGGGAAGTCAAATGGGTTTGGTTGGGGAAAGGATGATGCGCCCCACCCGTATTGTAGCACCCTGTAAAGTACCATGTCTTCCGGGTCATCGTCCTTGAATGGGAGGTCTCCCCACGGGTTGGTGGGCGAGTATGAATTCAGAGATGACCCGAATGCAAACGGGTTGGTGTCTGGCCCACCGAGCATGGAGTCCGCCGTGTCGCCGCCTAGTAAGTACTGACTTATGGAGTCGAGGAGAGCTATGTCGGATTCTGCTTGCATGGTAGATTGAGATACGTACGTCGTTTGCATGTTCTTTAGGGGGTCTCAAAACCTTCAAGCTTAGACACAGAGGATATTAATGGGGGAGTTGTCTGCAGATGGACATGAAGATGAAGACATGAAGATGAAGTTTATATATGGAGAGAATTTGATGATAAAATAATGAAAGGATGGAGGCTACAAATTTTAATAATTTTCTTTCTTCCCAGCTGAAACGTGTTTCTCTTTGAAAGTTCTCAATTGGAATTGGATGTCCCTGCCTAGTGGGGATTACTAAATTAAAGAAACGTGGTCTAATTTGATTTTATTATTTTAATAATTCCACTATCTATTGTCGTTTTTTGTTATGTATACAAAATATAATCTCTTTTGAATAGTTCTTTAATTAACAAGTTTTATGTCGTCGTTATGTATGGTAGGGGTATCCAACTTGAGGATCTATGCATACCTAATCTGCAATTATATAAAGTATGGTAGAATAGATAATACTAGCTAGATTATAGTTTTAAATGTTGTTATCAGCAGTAAATTGAATAGGGATTATAATATGTTATGTTATAATTAACCGTGAGGCATCTTAAGAGTTCACATGGATACAAACTATACGTGTCTCAAATATTGACCTAACTCGTGGATGACTCATTCACGGATCATGTTTGAGTCAAACTTTTTGATTCACGACCCATGAAAACACGGGTAAATAGTCTTGACTCATAGGTCAACTCATGACCCATCCCAAATTGTATATTAGATTAAATATATATAATTTTGACTCATGTGTCAGTAGTCTTGACCCATAAGTCTGTAGTTTTAACTCATGTGTCAGTTTGTTTCTGGATTTTTATGTACCGGTGGGTTCAGACTGACCCGCGAGTCATAGAGGTCGAACGGGTCAGTCTGACCCAAACCTTACTATTCCTGACGTGTCAGGTTTGAGTTTCAAAAACTGACACGCACTACTACAGGGACACGGGGCAGGTATGAGTCAGAGGTCTGACACGACCCATGATCCGTTTTTACACCTCATACGTACATATACATACATTGGACTTAGCTAGCTAGACAACAATTTTTTTTGGACAAAATAAATAAATAAAATAAAGTGGTCAATAATCCAATATTCCAAATATAAGGATGGGGAGAGTCAATTGTTTCAACTTGCATAGGAATTATGTTTGCCACTCTTTATCCACGCCCCTTCGAGGAAGAAGACGAGGAGTGTGAGAGCTTCAAGGGTGTTACCATAAAAAAAAAAAAATGTTAATGAGTCAGATTTCATTATACACAAACTAACGAGCACATAACATATTAAAAAAAGAAAAGAAAAGAAGAACAAGAAGCAAAATTCAAGTTTATCAGCATTATTTATTGAAGCAGTAACAACGAAGACAATAATAAATACAAAATTTACTGTCAATACTCAATAGAATAGAGATTCAAAGTCGTATTATTAAAATAAAATACATTTTATGTAGAAATTCGACGATCATATTTGATCATATGACGACTATGGGATGACATGTTTTTTCTAAGACTAATAATGGACCTAAAATGTTATAAAGAATATCGATCCTCGAAAAAATAAAGAATTTTGAGAAAAAATCAAACACTAAAACCGAACTTACAAACAAAAAAACTAATGAGATAGATTATTTTAATAACTCTCTCAAACATTAAAAAAATTCGCTCAAACATAGTGAAAATTTGAAATAGATTTGTTGTTAGTTCAATTCCAAAATTTTGATTTGTTCTTTGTCAAATAACAAAAATTCAGTTTGATGTTTGATATTTCCCCAAAAGTTTGGTTTAATTTTTAATAATTGTCTCATAATAATATAACAGTGGGAGCCTATAATTTCGAACCCTTACTAATTTTACTTAGTTATAAATATTGGATTTTGGTTTATCCATAAAACTATTATATATATTACTATATTAGTGACCACAACACTATATATTAGGGTTCACAATATCCACCGCCTCTCCTAAATTATTAGGAACACGACAGTTTGAGCTCTCCGTCATTGGATGCAGAAATTGATTTACATCCGACGGCGAGGGGTAAAGACAAGTTGGCAAACAGAACATAACCTTTGAAGGTTGACTGAACTATGACTTTGACTTTCTCAACGAAGTTTCCTTTATTAGTAAAGTTCCTCGTTGCACGTGTTTCCACCGCAAAGTTTGAAACATTAGTTGACTTTTACTTTTAAACACGACAAAAGCAGTTGCCATTACTGGGCCCCACGCCCATTTTGATTTTCAAACTTACGTCGACGGAGAATACAAATACAAAACAAAAGTTCTTAATTGTATTATTAATTAGAAAATAAATAGATCACCCTGCGACCGAGATCGACATAGAGCAATGACGAGCTATCCTGAAGTTGACGAATGAATGCGCAAACTGGATCGCGAAGCAAACTAGAATGAGAATGCGTTTCAACGATTGGGTCTCCCGACCCCCACTACCACTTATCTTGTTACTGTCTAAGAATTGTAACATCGAACCTCCGTAATTTTCATATCACGATCGTTTTATTCTTATCAATGAAACGAGTATTTGGTAAAATATATATATATATATATATATATATATAATTTTAAATATATAAAAAAAGATGTATGATCTCAATAACACGTCACCCCCAATTCAAATTAATTAGGTTGCCTCGAAAAAATATTAAGTGGAAGAGAATTTTAATTTTATCTCGAAATTGCATCGTTATTAATAAAGATACAAAAGGATGCACAAAAATAATTATTATTTTTATAATTCAACACAATATTAGAATTAATAAAAATTATATATAGTTCAAATCACACCTTGCAAACTTCAAATACAAAAATATATTGCATGCTAATGTTCATTATTTTCATCAAAAATAAAACCATATCTATATTTATAAATTACATATAATTCCTAATGTCGCGGGTTGGCAATTTGTTAGCTTAACGGGCTATATTATTGTAATAAGGCCTAAATTCACTATATACATCCCAGCAATCGAATCAACATTCATGTATCTCTAATTTATTATTTTTGTTGTTTTATTATTAGTATAATGTAAATTTTATATTAATAAACACATAATCTTAACTTTTATAATCACGAAAAAAATATATTATTCGTAAAGTAATAGAAGTTACATATTTCAGTCCAACTATTTATTGTGCTTCATTGTTAATTATTTTACAAGTCTTAATGAGCACTTTCTCTAGAATAAAAAAATCTGACAATAATATTATTGGATCAACTAATATAAAATGTAGATAGGTTTGAATCTCTGAAATTTGAACCAATAATTCATTCGCATTTTTCAAAATAAATAAATTAGCATATAAAATAACTAATATTTATTAAAAGAACTGACTCTTTCTTCCCCAAAATAGATAGATTAGATAGCTCTATGATGAGATCAAACGTTTGACCTCTTATTATTACTAAAACAAACGTTTAATGACACAAAATCAAGCTTTCATCAGGTTTAATAGCATTACGGATTTAATAGATGTTATCTTAAATAAGTGTTAAAAATAAATAAATTAGTCATAATAGGAAAGCTTTCATAGGGCTGTCAATTCGTGCGTGCGTTCGTGCACCAGGACACGACACGACACGCACGAAAGTTCAACACGAAATACACGAAAATGTAATCGTGTCACGGACACACGATACGAACACGACACGAAATTTATTGTCTCAACATGACACGAACACGATAACACGAAAATATTCGTGGAAAGTCGTAACACGATTTCACGAAAATAACACGGTAACACGAAAATAACACGGTAACACGATTTCACGAAAATAACACGGTAACACAATAACACAATTTCACGAAAATAACACGGTAACACAATAACACGATTTCACGAAAATAACACGGTAACACGATTCACGTTCGCACGATAACACAACATAAATAATATAAACACGTCCCCTCAAAGGCAAACAATCGTGTTGTCGTGTTATCGTGTTTTGAGACCTCAACACTAACACGACACGAAAAAACAATCGTGTTATCGTACCATCAAAAGCAAACACGAACACGACTTTTTCGTGCGTGTTCGTATCGTGTTATCGTGTCATGTGTGAAATTGTCAGCCCTAAGCTTTCATTTTAATATTCGTTTATTAAGTGAATTTTAAGTTATTTATTGAAATATATATATATATATATACATATATAAAATTTTGATAATCAATCTATGTATAATTATTTTGATCCCAAATCCTTCTAGAAGTCCTCCCATCCCACAAATTCGTTTGCTTGTCATATCAATCGACCGCGTCAATTTAAATAAGAACAAGAGAGATTCTTTTTAAAAGAGCAAAGCAAATGACAAGAACACTTTCATACGGCATTGCTTGTCTTCAAACATACTTCATAAAAATTTACGAAACGTAATATTATGCTATCAGGAGTTTCAACTTATATAAGTGAAATAAAAATATTGGACAAGCTTTTCAATATATTTTAATAATAATAGTTTGACACGATTAGTAACATACTTATAAGAACTGGACCGACAGTCGACTAAGAATCGAATTTTTGTCCGGTTTGTTTCAATTAAAAGATTGTATGACGGACTTGGTTGAATCAGTGTGAATCGACAGCTTTCCGGTTCTTTTTTTTGTTGGAGTTTTTTTTTTCAAATTGACCAATCTGTTTTCTTCATTTAAACCGATTTTCTTTGGTTTAAACCGACCAATCCTAAACCGATGTTAAACCTTAAACCGAAAAAGAGAAGAACGAGAGAGAAGAGGAGGTGGGGCAGGAGGTGGGTGGGCGAAAGGAAAGCGAGTGGAGGGTGGGCTGGAGGTGGCGAGAGATGACCGACGGAGGTAGGGCAGCTGGTGGGGGCGTAGGAGGGGTGGAGGAGGGGCGGATGGTGGTGGGCGGGCGAGAGGTGGAGGACGTGCTGGAGATGGTCAGTGGACTGGGAGGAGGGGCAACCTAGGAGGAGGGACGGGGGCGGGAGGAGGAAGAAGAAGAGGGAATAAATTAGCAGTTCGATCGAGTTCGGTTGGGTTCAATCGGAAGAATCAAGTACCGACTCTCGAACCAGTGAGAGAGTCGGTTCGGTTATGATAACAATTATTAATATTATTGAATCCCCTTTTATTTGGAAATGTTACAAATTTCTAAAGGATAAGGGGGAGAGGATGGACGTTTCCTCCTATCTTGTACCATGCAATGCATCCAAGATATTAAACCTCCCCTCTTACACTATATATATATATATACTCCGACTTCCCCCTCCACTCCTCAACCTTTTCAATCTTCAGTTTGTGAACTCTAAACCTACACGTCACAGACCAAGTCCTGCAGATCTTCAAGCACCCATGGCGATTCCAGACACATCGAGTCTCGAGCTCATCGAACAGTACCTGTTAGACGATGGATCCATCAACTGTGATTCGGCTAATTCAAATTCCTTATCATCACAAGCTTCAATCAACAGTTCTTCAATTCCTGCACTCGTTTCCTTCCATGATACCCATCGCTTCGAGGTAGAAGTAAAACCTCAATCCATCCATCTATCTTCCAGTTTCAGCTCGAGCTCTGGATCGAATCGGTCCTTTGAGATTGAATCGAAGCCTTCTATTTCTTCTCCAACCTCCAAAAGACCGTCGCTGGAACTCTCAGTTCCGAGCAGAATTCAATTGCTGCCGTTCAGCTCACCAAATCAAGTGTCGGAGAAGCGACTGGAGGAGAATCAGCGACACTACAGAGGCGTCCGCAGGCGGCCATGGGGAAAGTTTGCCGCGGAGATTCGTGACCCGACCAAGAAAGGCTCCAGAATTTGGCTTGGGACTTATGACACCGCTGTTCAAGCCGCCAGGGCCTACGACCGAGCCGCTTTCAAGCTGCGCGGCTCCAAAGCCATCGTCAACTTCCCTCTTGAAGTTGGGAAGTCGGAAGCGAGTAACCAGACGTTATCACGACGCCGTGAGGAGGACGGCGGGACTGTGGTTAAGAGAAATAGTTCATCGGAATATGACGTCATCAATCATCATCATTCAAAAGACGCTCCTTTGACGCTGTCTAGTTGGACGTCGGTTTGGGACTGTGACGTGAAGGGGATCTTCAGTGTCCCTCTCTTGTCGCCGTTATCTCCTCACCGCCCTATGGATTTTCGCAGTTTACTATTATCTGAAGTTCTTCTGTAATTTATTGTGTACATAAATATTATATAACTTAGTGAGACATATATTTGAAATATTTATAGATGCATTAATTTACTAGAAGAGACCTTGCAGCTCAATATAATCACTTTATATTTTTTTTTTAAACTCATTGCTTAGTTACCAAATAACCATAAAATTATAAATTTAAACTAGTCTAATTTATATTATTTTTAAATAAAAATTATAAAGGTTTTAAGCATCTAAATTTCCAATTACCGTTGGATTATCTTCCAAAATTTAAGCATGTTCTAGAAAATATCCATCTATTGACTTGTAACTTTTTGTGTTGACTTTTATGTAAGGATGTGATGACGAAGGAGACATTGTCAACTAACATTAATACTTCCGATGACCAAATTGGTATGAAAATAGATAGATATGTAAAGTCTAATTTATATTATTTTTAAATAAAAATATTAAAGGTTTTAAGCATCTAAATTTCCAATTACAGTTGGATTATCTTCCAAAATTTAAGTATGTTTTAGAAAATATCCATCGACTTATAATTTTTTGTGTTGACTTTTATGTAAGGATGTGATGATGAAGGAGACATTGTCAACTAACATTAATACTTCCGATGACCAAATTGATATGAAAATAGATAGATATGGACAAAGCCGGAGTCGGTCAACAAAATACTAGAAAGATAACAGATGGGCCGTTATTGGGCTTACGAATCTTCTATGGGCCAACAAGGCAGTCCAGTATAGTTGCTATTAAATTGTTAATAGGCCTCCAGACGGTCCCTTAAGGAATAACAATTTATCTATCTATATTAAGTTGGTTAGGTTATTTAGAATTATGAAATGTAAGATTTTTAAGACATTTTCTCATTTCTAATATCAATTTCATAACTTCTAATTTTCACTTATATACGACATTAAAAATAAATAAATATTACCGACACTACCCTAAACAAACAACCCACTTACTTCAAATGTGAACATCATTTGACACGTGGGCATAGAACACTTGGCATATCCCATCAAAAGTATTATATTTTTTAATTACAATATACAGATTTTTACTCTTTTTCAGTGAGTTGAGAGAGTGTTGATTCACCGCACTTACATTTTACCATGAACCGGGATGCACCGCACTTTAATACACGTGGATGTCAACGCTGATGCTTCCTCCTCCACCAACACCACGACCAACGTGATCCTCCTCAGCTACCACCTTGTGCTGCTGCTCACGGTGGTAACGGAGCCATAGGCATGAGATTCTTGCCAAGGCAGCCTGTCCAGCAACTCGAACACGATACACCACCCTCAAGTCTGATGCCCATATCTCCGACCTTACCAGCTTACCAGATTCAATATCATCATTGTTCTTGTATCCAACAAGGTCGGATTCCGTTACCAAAACCACTGAGTTATCGTCAAATGAAACTCGGTTCTCCATCGAAGGTTGTGCGGTCAGCTTCGAGGGGTTTCCAGTTATCTGACAACTGTAAAACCCACCTTTCTTTACCTCTACATAGTAATATTGCTGAACAGCCTGCATAACATAAACAAGTTACCTGGCATAACAATTTCAAATGAAATCGGATATCAATAATAAATGACACCAATTTTATTCTCACTTACCATCCACTGAGCAGAGGCCAGAAGCACCCTTGGTCGGATCGACTTCACATAAGCATACGCAGACTCAGGAGTCATCTCCATGTGTTTCACCTGCCAACAGAAAAGAGAGAAGGAATCCAGCAGCTCAGAATGTTATAAAGGCAGAACTACGAAAAGGGAGGAACTAAAACTTTCAGTATTGGGAAACGGACCAGGTAGCATATCACAATTGTTGTGCTACGACCCCTTCCTGCCTTGCAATGCACGTACGTAGTCTGTCCATTAGATGCATTTTCTGCAAAGTTGCAGCAATATTCCATGAAAATTAAACTCAGTTATAATTTCTTTATTAAAAAGAAATGTAAAAGGGCACAAGTAGAAATAAGAGCAAGCAATGAACCAAATGATGATCTTCTAATACTTCTCTAAAAGAGTTGCTCTTCTCTTAAAATGTTTAGTTTCAGACACATCTCGCACTTCCGCTTCAACAATCTAATCATAATTACATGTCAAACTTATATATATTTCGGACATCCACCAATAAGTTAGATACGGAAGACACTTACTGTGCAAGAACTCTACAGCTTGGCAGATATCACCCAGGGATGGAGCAAAGCAGTAGTCTCTTGTAGCAATTACCAGATGTTCGATGCCATGTGCCTAGTATGAGCCAACAATACCGGGAGCCGTGATCCCAGAAAATACATCAGCACATAATCACCAACAATATGTCTAAAAACTAGAAATCGAGAAAGGAAGTAACTTCATCATTTTAAATTTTAATTATGCAAAAGATCTGAGAACAAAGACATGATAAGTTCCATTGACTTTTCGCAATCCCTATTAAGATATTTCTCCAGTATTTCATATTGGAAGATGAAGCTGAAATTCTAGTAAAGTTTATGAAGGATCATGTCAGTTACTTATTGCAACAAAATGGGAATAACTAAAATAAAGGATACAACAGCTTCAAATCCATTAAAACATCAATAGTTAGGTATACCGATTCTGAGAAAATACTAACTTGATATAGCGTGGTTGGAACCAATGTTTCATAAGGCTCATTCAGTGTAATCACCCCTCGAACACCAATCTCCTTCAAACGCGGAACATCACTCGGAAAAGGAACAGCTCCAAGCAGAACAAACTACAGAACCAAAAATCGGTCAATGTAAAGTAGATCAAACCAGCCAAGCATTATCAGTGGAATCTATATAAGGTTACATATAATCATAAAAAATTCAATACAACATAGCTAGAGAAAGAAAGTACCTTAGCCACTCTATCCCACCATCTGAATTCTGTCTGAATCTTATTTCTAATAACATTGTAAAGCAGAGTGGGATAAAACAGCACCCGTGCACCTGCTCCAACGAATACTCTTTTCACATCAACTGGGACAACACCTCCATCTCCTTCAGCAAAAAAGGCACCAACTTCACCGCACGAGGTCTCCTCAACACTGCGGTCACCACCACCCACCTCCTCTTCTTTCAAATCCTCAATATACATATCTCCAGACTCCAATCCACAGCTAAAACTCAAATAATCGTAGACACAAAGATCCAGCAGTAAACAAATACAGATAAATTGAGACTCGATTCGAATTCCACAAACAACCGATTTTCAATCTTTTGAAAATTCTATCTATCTATCTATCTACACGGGGAGAATCAAAAGGAAGCTCAATCGATGGATGTCGGGAGTGAAACCTCTAGCTGCGACCAACAAGATCGCCACCATATTCAAGAAAACGCGGATCCACGAGACGGAGAAACCAAAGCAGTTCCGATTGGGGCTCGATCGGAGAGAGCGGACGATTCGATGAAGGGAGAGTTCGACGAACCTAGGGCGATGCAGAATTCTAGTTTTCTCCTGAGCACGGAAAATGATCGCTTCAATTGTCCCGGATTGTACTCCACCTAAACTCTCTTTTCCTTTTCAGGGAAGAGAAGGGAGGGAGGGAGGGGTTAGCTCATAGCGTGACCATTAGGTCCGGGTGGGTTACGTCAAAGGTGTTGAGTAGATGACACGTGGCTACCCTTCATGAGAAATTTTCCCGATAATTAACAACACCTTTTTGACGATTTTAATTTTAAAAATTCCACATTATTTAGTTACAACGTTAATGTATTTTTTCTGGGTCTTATATATTTAAATTTAACACACTTAATTCTAAATTACCAATCTTAAAAAAATAATTTATTTTGTTATTATAATAACAAAAAATAATTAAAATTTTAATTAATTAATTTAGCTGATGCGACACCTCTTTTAATGACTCAAATACAAAACTTCAGTGGGGTGATTTTTTTTCTCAATTATAAATAGTCAGCTGACTGTGATATGGCACGACCAGGCTGACAGGCTCTGTTTGTAGATAAATGTTGGATAATATAATATAATATAATATATTATCTAATTGTTTTTTGGCCAAGGGTATATTATCTAATGGAAGTATGGAACTAATAATAGTAATATAATAATAAAAGGAAAAGAAAAAGAAAAGGTGAAGCGGTTGGCATATTTCTATTTATTGGATCGGATTCCAATAAATGTAATTTATATGTTTCCTTTTGCTAACATCATTAAAAAAATGAAATAATAGAAAATAAAGAAATAGGTATGATTACACCAACTGACAAAAACAATTTAAGTGAATTGAATTTAAATCTCACTTAACATCCTTCTATTTTAAAGAGAATTTGAACTTTTACAATCTCCAGTTCAAATTGTGAATGTGCAGTATTTTTTTTTGTCAATACAAAAAATGGGTTAGTAGTAACGATCCTAGTCAGATCTCGCTACGTAATGTTTATATTTTTCATGTCTCGATCTTCTGACTTTTCGAGAACCAGCGTACTAACATCCTAGAATTTAGAAATCGATCCGTGCCCAAGTCGTAATATTTTCCTCAAGCCAGATTTTCTTTTTGCACATGGGGTGATTCAAACTCGTGACCCCGGAGCTAAATCATGTGGGAATCAACACTCTCAACCAGTAGACCACCACTGCCGGTAGTTAATAACTATTTATTTATAAATAAATAAAAATTGTTAGCAACTATGATATACATTATTTTGCAAAATATGAACAAATTTAAGGTATATTTCGAGAAAAAAATTAGTCATAGTCTACCAAATAAATAAATAAATGAAAAATGTAGAAGAATTAGTATAAAGCTAAAAGATAGCGTAGGCAGACCAAAAGAAGAATCCACATCAATATCTACGCAACCTATATGCCGCTCTTCAATGCTTTGTGACAAACGGATTCTCTGCATAAATTTATGGATAGAGGTGTCAATTTATGAGTTTGGTCGATCCATGTGTCGTGTCAGTCACGGGTCGTGTCAAAATTTGTCTGATCCAAACACGACTCATGCATTTGTAGGGGTCAAGTTTCGTAACTCAAATCTAACCCGTTAAAAAAAGTAAGGTATGAGTCAGACTGATCCGTTTGATCCCATTGATCCGCAGGTCAAACTGACCCGTTCGACCAATCACCGGTTAAAAAATACAAAACATCTGACCCATAGGTCGCAGGTTGATGGGTCACGAGTGTAAAGTAAAACATCTAATTATTATTTAATAATATATAATTCTCACGGGTCACTGGTTGACTCATGGGTGAAGACTTGTGATCCAAATCTGACTCGTGTTTTCACGGGTAATTGATGGATCGTGTCATAATGATCTGTGAGTCAAAAATTATGGCCCAAACATGACTCGAGAGCGAGTCACCTATACGTCATCCACAAAAATCATATGCAGCACACTAGACTTATACGAAGAAATTATACTGTTGATGGAAACTATGGAGTGTCGTAATTTTCAAATTCAATACCAAATTATAATCAATATAAATTACAAATGTCTTATACAAACATAATTTGCATACTAATCCGAATTACAATTTTATTTTAAAAACTACATCAATAGTCAATTTATGTTTATAATATGTGATTAAATAATAGTTTATGTTTTTTATGTACCTACATGGTCAACTATAGTTTTTTTTTGGCCCAACAACCTGATTTACTCAGGATTCATTAAAACGGAATTCAGGTACAAATGGTAATACAAAATAAGACTTTTGGTTCTATAGTTCATAATAGACTTTTGGTTAAAACTTGTGTTATTTAATTAATTATATTCGACAAATATGATTAAATAGTTACCAAAATAACGAAATTACTTTGCCCTTATCTTCTAGTTCTTCATGTTAATGTTTCTTTTATCTTATTTTTTCTCTATTCAAATAATGAAATTTGATTTCGATAATAAATTTGCGCAAATTCATACATAAAAGCCTTCTTCCCCTTGCCCTTACAAGTTTACAAATCCAAAAATCAATTATTTCTAGGTTCGACATTCCTTAACTTAAATTTAAACGTTAGGATACAATTAATGTATTATCCAACTTTCTAATATTAAAAAACAAAAAACTCAAATGTATAAATTTAAATCTCAAAAACTCTCGTCAACCTATATCAAAATAATTAAACTTATATATATATATATGTGGGAGAGAACTTCAGGTGTTGAGGAATCAGGGTCATTGTGAGAAACCACGGTGGGGGCGTAGTGAGTGGGTCGCATCGACAGGTAGTGGCATACAATATTGACTACCTCGAGGCGTTGGCAATCCTTGACGGGATCAACCTAGCGGTGACTATGGGTTGGATCGGGGTGGAGATTGAACCGGATAGTGAGATCGTGATCAACCACTTACTAGGGATCGTCAAATTTTGGAGACTAGAGACAATATGTAAAAATTGTCAAATTTTGGCACACTCCATCGGGAGTGTCACGTGGAGGCACATACCTAGACAGGCGAACTAATGCACAGATTGGCTAGCCAAGAAAGCACTTGCGGGAAGAGTCATTCCAACTGAGTTTCGAACCCACCATCGCTGCTTTCAGTTTTGTTACTTAGAGATTTTGATACGTATTTGTCAATTTTGCCGTAACTCTTTCGATAATCAATAACAAATACATTTGGCCCCCCAAAAAAAAACTTTATCTTTTTTGTATTCATGTTTGTGTCTACGGATGTTTCTTCCTTTTTTCTAATGACGATGCATTGCATCTCTTCTTTTTGCAGATTATCTGTTCTTTCCAACACACGATTGTCCAGAAAATTGATTTTTTAAGGAGACCATATAATAAAGGTTTAAAAACCACACTTTAAAAATTGTTTTTTAATGTAAAATATTAAATAAAATTTTAAAAGTGATACTTAAAATCAAACAGAACTTGTGAACTCTTCGAAAATAAACTACTCCACTAGAACATTAAATTCGAATGTAGAATCATTTCCAGTATATCGATGGAAAAAAAACTACCTTTCCAAATTCTTTCCTTTTTCCTATATTCCCTTCTTCACATTTCCTTAATGCCGAAGTCTCTTCTTCACCACTTTTTATCTTCACCTCCCTCACTCTCTTCGTCTCTCTCCGATCTCTTCTCTTTGCTCATCAATGGCGGAAACAGAGCCTATCCCTGGAAAAACACACCATCCAGAGACAAACCCAAGCAAGTACTTCACCAGATTCCTCTACAAATCCGCTTTCGTCCTAATCTTCATTGTCATAATCCCTCTCTTCCCATCCCAAGCCCCTGAATTCATAAACCAGTCTTTTCCGACACGAAGTTGGGAGCTTCTGCATCTTATCATTGTCGGGATCGCCGTATCGTACGGTTTGTTTAGCCGTCGGAACGAGGAAGTGCCCGAAAAAGACACGGGTTACCCCTCCATGTTCGACCATGCACAGTCTTATATTTCAAGAATCTTTCATGTCTCAACGGTGGCTGATGATGAAACCGACCATCCAGATGATGAAAATAAGGTTATCCAAACGTGGAGTAATCAGTATAGAAGGAACGATCCAGTAGTTATGGTGGCTAAGGAGTCTGAGGGAGCTCAAGTTTGTGAAAAACCATTGTTGTTGCCGATTCGGAGCTTGAAAACTAGGGTTTTCGAGGGTGAGGATGAAAAAGAACATGAATCTGAACAGCCTAGTAATGTGTCTGCTTCTTTCAAAAGGTTAAGTTCTAGGAAGAAGAAGAAGAACACGCAGTCTGATGATTTGCAGGAGAAGGACAAACCGAAAGATGATCTTGTTCTTCCCTCACCAATTCCATGGCGATCGAGGTCAGGAAGAATGGAGTTGAAGGAGGAACTGCAAGAACCGAGGTTGTCTCGGTCCCAAACCCTAGAGACTAGGATTTCGAATCATTTGTCTCCGACAAAATCACTTTCCTTGGAGTCCAAGAAACCGAGAATCGGGGAAGATTTTGTGAGGAAGAAGAGTTTTCGCAAATCTAACCCTCCCCCTCCTCCTCCACCACCACCACCTCCACCTCCACCTCCACCTCCGACACCACCACGGGTCCCATCGTCAGTCTCCAAATCATCATCTATGCAACCGTCTCGACCTTCACTGGACAAGGACGTGAGGAGGGTTCAGTCAGGGATCGAGTCCAGGAGCCTTAACGACGACTTGCTCCGCAAGTCAGTTAGAACTGTCCGATCCGGGAATGGAAAAGCTAGGGTTGAAGACGAACAGATAAACTTCGACTTTGTCGAGATTTCAAAAGACGAAGAGAAGAAGTATGATTTTGTTGAACAGGATTTGGTTTCTCAGACCGACGAGGATAGCGAAGAAGATAACGGCAGATCATCCAACAATGAAGGAAGTTCAGGAAGTTCGAGCGCCGGCGATGTAGGGCCCGACGTCGACAAGAAAGCCGACGAGTTCATAGCAAAGTTTCGTGAGCAAATTCGGCTTCAGAGAATCGAATCAATTAAGAGATCGAGTGAGGAAATTAGCAAAAAATATCATCGATAGATTACTGAGCTTGTATCTTTATATACTACGGAATGGTGTGTAGACTATAGACTTCTTCGTTTTTTCAAATGAAACAACGTTACTTAATGTTAGTAATAAAACATAACAGTGCCCAACGTTTTCCGAAATTACAAAATTGACCTCCAAATTGTTGGAGAAGTTATATTGGGCCCTTACAGGCCGAATTGCCAAGCAATACCAGCTGAAAATAGATAGATAGAATCAATTAAATATATATTCTAAACATTTTTACTCAAAATATAAGATCAAATAAATGTTTGATGTTATCACTTGTATATAAGGCGTTCAATACTTTTTTTCATAGGTAACACCTTATTAGTTTCGTCCCATTTCGTAGTTTTGTCAATATCTCATCACTCACAACTTCGTTTTCACTTAAATTACTTTTATTCGCATTCTAACTCGATGTATATTGAGATATTAATGTTAATATAATACATATTTTTGGGGACCAAAATCAACTATTTTCTGTGATGGTACCCCTTTGAGTTTCGACCGATTTTGTAGTTTTTTAAATTACTCCTCAATCGGAACTGTATTTTCGATCGAATAAATTTTGTATTCTTCCGGAATCGATAAAACATATATTCTAAAAATTATTACTCAAAATATAAGATAAAATGTTTTCTTATCGCTTATTTATAAGACGTTAAATACCTTTTTCATAGGTGACACCATATTAGTTTCGTTCCATTTCGTAGTTTTGTCAATATCTCATCACTCACAATTTCGTTTTCAATTAAATTAGTTTTATTCGCATTCTAACTCAATATATATTGAGGTATTAATATTAATATAATACATATTTTTGGGACCGAAATCAACTATTATATGTGACGGTACCCATTTGAGTTTCGACTTATTTTGTACTTTTTTGAATTACCCCTCAATCGAAACTCTATTTTCGATGAAATAAATTTTGTATTCTTCCGAAATTGATAAAATATATTTTCGAAACAGTCTTATTCAAAATGTAAGATTACATTATTTCATTTATAACTTTTTTATAACTTGATTGATTCCGGAAGAATACAAAATATATTTTAGAAAAAATAGAGCTCCGATTGAGGAGTAATTTATAAAACTACAAAATCGGTTGAAACTCAAAGGGGTGTACCATCACAGAAAATAGTGATATTTGGTTCCAAAAATAAGTATTATGTTAACATTACTATCTCAATATATATCGAGTAAGAATGCGAAAAAACTAATTTCACTGAAAACAAAGTTCTGAGTGATGAGATACTGACAAAAATAAGATATCCGACGAAACAAGTAAAGTACCCTTTCAGAATAAGGTGTTTAACGTCTGATATACAAGTGATCATAACGTTCATTTGATCTTATATTTTGTGTGAGAATGTTTAGAAAAGATATTTGATTGAGTCGAAGAAAACAAGCTTTGTTTCATCGAAAATAGAGTTCCGATTAAGGAGAAATTCAAAACACTACAAAATCGGTCGAAACTCAAAGGGGTACCATCACGGAAAATAGTTGATTTCCGTTCCAAAAATATGTATTGAATTAACATTAATACCTCAATATACATCGAGTTAGAATGCGAATAAAAGCAATTTCATTGAAAACAAAGTTGTGAGTGACGAGAATTGACAAAACTACGAAATGAGACTAAACTAATATGGAGCCACCTATGAAAAAATTATTTAACGTCTTATAAATAAGTGATAAAAGAAAACATTTTATCTTATATTTTGAGTAATAATGTTTAGAATATATATTTTATCGATTCCGGAAGAATACAAAATTTATTTGATCGAAAATAGAGTTCCTATTGAGGAGTAATTTAAAAAACTACAAAATCGGACGAAACTCAAAGGGGTACCATCACAGAAAATAGTTGATTTTAGTCCTAAAAATATGTATTATATTAACATTAATACCTCAATATACATAGAGTTAGAATGTGAATAAAAGTAATTTCACTGTAAACGAAGTTGTGAGTGATAAGATATTAACAAAACTACGAAATGGGACGAAATTAATAAGGTGACACCTAGGAAAAAAGTATTTAACGCCTTATTTACAAATGATAACATCAAACATTTGATCTTATATTTTGAGTAAGAATGTTTAGAATATATATTTGATTGATTCCGGAAGAATACAAAATTTATTTTAACAAATAATAGAGTTCCGATTGAGCAGTAATTTATAAAACTACAAAATCGGTTGAAACTCAAAGGGGTACCATCACAGAAAATAGTGAATTTTGGTTCCAAAAAAAAGTATTATGTTAACATTACTATCTCAATATATATAGAGTAAGAATGCGAAAAAACTAATTTCACTGAAAACAAAGTTCTGAGTGATGAGATACTGACAAAAATAAGATATCCGACGAAACAAGTAAAGTACCCTTTCAGAATAAGGTGTTTAACGTCTGATATACAAGTGATCATAACGTTCATTTGATCTTATATTTTGTGTGAGAATGTTTAGAAAAGATATTTGATTGAGTCGAAGAAAACAAGCTTTGTTTCATCGAAAATAGAGTTCCGATTAAGGAGAAATTCAAAACACTACAAAATCGGTCGAAACTCAAAGGGGTACCATCACGGAAAATAGTTGATTTCCGTTCCAAAAATATGTATTGAATTAACATTAATACCTCAATATACATCGAGTTAGAATGCGAATAAAAGCAATTTCATTGAAAACAAAGTTGTGAGTGACGAGAATTGACAAAACTACGAAATGGGACTAAACTAATATGGAGCCACCTATGAAAAAATTATTTAACGTCTTATAAATAAGTGATAAAATAAAACATTTTATCTTATATTTTGAGTAATAATGTTTAGAATATATATTTTATCGATTCCGGAAGAATACAAAATTTATTTGATCGAAAATAGAGTTCCGATTGAGGAGTAATTTAAAAAACTACAAAATCGGACGAAACTCAAAGGGGTACCATCACAGAAAATAGTTGATTTTAGTCCCAAAAATATGTATTATATTAACATTAATACCTCAATATACATCGAGTTAGAATGCGAATAAAAGTAATTTCAGTGAAAATGAAGTTGTGAGTGATGAGATATTAACAAAACTACGAAATCGGACGAAACTAATAAGGTGTCACCTAGGAAAAAAGTAATTAACGCCTTATATACAAGTGATAACATCAAACATTTGATCTTATATTTTGAGTAAGAATGTTTAGAATATATATTTGATTGATTTCGGAAGAATACACAATTTATTTTATAAAAAATAGAGCTCTGATTGAGGAGTAATTTATAAAACTACAAAATCGGTTGAAACTCAAAGGGGTACCATCACAGAAAATAGTGAATTTTAGTTCCAAAAATAAGTATTATGTTAACATTACTATCTCAATATATATCGAGTAAGAATGCGAATAAAACTAATTTCATTGAAAACAAAGTTCTAAGTGATGAGATATTGACAAAACTAGGAAATCCGACGAAACTAGTAAGCTACCCACTCACAAGAAGGTGTTTAACGTCTGATATACAAGTGATTATAACGTTCATTTGATCTTATATATTGTGTGAGAATTTTTAGAAATAATATTTGATTGAGTACGGAAGAAAGGAAATATTATTTCATCGAAAATAGAGTTCCGATTAAGTAGAAATTCAAAACACTACAAAATCGGTCGAAACTCAAAGGGGTACCATCACAGAAAATAGTTGAATTTGGTCCCATAAATATATATTATATTAACATTAATACCTCAATATACATCGAGTTAGAATGCGAATAAAAGTAATTTCAGTGAAAACGAAGTTGTGAGTGATGAGATATTAACAAAACTACGAAATCGGACGAAACTAATAAGGTGCCACCTAGGAAAGAAATATTTAACGCCTTATATACAAGTGATAACTTCAAACATTTGATCTTATATTTTGAGTAAGAATGTTTAGAATATATATTTGATTGATTTCAGAAGAATACAGAATTTATTTTATAAAAAATAGAGCTCCGATTGAGGAATAATTTATAAAACTATAAAATCGGTTGAAACTCAAAGGGGTACCATCACAGAAAATAGTGAATTTTAGTTCCAAAAATAAGTATTATGTTAACATTACTATCTCAATATATATAGAGTAAGAATGCGAATAAAACTAATTTCATTGAAAACAAAGTTCTGAGTGATGCGATATTGACAAATATAAGAAATCCGACGAAACTAGTAAAGTACCCATTCACAAGAAGGTGTTTAACATCTGATATACAAGTGATTATAACGTTCATTTGATCTTATATTTTGTGTGAGAATTTTTAGAAATGATATTTGATTGAGTACGGAAGAAAGGAAAATTTATTTGATCGAAAATAAAGTTCTGATTGAGCAGTAATTTAAAAAACTACAACACCTGTCGAAACCTATAGGGGTACCATCACAGAAAATAGTTGATTTTGGTCCCAAAAATATGTATTATATTAACATTAATACCTCAATATACATCGAGTTAGAATGCGAATAAAAGTAATTTCAGTGAAAACGAAGTTGTGAGTGATGAGATATTAACAAAACTACGAAATCGGACGAAACTAATAAGGTGCCACCTAGGAAAAAAGTAATTAACGCCTTATATACAAGTGATAACATCAAACATTTGATCTTATATTTTGAGTAAGAATGTTTAGAATATATATTTGATTGATTTCGGAAGAATACACAATTTATTTTATAAAAAATAGAGCTCTGATTGAGGAGTAATTTATAAAACTACAAAATCGGTTGAAACTCAAAGGGGTACCATCACAGAAAATAGTGAATTTTAGTTCCAAAAATAAGTATTATGTTAACATTACTATCTCATTATATATCGAGTACGAATGCGAATAAAACTAATTTCATTGAAAACAAAGTTCTGAGTGATGAGATATTAACAAAACTAAGAAATCCGACGAAATTAGTAAAATACCCACTCAAAAGAAGGTGTTTAACGTCCGATATACAAGTGATTATAACATTCATTTGATCTTATATTTTGTGTGAGAATTTTTAGAAATGATATTTGATTGAGTACGGAAGAAAGGAAATATTATTTCATCGAAAATAGAGTTCTGATTAAGGAGAAATTCAAAACACTACAAAATCGGTTGAAAATCAAAGGGGTACCATCATAGAAAATAGTTGATTTTGGTCCCAAAAATATATATTATATTAACATTAATACCTCAATATACATCGAGTTAGAATGCGAATAAAAGTAATTTCAGTGAAAACGAATTTGTGAGTGATGAGATATTAACAAAACTACGAAATCGGACGAAACTAATAAGGTGCCACCTAGGAAAGAAATATTTAACGCCTTATATACAAGTGATAACATCAAACAATTGATCCTATATTTTGAGTAAGAATGTTTAGAATATATATTTGATTGATTCCGGAAGAATACAAAATTTATTTTATAAAAAATAGAGCTCCGATTGAGGAGTAATTTATAAAACTACAAAATCGGTCGAAACTCAAAGGGGTACCATCACAGAAAATAGTGAATTTTGGTTACAAAAATAAGTATTATGTTAACATTACTATCTCAATATATATCGAGTAAGGATTCTAATAAAACTAATTTCACTGAAAACAAAGTTCTGAGTCATGAGATATTGACAAAACTAAAAAATCCGAAAAAACTGGTAAAGTACCCACTCACAAGAAGGTGTTTAACGTCTGATATACAAGTGATCATAACGTTCATTTGATCTTATACTTTGTGTGAGAATGTTTAGAAAAGATTTTTGATTGAGTACGGAAGAAAACAAAATTTATTTCATCCAAAATAGAGTTCCGATTAAGGAGAAATTCAAAACACTACAAAATCGGTCGAAACTCAAAGGGGTACCATCACAGAAAATAGTTGATTTTGGTCCCAAAAATATATATTATATTAACATTAATACCTCAATATACATCGAGTTAGAATGAGAATAAAAGTAATTTCAGTGAAAACGAAGTTGTGAGTGATTAGATATTGACCAAACTACGAAATAGGACGAAACTAATAAGGTGCCACCTAGGAAAAAAGTATTTAACGACTTATATACAAGTGATAACATCAAACATTTGATCTTATATTTGAGTAAGAATGTTTAGAATATATATTTGATTGATTTCGGAAGAATACAAAATTTATTTTATAAAAAATAGAGCTCCGATTGAGCAGTAATTTATAAAACTACAAAATCGGTCGAAACTCAAAGGGGTACCATCACAGAAAATAGTGAATTTTGGTTCCAAAAATAAGTATTATGTTAACATTACTATCTCAATATATATCGAGTAAAAATGCGAATAAAACTAATTTCATTGAAAACAAAGTTCTGGGTGATGAGATATTGACAAAACCAAGAAATCCGACGAAACTAGTAAAATACCCACTCAAAAGAAGGTGTTTAACGTCTGATATACAAGTGATTATAACGTTCATTTGATCTTATATTTTGTGTGAGAATTTTTAGAAATGATATTTGATTGAGTACGGAAGAAAGGAAATGTTATTTCATCGAAAATAGAGTTCTGATTAAGGAGAAATTCAAAACATTACAAAATCGATAGAAACTCAAAGGGGTACCATCAAAATATATATTGAGATAGTAATGTTAACATAATACTTATTTTTGGAATTAAAATTCACTATTTTCTGTGATGGTACCCCGAGTTTCAACCGATTTTGTAGTTTTATAAATTACTCCTCAATCGGAGCTCTATTTTTAATAAAATAAATTTTGTATTCTTCCGAAATCAATTAAATATATATTCAAAACATTCTTACTCAAAATATAAGATCAAATGTTTGATGTTATCACTTGTATATAAGGTGTTAAATACGTTTTTCCTAGTTGGCACGTTATTAATTTCGTCCGATTTCGTAGTTTTGTTAATATCTCATCACTCACAACTTCGTTTTCACTGAAATTACTTTCTTTTCTTTTTTTGCGCATTCTAACTCGATGTATATTGAGGTATTAATGTTAATATAATATATATTTTTGGGACCAAAATCAACTATTTTCTGTGATGGTACCCCTTTGAGTTTCGACAGATTTTGTAGTGTTTTGAATTTCTCCTTAATCGGAACTCTATTTTCGATGAAATAATATTTCCTTTCTTCCGTTCTCAATCAAATATCATTTCTAAAAATTCTCACACAAAATATAAGATCAAATGAACGTTATAATCACTTGTATATCAGATGGTAAACACCTTCTTGTGAATGGGTACTTTACTAGTTTCATCGGATTTCTTACATTTGTCAATATCGCATCACTCAGAACTTTGTTTTCAATGAAATTAGTTTTATTCGCATTCTTACTCTATATATATTGAGATAGTAATGTTAACATAATACTTATTTTTGGGACCAAAATCAACTATTTTCTGTGATGGTACCCCTTTGAGTTTCGACAGATTTTGTAGTGTTTTGAATTTCTCCTTAATCGGAACTCTATTTTCGATGAAATAATATTTCCTTTCTTCCGTACTCAATCAAATATCTTTTCTAAAATTTCTCACACAAAATATAAGATCAAATGAACGTTATAATCACTTGTATATTAGACGTTAAACACCTTCTTGTGAGTGGGTATTTTACTAGTTTCGTCTCATTTCGTAGTTTTGTCAATATCTCATTACTCACAACTTCGTTTTCAGTGAAATTAGTTTTATTCGCATTCTAACTCGATATATATTGAGGTAGTAATATTAGTATAATAGATATTTTTTGGACCGAAATCAACTATTTTCTGTGATGGTATCCCTTTGAGTTTCGACCGATTTTGTAGTTTTTTGAATTTCTCCTCAATTGGAACTCTATTTTCGATGAAATAAATTTTGTATTCTTCCAGAATCGATCAAATATATATTCTAAACATTCTTACTCAAAATATAAGATCAAATGTTTTATTTTATCACATGTTTATAAGAGGTTAAATACTTTTTTCCTACGTGGCACATATCATTTTGCCCCATTTCGTAGTTTTGTCAATATCTCATCACTCACAACTTCGTTTTCAGTGAAATTAGTTTTATTCGCATTCTAACTCGATATATATTGAGGTAGTAATATTAATATAATATATATTTTTGGAACCGAAATCAACTATTTAATGTGATGGTACCCCTTTGAGTTTCGATCGATTTTGTAGTTTTTTGTATATCTCCTAAATCGGAACTCTATTTTCGATGAAATAAATTTTGTATTCTTCCGGAATCGATCAAATATAAATTCAAAACATTCTTACTCAAAATATAAGATCAAATGTTTTATTTTATCAAATGTTTATAAGAGGTTAAATACTTTTTTCCTACGTGGCACATTTTATTTCGTCACATTTCGTAGTTTTGTCAATATCTCATCACTCACAACTTCGTTTTCAGTGAAATTAGTTTTATTCGCATTCTAACTCGATATATATTGAGGTAGTAATATTAATATAATACATATTTTTGGGACCGAAATCAACTATTTTATGTGATGGTACCCCTTTGAGTTTCGATCGATATTGTAATTTTTTGTATATCTCCTCAATCGGAACTCTATTTTCGATTAAATAAATTTTGTATTCTTCCGGAATCGATCAAATATATATTCTAAACATTCTTACTCAAAATATAAGATAAAATGTTTTATTTTATGACGTGTTTATAAGAGGTTAAATACTTTTTTCCTACGTGGCACATTTTATTTCGTCCCATTTCGTAGTTTTGTCAATATCTCATCACTCACAACTTCGTTTTTAGTGAAATTAGTTTTATACCAATTCTAACTCGATATATATTAAGTTAGTAATATTAGTATAATACATATTTTTTGGACTGAAATCAACTATTTTATGTGATGGTACCCCTTTGAGTTTCGACCGATTTTGTAATTTTTTGTATTTCTCCTCAATCGAAACTCTATTTTCAATGAAATAAATTTTGTATTCTCCCGGAATCGATCAAATATATATTCTAAACATTCTTAGTCAAAATATAATAGCAAATGTTTTCTTTTATCACATGTTTATAAGAGGTTAACTACTTTTTTCCTAGGTGTCACCCTATTAGTTTCGTCTCATTTCGTAGTTTTGTCAATATCTCATCACTCACAACTTCGTTTTCAATGAAATTAGTTTTATACGCATTATAACTCAATATATATTGAGGTAGTAATATTAGTATAATACATATTTTTTGGACCGAAATCAACTATTTTCTGTGATGGTACCCCTTTGGTTTCGACCAATTTTGTAGTTTTTTGTATTTCTCCTCAATCGGAACTCTATTTTCGATGAAATAAATTTTGTATTCTCCCGGAATCGATCAAATATATATTCTAAACATTCTTAGTCAAAATATAATAGAAATTTTTTCCTTTTATCACATATTTATAAGAGGTTAACTACTTTTTTCCTAGGTGCCACCCTATTAGTTTCGTCTCATTTCGTAGTTTTGTCAAAATCTCATTACTCACAACTTTGTTTTCAGTGAAATTAGTTTTATATGTATTCTAACTCGATATATATTGAGGTAGTAATATTAGTATAATACATATATTGGACCGAAATCAACTATTTTCTGTGATGGTATCCCTTTGAGTTTCGACCGATTTTGTAGTTTTTGGAATTTCTCCTCAATTGGAACTCTATGTTCGATGAAATAAATTTTGTATTCTTCCGGAATCGATCAAATATAAATTCAAAACATTCTTACTCAAAATATAAGATCAAATGTTTTATTTTATCAAATGTTTATAAGAGGTTAAATACTTTTTTCCTACGTGGCACATTTTATTTCGTCCCATTTCGTAGTTTTGTCAATATCTCATCACTCACAACTTCGTTTTCAGTGAAATTAGTTTTATTCGCATTCTAACTCGATATATATTAAGTTAGTAATATTAGTATAATACATATTTTTTGGACTGAAATCAACTATTTTCTGTGATGGTACCCCTTTGAGTTTCGATCGATTTTGTAGTTTTTTGTATTTCTCCTCAATCGGAACTCTATTTTCAATGAAATAAATTTTGTATTCTCCCGGAATCGATCAAATATATGTTCTAAACATTCTTAGTCAAAATATAATAGCAAATGTTTTCTTTTATCACATGTTTATAAGAGGTTAACTACTTTTTTCCTACGTGGCACATTTTATTTCGTCCCATTTCGTAGTTTTGTCAATATCTCATCACTCACAACTTCGTTTTTAGTGAAATTAGTTTTATACCAATTCTAACTCGATATATATTAAGTTAGTAATATTAGTATAATACATATTTTTAGGTCCGAAATCAACTATTTTCTGTGATGGTACCCCTTTGAGTTTCGACCGATTTTGTAGTTTTTTGTATATCTCCTGAATCGGAACTCTATTTTCGATTAAATAAATTTTGTATTCTTCCGGAATCGATCAAATATATATTCTAAACATTCTTACTCAAAATATAAGATAAAATGTTTTATTTTATGACGTGTTTATAAGAGGTTAAATACTTTTTTCCTACGTGGCACATTTTATTTCGTCCCATTTCGTAGTTTTGTCAATATCTCATCACTCACAACTTCGTTTTTAGTGAAATTAGTTTTATACCAATTCTAACTCGATATATATTAAGTTAGTAATATTAGTATAATACATATTTTTTGGACTGAAATCAACTATTTTATGTGATGGTACCCCTTTGAGTTTCGACCGATTTTGTAATTTTTTGTATTTCTCCTCAATCGAAACTCTATTTTCAATGAAATAAATTTTGTATTCTCCCGGAATCGATCAAATATATATTCTAAACATTCTTAGTCAAAATATAATAGCAAATGTTTTCTTTTATCACATGTTTATAAGAGGTTAACTACTTTTTTCCTAGGTGTCACCCTATTAGTTTCGTCTCATTTCGTAGTTTTGTCAATATCTCATCACTCACAACTTCGTTTTCAATGAAATTAGTTTTATACGCATTATAACTCGATATATATTGAGGTAGTAATATTAGTATAATACATATTTTTTGGACCGAAATCAACTATTTTCTGTGATGGTACCCCTTTGGTTTCGACCGATTTTGTAGTTTTTTGTATTTCTCCTCAATCGGAACTCTATTTTCGATGAAATAAATTTTGTATTCTCCCGGAATCGATCAAATATATATTCTAAACATTCTTAGTCAAAATATAATAGAAATTTTTTCCTTTTATCACATATTTATAAGAGGTTAACTACTTTTTTCCTAGGTGCCACCCTATTAGTTTCGTCTCATTTCGTAGTTTTGTCAAAATCTCATTACTCACAACTTTGTTTTCAGTGAAATTAGTTTTATATGTATTCTAACTCGATATATATTGAGGTAGTAATATTAGTATAATACATATATTGGACCGAAATCAACTATTTTCTGTGATGGTATCCCTTTGAGTTTCGACCGATTTTGTAGTTTTTGGAATTTCTCCTCAATTGGAACTCTATGTTCGATGAAATAAATTTTGTATTCTTCCGGAATCGATCAAATATAAATTCAAAACATTCTTACTCAAAATATAAGATCAAATGTTTTATTTTATCAAATGTTTATAAGAGGTTAAATACTTTTTTCCTACGTGGCACATTTTATTTCGTCCCATTTCGTAGTTTTGTCAATATCTCATCACTCACAACTTCGTTTTCAGTGAAATTAGTTTTATTCGCATTCTAACTCGATATATATTAAGTTAGTAATATTAGTATAATACATATTTTTTGGACTGAAATCAACTATTTTCTGTGATGGTACCCCTTTGAGTTTCGATCGATTTTGTAGTTTTTTGTATTTCTCCTCAATCGGAACTCTATTTTCAATGAAATAAATTTTGTATTCTCCCGGAATCGATCAAATATATGTTCTAAACATTCTTAGTCAAAATATAATAGCAAATGTTTTCTTTTATCACATGTTTATAAGAGGTTAACTACTTTTTTCCTACGTGGCACATTTTATTTCGTCCCATTTCGTAGTTTTGTCAATATCTCATCACTCACAACTTCGTTTTTAGTGAAATTAGTTTTATACCAATTCTAACTCGATATATATTAAGTTAGTAATATTAGTATAATACATATTTTTAGGTCCGAAATCAACTATTTTCTGTGATGGTACCCCTTTGAGTTTCGACCGATTTTGTAGTTTTTTGTATATCTCCTGAATCGGAACTCTATTTTCGATTAAATAAATTTTGTATTCTTCCGGAATCGATCAAATATATATTCTAAACTTTCTTACTCAAAATATAAGATCAATTGTTTTATTTTATCACGTGTTTCTAAGAGGTTAAATCCTTTTTTCCTACGTGGCACATTTTATTCTGTCCCATTTCGTAGTTTTGTCAATATCTCATCACTCACAACTTCGTTTTTTAGTGAAATTAGTTTTTTGTATTTCTCCTCAATCGGAACTCTATTTTCAATGAAATAAATTTTGTATACTCCCGGAATCGATCAAATATATATTCTAAACATTCTTAGTCAAAATATAATAGCAAATGTTTTCTTTTATCACATGTTTATAAGAGGTTAACTACTTTTTTCCTTGGTGCCACCCTATTAGTTTCGTCTCATTTCGTAGTTTTGTCAATATCTCATCACTCACAACTTCGTTTTTAGTGAAATTAGTTTTATACCAATTCTAACTCGATATATATTAAGTTAGTAATATTAGTATAATACATATTTTTTGGACTGAAATCAACTATTTTATGTGATGGTACCCCTTTGAGTTTCGACCGATTTTGTAATTTTTTGTATTTCTCCTCAATCGAAACTCTATTTTCAATGAAATAAATTTTGTATTCTCCCGGAATCGATCAAATATATATTCTAAACATTCTTAGTCAAAATATAATAGCAAATGTTTTCTTTTATCACATGTTTATAAGAGGTTAACTACTTTTTTCCTAGGTGTCACCCTATTAGTTTCGTCTCATTTCGTATTTTTGTCAAAATCTCATCACTCAGAACTTCGTTTTCAGTGAAATTAGTTTTAAACGCATTCTAACTGGATATATATTGAGGTAGTAATATTAGTATAATACATATTTTGGACCGAAATCAACTATTTTCTGTGGTGGTACCCCTTTGAGTTTCGACCGATTTTGTAGTTTTTTGTATTTCTCCTCAATCGAAACTCTATTTTCGATGAAATAAATTTAATCAAATATCTTTTCTAAACATTCTCACACAAAATATAAGATCAAATGATTGTTATGATCACTTGTATATCAGACGTTAAACAATTTCTTCTGAGTGGGTACTTTACTAGTTTCGTCGGATTTCTTAGTTTTGTCAATATCGCATCACTCAGAACTTTGTTTTCAATGAAATTAGTTTTATTCGCATTCTTACTCGATATATATTGAGATAGTAATGTTAACATAATACTTATTTTTGGAACCAAAATTCACTATTTTCTGTGATGGTACCCCTTTGAGTTTCGACCGATTTTGTAGTTTTATAAATTACTGCTCAATCGGAGCTCTATTTTTGTTAAAATAAATTTTGTAATCTTCCGAAATCAATCAAATATATATTCTAAACATTCTTACACAAAATATAAGATTTCGTAGTTGGCACATTATTAATTTCGTCCGATTTCGTAGTTTTGTTAATATCTCATCACTCACAACTTCGTATTCACTGAAATTACCTTTTTGGCATTCTAACTCGATGTATATTGAGGTATTAATGTTAATATAATATATATTTTTGGGACCAAAATCAACTATTTTCTGTGATGGTACCCCTTTGAGTTTCGACCGATTTTGTAGTGTTTTGAATTTCTCCTTAATCGAAACTCTATTTTCGATGAAATAAATTTTCCTTTCTTCCGTACTCAATCAAATATCATTTCTAAAAATTCTCACAAAAAATATAAGATCAAATGAACGTTATAATCACTTGTATATCAGACGTTAAACACCTTCTTGTGAATGGGTATTTTACTAGTTTCGTCGGATTTTCTAGTTCTGTCAATATCTCATCACTCACAACTACGTTTTCACTGAAATTAGTTTTATACGCATTATAACTCGATATATATTGAGGTAGTAATATTAGTATAATACATATTTTTTGGACCGAAATCAACTATTTTCTGTGATGGTACCCCTTTGGTTTCGACCGATTTTGTAGTTTTTTATATTTCTCCTCAATCATAACTCTATTTTCGATGAAATAAATTTTGTATTCTCCCGGAATCGATCAAATATATATTCTAAACATTCTTAGTCAAAATATAATAGAAATTTTTTCCTTTTCTCACATATTTATAAGAGGTTAACTACTTTTTTCCTAGGTGCCACCCTATTAGTTTCGTCTCATTTCGTAGTTTTGTCAAAATCTCATTACTCACAACTTTGTTTTCAGTGAAATTAGTTTTATATGCATTCTAACTCGATATATATTGAGGTAGTAATATTAGTATAATACATATATTGGACCGAAATCAACTATTTTCTGTGATGGTACCCCTTTGAGTTTCGACCGATTTTGTAGTTTTTTGTATTTCTCCTCAATCGTAACTCTATGTTCGATGAAATAAATTTTGTATTCGTCCGGAATCGATCAAATATATATTCTAAACACTATTAATCAAAATATAAGATCAAATGTTTTATTTTATCACGTGTTTATAAGAGGTTAAGCCCATTTCGTAGTTTTGTCAATATCTTATCACTCACAACTTCGTTTTCAGTGAAATTAGTTTTATTCGCATTCTAACTCGATATATATTGAGGTAGTAATATTAATATAATACATATTTTTGGGACCGAAATCAACTATTTTCTGTGATGGTACCCCTTTGAGTTTCGATCGATATTGTAATTTTTTGTATATCTCCTGAATCGGAACTCTATTTTCGATTAAATAAATTTTGTATTCTTCCGGAATCGATCAAATATATATTCTAAACATTCTTACTCAAAATATAAGATAAAATGTTTTATTTTATGACGTGTTTATAAGAGGTTAAATACTTTTTTCCTACGTGGCACATTTTATTTCGTCCCATTTCGTAGTTTTGTCAATATCTCATCACTCACAACTTCGTTTTTAGTGAAATTAGTTTTATACCAATTCTAACTCGATATATATTAAGTTAGTAATATTAGTATAATACATATTTTTTGGTCCGAAATCAACTATTTTCTGTGATGGTACCCCTTTGAGTTTCGACCGATTTTGTAGTTTTTTATATTTCTCCTCAATCGTAACTCTATTTTCGATGAAATAAATTTTATATTCTCCCGGAATCGATCAAATATATATTCTAAACATTCTTAGTCAAAATATAATAGCAAATGTTTTCTTTTATCACATGTTTATAAGAGGTTAACTACTTTTTTCCTAGGTGGCACATTTTATTCTGTCCCATTTCGTAGTTTTGTCAATATCTCATCACTCACAACTTCGTTTTTAGTGAAATTAGTTTTATACGCATTCTAACTCGATATATATTAAGTTAGTAATATTAGTATAATACATATTTTTTGGACTGAAATCAACTATTTTCTGTGATGGTACCCCTTTGAGTTTCGACCGATTTTGTAATTTTTTGTATTTCTCCTCAATCGAAACTCTATTTTCAATGAAATAAATTTTGTATACTCCCGGAATCGATCAAATATATATTCTAAACATTCTTAGTCAAAATATAATAGCAAATGTTTTCTTTTATCACATGTTTATAAGAGGTTAACTACTTTTTTCCTTGGTGCCACCCTATTAGTTTCGTCTCATTTCGTAGTTTTGTCAATATCTCATCACTCACAACTACGTTTTCACTGAAATTAGTTTTATACGCATTATAACTCGATATATATTGAGGTAGTAATATTAGGATAATACATATTTTTTGGATCGAAATCAACTATTTTCTGTGTTGGTACCCCTTTGAGTTTCGACCGATTTTGTAGTTTTTTATATTTCTCCTCAATCGTAACTCTATTTTCGATGAAATAAATTTTATATTCTCCCGGAATCGATCAAATATATATTCTAAACATTCTTAGTCAAAATATAATAGCAAATGTTTTCTTTTATCACATGTTTATAAGAGGTTAACTACTTTTTTCCTAGGTGTCACCCTATTAGTTTCGTCTCATTTCGTATTTTTGTCAAAATCTCATCACTCAGAACTTCGTTTTCAGTGAAATTAGTTTTAAACGCATTCTAACTGGATATATATTGAGGTAGTAATATTAGTATAATACATATTTTGGACCGAAATCAACTATTTTCTGTGGTGGTACCCCTTTGAGTTTCGACCGATTTTGTAGTTTTTTGTATTTCTCCTCAATCGAAACTCTATTTTCGATGAAATAAATTTAATCAAATATCTTTTCTAAACATTCTCACACAAAATATAAGATCAAATGATTGTTATGATCACTTGTATATCAGACGTTAAACAATTTCTTCTGAGTGGGTACTTTACTAGTTTCGTCGGATTTCTTAGTTTTGTCAATATCGCATCACTCAGAACTTTGTTTTCAATGAAATTAGTTTTATTCGCATTCTTACTCGATATATATTGAGATAGTAATGTTAACATAATACTTATTTTTGGAACCAAAATTCACTATTTTCTGTGATGGTACCCCTTTGAGTTTCGACCGATTTTGTAGTTTTATAAATTACTGCTCAATCGGAGCTCTATTTTTGTTAAAATAAATTTTGTAATCTTCCGAAATCAATCAAATATATATTCTAAACATTCTTACACAAAATATAAGATTTCGTAGTTGGCACATTATTAATTTCGTCCGATTTCGTAGTTTTGTTAATATCTCATCACTCACAACTTCGTATTCACTGAAATTACCTTTTTGGCATTCTAACTCGATGTATATTGAGGTATTAATGTTAATATAATATATATTTTTGGGACCAAAATCAACTATTTTCTGTGATGGTACCCCTTTGAGTTTCGACCGATTTTGTAGTGTTTTGAATTTCTCCTTAATCGAAACTCTATTTTCGATGAAATAAATTTTCCTTTCTTCCGTACTCAATCAAATATCATTTCTAAAAATTCTCACAAAAAATATAAGATCAAATGAACGTTATAATCACTTGTATATCAGACGTTAAACACCTTCTTGTGAATGGGTATTTTACTAGTTTCGTCGGATTTTCTAGTTCTGTCAATATCTCATCACTCACAACTACGTTTTCACTGAAATTAGTTTTATACGCATTATAACTCGATATATATTGAGGTAGTAATATTAGTATAATACATATTTTTTGGACCGAAATCAACTATTTTCTGTGATGGTACCCCTTTGGTTTCGACCGATTTTGTAGTTTTTTATATTTCTCCTCAATCATAACTCTATTTTCGATGAAATAAATTTTGTATTCTCCCGGAATCGATCAAATATATATTCTAAACATTCTTAGTCAAAATATAATAGAAATTTTTTCCTTTTCTCACATATTTATAAGAGGTTAACTACTTTTTTCCTAGGTGCCACCCTATTAGTTTCGTCTCATTTCGTAGTTTTGTCAAAATCTCATTACTCACAACTTTGTTTTCAGTGAAATTAGTTTTATATGCATTCTAACTCGATATATATTGAGGTAGTAATATTAGTATAATACATATATTGGACCGAAATCAACTATTTTCTGTGATGGTACCCCTTTGAGTTTCGACCGATTTTGTAGTTTTTTGTATTTCTCCTCAATCGTAACTCTATGTTCGATGAAATAAATTTTGTATTCGTCCGGAATCGATCAAATATATATTCTAAACACTCTTAATCAAAATATAAGATCAAATGTTTTATTTTATCACGTGTTTATAAGAGGTTAAGCCCATTTCGTAGTTTTGTCAATATCTTATCACTCACAACTTCGTTTTCAGTGAAATTAGTTTTATTCGCATTCTAACTCGATATATATTGAGGTAGTAATATTAATATAATACATATTTTTGGGACCGAAATCAACTATTTTCTGTGATGGTACCCCTTTGAGTTTCGATCGATATTGTAATTTTTTGTATATCTCCTGAATCGGAACTCTATTTTCGATTAAATAAATTTTGTATTCTTCCGGAATCGATCAAATATACATTCTAAACATTCTTACTCAAAATATAAGATAAAATGTTTTATTTTATCACGTGTTTATGAGAGGTTAAATACTTTTTTCCTACGTGGCACATTTTATTTCGTCCCATTTCGTAGTTTTGTCAATATCTCATCACTCACAACTTCGTTTTTAGTGAAATTAGTTTTATACCAATTCTAACTCGATATATATTAAGTTAGTAATATTAGTATAATACATATTTTTTGGTCCGAAATCAACTATTTTCTGTGATGGTACCCCTTTGAGTTTCGACCGATTTTGTAGTTTTTTGTATATCTCCTGAATCGGAACTCTATTTTCGATTAAATAAATTTTGTATTCTTCCGGAATCGATCAAATATATATTCTAAACTTTCTTACTCAAAATATAAGATCAATTGTATTATTTATCACGTGTTTCTAAGAGGTTAAATACTTTTTTCCTACGTGGCACATTTTATTCTGTCCCATTTCGTAGTTTTGTCAATATCTCATCACTCACAACTTCGTTTTTAGTGAAATTAGTTTTATACGCATTCTAACTCGATATATATTAAGTTAGTAATATTAGTATAATACATATTTTTTGGACTGAAATCAACTATTTTCTGTGATGGTACCCCTTTGAGTTTCGACCGATTTTGTAATTTTTTGTATTTCTCCTCAATCGAAACTCTATTTTCAATGAAATAAATTTTGTATACTCCCGGAATCGATCAAATATATATTCTAAACATTCTTAGTCAAAATATAATAGCAAATGTTTTCTTTTATCACATGTTTATAAGAGGTTAACTACTTTTTTCCTAGGTGTCACCCTATTAGTTTCGTCTCATTTCGTAGTTTTGTCAATATCTCATCACTCACAACTTCGTTTTCAATGAAATTAGTTTTATACGCATTATAACTCGATATATATTGAGGTAGTAATATTAGTATAATACATATTTTTTGGACCGAAATCAACTATTTTCTGTGATGGTACCCCTTTGGTTTCGACCGATTTTGTAGTTTTTTGTATTTCTCCTCAATCGTAACTCTATTTTCGATGAAATAAATTTTGTATTCTCCCGGAATCGATCAAATATATATTCTAAACATTCTTAGTCAAAATATAAGATCAAATGTTTTATTTTATCACGTGTTTATAAGAGGTTAAGCCCATTTCGTAGTTTTGTCAATATCTTATCACTCACAACTTCGTTTTCAGTGAAATTAGTTTTATTCGCATTCTAACTCGATATATATTGAGGTAGTAATATTAATATAATACATATTTTTGGGACCGAAATCAACTATTTTCTGTGATGGTACCCCTTTGAGTTTCGATCGATATTGTAATTTTTTGTATATCTCCTGAATCGGAACTCTATTTTCGATTAAATAAATTTTGTATTCTTCCGGAATCGATCAAATATATATTCTAAACATTCTTACTCAAAATATAAGATAAAATGTTTTATTTTATGACGTGTTTATAAGAGGTTAAATACTTTTTTCCTACGTGGCACATTTTATTTCGTCCCATTTCGTAGTTTTGTCAATATCTCATCACTCACAACTTCGTTTTCAGTGAAATTAGTTTTATTCGCATTCTAACTCGATATATATTAAGTTAGTAATATTAGTATAATACATATTTTTTGGACTGAAATCAACTATTTTCTGTGATGGTACCCCTTTGAGTTTCGATCGATTTTGTAGTTTTTTGTATTTCTCCTCAATCGGAACTCTATTTTCAATGAAATAAATTTTGTATTCTCCCGGAATCGATCAAATATATGTTCTAAACATTCTTAGTCAAAATATAATAGCAAATGTTTTCTTTTATCACATGTTTATAAGAGGTTAACTACTTTTTTCCTACGTGGCACATTTTATTTCGTCCCATTTCGTAGTTTTGTCAATATCTCATCACTCACAACTTCGTTTTTAGTGAAATTAGTTTTATACCAATTCTAACTCGATATATATTAAGTTAGTAATATTAGTATAATACATATTTTTAGGTCCGAAATCAACTATTTTCTGTGATGGTACCCCTTTGAGTTTCGACCGATTTTGTAGTTTTTTGTATATCTCCTGAATCGGAACTCTATTTTCGATTAAATAAATTTTGTATTCTTCCGGAATCGATCAAATATATATTCTAAACATTCTTACTCAAAATATAAGATAAAATGTTTTATTTTATGACGTGTTTATAAGAGGTTAAATACTTTTTTCCTACGTGGCACATTTTATTTCGTCCCATTTCGTAGTTTTGTCAATATCTCATCACTCACAACTTCGTTTTTAGTGAAATTAGTTTTATACCAATTCTAACTCGATATATATTAAGTTAGTAATATTAGTATAATACATATTTTTTTGACTGAAATCAACTATTTTATGTGATGGTACCCCTTTGAGTTTCGACCGATTTTGTAATTTTTTGTATTTCTCCTCAATCGAAACTCTATTTTCAATGAAATAAATTTTGTATTCTCCCGGAATCGATCAAATATATATTCTAAACATTCTTAGTCAAAATATAATAGCAAATGTTTTCTTTTATCACATGTTTATAAGAGGTTAACTACTTTTTTCCTAGGTGTCACCCTATTAGTTTCGTCTCATTTCGTAGTTTTGTCAATATCTCATCACTCACAACTTCGTTTTCAATGAAATTAGTTTTATACGCATTATAACTCGATATATATTGAGGTAGTAATATTAGTATAATACATATTTTTTGGACCGAAATCAACTATTTTCTGTGATGGTACCCCTTTGGTTTCGACCGATTTTGTAGTTTTTTGTATTTCTCCTCAATCGGAACTCTATTTTCGATGAAATAAATTTTGTATTCTCCCGGAATCGATCAAATATATATTCTAAACATTCTTAGTCAAAATATAATAGAAATTTTTTCCTTTTATCACATATTTATAAGAGGTTAACTACTTTTTTCCTAGGTGCCACCCTATTAGTTTCGTCTCATTTCGTAGTTTTGTCAAAATCTCATTACTCACAACTTTGTTTTCAGTGAAATTAGTTTTATATGTATTCTAACTCGATATATATTGAGGTAGTAATATTAGTATAATACATATATTGGACCGAAATCAACTATTTTCTGTGATGGTATCCCTTTGAGTTTCGACCGATTTTGTAGTTTTTGGAATTTCTCCTCAATTGGAACTCTATGTTCGATGAAATAAATTTTGTATTCTTCCGGAATCGATCAAATATAAATTCAAAACATTCTTACTCAAAATATAAGATCAAATGTTTTATTTTATCAAATGTTTATAAGAGGTTAAATACTTTTTTCCTACGTGGCACATTTTATTTCGTCCCATTTCGTAGTTTTGTCAATATCTCATCACTCACAACTTCGTTTTCAGTGAAATTAGTTTTATTCGCATTCTAACTCGATATATATTAAGTTAGTAATATTAGTATAATACATATTTTTTGGACTGAAATCAACTATTTTCTGTGATGGTACCCCTTTGAGTTTCGATCGATTTTGTAGTTTTTTGTATTTCTCCTCAATCGGAACTCTATTTTCAATGAAATAAATTTTGTATTCTCCCGGAATCGATCAAATATATGTTCTAAACATTCTTAGTCAAAATATAATAGCAAATGTTTTCTTTTATCACATGTTTATAAGAGGTTAACTACTTTTTTCCTACGTGGCACATTTTATTTCGTCCCATTTCGTAGTTTTGTCAATATCTCATCACTCACAACTTCGTTTTTAGTGAAATTAGTTTTATACCAATTCTAACTCGATATATATTAAGTTAGTAATATTAGTATAATACATATTTTTAGGTCCGAAATCAACTATTTTCTGTGATGGTACCCCTTTGAGTTTCGACCGATTTTGTAGTTTTTTGTATATCTCCTGAATCGGAACTCTATTTTCGATTAAATAAATTTTGTATTCTTCCGGAATCGATCAAATATATATTCTAAACATTCTTACTCAAAATATAAGATAAAATGTTTTATTTTATGACGTGTTTATAAGAGGTTAAATACTTTTTTCCTACGTGGCACATTTTATTTCGTCCCATTTCGTAGTTTTGTCAATATCTCATCACTCACAACTTCGTTTTTAGTGAAATTAGTTTTATACCAATTCTAACTCGATATATATTAAGTTAGTAATATTAGTATAATACATATTTTTTTGACTGAAATCAACTATTTTATGTGATGGTACCCCTTTGAGTTTCGACCGATTTTGTAATTTTTTGTATTTCTCCTCAATCGAAACTCTATTTTCAATGAAATAAATTTTGTATTCTCCCGGAATCGATCAAATATATATTCTAAACATTCTTAGTCAAAATATAATAGCAAATGTTTTCTTTTATCACATGTTTATAAGAGGTTAACTACTTTTTTCCTAGGTGTCACCCTATTAGTTTCGTCTCATTTCGTAGTTTTGTCAATATCTCATCACTCACAACTTCGTTTTCAATGAAATTAGTTTTATACGCATTATAACTCGATATATATTGAGGTAGTAATATTAGTATAATACATATTTTTTGGACCGAAATCAACTATTTTCTGTGATGGTACCCCTTTGGTTTCGACCGATTTTGTAGTTTTTTGTATTTCTCCTCAATCGGAACTCTATTTTCGATGAAATAAATTTTGTATTCTCCCGGAATCGATCAAATATATATTCTAAACATTCTTAGTCAAAATATAATAGAAATTTTTTCCTTTTATCACATATTTATAAGAGGTTAACTACTTTTTTCCTAGGTGCCACCCTATTAGTTTCGTCTCATTTCGTAGTTTTGTCAAAATCTCATTACTCACAACTTTGTTTTCAGTGAAATTAGTTTTATATGTATTCTAACTCGATATATATTGAGGTAGTAATATTAGTATAATACATATATTGGACCGAAATCAACTATTTTCTGTGATGGTATCCCTTTGAGTTTCGACCGATTTTGTAGTTTTTGGAATTTCTCCTCAATTGGAACTCTATGTTCGATGAAATAAATTTTGTATTCTTCCGGAATCGATCAAATATAAATTCAAAACATTCTTACTCAAAATATAAGATC
Source organism: Chamaenerion angustifolium (assembly GCA_946814005.1). Lineage (NCBI taxonomy): Eukaryota > Viridiplantae > Streptophyta > Magnoliopsida > Myrtales > Onagraceae > Chamaenerion > Chamaenerion angustifolium. The sequence continues at coordinate 37,296,957 of OX328270.1, forward strand.
AAATGTTTTATTTTATCAAATGTTTATAAGAGGTTAAATACTTTTTTCCTACGTGGCACATTTTATTTCGTCCCATTTCGTAGTTTTGTCAATATCTCATCACTCACAACTTCGTTTTCAGTGAAATTAGTTTTATTCGCATTCTAACTCGATATATATTAAGTTAGTAATATTAGTATAATACATATTTTTGGGACTGAAATCAACTATTTTCTGTGATGGTACCCCTTTGAGTTTCGATCGATTTTGTAGTTTTTTGTATTTCTCCTCAATCGGAACTCTATTTTCAATGAAATAAATTTTGTATTCTCCCGGAATCGATCAAATATATGTTCTAAACATTCTTAGTCAAAATATAATAGCAAATGTTTTCTTTTATCACATGTTTATAAGAGGTTAACTACTTTTTTCCTACGTGGCACATTTTATTTCGTCCCATTTCGTAGTTTTGTCAATATCTCATCACTCACAACTTCGTTTTTAGTGAAATTAGTTTTATACCAATTCTAACTCGATATATATTAAGTTAGTAATATTAGTATAATACATATTTTTAGGTCCGAAATCAACTATTTTCTGTGATGGTACCCCTTTGAGTTTCGACCGATTTTGTAGTTTTTTGTATATCTCCTGAATCGGAACTCTATTTTCGATTAAATAAATTTTGTATTCTTCCGGAATCGATCAAATATATATTCTAAACTTTCTTACTCAAAATATAAGATCAATTGTTTTATTTTATCACGTGTTTCTAAGAGGTTAAATACTTTTTTCCTACGTGGCACATTTTATTCTGTCCCATTTCGTAGTTTTGTCAATATCTCATCACTCACAACTTCGTTTTTAGTGAAATTAGTTTTATACGCATTCTAACTCGATATATATTAAGTTAGTAATATTAGTATAATACATATTTTTTGGACTGAAATCAACTATTTTCTGTGATGGTACCCCTTTGAGTTTCGACCGATTTTGTAATTTTTTGTATTTCTCCTCAATCGAAACTCTATTTTCAATGAAATAAATTTTGTATACTCCCGGAATCGATCAAATATATATTCTAAACATTCTTAGTCAAAATATAATAGCAAATGTTTTCTTTTATCACATGTTTATAAGAGGTTAACTACTTTTTTCCTTGGTGCCACCCTATTAGTTTCGTCTCATTTCGTAGTTTTGTCAATATCTCATCACTCACAACTACGTTTTCACTGAAATTAGTTTTATACGCATTATAACTCGATATATATTGAGGTAGTAATATTAGTATAATAAATATTTTTTGGACCGAAATCAACTATTTTCTGTGATGGTACCCCTTTGGTTTCGACCGATTTTGTAGTTTTTTGTATTTCTCCTCAATCGGAACTCTATTTTCGATGAAATAAATTTTGTATTCTCCCGGAATCGATCAAATATATATTCTAAACATTCTTAGTCAAAATATAATAGAAATTTTTTCCTTTTATCACATATTTATAAGAGGTTAACTACTTTTTTCCTAGGTGCCACCCTATTAGTTTCGTCTCATTTCGTAGTTTTGTCAAAATCTCATTACTCACAACTTTGTTTTCAGTGAAATTAGTTTTATATGCATTCTAACTCGATATATATTGAGGTAGTAATATTAGTATAATACATATATTGGACCGAAATCAACTATTTTCTGTGATGGTACCCCTTTGAGTTTCGACCGATTTTGTAGTTTTTTGTATTTCTCCTCAATCGTAACTCTATGTTCGATGAAATAAATTTTGTATTCGTCCGGAATCGATCAAATATATATTCTAAACACTCTTAATCAAAATATAAGATCAAATGTTTTATTTTATCACGTGTTTATAAGAGGTTAAGCCCATTTCGTAGTTTTGTCAATATCTTATCACTCACAACTTCGTTTTCAGTGAAATTAGTTTTATTCGCATTCTAACTCGATATATATTGAGGTAGTAATATTAATATAATACATATTTTTGGGACCGAAATCAACTATTTTCTGTGATGGTACCCCTTTGAGTTTCGATCGATATTGTAATTTTTTGTATATCTCCTGAATCGGAACTCTATTTTCGATTAAATAAATTTTGTATTCTTCCGGAATCGATCAAATATACATTCTAAACATTCTTACTCAAAATATAAGATAAAATGTTTTATTTTATCACGTGTTTATGAGAGGTTAAATACTTTTTTCCTACGTGGCACATTTTATTTCGTCCCATTTCGTAGTTTTGTCAATATCTCATCACTCACAACTTCGTTTTTAGTGAAATTAGTTTTATACCAATTCTAACTCGATATATATTAAGTTAGTAATATTAGTATAATACATATTTTTTGGTCCGAAATCAACTATTTTCTGTGATGGTACCCCTTTGAGTTTCGACCGATTTTGTAGTTTTTTGTATATCTCCTGAATCGGAACTCTATTTTCGATTAAATAAATTTTGTATTCTTCCGGAATCGATCAAATATATATTCTAAACTTTCTTACTCAAAATATAAGATCAATTGTTTTATTTTATCACGTGTTTATAAGAGGTTAAATACTTTTTTCCTAGGTGTCACCCTATTAGTTTCGTCTCATTTCGTATTTTTGTCAAAATCTCATCACTCAGAACTTCGTTTTCAGTGAAATTAGTTTTAAACGCATTCTAACTGGATATATATTGAGGTAGTAATATTAGTATAATACATATTTTGGACCGAAATCAACTATTTTCTGTGGTGGTACCCCTTTGAGTTTCGACCGATTTTGTAGTTTTTTGTATTTCTCCTCAATCGAAACTCTATTTTCGATGAAATAAATTTAATCAAATATCTTTTCTAAACATTCTCACACAAAATATAAGATCAAATGATTGTTATGATCACTTGTATATCAGACGTTAAACACTTTCTTCTGAGTGGGTACTTTACTAGTTTCGTCGGATTTCTTAGTTTTGTCAATATCGCATCACTCAGAACTTTGTTTTCAATGAAATTAGTTTTATTCGCATTCTTACTCGATATATATTGAGATAGTAATGTTAACATAATACTTATTTTTGGAACCAAAATTCACTATTTTCTGTGATGGTACCCCTTTGAGTTTCGACCGATTTTGTAGTTTTATAAATTACTGCTCAATCGGAGCTCTATTTTTGTTAAAATAAATTTTGTAATCTTCCGAAATCAATCAAATATATATTCTAAACATTCTTACACAAAATATAAGATTTCGTAGTTGGCACATTATTAATTTCGTCCGATTTCGTAGTTTTGTTAATATCTCATCACTCACAACTTCGTATTAACTGAAATTACCTTTTTCGCATTCTAACTCGATGTATATTGAGGTATTAATGTTAATATAATATATATTTTTTGGACCGAAATCAACTATTTTTTGTGATGGTACCCCTTTGAGTTTCGACCGATTTTGTAGTGTTTTGAATTTCTCCTTAATCGAAACTCTATTTTCGATGAAATAAATTTTCCTTTCTTCCGTACTCAATCAAATATCATTTCTAAAAATTCTCACACAAAATATAAGATCAAATGAACGTTATAATCACTTGTATATCAGACGTTAAACACCTTCTTGTGAATGGGTATTTTACTAGTTTCGTCGGATTTTCTAGTTTTGTCAATATCTCATCACTCACAACTACGTTTTCACTGAAATTAGTTTTATACGCATTATAACTCGATATATATTGAGGTAGTAATATTAGTATAATACATATTTTTTGGATCGAAATCAACTATTTTCTGTGATGGTACCCCTTTGATTTCGACCGATTTTGTAGTTTTTTGTATTTCTTCTCAATCGGAACTCTATTTTCGATGAAATAAATTTTGTATTCTCCCGGAATCGATCAAATATATATTCTAAACATTCTTAGTCAAAATATAATAGAAATTTTTTCCTTTTATCACATATTTATAAGAGGTTAACTACTTTTTTCCTAGGTGCCACCCTATTAGTTTCGTCTCATTTCGTAGTTTTGTCAAAATCTCATTACTCACAACTTTGTTTTCAGTGAAATTAGTTTTATATGCATTCTAACTCGATATATATTGAGGTAGTAATATTAGTATAATACATATATTGGACCGAAATCAACTATTTTCTGTGATGGTACCCCTTTGAGTTTCGACCGATTTTGTAGTTTTTTATATTTCTCCTCAATCGTAACTCTATGTTCGATGAAATAAATTTTGTATTCGTCCGGAATCGATCAAATATATATTCTAAACACTCTTAATCAAAATATAAGATCAAATGTTTTATTTTATCACGTGTTTATAAGAGGTTAACTACTTTTTTCCTAGGTGCCACCCTATTAGTTTCGTCTCATTTCGTAGTTTTGTCAAAATCTCATTACTCAGAACTTCGTTTTCAGTGAAATTAGTTTTATATGCATTCTAACTCGATATATATTGAGGTAGTAATATTAGTATAATACATATATTGGACCGAAATCAACTATTTTCTGTGATGGTACCCCTTTGAGTTTCGACCGATTTTGTAGTTTTTTGTATTTCTCCTCAATCGTAACTCTATGTTCGATGAAATAAATTTTGTATTCGTCCGGAATCGATCAAATATATATTCTAAACACTCTTAATCAAAATATAAGATCAAATGTTTTATTTTATCACGTGTTTATAAGACGTTAAATACTTTTTCCTACGTGGCACATATTATTCCGGCCCATTTCGTAGTTTTGTCAATATCTCATCACTCACAACTTCGTTTTCAGTGAAATTAGTTTTATTCGCATTCTAACTCGATATATATTAAGTTAGTAATATTAGTATAATACATATTTTTTGGACTGAAATCAACTATTTTCTGTGATGGTACCCCTTTGAGTTTCGATCGATTTTGTAGTTTTTTGTATTTCTCCTCAATCGGAACTCTATTTTCAATGAAATAAATTTTGTATTCTCCCGGAATCGATCAAATATATGTTCTAAACATTCTTAGTCAAAATATAATAGCAAATGTTTTCTTTTATCACATGTTTATAAGAGGTTAAATACTTTTTTCCTACGTGGCACATTTTATTTCGTCCCATATCGTAGTTTTGTCAATATCTCATCACTCACAACTTCGTTTTTAGTGAAATTAGTTTTATACCAATTCTAACTCGATATATATTAAGTTAGTAATATTAGTATAATACATATTTTTTGGTCCGAAATCAACTATTTTCTGTGATGGTACCCCTTTGAGTTTCGACCGATTTTGTAGTTTTTTGTATATCTCCTGAATCGGAACTCTATTTTCGATTAAATAAATTTTGTATTCTTCCGGAATCGATCAAATATATATTCTAAACTTTCTTACTCAAAATATAAGATCAATTGTTTTATTTTATCACGTGTTTCTAAGAGGTTAAATACTTTTTTCCTACGTGGCACATTTTATTCTGTCCAATTTCGTAGTTTTGTCAATATCTCATCACTCACAACTTCGTTTTTAGTGAAATTAGTTTTATACGCATTCTAACTCGATATATATTAAGTTAGTAATATTAGTATAATACATATTTTTTGGACTGAAATCAACTATTTTCTGTGATGGTACCCCTTTGAGTTTCGACCGATTTTGTAGTTTTTTGTATTTCTCCTCAATCGAAACTCTATTTTCAATGAAATAAATTTTGTATACTCCCGGAATCGATCAAATATATATTCTAAACATTCTTAGTCAAAATATAATAGCAAATGTTTTCTTTTATCACATGTTTATAAGAGGTTAACTACTTTTTTCCTTGGTGCCACCCTATTAGTTTCGTCTCATTTCGTAGTTTTGTCAATATCTCATCACTCACAACTACGTTTTCACTGAAATTAGTTTTATACGCATTATAACTCGATATATATTGAGGTAGTAATATTAGGATAATACATATTTTTTGGATCGAAATCAACTATTTTCTGTGTTGGTACCCCTTTGAGTTTCGACCGATTTTGTAGTTTTTTATATTTCTCCTCAATCGTAACTCTATTTTCGATGAAATAAATTTTATATTCTCCCGGAATCGATCAAATATATATTCTAAACATTCTTAGTCAAAATATAATAGCAAATGTTTTCTTTTATCACATGTTTATAAGAGGTTAAATACTTTTTTCCTAGGTGCCACCCTATTAGTTTCGTCTCATTTCGTATTTTTTTCAAAATCTCATCACTCAGAACTTCGTTTTCAGTGAAATTAGTTTTAAACGCATTCTAACTGGATATATATTGAGGTAGTAATATTAGTATAATACATATCTTTTCTAAACATTCTCACACAAAATATAAGATCAAATGATTGTTATGATCACTTGTATATCAGACGTTAAACACTTTCTTCTGAGTGGGTACTTTACTAGTTTCGTCGGATTTCTTAGTTTTGTCAATATCGCATCACTCAGAACTTTGTTTTCAATGAAATTAGTTTTATTCGCATTCTTACTCAATATATATTGAGATAGTAATGTTAACATAATACTTATTTTTGGAACCAAAATTCACTATTTTCTGTGATGGTACCCCTTTGAGTTTCGACCGATTTTGTAGTTTTATAAATTACTGCTCAATCGGAGCTCTATTTTTGTTAAAATAAATTTTGTATTCTTCCGAAATCAATCAAATATATATTCTAAACATTCTTACACAAAATATAAGATTTCGTAGTTGGGACATTATTAATTTCGTCCGATTTCGTAGTTTTGTTAATATCTCATCACTCACAACTTCGTATTCACTGAAATTACCTTTTTCGCATTCTAACTCGATGTATATTGAGGTATTGATGTTAATATAATATATATTTTTGGGACCAAAATCAACTATTTTCTGTGATGGTACCCCTTTGAGTTTCGACCGATTTTGTAGTGTTTTGAATTTCTCCTTAATCGAAACTCTATTTTCGATGAAATAAATTTGTTTTCTTCCGTACTCAATCAAATATCATTTCTAAAAATTCTCACACAAAATATAAGATCAAATGAACGTTATAATCACTTGTATATCAGACGTTAAACACCTTCTTGTGAGTGGGTATTTTACTAGTTTCGTCGGATTTTCTAGTTTTGTCAATATCTCATCACTCACAACTTCGTTTTCAGTGAAATTAGTTTTATACGCATTGCAACTCGATATATATTGAGGTAGTAATATTAGTATAATACATATTTTTTGGACCGAAATCAACTATTTTCTGTGATGGCACCCCTTTGGTGTCGACCGATTTTGTAGTTTTTTGTATTTCTCTTCAATCGAAACTCTATTTTCGATGAAATAAATTTTGTATTCTCCCGGAATCGATCAAATATATATTCTAAACATTCTTAGTCAAAATATAATAGCAAATGTTTTCTTTTATCACATGTTTATAAGAGGTTAACTACTTTTTTCCTAGGTGCCACCCTATTAGTTTCGTCTCATTTCGTAGTTTTGTCAATATCTCATCACTCACAACTTCGTTTTCACTGAAATTAGTTTTATACGCATTATAACTCGATATATATTGAGGTAGTAATATTAGTATAATACATATTTTTTGGACTGAAATCAACTATTTTCTGTGGTGTTACCCCTTTGAGTTTCGACCGATATTGTAGTTTTTTGTATTTCTCCTCAATCGAAACTCTATTTTCGATGAAATAAATTTAATCAAATATCTTTTCTAAACATTCTCACACAAAATATAAGATCAAATGATTGTTATGATCACTTGTATATCAGACGTTAAACACTTTCTTCTGAGTGGGTACTTTACTAGTTTCGTCGGATTTCTTAGTTTTGTCAATATCGCATCACTCAGAACTTTGTTTTCAATGAAATTAGTTTTATTCGCATCCTTACTCGATATATATTGAGATAGTAATGTTAACATAATACTTATTTTTGGAACCAAAATTCACTATTTTCTGTGATGGTACCCCTTTGAGTTTCGACCGATTTTGTAATTCTATAAATTACTCCTCAATCGGTGCTCTATTATTTATAAAATAAATTTTGTATTCTTCCGGAATCAATCAAATATATATTCTAAACATTATTACTCAAAATATAAGATCAATTGTTTGATGTTATCACTTGTATATAAAGCGTTAAATACTTTTTTCCTAGTTGGAACGTTATTAATTTCGTCTGATTTCGTAGTTTTGTTAATATCTCATCACTCACAACTTCGTTTTCACTGAAATTACTTTTATTCGCATTCTAACTCCATGTATATTGAGGTATTAATGTTAATATAATGTATATTTTTGGGACCAAAATCAACTATTTTCTGTGATGATACCCCTTTGAGTTTCGACCGATTTTGTAGTGTTTTGAATTTCTCCTTAATCGGAACTCTATTTTGGATGAAATAAATTTTGTTTTCTTCCGTACTCAATCAAATATATTTTCTAAACATTCTCACACAAAGTATAATATCAAATGAACGTTATGGTCACTTGTATATCATACGTTAAACACCTTCTTCTGAGTGGGTACTTTCTAAATTCGTCGGAGTTCTTAGTTTTATCAATATCTCATCAGTCAGAACTTTGTTTTCAATGAAACTAGTTTTATTCGCATTCTTACTCGATATATATTGAGATAGTAATGTTAAAATAATACTTAGTTTTGGAACCAAAATTCATTATTTTCTGTGATGTTACCCCTTTGAGTTTCGACCGGTTTTGTAGTTTTATAAATTACTGCTCAATCGGAGCTCTATTTTTGTTAAAATAAATTTTGTATTCTTCCGAAATAAATCAAATATATATTCTAACCATTCTTACTCAAAATATAAAATCAAATGTTTGATGTTATCACTTGTATATAAGGCATTAAATACGTTTTTCCTAGGTTGCACCTTATTAGTTTCGTCCCATTTCGTAGTTTGGTCAATATCTCATCACTCACAACTTCGTTTTCAGTTAAATTAGTTTTATTCGCATTCTAACTCGATGTATATTGAGGTATTAATGTTAATATAATACATATTTTTGGGACCAAAATCAATTATTTTCTGTGATGGTACCCCTTTCAGTTTCGGCCGATTTTGTAGTTTTTTAAATTATTTGTCAATCAGAACTCTATTTTCGATCAAATAAATTTTGTATTCTTTCGGAATCAATAAAATATATATTCTAAACATTATTACTCAAAATATAAGATAAAATGTTTTCTTTTATCGCTTATTTAAAAGACTTTAAATACTTTTTTCATAGGTGGCTCCATATTAGTTTCGTCCCATTTCGTAGTTTTGTCAATTCTCGTCACTCACAACTTCGTTTTTAATGAAAATGCTTTTATTCGCATTTTAACTCAATATATATTGAGGTAGTAATGTTAATATAATACATATTTTTGGAACCGAAATTAACTATTTTCCATGATGGTACCCCTTTGAGTTTTGACCGATTTTGTAGTGTTTTGAATTTCTCCTTAATCGGAACTCTATTTTCGATGAAATAAATTTTGTTCTCTTCGGTACTCAATCAAATATCTTTTCTAAACAATCTCACACAAAGTATAAGATCAAATGAATGTTATGATCATTTGTATATCAGACGTTAAACACCTTTTTCTGAGTGGGTACTTTACTAGATTCGTCGGAGTTTTTAGTTTTGTCAATATCTTATCACTCAGAACTTTGTTTTCAATTAAATTAGTTTTATTCGCATCCTTACTCGATATATATTGAGATAGTAATGTTAACATAATACTTATTTTTGGAACCAAAATTCACTATTTTCTGTGATGGTACCCCTTTGAAATTCGACCGATTTTGTAATTCTATAAATTACTCCTCAATCGGAGCTCTATTATTTATAAAATAAATTTTGTATTCTTCCGGAATCAATCAAATATATATTCTAAACATTATTACTCAAAATATAAGATCAAATGTTTGATTTTATCACTTGTATATAAAGCGTTAAATACTTTTTTCCTAGTTGGAACGTTATTAATTTCGTCTGATTTCGTAGTTTTGTTAATATCTCATCACTCACAACTTCGTTTTCACTGAAATTACTTTTATTCGCATTCTAACTCGATGTATATTGAGGTATTAATGTTAATATAATGTATATTTTTGGGACCAAAATCAACTATTTTCTGTGATGATACCCCTTTGAGTTTTGACCGATTTTGTAGTGTTTTGAATTTCTCCTTAATCGGAACTCCATTTTCGATGAAATAAATTTTGTTTTCTTCCTTACTCAATCAAATAATTTTTCTAAACATTCTCACACAATATATAAGATCAAATGAACGTTATAATCACTTGTATATCAGACGTTAAACACCTTCTGAGTGGGTACTTTACTAGTTTCGTCGGATTTCTTAGTTTTGTCAATATCTCATCACTCACAACTTCGTTTTCAATTAAATTACATTTATTCGCATTCTAACTCGATGTATATTGAGGTATTAATGTTAATATAATGTATATTTTTGGGACCAAAATCAACTATTTTCTGTGATGGTACCCCTTTGAGTTTCGACCGATTTTGTAGTGTTTTGAATTTCTCCTTAATCGAAACTCTATTTTCGATGAAATAAATTTGTTTTCTTCCGTACTCAATCAAATATCATTTCTAAAAATTCTCACACAAAATATAAGATCAAATGAACGTTATAATCACTTGTATATCAGACGTTAAACACCTTCTTGTGAGTGGGTATTTTACTAGTTTCGTCGGATTTTCTAGTTTTGTCAATATCTCATCACTCACAACTTCGTTTTCAGTGAAATTAGTTTTATACGCATTGCAACTCGATATATATTTAGGTAGTAATATTAGTATAATACATATTTTTTGGACCGAAATCAACTATTTTATGTGATGGTACCCCTTTGGTTTCGACCGATTTTGTAGTTTTTTGTATTTCTCCTCAATCGAAACTCTATTTTCGATGAAATAAATTTTGTATTCTCCCGGAATCGATCAAATATATATTCTAAACATTCTTAGTCAAAATATAATAGCAAATGTTTTCTTTTATCACATGTTTATAAGAGGTTAACTACTTTTTTCCTAGGTGCCACCCTATTAGTTTCGTCTCATTTCGTAGTTTTGTCAATATCTCATCACTCACAACTACGTTTTCACTGAAATTAGTTTTATACGCATTATAACTCGATATATATTGAGGTAGTAATATTTGTATAATACATATTTTTTGGACTGAAATCAACTATTTTATGTGATGGTACCCCTTTGAGTTTCGACCGATTTTGTAGTTTTTTATATTTCTCCTCAATCGAAACTCTATTTTCGATGAAATAAATTTTGTATTCTCCCGGAATCGATCAAATATATATTCTAAACATTCTTAGTCAAAATACAATAGCAAATGTTTTCTTTTATCACATGTTTATAAGAGGTTAACTACTTTTTTCCTAGGTGTCACCCTATTAGTTTCGTCTCATTTCGTAGTTTTGTCAAAATCTCATCACTCAGAACTTCGTTTTCAGTGAAATTAGTTTTATACGCATTATAACTCGATATATATTGAGGTAGTAATATTAGTATAATACATATTTTGGACCGAAATCAACTATTTTCTGTGATGGTACCCCTTTGAGTTTCGACCGATTTTGTAGTTTTTTGTATTTCTCCTCAATCGAAACTCTATTTTCGATGAAATAAATTTTGTATTCTCCCGGAATCGATCAAATATATATTCTAAACATTCTTACACAAAGTATAAGATCAAATGAATGTTATGATCACTTGTATATCAGACGTTAAACACCTTTTTCTGAGTGGGTACTTTACTAGATTCGTCGGAGTTCTTAGTTTTGTCAATATCTTATCACTCAGAACTTTGTTTTCAATTAAATTAGTTTTATTCGCATCCTTACTCGATATATATTGAGATAGTAATGTTAACATAATACTTATTTATGGAACCAAAATTCACTATTTTCTGTGATGGTACCCCTTTGAGTTTCGACCGATTTTGTAATTCTATAAATTACTCCTCAATCGGAGCTCTATTATTTATAAAATAAATTTTGTATTCTTCCGGAATCAATCAAATATATATTCTAAACATTATTACTCAAAATATAAGATCAAATGTTTGATGTTATCACTTGTATATAAAGCGTTAAATACTTTTTTCCTAGTTGGAACGTTATTAATTTCGTCTGATTTCGTAGTTTTGTTAATATCTCATCACTCACAACTTCGTTTTCACTGAAATTACTTTTATTCGCATTCTAACTCGATGTATATTGAGGTATTAATGTTAATATAATGTATATTTTTGGGACCAAAATCAACTATTTTCTGTGATGATACCCCTTTGAGTTTTGACTGATTTTGTAGTGTTTTGAATTTCTCTTTAATCGGAACTCCATTTTCGATGAAATAAATTTTGTTTTCTTCCTTACTCAATCAAATATCTTTTCTAAACATTCTCACACAATATATAAGATCAAATGAATGTTATAATCACTTGTATATCAGACGTTAAACACCTTGTTCTGAGTGGGTAGTTTTCTAGTTTCGTCGGATTTCTTAGTTTTGTCAATATCTTATCACTTAGAACTTTGTTTTCAATTAAATTAGTTTTATTAGCATTCTTACTTGATATATATTGAGATAGTAATGTTAACATAATAATTATTTTTGGAACCAAAATTCACTATTTTCTGTGATGGTACCCATTTGAATTCCAACCGATTTTGTAGTTTTATAAATTACTGCTCAATAGGAGCTCTATTTTTGTTAAAATAAATTTTGTATTATTCCTAAATCAATCAAATATATATTCTAAACATTCTTACTCAAAATATAAGATCAAATGTTTGATGCTATCACTTGTATATAAGGCGTTAAATACTTTTTTCCTAGTTGGAACGTTATTAATTTCGTCTGATTTCGTAGTTTTGTTAATATCTCATCACTCACAACTTCGTTTTCACTGAAATTACTTTTATTCGCATTCTAACTCGATGTATATTGAGGTATTAATGTTAATATAATACATATTCTTAGGACCAAAATCAACTATTTTTTGTGATGGTACCCCTTTGAGTTTCGACCTATTTTGTAGTTTTCTAAATTACTCCTCAATAAGAACTCTATTTTTGATCAAATAAATTTTGTATTCTTCCAGAATCGATAAAATATATATTCTAAACATTATTAATCAAAATATAAGATAAAAGGTTTTCTTTTATCGCTTATTTATAAGACGTTAAATATTTTTTTCGTAGCTCTGTCAATTCACATCACTCACAACTTCGTTATCAATTAAATTACTTTTATTCGCATTCTAACTCAATATATATTGACTTAGTAATGTTAATATAATACATATTTTTGGAACTGAAATCAACTATTTTCTGTGATGGTACCCCTTTGAGTTTCGACCGATTTTGTAGTGTTTTGAATTTCTCCTTAATCGGAACTCTATTTTGGATGAAATAAATTTTGTTTTCTTCCGTACTCAATCAAATATATTTTCTAAACATTCTCACACAAAGTATAATATCAAATGAACGTTATGGTCACTTGTATATCATACGTTAAACACCTTCTTCTGAGTGGGTACTTTCTAAATTCGTCGGAGTTCTTAGTTTTATCAATATCTCATCACTCAGAACTTTGTTTTCAATGAAACTAGTTTTATTCGCATTCTTACTCGATATATATTGAGATAGTAATGTTAAAATAATACTTAGTTTTGGAACCAAAATTCATTATTTTCTGTGATGTTACCCCTTTGAGTTTCGACCGGTTTTGTAGTTTTATAAATTACTGCTCAATCGGAGCTCTATTTTTGTTAAAATAAATTTTGTATTCTTCCGAAATAAATCAAATATATATTCTAACCATTCTTACTCAAAATATAAGATCAAATGTTTGATGTTATCACTTGTATATAAGGCATTAAATACGTTTTTCCTAGGTTGCACCTTATTAGTTTCGTCCCATTTCGTAGTTTGGTCAATATCTCATCACTCACAACTTCGTTTTCACTTAAATTACTTTTATTCGCATTCTAACTCGATGTATAATGAGGTATTAATGTTAATATAATACATATTTTTGGGACCAAAATCAATTATTTTCTGTGATGGTACCCCTTTCAGTTTCGGCCGATTTTGTAGTTTTTTAAATTATTTGTCAATCAGAACTCTATTTTCGATCAAATAAATTTTGTATTCTTTCGGAATCAATAAAATATATATTCTAAACATTATTACTCAAAATATAAGATAAAATGTTTTCTTTTATCGCTTATTTAAAAGACTTTAAATACTTTTTTCATAGGTGGCTCCATTTTAGTTTCGTCCCATTTCGTAGTTTTGTCAATTCTCGTCACTCACAACTTCGTTTTTAATGAAATTGCTTTTATTCGCATTTTAACTCAATATATATTGAGGTAGTAATGTTAATATAATACATATTTTTGGAACCGAAATTAACTATTTTCCATGATGGTACCCCTTTGAGTTTTGACCGATTTTGTAGTGTTTTGAATTTCTCCTTAATCGGAACTCTATTTTCGATGAAATAAATTTTGTTCTCTTCCGTACTCAATCAAATATCTTTTCTAAACAATCTCACACAAAGTATAAGATCAAATGAATGTTATGATCATTTGTATATCAGACGTTAAACACCTTTTTCTGAGTGGGTACTTTACTAGATTCGTCGGAGTTTTTAGTTTTGTCAATATCTTATCACTCAGAACTTTGTTTTCAATTAAATTAGTTTTATTCGCATCCTTACTCGATATATATTGAGATAGTAATGTTAACATAATACTTATTTTTGGAACCAAAATTCACTATTTTCTGTGATGGTACCCCTTTGAGTTTCGACCGATTTTGTAATTCTATAAATTACTCCTCAATCGGAGCTCTATTATTTATAAAATAAATTTTGTATTCTTCCGGAATCAATCAAATATATATTCTAAACATTATTACTCAAAATATAAGATCAAATGTTTGATTTTATCACTTGTATATAAAGCGTTAAATACTTTTTTCCTAGTTGGAACGTTATTAATTTCGTCTGATTTCGTAGTTTTGTTAATATCTCATCACTCACAACTTCGTTTTCACTGAAATTACTTTTATTCGCATTCTAACTCGATGTATATTGAGGTATTAATGTTAATATAATGTATATTTTTGGGACCAAAATCAACTATTTTCTGTGATGATACATACCCCTTTGAGTTTTGACCGATTTTGTAGTGTTTTGAATTTCTCCTTAATCGGAACTCCATTTTCGATGAAATAAATTTTGTTTTCTTCCTTACTCAATCAAATAATTTTTCTAAACATTCTCACACAATATATAAGATCAAATGAACGTTATAATCACTTGTATATCAGACGTTAAACACCTTCTTCTGAGTGGGTACTTTACTAGTTTCGTCGGATTTCTTAGTTTTGTCAATATCTCATCACTCACAACTTCGTTTTCACTGAAATTACTTTTATTCGCATTCTAACTCGATGTATATTGAGGTATTAATGTTAATATAATGTATATTTTTGGGACCAAAATCAACTATTTTCTGTGATGATACCCCTTTGAGTTTTGACCGATTTTGTAGTGTTTTGAATTTCTCCTTAATCGGAACTCCATTTTCGATGAAATAATTTTTTTTTCTTCCGTACTAAACATTCTCACACAAAATTTATGATCAAAAAACGTTATGATCACTTTTATATTAGACATTAAACATCTTCTTCTAAGTGGGTACTTTACTAGGTTCGTCGGATTTCTTAGTTTTGTCAATATCTCATCACTCAGAACTTCTTTTTCAGTGAAATTAGTTTTATTCACATTCTAACTCGGTATATATTGACATACTAATGTTCACATAATACTTATTTTTGGAACCAAAATTCACTATTTTCTGTGATGGTACCCCTTTGAGTTTCGACCGATTTTGTAGTTTTATAAATTACTCCTCAATCAGAGCTCTATTTTTTATAAAATAAATTTTGTATTCTTTCGGAATCAATCAAATCTATATTCTAAAAATTCTTACTCATAATATAAGATCAAATGTTTGATGTTGTCACTTTTATATAAGGCGTTAAATACTTTTTTCCTAGGTGGCACCTTATTAGTTTCGTCCCATTTCGTAGTTTTGTCAAGATCTCATCACTCACAACTTCGTTTTCACTAAAATTACTTTTATTCACATTCAAACTCGATGTATATTGAGGTATTAATGTTAAGATAATACATATTTTTGGGACCAAAATCAACTATTTTCTGTGATGGTACCCCTTTGACTTTCGACCGATTTTGTAGTTTTTTAAATTACTCCTCAATCGGAACTATAGTTTTGATCTAATAAATTTTGTATTCTTTCGGAATCAATAAAATATATAGTCTAAACATTTTTACCCAAAGTATAAGATAAATTGTTTTGTTTTATCACTTATTTATAAGACGTTAAATACGTTTTTCATAGGTGGCACCATATTACTTTCGTCCAATTTCGTTGTTTTGTCTATATCTCATCACTCACAACTTCGTTTTCAATGAAATTAGTTTTATTCGCGTTCTAACTCGATATATATTGAGCTAGTAATGTTAATATAATACGTATTTTTGTGACCGAAATCAACTATTTTCTGTGATGGTACCCCTTTGAGTTTCAACCGATTTTGTAGTTTTTTGAATTACTCCTCAATCGGAACTCTATTTTCGATGAAATAAATTTTGTATTGTTCCGAAATCGATCAAATATATTTTCGAAACATTCTTACTCAAAATGTAAGATCAAATGTTTTCTTTTATCACTTGTTTATAAGAGGTTAAATACTTTTTTCCTAGGTGGCACCATGTTAGTTTCGTCCCATTTCGTAGTTTTGTCAATATATCATCACTCACAACTTCGTTTTCAATGAAATTGCTTTTATTTGCATTCTAATTCGATATATATTGAGGTCGTAATGTTAATATAATACATATTTTTAGAACCGAAATCAACTATTTTCCGTGATGGTACCCCTTTGAGTTTCGACCGATTTTGTAGTGTTTTGAATTTCTCCTTAATCGGAACTCTATTTTCGATGAAATAAATTTTGTTTTATTACGTACTCGATCAAATATATTTTCTAAACATTCTCACACAAAATATAAGATCAAATGAACGTTATGATCATTTGTATATCAGACGTTAAACACCTTCTTCTGAGTGGGTACTTTACTAGTTTCGTCGGATTTTTAGTTTTGTCAATATCTCATCACTCAGAACTTCGTTTTCAGTTAAATTAGTTTTATTCTCATTCTTACTCGATATATATTGAGATAGTAATGTTAACATAATACTTATTTTTGTAACCAAAATCAACTATTTTCTGTGATGGTACCCCTTTGAGTTTCGACCGATTTTGTAGTTTTTTAAATTACTCCTCAATCGGAACTCTATTTTCGATCAAATAAATTTTGTATTCTTCCGGAATCAATAAAATATATATTCTAAACATTTTTACTCAAAATATAAGATCAAATGTTTGATTTTATCACTTATTTACAAGACGTTAAATACTTTTTTCATAGGTGGCACCATATTAATTTCGTCCCATTTCTTAATTTTGTCAATATCTCATCACTCACAACTTCGTTTTCAATGAAATTGCTTTTATTCGCATTCTAACTCGATATATATTGAGGTAGTAATGTTAATATAATACATATTTTTGGAACCGAAATCAACTATTTTCCGTGATGGTACCCCTTTGAGTTTCGACCGATTTTGTAGTGTTTTGAATTTCTCCTTAATCGGAACTCTATTTTCGATGAAATAAATTTGTTTTCTTCCGTACTCGATCAAATATCTTTTCACACAAAATATTTGATCAAATGAACGTTATGATCACTTGTATATCAGACATTAAACACCTTCTTCTAAGTGGGTACTTTACTAGTTTCGTCGGATTTTCTAGTTTTGTCAATGTCTCATCACTCAGAACTTCGTTTTCAGTGAAATTAGTTTTATTCTCATTCTTACTCGATATATATTGAGATAGTAATGTTAACATAATACTTATTTTTGGAACCAAAATTCACTATTTTCCGTGATGGTACTTACTCTCATGTTGTTTAGGCTCTGAGGTCACAAGTTCGAATCCCCTCAGGTGCAAAGCACTGGGGAAAAGATTCGTTGTCGAAAGGTGATTTGCAGAATGGAGTCGATTTCTCAATCCTAGGTTGCTGGTGGTGGGGCTACATTGACGGGTTCAGTGCAAGCGCTGGTTCTCTAACAAGCAAAGCGTATGAGGACGAAAGTCCAAACATTACGTAGGGGGTGTACAATTGCCACATTAGCTCATTCCTTTTATAGTTAATAAAAAAAAAGTTTTCGGTGTGTTTCGGGTTTTGTTTTTCTTTTTCTCCTCATTATCAATTGCAATCAATATCCATTGGTAAAATGATTTTATTTTATATTTTATGAGAAAATATATTTTGAAACAAACAAAAATGTTTTTTTGGTGTGTGTTCATTTATATCGAGCTAATATTATTTTTTCACCTTGTTTTCTCTTTTTCCTATTACCTTGTACATCAAGATTGGCACCATCCTTTTGTTTTCAATTCCATTTTATATTTATTTATTGTTTAAAAAAAAGGTTCCTCAATTTCTAAATTCAAGTCTTTCTTCTTTTCACTTTTCTTATTTATTTATTTTTCCTTCCAAAAGTATTCTATCTTTGATTCCGTTCGAATGGATATTTTGAGCAACCTTTTCTAAGTTTTCTTACCCCCAATAGTTAAATAAATTTATATATATATATATATAATTTCTTCCAATAAGAATAATTAGTTAATGTGACTTGACTGCTTTAAATCTGTAGCTTTTATCATGGAATTCCACTAACATGACCCGACATACATGGAGGCAGGCAACCTTTTCACAGAACAAGGTTTCTGGTTTCTCCTAAATTTTCGCATGTTTGCTTCTCATTAAAGAAAATGCCAAATGATGGCCAAAAAAAAATGCCAAATTTCTTAACAAATTTGTTTTATTGAAAAATCAATGAATTATTACTCCAATCATAAGTTGGATTCAAAGTATTTGAGACATAATACCTTCGATTGTGTCCCCTTTCTCGTGATATCACCAAATAGTATTTATACTGTGAATAATTTAATAATTAAAAATATTTATCGATTAAGTATATTTAAAAAATAATGACGTTATTTAAAAAAGATTACATATTTTAATAATTTGTTCGTCCAACTCTTCTTTCATTAATTTTGTATAATTATAGCCAAAAACTAACTCATTACTATCCATTAACTTCAACAATGTTCAATACAAAATTGAAGAAATGACGCAGAAAAAAGTGTTAATTAAATATTTCTAACATTGAACATTAAGATTAGTCTTTAATTAAGCACCTACAATTATACACTTCAACTATAATGTCCTTCTATGAGAAACACGACAACCTTTGATGGATCAAATCGTATACAACATTATTTTCTAAAGACCAACCAAATATCACTTCTCTCTAAGTTCTAACCACCCTAAATTAGACCGAACATAAAATGACTATTTTACCCTTCATTGACCGACTACGATCTATGCCTAATGGAACTGATCGAATTGTGGGTCATATTACTGGTTGGTTGACCCCAAGGGCTGACCGGCATCGGCCTAGGGTGGGATGGGCCTGATTGGGTTGGGACCGCAACGCGCTCACATGACGAGCACATGGTCAGGGTGGTTGGTGGGGACATGTGCATGTAGATCTGGGGCGAGAGCTTTAGGGCTCGAAGCTCATGGACCTCCTTTTGTAGCCGACGGTTCTCGTCGGTCAGAGTCTCACAGCACCGCTTTAGGAATTCACAGTCGACCTCGGTCTGTTTCAACTTGGTCCTGTATCGTAGAAATAACACGTGTTAAAATGACTAAAATACCCAAGGTAGAAGGTGGGTGGACCTTCGGTCTGACTAACCTTGCCCTCCTATTCTGGAACCAGACCTCCACCTGCCGTGGTCGGAGACCGAGCTGCTTGGCAAGCGCCACCTTTTGCTTCTGCCCCACCACAAAAACAGACCGTAAGTGTAAATGACAATAATAACCTCGATCAAAACAACCATGCATACAAGTTATAAAGCAAATAAATCATAATAGAACTTACTGGATTTAGAGTGTTGTGTTCTTTGAAGCTATCTTCGAGTGTAGCCGACTGCTCCTTCGACAGCCGCAGCTTCTTCCTCGAGTTCTCGCCGTCTTCATCGTCGCTTGCTCCGCGAGAGGAGGCTCTCTCGTTGTCGTGGCCTTCACCGTTCGGTTCTCTCTCGCTCCGCTTCCCACTGACAGTCGACAAGGTGCTTATGGGAGAAGACACGGCTACCTCCTCCTGATCACACTCTGTCGTCGCCGGCAGTCGGTTCACGTCGATTCCCCGGAGGAAAGATTTAGTGTCGCTGGAGCTCCGATCTGTGTAAGGTACCCATAATTAATTATTACTATATACAAAAAGTGGATGACGATGAGATGATAAATGAAGATCAAAAAGGTAACTTTAATGGAGGGAGAAAGGAGAATGGAGATAATCTGCTTTTTAGTCCATAGGGTCAAAAAAACACGAACAGAAAGAAATGTTCGGTTTGATGCATGTCTGGTTCCAGGAAAATTCCGAGGACCAAACCCAGATCTGTATATACAAAACCCTAAACTTTCTTTAAAAAAATCGAACTTTGCTTCGTAGACGCACCGAAGGAAGCGGCTGCAAAGGTCTCGTTGCATGTCGGCAGTTGGAGTCGGACGTTCGATTTCGGAGCTGACGAAGAAGGTAGCAGAGAGGGGGAGAGGTTGAGTTGCAGAGACTGGTGATGATGTCGGCTCTGCGAAGAACTGAGACTCAAGCTCAGACCCAGATTATCCTTTTCCATCATTGTGTCTGCTGATGTTTTTTAGGATGAGGGATGGAGGACGAGGAGGTTAAGCTAGAGAGAGAAAGTATGGTGGTGGTGATTACAGAAGAACTCGAGAGGAGGGGAAAGGGAGAAGTGGCGGTTTTATAGAAAGATAGAGAGAAATATGGAGGGTAGGGTTGGAAGAAAATCATGAGTTCAATCATCACATGCTGTCAGAAGTGGTTATGTCAAATTGTCAATCGGTCATTTGCCTCCTATCATTTTGTATTTTATTTTTAGTCGGACATTATATCATGATAAAAGTTTTTTGTTTTCGCCCCGAAAAGAATTAGGCTAATAGTGGAGATAAGCTTCACTTCGCTAACATTAGTTCCTCATCAGCGTACCCCACCAGCAGTCTAGGGTTGATAGACTCACCCATTATGCGCAAATAGTAATTCTTTTCCTTTTTTTCGGTGATTCGAACTTGTAACTCCAGAACTAAATCAATTGAGAGGCAGCGCTATCATAATAAAAACTAATTATAACTATTTCTTAAAGGTTTAGAATCTAAAATCTTAATAAATAAAACATTTATATCTAGTTATGAGAAATAAAGTGAAATTCGTAAAATTTTCGTTGATTTATCCTCACAGAAATTAATATTGCACGGGCAGAGAACTCGTCCTTATCTCGATTGAACCAGTATATCATATTACGATAATTTTTTGTCTGCATATTATTCTCATGATTTCATACTCCTTTCTTTCAATTTTCGAAGAATAAAATTTATTTTCTAGGAATATTTAGTATTTTATATATAACTTAAAAGAATTAGAGGGTGAAAAAAAAAACTTCATAAAATTACTAGGGATATTATTTATTTTATATATATAATTCCAAAAGAAAATAAAATAGTCCTTCCAATTCTATGCAAATAACCAAGTTCGTTTGGTAGGATAATTATAATTATTTTTTCAACCCCCTTAAATTTAGGTCCTTGTTCTATAATTCATTATGATTGTCAACATTTTCTCGGACAAAAAGGGGAAGATGTGCTTTTAATTAGAATTGTTGACTCACCACTGCATGGCCAGGAATTTGAATTGGAGTATAGATTTACACCATCATTAATTATTATCACTTTTTTACTTTTCTTCATCCCAATATATATATATTAGTTTGGTCAAAAATATATATATATATATATATTAGTAATAATTATATTAAAAAAAAACATATCAATATTCACCTAAAAATTTCTAAGATAAGAAATGTTTTTACAAATTTTTTTAATATTTAGATCCTATGTTTGTCAATGGATTTATTAGACCGCATTTATATGGTGAGCACACGTACTTTGAAACCTATGCAATAAGAAAACATGTCACAAGTCACACGTTTTCTTGATTTTTTCCAATAAAAGATAAGATCATGTTTTTGACACTCGGGGCATTAATTTGGTTCGATAAGTCACAAGGTGTATGATGTTGAATAATTCAATTAATATTAATTAGGGTTTAGGGTAGTTTAAGTATAAGTTGGATTAACTACAAAGATGAATATGTATAAATAAAAAGGAGTACTTAATATATTTTTTAAAATAATTAGAATGCAAAATATATAGAATAGAAGTGAAAAAAAATATTTATATATTTTTAACAAAAAGAAAACTTGATTAAAAAAAATAAATGATTTTATTTATGAAGGTAATTAACAGATTTCAAAAAGAAAGTCAAAAGACTCAAAACCGTGCAAAACAATTCATACTTTGTTGAAATATTAAAATATTATTAATTATTAATAATAATTAAGGTGAGAGTTACCATTCAGTAGGCTTGGGTAAGAAAATCGGATTATACAAATTGGCCTAGAAGTGACCTAATTGGAATTGGTTCAGGTAAATTAATTCTAAAACCAAACTAATTTGTTAGTGATTAAAAATTAAATAGAACCAGTTCGTTCAATTCAATTAGAACCATTCAAACTGACTCGAATTTTGAATTTGGTTTTATTTACTTGCACTTAATTATTAAAAAATATTCATAACAACTATTCATAAGCGGATTGTGCACCACGAAAGTTAGTCTTTTATTTACCTTTTCTAACTATAAATTAGTCTTTTTTTTAGTCAAAGGGAGCGATTTATTACTCAACAGAAATATTATAATCTCTAGATAACAATAGTAAAATAACAATATTATGATGTTGCAGCCTCCATGCTTTCCACGTCATCTCCACGTTATTTTCTGCTGAGTCCACCTACTACTTCACCATGGGAATCCCGAGCTATCACGTCAATTCCAACCATTCTCGATTGATTACAACATAATGCGTCACAGATTATCTGAATGACTCTCGAGCTTGTTCAGTCGAGCATATTTGAAACCAGTTCAAAATTCGACCAGTTATTTTATCATCAAACTAGGCTTGTTCATGAACCGGTTCAACTCCAGACCGGTTCCAAACTGAACTAGAATTGTTTAAAGCAAACCAATACTTTTTTAGCTCCTAAAGGAATGGGTATATTTAACACATAAAAAAATGGTCTGGTTAGAACCAGTTCGAACAAATTTGGTCTGTTTTTTCAAAAACAATCAAGACTCAATTCCGGTTCAATCAAATATAATTCTGATTCAATAAAAGGTAGATACAATTTGGTTTAAAAACATAACCAGAATAATAAATAGGTTCCTTGAACATTGAACTACGCATAATTACACAAAAAAAAATATACCCCTCTTTACTATTTATTTAATTAAATTAGACCGGTTTGGTTAGTTTTGGTCAATTCAAAAATTGTATAGGTTTAATCCGTTTTGATTTGAATTGTTAGTATAAACAATTACAAAAAATGAGTCAATTCAACATATTCAGACTGAATTAAATCTACTGTTTTGACTAATTTTAACCTTAAAAACCTAGTTTTATTTTGGAACTAGTTCGACCAAACTGGTTCAGAACATATATTATTCAGTTCAACCGAACCGTTTTTTTTAACAACCCTACCTCAAACATGAAAGTTTTTTTAATCGAGCCAATAAGTGAATTGATTTGCTTAAATAATTTTAGTCCAACTCCAAACCGATTGATGATCGAATCGGTTGACCAACAAACCTACGATTGACCGACCATTGAGGTTGAATTAATGATTCTTCATGTAAAATGGAATGAGACTTGGAAGAAGGTATCTTACTCTTTGCACTTCAATCTGCAGAAAATTCTTCAACGAAATAATTGATTGGCCATCCATGATTGGAAATTGGCCAATTATATGGTCCTCTCGTCTCGTCTCGTCTCGTCTCGTCTCTTTCAATTAATAAATAATAATACATTTTAATATTATTAGAATATTTGTATATTATATTAGTAATAATAATTTAAAAACAAAACAAAACATTTTGGTAGTAAATATGTAAAAACGATAATAATAATAATCAATGAATTTAGTTATTGGAATTTTATTTTATTTTAGGCTAGAAGGTGATGGAATTAATTTAGTGAATTAAAAAAATGTGAAAATTATTGTAGTAATGATAAGCAAATTAAAAAATGTGAAAATTATTATTATTGAAAGAAAAAAAATACATCCTAATAATTGGATAGAGTTGGACAGACATCATCAAATCGTAAGAGTGAAGGGAGATGATTGGAAGCAGAAAGATAATATTTTATTATTATTATTATCAGCATCGCGTGGAGCCCACTCGCCTTATTATTGCTAGCCTACCGACCTCGAAAAATCTCTTTCCCATCGAATTATTCTTACCTCGTTATAGATAAATTTGATAATGTCAAATCTGATAATTAAATATAAAAATTGCTAGACCGAAATTTAGATTAGTAGTTCAATTTAGAGATGTTTTAAATTTGATTAAATATTTTATGGTATTTTTTCGTTTTTTTAAATATTAATAAAAATAAAAGAAAAAAAATGTTAAATGAATTAAGCAAATCTATCTAAAATTTGTTTTTAATATTATCTACAATATTTTGATTTTTGTACCAGAACCTTCTGTTGATATTCTTATTTTATTATGTGTTCAAATTTTTACTAGACTACTTGCAACTTCTGGCTCAGTCAAAGTAAGAAAGTAACCAAGATTGACTTTACAGACTCAGAATTTGAGTAGAAAATAGAAATAAATAATTACATGTAATCCTTCAATCATCTCTTATTCGCATAAACATAATAGTGTTCTAAGTGGTAATATTTAGGAGTGGCAAAATCAAACCCAACTCGTGGGTGACCCGACCACGGGTCGTGCTTAAGTCAGAATTTTTGATCCATGGGTCAATTTGCCCCAACCCGCAGATGACACATGATACCACGGGTCAGGTTTGAGTATGAATGTTTGACCACGGGTTATGGATTTTTATATTATCTTAAAATACCATGTGTCATTCTGTTTTTGTTTGTAAGCGCGGGTCGAACGGGTCATAGGGATTCGACGGATCAGTCTGACCCAACCCTTTCATTCTTGACTGATCATTCTGACCCGCAGGTTGACCCACCAACCCGTGGATCAACTTTGAGTTTAAAAAATTGACGCATACTATTACACAAGTCGTGTTACGGTCAGGGATCTCTGACACAACTCATGGGTCGGCCCATGACCTGATTTCTCACCCCTAGTAATATTACTACCAAATGAATAAACCTCACTGATCGATCCACAAAATATTACTTATAACAGTAATTACAATAATAATACATACAAATTTATTTCTGACATGATACGATTAAACGATACGACGCGATCCGGTTTAAAGCGTATATGAGTTTGACTTGAATGGATTTCGCGTTTAAACAACTCTTACGTGTTTAGATACAATTAATAATCGTGTCTAACCACCTCAGATCTGCATATATATACATATATAGGCACGATTAACTAATTGTGTCTAATTGTGTCGTGTATATATGTGACACGCTTAGATTTAAGTATAATAATAATAATAAAATATTGAAATACTCACTTACTTTTTATTATTAAACTTGAATATCTTACTTTGTATATATGAATTTGTGTATATATCTGCTTTAAATCGTATGTGAGTTTGATCTAAACGGATCACGTGTCTAAACAATTCTTATACGTTTATACATTATTAATAATCATGTCGTATTTGTGTTTGAAAATTCGTTAGACGTTTAAGACTTATCCGTTTAGACACGACACGACACAATTTTTTTTTGTTGTAAATTTCAGCTTTTTTATATTATTATTTTATAATCTTTATTATTTATTATCATTATTAATAAGAGTTTTATTTGCGGATATATCCTCCTCATCTACATTTCTGGTTGAACTCATAAATCGTCTACTCACGAGAGTTAGGGGACATGGTAGTGTGGACTTCACGTGAGCAGAGGAGGAGGGTGGGCACCGAGAGGGAGGGAGAGGAGAGAGACCGAATAATTCTCTTTCCTTTGCCCCACAGAGGTCACGTGGGAGGGACATGTCTTGCGGGGCTACACGTGCTTCCTGGTCGGGCCCACACCACACGGCCCTTCCATGTTCCTTCGCCCTCCGACACGGTCTTCCCCTACAATCATTTGAACTTTTCAGTCTGACTTGACGAAGTCCCAAATCAATCCCACTACAAATCCAAGCGCGTATACGAAACATAACCTCTTGAACCCGTAACTACCGTTGGATACGCGCGTTAAATATACGTATACCCTTCGGCAGGACTGTTTGTGCGGATTTTTCTCTTATTTTCATTTTTCCTTGGTCTCTATACTATTTCCAGATTTATTACAAACTGAAGAGGTGAAAGTACACTAATGCCCCTGTTTATTATTTTGCATAATCATAAATAACAACGAGCTACTTGAACTTTGGACGTTTTGCAATGAGCTACCCGAACTTTAAAATATCAAAATGTTATATTTCAACTTTGCACGAAGGTGCAACGAGTTACCTCTGTCTAATTTCTGACGAAATCCCTACGAAATTCTGAAGAATTTCTGTCAACAGTTGACGGTAATTTGGATGGAGGTAGCTCGTTGCACCTTTGCTAAAGTTGAGGTACCCCGTTTTGATTTTTTAAAGTTCGGTTAGCTCGTTGCAAAACGTCCAAAGTTCATGTAGCTTATGGGTATTTAACCGTTTTATATAACTATAGTAACCTATTTAATTAAATAGAAAATAAGTAATAGTGTGATTTTTATAACTTCTTTAAGTGGGCCTCTTGATAATCGGCTGTGGTTAGGTTGATAAAAGCCTATTAATTAATTATATTATTCGTCAATATATACATATATATTGATATTCTGTACTTCTATATTATAAATAATATTATTTCAATAAACTATATTCCAGCTACTTACACTCTTTAATTATGTTGTCAACTTAAATAATTATCACTCTATTAAATGCAATCCCGTCCGTCGTGCAAGACCTTAATAAACTAGATACTCCAGTCGATACATAATTATTGTATTAATTAATTAACAAGGAATATAGATTAGATCTTTTTTTTTTAAATTAGGGATAATACAAATTGGAAGCAATTTAATGACGTCATAAACCACATGGAAAGTCTCAATAATTGTCGCGACTCCACGCAAAACCAACCAACCAACCGTGCGGCGTCTCCGGAGAATCCGGGCATCGTTGAAAGGGGAAGCCCAACATGGTCTCAAAACATAGGAATATGTTACTTACGTAGAACTTAATTACAACGTAGGTATTGTTTGTCTAAACTATAATATTTTTGTCTAAACTATAATAGTTTATAATTATTAGGATTTAGCGTAATTAAGAATAATGCCTTACAATGTAGAAAAGAACAAACCGAGACGCAACCTCAAACGGCACATTACAACTTTCAAGATCAACATATTATATATAATATGTTAGTGTTGGAAAACGATACATTATATTAACACATCCTATTATTTTTAATACTCTTCATTTCTAAGTGATACGTTAGTAAGTAAGCTCATCTAGATGATAGGTTCCACATTTACATCCCTAACTCCCAATAGGGGTGAACTTGGCCGGGCCGTTCCTTTTGGGAAAACCGAGTCTGAGTCCGAATTTTCGATCCTCACATGTGGAGGACCGAAACCGAGATCGATACCAATTTTGGTCTTAAAGACCCGCCCGAGTCTGTCTTGCTTGACTCGAGTCGGTTTCGGTCTTCGACCAAAAAATTTAGTAAAAAACAAAATTGTCCGAATGAAATGAAGACAAGCAGAACTGCAGAGAAGAGGGTGCTCAGGAATATGGATGGTGGCTGCTGGGGTTCAACGTATATTATTAAATGTTAGGTTTTAATAAAACTCGGTCCGGGTCGATCCTAATTGGGCATTTTTGGGGAAACCCGAGACCGACCTTAGCGAAAACCCCCATCATAGTCCGCCTCGGTCTTAATCATACCGATTTTGCCGGAATTTCGGTTCAGCCAGTTTTTTTTTTCACTCCTAACTCCCAATTTAACAACGTGACTCGCATTAACGCTCTTCATTTCGATTTCATTGATAAACACACTCGGATGATACTTAATAAATAAATCATACTTCATAAAAGTTTCATACTTAATAACATGGATAAAAACACACATCTTACAAATAAAATAATATAAATTTATCACTTATATAGTAATAAATTCATTTTTTTGTGTAAGTACATTGTGTAGTTTGATAGTCTTGTTTCATGCATTAAACACACATGGAGGGTTAGGGCATTCTTTTATTTATTTATAATGAATTAACGGAATAAATGTTTTATTATTATTTTGATTAATAATCATAATTAGTAATATAAATATTCCTGGTCGTCTTTGCATAGCCATGAATCCATAATATTTTCAAGGCATTTTTTTCTCTTCATATTCAAACATATTATTTTAAATATTCCTCTTGTCAATATATATATATATATAGTATCGAATGGTAACCCGAAAACACATACCCCATAAATCAATAATGAATGTGTTGTGAACCATGATATGACAATGCATTGGTTGATGCATCAGACTTTATTTCTGAATTATTGATGGATTCTTGTTCACCGCTACTTGACATAACATATTCGCACATGTCAAGATAAACAATTATCACTTCAATTTAAAGGACTACAATTGTCGTTTTCAAGTCACCTTATTGGGAGATACCATAATATATATGTATTTTCAATATCAAAAGTGTTTTTTAGTTACAAATATTATAACTTTGAATTTAGCAAAAAAGAAAGAAAATTTTGAAAGTGTTGAATCGATTACAAATACATATTTTTTAGAGTTTAAATTTTTTTTTAAAGTATTTGGTAAAAAAAAAATTAATATATAAATAGTTACTTTTTTCTCATTTATAAAATATACTATTTAAGTTTTCATGTATTTGCCAACCACAATTCATGACCTACTTTATTGTCTTGTATCGAGTTCAATATACATTATATCAAGTTAAGAACATATAATAATAAACTAGGTTGATCAGTACCTCAATTGAATTAATAAATACAGTATATAAATATATATATAGTGTCTAAACTTCATTTCTACGTATGCACTTAATATTGTATATATATATGATGTTATCCTGACTGTATTTGATTGACTTGTTTGCCTACCATACAAAATAATTGCTTGTTATATATTTTAATAATTACTTGACATTTAAGAGAGAAAAAAATGCCAAAATCTCATAATAAAAATATGGAATAAGATTTAATACTGCAGAAATATACACAATTATTCACATATGTATGCCATAAACAAAAATATGAATTGAAAATATTCTCAAGAAAAAACAGTAATTTATGAAAAATACAATTTAAGTCTTCTAAAAACGATTTTATTTCGAGACCGTAACTTGGGGAAGGAGGTTTTATCGAGAATTTCTTATACTACTAATCATGTAAAGTGAGAAAGATGATATTTAAAATTAAGAACTTATTATGAGAATGCAATTTAGCTATTTTAGGAGATATATTAGAAAATTAAGAATATCATTATGAATTAATTATGAATATTTTTAAATTTCTCATTGGTAATTATTATATAGAATTTGCACCCACATTAAATGTTGTATCTAATAATTGGACGGAAGAAAAGTGTGTACAGATAGAAGATGATAGGGCGCATGATGATGCACAGAAAATTTGGACAACAGCGGGCTACAAGACCGACACTTTGTCTGTCGGGACTAAGATGATTGACTGTCCCCACCTGGGGCGTGCTTACTGTCCCACGTGTCCTACCCCTCCCTCCCTCCCTCCCTTTCATTTATTTATTATTTATTTCCAATTAATTAACATCATTATTAGTTTTTTAATATTTTTAGTAAAATTTCACATCACCCCCTTAATATGTTTAATTAATTTCGAATTTTACCATTTAAATTAATTTATTTTTTGTATGGTCGAGTAGGGGTAGTAAAATAATACTGGTTGGACCGAATTTTCAACAAAATTGGACCGACATTGAATAGGATCGAGACCTGACGGACAAGTTTTTTTCTTCCAGGTCGGTCTCGTTCTTTTTCCTTCCCAAATGTCTGACTAGGACAAGATCAACTCAACTTCAACTTTTAAGAGAAACCTTAATTTTTTTAATTAAATAGCATTCTATTCATTTCTCTCTTCTTCCTTGGTGTCGGTCGGACTCAGTCTCCACACCTACGAAGTCGGCTTCGAGCCTTCGATCAGTGTTGCTCGGTTGTGGTACAACACGTAGACGCCTCTGCCTTCACGATATGGTCGTTCGTCCAGCGCCTCAGCAGCATCGAGCGCCTAGAGATCCTCGACGAACAGAATCACGTCATGAGTTGTCGGCGGAGACCACCACTTAGCAAACTACCGCTCGGTAACCACCTCCACACGGCCTCCTACGACTCCAAGCGTAGCACTATGTGCGTCTCAGGTAATTGCGACTTCTATTCTTCCATCTTGCAATTAATTTCTGTTTGTATTGCTAAACGTATTGATTGTTTGAATTTGGTGGAATTTTTTTTGGAATAGAAAAATTTCGGTCCAAGATCGAGACTAATCTGAGTCAAACAAGACTGAGTTGGACATTTGTTTTGGCAAAGTCAGTCTCAATCCTCTAGAAAGCAAGATCAAAATTTCGATATCGATATTTCATTCAAGACCGGACCGCCCCACTCATGATCACCCGTACATGGGAGACTGCCCTTCTCCTCCCATGTGAATGTCACATGAACTCGGCCCTCTCCTCTTTATTTGGTTCCATTCCATCAATGGGACAATATCCATCATTTTCTTCATCATTTGATTGATGTCCCTTCCACTTTTGACAAAGTAAAACTTATCTACTCTTAGCATTAATAAATAAATAACAAATAAAAATAATATTTTTATTTTATTTTAACATAGCCTCTTTTGAAAAAGAATTATAATGTATATTTTAATGAAAAATTAACTGATATTTTAGGGGGCTTTTCCCATGAAATAAAGATATCCCAATTAATAAAATATTTACATATAAATATTCGTAGAATTATGTTTAGGGTTTGCCATTTTTTGTCAACTCAAAGGTATCTTGATTTTATTTTTGTAAAATTATGTATATACAAAAGGAATCGTTTTTTTAGTTTACATGAGCTGTCAATGCTATACTAGATTCACTTTGCTACCCTCCACAACTTGCAAACCAGAAAACGTATGAACACCACAGATAATAAAGATTAATATAGAACATATTATAAATAAATAAATATATATATATATATGTGAAAAACGTTTCACTTTATTTTATTTTTTAAAATTGTATTGTGTATCTAACAAACTCTAGACCTATGATGTCGATACCTAAGCTCGTGACCTTTCATACCAATAAATATTCACTCCTTAATCAAATTAGACTATTATATTTATTATTTTCAATATAGAGATCAAATACTTTTATTTATTTTTTTAAAACATGATCGTACGATCGACAACCTTTTCCTGTGTCCCATCCCATCCCATAGGTTTATATAGAATAATGAAACCGAACATTTAAGCCATCCCGAACAAAGTAGGTCTTCACCATGTGCGGATCACGTGAACTCTCTTCAGTTTTCACGCTGTTTCCATCAACGGATGGTAGGTGCTGAAATGTCCATGCTACCCCTGGCCAAAATCAAAGAAAGTTTGGGTAATTTAATAATGATAATTATAACTTTCTAATGATTTGAAGTATCTAAATATCTATCTGTCTATCTATATATTTTTTTTTTTGGCCGTCATCTGTCTATCTATATAGATAGATAGATGTGATGACACTGATGAGTGGACACAGTTTCATACTTTCATGTTCCTTAATGTGTATATGCGTCCATATATATATACACACACATATGTATGTGATGAGTGGACACACATTTCATGTTCCCTAATGTGTATGTGGGGCCCTCTGGGAAACAGCTCGATTTGATGAGACCTTCCGCTGGTCTGCCTCAGCCGTGTCTCTTTCCCCCTAATAGATTTTTTTTTGCCACTTAAAGTCTGACTTAGGGTTACTAGCAGCTACCAAATTCCACTACGCTATGTAATATTTGACCGTCGTATATATATTGACCTCGTTAACGTAGTTCCATCAGCAGTATGCGGTTGAGAGGTCGGTCAGTTAGACCCAAAAACATAATACTTTCCCCACATTTTTCTTTGTGGTATTCAAACTTGTAATCCCAGAGTCAAATCACTTTGAATTCAGCGCTCTCAACCACTAGATCAGAATCTATCGTCTTACCAAATCATACTTATACACTTTGTTCATCTATACATTATCAAAATAGTTATAGGCGGCATTATATAGAATACTAAGGTGTTGTTTTCCCTCTGCCTTAAATACGAAGGTATCTATATATCTAAATATCTATCAAAGCATATTTTTGTTAAATATAATTAAAGAGAAGTAAAAGATAGCTAAACTAAAGCTAATGATCTCTTTTATCATATATTAATATATGATTAGTATAATATAATCTCCATGATTATGACAAAGTAGTCATGTGGATTAGTACGTGTCGCGGTATTCCCAATATATGCAACCAGCGAGGCACACGTGTCATCTCGATCTGCACACGTGCCTCTGGTCAAACTTTTCTCTGCTTTCTAAGATGGTCAAACATCGATCCTTCGGACTCCACTTCGTAGACTCGAAGAGACACCTTCCTTATTAGCTTCCTTGACAGATAATTGCTTGAATTAATGGATTTATATATATATATATATATATATATATTAAATAACCATAACCTATATTATTATTTCACTTATATACAAAATAAGCTCTAAAAATAGTTGGTTAAGAGAACACCTTAAATTCTAAACCCTATTTTGGCACTGATTTTCTATCCATTTTGTAAATAAAAAGTAAAAACACGTCATAATAGTGAAGTGCATGGTAGCCTTTCACGCATGGGGGGCACGTGACCTGCTGAGCTGGTCACCAAGTCACCGGCCATCTCCCATTAAACGAATCAACACTCGAATTGGTAATTTTAAGTTAATCCATGCACGACTGGAGTTGGACCGCACGTGTATGAATTTGAATAGATATGTGATTAGGTTCGTCCAATACTATTTTTTTTAATGCACACTATAGGGTAATGTTCTCTTATTGATGCCCATAAAAATATACCCGTAATTAATGGGTCCGGGTACATGGGCTTCGATACTCTTGGGTCAGGCCTATGAACGGATCAAGCCCACCAAACAGGTCGACCAACCAAAATTTCAAGCCAAAGGCGACGCCATGGAGTAGAACCATGGAAGGCAAAGGAGGTTGCCCTTGAAAGGACCTGTTGTTGATAGCTCGCCTTAGGACGAAGCACCCGTATTGGAGCGTCATTCATGAAACGCCATGGAGGCTGCGGTCCTAAGGACTACTTCCCTAAAACACTCAACTACTCGCCGTACGGAGAGACAAGATCGAGTTAGATGGATGGATTTCCGGAGGTCCCTATCCCGGATATCCTGAGCGAAATTGATAGGTCTAACTCCTGTCACTCGATTAACAGGTAACCACAGTTGGCTCGCCAGAAATTCAGGAGCGACTATGGTAATAACTTGATCATGCTCAAGTTATCAAATTACCTCTATAAATACCACCTAGCTTTCAACTTAAATTCAATTATCTCTAACTTACATTCAACATACAACTACATTTCCTCTCCATACCTCACTGGATTTCGGCTAACTTTACATCGAAAGAGAAACAACGGGATCACCCCGAAATTTTCTTCCATGCAGGTTTTTGGAGCGCCCCGCGAAAGTTTGAAGATGACGAATTCATAACAAAGTGATCAATCGAGATCATAGCGTAATCATATATATTGTTTTTTTTTAATATCAAAACTATCTCATAAATTGCATGCCGTACTTTCACATAACAAAACAAGTTATGGTTGAGATATACCCTTAGTTTGCGGGCATTACGACTCGTTGACACCTCTATAATGAAGGTTGGGCATATTGAAAAATGTGAGGAACCTTGTGGATTGTAAAGTGGAAGCATGTCTGGTTAGTGGAATTGTTATTATATGTACGTACTTCGGGAATGACACAATTATTATATGCCATGATGGTTCCATCATTTAGAATGAATTATAAAACAATAAACCAAATCTAAATCTTCCGACATAACATTGTCTTTTTTTTTTTTTTTTTTTTTTTTTTTTTTTTTATAATTATGGATTAAAATAACCGCAATAGGTGAGAATTAATCACCCAAGTTCAAAAAAACATAACCAAACTAGCTAACTTTAACAACTCGTAAAACAGAAAAGCCCACAGCGTCTTTCCGGAGCGCGATAATAGTTTCCTTCGGAGGAGAGCTATGTATTTCAAACACATGTCGCTGTTTGAGCGCCAAACCCGCCATTGTATCCGCTACCGCATTCGCTTCTTGAAAAATATGTCTGAACTTCATTCTTTCGAACTGCATCAATAGTTTCCTGCAATCCGCAATGATCGGCATTAGTTTATGATTTGACATATTTTCATCAGAGATTACCTTATGGGCTAGGAGAGCGTCCGTCTCAAGGTATATAGATTTTAATCCGAGTGACTTTGCCAAAAGCAGTCCGTCTCGGATGGCCCAACATTCCGCAGTGAGACTGTTTGAGCAACCCAAATTCCTTGAGAAGCCCGCAACCCATAGCCCTCTGCAGTCTCGGATAACCCCACCAGCACCTGCGAAACCTGGATTTCCCTTAGCAGCTCCATCTGTGTTAATTTTAAACCAATCCTCTTTTGGAGGAACCCAACTAATATCAATGGAGGTGAACTCATTAGCACTGTCAGTCTCAAGATATAACATTGTCTTTACTATTAGGTTTATTGGTTTTGAAGACAGAACGACTCTCTATTAATACTTATATATAAATATTAATTTAATGATTCAATCGTTCTTTTAGTTGTTCAATCAAGGTAATATGATGAACAAAAAAAAACAAGTTAATATATTGTTTAATTTGATTTTTAAAGCTTATTTTATTTTAAATGTGTACTTTTTGGTTGATTAAAATTTGCAATTCATTTTTTATTCTATTTTTTGGGTTAAATATTTTAACCAGCATAAAAATTATTAGTCTGCAATAATAAAAGCCAAGATCTGAACGGACCCGCTAAATCCATAATAAGGTGTCGTCGATTTAGGTGGAAACATGTAATGATTTAAAGATTACATACAAGCAAATATTTTCCCTTAACATAAAATAACTAAATTCTCAAATTATAAAGGTAGTACCAGTATATATTATTATTATTATTATTATTATTATTGGTGAATTAAATTAGATAATAACGAATAAAATATTACCAATTCATTAGAGACTACCGAGCAATTTTTTTGAACTCTCTTAAGAAAAAAGTAATTTTATTTATTTATTTTCCATAAAAATGAGCAAATTACTTCTCTGATTTTTGCTTCTATCCAAATAAAATTGTGTAAAAGTTGCAATATTTTTATAATTACCGATGAATCTATGTAGAGGCCCAACATCTGAACTAACCTATGATTCTGCAACTATCGGGATATTAGTCTCCTTGGGCCGAGAGTCATGCCAAAATCTACCTTTCTCAGATCCATTTATTTCTTAATCCTTAACAAAATCCCAGAATTGTGGGCTACTGAAGAAAGATATCTATTACACACCCAGAGCGATGCCTTAGAAGATTATCACAGGCCCAGTCGGGGTTTTGTCATTCGACCAACCTGGTCAAAAAAATCTCTTTTTCCATTTTGAAAGAATATTAATTAATTAACATCGATGCAATGTATTGTATTGTTTTTACTTTTTAGGCATTTATATTCTTTTTAGTGTTTTTTAAACCGGTCAAGGTAGACACAACATAATAATTTATATTGGACAAAGATATTATGAAGTCCACATTTTTCAACTTTAGGGATAAAGAGCTAGAATACTATAATAGCCTTCAAGTATAAATATAAACATGGTCAAAGTATTTATCACTACACATGTTGATTTTTTATGACCTACTTATCTCATTCTCATTGGTCTTCAGTACTGTTCAATTATATTGGTTGGACCATGATGATTTCATTACCACTACAATAAATTATCTACCATGGATTAGTAATGATTCATTCCTTTTTGTGAGCACCCAGGAAAAAAAATAAAGAACAATACTGCAAAGGAGAAAAAACTAAACCACCATGTGGCACGTGTCAACAGTAAATATATACTTGGTGACAAATGCACCACCATTGACAACAAGGTGCTGCTGCCTGCTTGTTCGCTGTTGCCACTTTTCTCCGCGTTTTTCACTGGCTGGCCGCCCACCCCACCTCACCCCAAATGATAGAACAATCAAGGCAAGTGCAAATGCACTATGCAGTGCACCTTAGTTTCTCATGTATCCAATCTAATCTAATCTATTCAATGATGTGTTGCATGCGCTTCGATTGTACATACCTGTGTATTGTAATTTGAAAACCACACGCTGTAGAGAAGACTGTCTCTTATGTTACCACACACCATTGACGTTAGAAGGAACTTTGAAAACAGATTGGCAAAATGGAGAACTTAGGGAGGGTTTTCCCTGAGAGAAGTAACAGAGCAGCAGAAATTCAGAACGCAAAAAAGAATAGAATCAAATCCAAGTACATATTGCTTTTAAGGATGCAAAAGATTGAAAGGTAATCACTCTATCCCGAAATCCCAAATTAAGAAACCAAGGCTCTTTGCCTAACTAGAATGTAACTTGTGGTTGAAGAAACAAAATAAGGGATGTGTACCGTAAATTGTCAAAGTTCATTCTCAGTAATGACTGCACAGATGAATTAATCTGGAACAGCTGGCCACATCCGAGCAACTATCAGCAAGCATATGCGGTGGCTATTGCTCGGAAACATAATTTATGGAGCTGCAGCATCTCTCAGCAAACAGTAAATGGAAGGTCTCCATATAGTAGCAGTTTGGTGAGTGTGTCATGATGCAACGTTAACTTAATTGTCTCCATGAAACTTTGTTGAAAGCTATTTATGCAAAATCAGAGAAACCATACAAAGGACAGCAGAGAATGGTAATTCCTGAACCATGTATCAGCCTTAGTTAAAGTATGGGCTCAAAGACTGTAATGACATGCACATATAAGGGTGTAATATGCAGTTGAACTAGCTTTGCTTTTGCATTAAAATGAAAAGAGCAAAAAAATAGTATGAGACTCTCTGAAGCCAGCAATATTCGTGCAGAAAATTCAATATATGCATCAGACTGGAAACATATGTATATGGTATGACCTCGAATGGCAGCTAAATTGATCATCATGCCAAATACTTTATACCACATACAGATATGCATGACACTACAGCTGAAAACATTACCAATTACCAACGATGCAGTAAACTATGCCATAAATGCATTAATCATCGAACCTCAAATACAGCAAAAATCTAACATTTTTGCACAAGCCCGATGCCATTGATATAGAAAGGTTCCCAAGTAGCATCTATTAATTCATGTAATCGTTCACTTTTTACATCCATAAAATCACTAGAACCACATAACTGTAACACCAACTAAACTTTTTCTTACGCAAATTGAGGGCAATGTCAAACGGGGAACATGAGTAAATAATATGAGCTGGACCCAAACTTTCCTCTCAACTTATATGCCAAAGAGAGTGGACCTGAATTTTCTGATATAAAGAACACCTTCTATAAGCATTTCATCATTTCTGCAAAAAGAAATGAAGAATTCAGAACTTGAAACCAAATGACTGCCTTTACTACAACGATTTATGCAAATTGAAGATGCATGGCATTATAATTCGTAAGCAATTTACTTGGTATGCATTCTAATCGTTAATCCTAACGTCTCTAACAGCATTTATATCTCACGGATTCATTCTATTCTAAAACAGAGAAGGGAAAGGGGAGGAATGAACCTTCGACTGAGTATCAGAGGGCCGATATGAATCAGCTGACATCCCTACCAGCCATAAACCAGGGAAAACATTCTGCAAAACATGAAAAATGACGATCAAAACCAACCAAAAAAGTTTAATCACATCATGTTTTAGCTATGATTAACCAGAATCAAGCTCCATCGGATAGCAATGGCTTACATCAAGCTGTTTCTGCACAATTTTAGGCCATTTCTTGGGCCGACGAGATGGTCTTGACCCTGTCATGGAGTACACATCCTCTTCAATCTCCTCCTTCGACAGCGATATCCAGAACCTCCTCTTCTCCTTCCTCAGCCCACCCGTCGCCGTCGATGTCTCCGCAACGCTTCTCAACCGCGTCAGCTTAAGCTGCTGATTCTCGCTTGGCTGGGCCAGAACATTAACTTCGTACGATTCTCCACTCTTTGGTGTTGGATTGACTCCTCTTCTCGGCCTCAGGTTCCACGGCTTTCTAACCATCTCCTCCTCCGCCTCAGCTTCTTCACTCTCGTTGTCGTTCTTTGTGGTGACATTTTCGTTTGGATCTGCAGATTTCTTATGCGGTTTCTCCAGGACCCCGAGCAGCAGACGGTTGCTGTGGTTACGACCGGAGCGTGATCCAGCGCACTCGGAGTCGCTCCTCTCGCCGTTCGGTTCCGGCGGCGTAGGAGGAGACTCGCTAGATGTAATCGTGCGGCGGAAGCGCTGTTGGCTGTTGTTGGCGCTGCTCCATTTCAGAAACGTCGGGAGGGAGAAGTTGTGGAGAGGCTGCGCCTGCGACTTCATCGGAGCTGCCGACATGCCAGCTGTTCCGTTACGATTCTACTCCTTCTCTGCGTAATGAAGCGTAGCACCGCTCCGTTGCGTGCAGATATGCACAATATATGTGTGAGCAGCCAACCGATTGCTTGCTTGCTTCAGCTTGGGCTGCTAAATAAATAATTCCAAACTCTGCGAGAGAACGGTTGGGGAGAAAGAGCAGTGACGGAGGCGGTCGCGGTCGCTACGGAGGATGAAGAAACCCTAGAAGGAAGACTCAAAAGAGAACTGAATAACGAAGGAGACGAGACGGTGGTCCGACGGAGAAGACATGGACATGTTGAGTTCCGAATGTGTATGTGTAGGTCTCGAGGAATACAAAAGCGGGAGTTTGTTCTACCAGGACTGCAGAATGGATTAGAGTTTAGACTATTATACCCTTTGCATAAGTCTACGTGTCAGACGCGCCGATCGACAAGTCTACTGTTAATTGTTGTCCAACTGAGGTGGTAAAGTCGTAAATTTGGGTTATGGATAGAATGGAGTGGATGAGAAGCACAATTTATGTGCAAAACCTCATTAATTCTTTCTTAACAAATAATAGATAAAATAATAGATAGATACACTTGAAAATTCAAATTATTTGGGATAGTATTTGCTTTTTCAAAGTATTTCTTGATTGAGAGATATACCTGTAATAATAGTTAAGAATAAATAAATTTTAATGGGAAACTCTAGAAAAACTATTAAACGTAGATAGATAATTAAAATGCATACATAAAATAATATTTGATTATTATACATAAAAAATCAACCATTTTGATAATTATTTGTCCAAGTCAGCACGAAATACCCAATAATATATTATATATAAATTGAGAAAGGTTAAATATAATTTCTTTTATTACTATTATACGTCCTTAAGACTATTTTTTCATACATTTGACCATTATTTTCTGTTGTATCTGATATATTCAATATATAAGGTTGGTGTTGACTTAACATTACGCACAATAAGATAATAAAAGAAATACTGTGGAAGAAATGGGAAATATGGACCAGCCGAACCCATGCTCGACCCACTGGAAACCATCGGACCCAGTGATGATTTGTGAGTGTTCGTGGGCCCGTCTGCTGACGCAAACGGCCCACGTTTTCCTAGACTAGATCAAACCATCATTCATTGACCATTGACCCTTATTTTCGACGGAAGCCGTGGGAAGCTGTACTTCCTCTCCTCTCCTCTCGTAGATGGATTTTGCCGACAATGACCGCCAAACAGTAATAGTTATATAAGTTAGTATTTTAAATCAAGTTATTTTTCCCAAATAAAATTAAGTTTGAAATATATTTTTTACAAATAGATTTAAAATTTTATTAAATATATTAAAAAAAATATGGGAATGAAATAGGAGTGTTAAAACGGGTCATGGGTCGACTTATGAGTCATGTCAGAGACCGTCAGAAACTTAAACCTGACTCGCGGGTTGGTGGATCAACTTGCGGGTCCAAATGACCCGTCAAGAATATTTGGTTTGGGTCAGGCTGACCTCTTCAACTTTTATGACCCGCATGTTAGTCTGACCCGTTCGACTTACCAATACATAAAAAATCAGAAACAGATTGAATAATGAGTCAATACTACTGATCCATGGGTCAGAATTACATGTATTTAATATAATATATAATTCGGAATGGGTCACGGGTTGACCCATAAGTCAAAACTACTGACCCGTGAAAACACGGATCATCTATGAGTCGTATCAAAATGACTTATACGTTAAAAAGTTTGATACAAACGCGATTTATGGGCGACCCACGGGTTAAGTCCATTTTTGACACATATAACGAAAGCTCTTATTTTAATATGCCAACTACCGCTAAAGCGTGGACGTGTGGAGGCCTCTACTATTGACTTTGGATCTCGTTTATTTTGGGCTTTATAATCGGGTATATAATAGTTTCGGAAGGATTATCACCCAGACCAATAATTCCAAATTTTCAAGAACGTGCTTTCCTTCTTCAATTTTCAATCGTCTCCTACATAAAGTTAAGGAACCAAATTGACATTTGTTTTAAGGATAGGATGAGTTTGACTCTAAAGAAGTGGGACCAAAAGAGCCTTTTGTCTAAGTTAAGGGACCAAAAGTGCAC
The DNA here is from genome assembly GCA_946814005.1 of Chamaenerion angustifolium. Classification (NCBI taxonomy): domain Eukaryota; kingdom Viridiplantae; phylum Streptophyta; class Magnoliopsida; order Myrtales; family Onagraceae; genus Chamaenerion; species Chamaenerion angustifolium. Next base: position 37,338,094 of record OX328270.1, read on the forward strand.
TTTCGCAGAAACCCGCCACTGCTAGAACCTTGCACAACACAGAAGGAAACCCAAACCATGAACAGACTCTTCTTCAACCTCTCTAGAACCAAGCGCCAATGGCTGCGAAGATGCCTTTCTTCAAAATCTTTCCTCCTCGTCTCCTCTATCGGTCTCATACTCCTATGCATCTCCTACTTCTCCGATTCTCCACCCGCCCTCTCCGGTGGTTCGCTTCCATTCCCCACTCCTGGTGACATCCTTTGCAGTTCCAGCAGCATTTTGAGCTCGGGAGAGAGGTTTATGTGGTACGCGCCGCACAGCGGCTTCAGCAATCAGCTTTCTGAGTTTAAGAACGCGCTCTTGATAGCCGGGATCCTGAACCGTACACTCATCGTGCCGCCGATTCTGGATCACCATGCTGTGGCACTTGGCAGTTGCCCTAAATTGAGGGTACTGAGTCCGAATGAGATCCGTCTCGCTGTCTGGAAGCATGCAGTTGAGCTCCTCCGTGACGGAAGGTAATACAATTTCATCTCTTTCCATAACTTCCTCTAAGCATTTTAGCTCCCAGTTATTATATGAACGGATTGATAAATCAGTGTTGGATTGGTCCTCCAGTCCTCCTTGATTTGTTGCGATTCATGTCTTGTTCACTATGAATCTACTTTTTTCTTCATTGATCGTTCGATTCAATTTAATTATACTTACATTACACCTCAATAGTGTGTAGGAAAAACCCAATTCGGTGTGATAATTGGAGATTGATTGGCTGTTGGAATGTAATTCACTGGTCTCTTCTTGTCCATTCTGAAAGTATGCATCTTGCATTAATTTGAGATTCACGGATTCATATAAATTATTTCAAGTTGATTTGCATCACCAAAATCTATCTTTCCTTGATGTAGGTATGTCTCCATGGCTGACATTATCGACATTTCATCACTTACATCATCTTCAATGGTTCGAACAATCGATTTCAGAGTTTTTGCATCATTGTGGTGTGGCTTGGACATAAACATTGTGTGCTTTAACAAATTCAGTTCCCAGTCTTCTTTGTCCGATAAACTCAAACAATGTGGAGCTTTTCTATCTGGTAATGGCAATGTAGACAACTGCTTATATGCTGTATCCGAGGACTGCAGATCTACAGTTTGGATATATCAAAAGGATGACGAAATTGGCAAGTTGGATTCGTTTCAAGCTGATGAACAATTAAGAAAGAAGAAAAAAATTGCATTTCTTAGGAGACGCCTAGATGTGTACAAGACTCTTGGACCCGGAACAAAAGCAGATTCAGCAGCTGTTCTTGCCTTTGGAAGCCTCTTCACATCCCCATACAAAGGCTCTCAACTACACATTGACATAGATGAAGCTCCATCTGATCAAAGAATTCAATCGTTGATTGGGAAACTCCAGTTTCTCCCTTTTACCCCTGAAATTGTCCGTGCAGGAAAAACCTTCGCCATAAAAAAAATTAACACTCCTTTTCTCTGTGCACAATTGAGATTATTAGATGGGCAGTTCAAAAACCATTGGAGCACGACTTTCTCAATATTGAGGCAGAAGATTGAGTCTGTGAGACAAAAGGGTTCTGTTTCTTCCCTTATTCATATCTTTGTCATGACTGATCTTCCAGAATCCAACTGGACTGAAAATTACTTGGGGGATTTGTCCAAGGACATGAACAACTTTAAGATTCATTTACTTACTTCAGAACATGATTTGGTTAAGGAAACCACCAAGGAGATTGCTAGAGTTGGACACGGTCTGAGGATTGGGATTGCTCCATCTGGATTTAGAAGGATTGATGAAATGAGGAAACTTTGTTACCCTAGAAAATCACCTGACATACTTCTTTACATTGAGGAAGTAATTTGTAGCTGTGCTTCTCTTGGTTTTGTTGGGACATCTGGTTCAACCATTGCTGAAAGTATCGAGTTGATGCGAAAACATGATTCGTGCTTGCTTGGATCCACGTTTTGATCAGTTCACAGTGAAGATACAAGTTGAGTTGGTATAAAATATCCAATGGTAATCTTTATCTGAGACGTTGTATTTGACTGTAAATGTGGGTTCTATTTCTTACTCGCTGTCAAAATTTATCGGTTGGTATGAATCTCAAGTTGCAATTGTGGAATCAAAGCTTCTCGCCTCCAAATGTTTTGATCCCTCCAGGTACGATTCAGAGTCTTGATGACTATGATATTTAGTGAAAAGAACAGCAGAATCATTAGTTTCTTAGAAAAACTGGGTACGTCAGCAGATCATATTGGTGTGATTGATTCGAAGTGCGGGTTGCATTATAAATTAATGAATTTTGAATGATGAACTATTTTGACAATTTCTTTTGCTCTGTTTGTTGATATGGAAATCTAATGAGAGATATTGTGTTCTTGGTGCTTACTGACATGTCCACTGAATGTGGGTTTGTTTGTGGTTGCTTTTGCATAGCGAATTAGTGATGCATATCATGGGTTGTAGTTGTTCGCACTTTGAGTTTCAGTCCAGTTATATGATGAGATTTTACTGGCAACGGAGGAAGTGGATTAAATTGTGATGGTGATTGACTACCAAAATTAGGGCGGACGATCCATGACCGAGACCAAAATTTTGGTCTTGACGAGGATCAAGACCGACTTTGGTCAAAAAAGCCCGTCCGAGTCGATCTTGCTTGACTCAAGTCAGTCTCGGTCTTGGACCGAAATTTTTGGTAAAACAAAAAAAACTAAATTGGCCAAATAAAAACACTGAAGTTTTGGTCTTGAATCCGTTCGCTTCTCGTATTCCATCGCACTTCCCTTATGGAACCTATCCAAGGGATGTTGAATGCTTCAAAGTCATAAATTGTTACGGTTTCACCTTGAACTTTTAGGGTTTTCTTCAAGGTCGGGTCGGTCCAGTCCTAGTCAGACTTTTGGGGGGAACGAGACTGAGCCCGACTTTGAAGAAAAAAATTTGTTCGCTCGGTATCAGTCCTATTTGGTTGGTCTTGTCGAAAATTTGGTCCAAAATAGTCGTATGACTAGTTCGACTTTTTCCGTAAACCAAACCATGCCTAGTTTTTGTCGGTCCATCGACTCCATTACCTAATGATTGGATATTTTCATAGTACTTCTCAACAAATGATATGGTTTGTTAATACAAATAACACATTTTTCTTTAATTTATTTAGTTATGATTATATCTATCTATCCATATCATGTAAAAATAATAAATATTTAATTAGAAAGTTCTTCTTTTGGTAATCATCACGAATATTCTTTCTTACCCTTTGCCTAGACCTTCTCGTTAATTTCCTAGCTCATTTCACCATATTTGCCACGTGTGAATAAGCAGGACAAATAAAAAACTATTGTTTTGAAACTATCCGTTTTCTTTTTAATTACTATCCTTCCTTTTTTGTATACGATTTTTGAAGACATTTTTTAAAATGATATGTTATCTTCTGTAGTAATATTCCATCCAAAACTAAACATCATTATATTGTTTTGAGAAAAAAAAATTTGGCCAATAGTTTTGAGAATTAATTTCAAGTAGTTTTACAAATTTCTAATTTAATTATGTATGCTTGTAAAGATAATCAGTATGAACGTATATTTTATAAGAAAATGACTTTTCTCATGATATAAATATGAATGGTTGCATTGGGAAACTTCGCAATTAAAATATTTTCCACGTGAACTTACTTTGACGACAGACCCAAATTCCAAAGTGGATTATTAAATTCGTTGTCGAAAAAAACAGAACAAATATGTTATGATTATGTATAATAGAGTGAGTATTTTGTACTGATGTTATAAAATTTCCTATGAATATATCATATTGTAATAATATTACGATTGTATAATGTATATGTAATTTTTTTATTTATTTTTGGTAAATTTGTATATGTAATTAATGTACACGTAATCTTATTGGAGTCATATCTATATGCGGCATATACGTATACTATCCCTATTTAAGTGCAGGCCCCGATCTCATCTTCGTTGGTTGTTGCCTTAACCTCTATTCTACTGAAAAAGGAGATTTTGGCGTTCATCAGTGTCTTTGTTCTGCTTCTGGAGCTCGAGCAATGGAGGTTGTGGATCACTTAGCTCAGGAGAGGGAGAAGGCGCAGTTCGATGTGGAGGAGATGAAGATCGTCTGGGCTGGCTCCCGACACGCGTATGAAGTCTCCGATCGTATCTCTCGCCTTGTCGCCAGCGATCCGGTAATAACTTGCCTCCTTTTTTTATTACGCGTTTGAGGTTTTGTTTCATTGTGGTTCATTTGATCAATTGCGAATCTGCCTTGATTTTGTATGATTTTGCTCGTAAAGAGATGGAATTATGATTAGTTTGGAGGCCGGTAATAGGTGAATTCATCACTCGTCATTGAAATAACTGATCTGTTGAATTATACTTTTTGGTCGGTATCGATTTCAATTACCAATTCGGTTATGTGACTCATAGAAATCGATTACACGAATGGTTCTGTATTTTTTTTTCTTCTTTTATGGTACTTTAGAGTTAATAATGATGTTATCTGTAATATTATTGCTGCAGGCATTTCGAAAAGATGATAGGACAAGGTTAGGCAGGAAAGAACTGTTTAAGAATACCTTGAGAAAGGCTACCTATGCATGGAAGCGGATTATTGAGCTTCGACTTACCGGTCAGTCCCATCTGGAGTTCATGAATAGTCATTCATAATTTCTTTGCATAACCAGATGATAAGTTCTTTCTTGCAGAGGAAGAGGCTTCCAGGCTAAGGTTTTATGTGGACGAGCCTGCTTTTACAGATCTTCACTGGGTATTATCGATTCCCCTCTCAATTAGCACTTGATTTGTTCAAGATTGCATTTTTTTGGAATTTGGAAACTAAGATTCTCTCTGTGGGTTCTTTCTTGTTCTAGTGGATTCTTATCCATGTTCATCTTACACGGCTTCTTCCTCTTCCATAGGGAATGTTTGTTCCAGCCATCAAAGGGCAGGGAACTGATGAGCAGCAACAGAAATGGTTACCTTTAGCATATAAGATGCAAATCATTGGGTGTTATGCTCAGACTGAACTGGGTCATGGCTCTAATGTTCAAGGGCTTGAAACCACTGCTACTTTTGATCCCAAAACGGATGAATTTGTTATCCACAGTCCGACACTTACTTCCAGCAAAGTGAGTATGCAAAGTTGTATCTTTGCTTGATGAGCCAAATCTTGGGCATGTATTCAGATGTTAAAGAACTATGAATATTTTAATGTTTCATCTATGGCTGTAAAGAACTAAATTTCTGCAATTTTGTGAACAGTGGTGGCCTGGTGGGCTGGGTAAGGTTTCCACTCATGCTGTTATCTATGCACGTCTTATTACTGATGGTCAGGACTATGGAGTACATGGTAATTCTACTTGTTTAGTGCTCTTTTCTTTCCATACATTCAAAACATTTTGGCTCGCCCCTGATAGTAAATGTACATCAAATCCCATGATCTGCAGGCTTCATTGTCCAGCTCAGGAGCTTGGATGATCACATGCCTCTTCCAGGAATAACCATTGGTGACATTGGAATGAAGTTTGGAAATGGAGCCTATAACACGATGGATAACGGGGTGCTTCAGTTTGATCATGTCCACATTCCAAGGGACCAAATGTTGATGAGGTTGATTTTTGCATATTCCCTTGCTCAGATAATGATAATATTAAATCTTGATTGGATAATGATTTTATTAAATCTTGCTAAGATAATGACTTTGTAAAGCTAAAAAATGGAACCTGCTCCCAGAGTCCCAGTCTTAGGTTTTCAGTTAACCAAATCGTTGAATGAGATTCTTACAGAGAAGAGTTGAGTCCTAGGATCTATTTCTTATAATATTTGATGAAATATTTCTATGATTTTGCTCTCAAACTCGTCTAAATTGCCTTAGGGTTTCTCAAGTCACAAAAGAAGGGAAGTACGTGATGTCCAAGGTTCCTCGCCAGCTGGTGTATGGCACAATGGTTTATGTGCGACAGACAATAGTGGCTGATGCTTCTTGTGCTTTATCACGAGCTGTTACTATCGCTACGAGATACAGTGCTGTTCGTAGACAATTTGGCTCACAGAAAGGAAGTCCCGAGACCCAGGTACCAACCCACATGATCTACATTACATATAGTATGTAGGGTCAAATACCAAGTAGCTACCTGAACTTTAGACGTTTTGCAACGAGTTACCCGAACTTTAAAAATTCAAAACGGGCTATCTCAACTTTGAAGAATGTGCAAATAGCTACCTCTGTACAATTTTCCGTCGGAAAGTCGTCGGAAAGTCGTTGGAAAGTCGTCATAAATTGGACGGAGGTAGCTATTTGCACATTCTTCAAAGTTGAGGTAGCTCGTTTTGAATTTTCAAAGTTCGGTTAGCTCGTTGCAAAACGTTCAAAGTTCAGATAGTTACTTGCTATTTAACCTTAGAATGTATGTTTCTTGTTGCATTGCCTAAAGCAGCTACCGCCCTGCTATGAATTAGGTGATTGATTATAAGACACAGCAAAACAGACTCTTCCCTTTGTTAGCTTCTGCCTATGCTTTCCGTTTTGTTGGAGAATGGTTGAAGTGGCTGTACACGGATGTGACTCAAAGACTTCAAGCTAATGATTTCTCAACATTGCCCGAGGCTCATGCATGCACTGCAGGTTTAAAATCATTGACTACTTCTGCTACTGCTGTGAGTGATACTTCCTTATTCTTTTGGTTTTGCAATATCACATTCCTTTATCTTAAATTTTATTGATTTCAAAAAGAAAACATGAATTAAAGTAAGGGAAAACTACCAAACTGGTACCCGAACTTGTGGGTGATTAACAAGTAGATACCTAAACTTTTTTTTGTAGCAAATAGGCTGTTGAACTTTCTTAAATAAGCAAATAGGTACCTACCGTTAATTTTCGTTAAGAATAAACGGAAAATATCACGTGAGTAGCAAACAGGTACCTGAACTTACACGAATGAGCAAGTAGCTACCTGAACCGGTTCGGTCAAACCACTTTATTTTAAAAAAAAATAGGGTTTATAACTTCAGACGTTCTCGGTGCATTAAGGAACACTCCTAGAACGTCTGGAGTTGAGTCATGCATGTGTTTGGTATATAAACCCTAATTTTTGTATTAAAAAAATGGTTCAACCAAATCAGTTTTGAACCGGTTTTTTGAATTGGTTTAGGTACCTACTTGCTTATTCGTGTAGGTTCAGATACTTGTTTGCTCATCACGTGATATTTTCCGTTTATTCTTAACGAAAATTAACGGTAGGTACCTCTTTGATAATTTTCATAAATTCAGCTACTTGCTACAAAAAAAATTTAGGTACCTACTTGCTAATCACTCACAAGTTCGGATACTAATTTGGTAGTTTTCCTTAAAGTAATGATACGTCTGTTGAAAGAAACGTCCTTATGGCTTAGAAATCTTGATTTCCCTCTCTTCAAATTTCAAAACTTGATAGGCATTATCTTTTTATAGTATCTATAACCCCCCATAAACTCAGTTTCCGTGCTGATAATTAAGTATTTCTGATGATTGGCAAAATAGGATGGGATTGAAGAGTGTAGGAAGTTATGTGGCGGCCATGGTTACTTGTGCAGCAGCGGTCTTCCTGAACTCTTTGCAGTGTACATTCCTGCCTGTACATATGAAGGAGACAACATTGTGTTGCTCTTACAGGTGCTTGAAACAATAATAGAATGAGGAGAAAAAAAAACACTTTCTTCTTCTCCTTCTTTAATTTACCTTTTATCAATATTTTAGTTTCACTCAATTTCAAAACGCATCGCAGGTCGCCAGGCATCTCATGAAGACTGTTCAACAGCTGTCATCTGGCAAACAGCCCGCCGGGACCACTGCCTACATGGCTCGTGTGCCTGAGCTAATGGAATATCAATCTGATGTTCAAAGAGGCATTTCTTTAAATCATTTCAATAAATTAAGATTATGATGACATTATTCCGCACTTCTTTAACCTTTGGTCGTTTCTTTGTTTGCAGCTGAGGATTGGCTGAAACCTGACATAATCTTGGCGGCTTTTGAGGCTAGAGCCGCGAGGATGGCAGTAGCCTGTGCTCAAAAGCTTAGCACATTCTCAAATCCCGAAGAAGGTAGATTATATCATGGCGCTCCTTTATGACAATCTTCCATAATTCCATTCTTCTCAATAATACTCGCAGGGTTTCTTGAGCTTTCAGCTGATCTGGTGGAGGCATCCATCGCTCATTGCCAATTGATTGTTATCTCCAAGTAAACTTATGGTGTCGGGTTTGTCATCAAGTTTGAATTTTGTCAATCGGGTTTGAACAGTTTCTGATTTGTATGCAGATTCATCGATAAATTGCAGCAAGAACTACCCGGAAAGGGTGTGAAAGAACAATTGGAGATCCTGTGCAGCGTCTATGCACTCTACCTTCTCCATAAACATCAAGGCGACTTCCTCTCTACCGGTTGTGTGACCCCTAAGCAAGCTTCCCTCGCCAATGAGCTTCTTCGATCTCTCTACTCCAAGGTCTGTACCACCACTGTTTGAACATATTCATTATAAAAACAAGACTGCAATTTGTCATTTTGACTGTTTCTACCTTCCTTCCTTCCTTCCTTCCTTCCTTCCTGTCAGGTTCGTCCTAATGCGATTTCCCTTGTGGATGCCTTCAACTACACCGACCACTACCTGGGTTCTGTCCTTGGTCGTTACGATGGAAATGTGTATCCAAAGCTCTACGAGGAAGCATGGAAGGATCCTCTGAACGAGTCGGTGGTGCCGGATGGGTATCACGAGTACATCAGGCCACTCCTCAAGCAACAGCTCCGTAACTCCAGGCTCTAAGGAAGGACTGCACTATCGATTTACCAGAATGGTTATTTAAAATGTTATAATAAATTTAAAAAAATCAAAATTATATCTTAAAACATATGAGTTTGTTATTTCAAATAGATAAATTTATTGAAAAAATATATTATACTATACAAAGTATACAATATATTATTTTAAAACGTATTTATTTTTTAAAAAAATAAAAATTTCAAAGGCATTTTCAACTTTCTAAGGAATCATGTGGGATTGGGAGGAGTGATGAGAGATAATATGGGTGAATGGATAGCGGAATTCTCTAGAAAATTAGTATGCTCCAACAGTCTCGTAGCGGAGTGTTTGGCCATCAAAGATGGATAATGCTGGCAAAATATCTCGGTTTCAAATCAATTCACTTAGAAAAAGATGCTCAGTAAGCCCATACGTTTTTATCTATGATGAAAATTCTTCAAATCTTAAACTAATATTCATCATTACGTATTGTATGAAACTCATGTTGCAGTTCGACATAATAAAATTCTAACATATCTATCGAGAAGCAAATGCGGTTGTTGACACCATGACAGATATAGGGATTAACCAGAGTCAAATCTATGTTATTCATGTAAGATGTAACTCCATTACGGAAACAACAAACGATATCCAAAATGACATGACAATAAAGTTTAGCTAATTATTATGTTGTAGTAAGGATTAGGGTACGAGCTTTTCTGTCACCTAGTTTGTAACTTTTATTTGTATGTATACAAATTATTGGGTGATAGTAACAAATTTAGTGATCATAACCAGAAAAGCTTTCTAAGTAAATCTGAATTTTTTTTCAAAAAGTATACATTTTTTCTTTAGACAAGTAAGTATAGAAAAAATATATTTCGAAAAATAAGTATACGCGCACGACCGGGTAGCACGTATTTGCAATACGCGCACCCAAGGTGGCGCTTATTCAATTGGTACACATGCATCAATTTTTTAAAAAAATATTTTGTTCGATAACGACGACTCGATGTTTAATTAAAAATAAAATTGTGTCTCTATTAAAAAAAAAAGAAAAAAATTATAGTAAGTAGATATTTTAATTACGATTCAAATATGCAAAAAATATTAAATTTGGATTTACGGATTGACTGTACGGCTTGCCGTAAGCTGAGATATGAAAATTGTACTTAAAAAATTATAACTCATACCATGTAAGTCCAAACTACCCACAGTTAACGTCATTTATGTCGTAATTCAATTATCTACCTAGGGTAATTTGTTTTATTAGAAATACAATGATTTTGTAACCTAACATTTGTTTTGTAATTTGACTGAAATAATTAAATGTATTAGTTGAAAAAATTAATTATGTACTTACTCAAAAATATTACGGTGCGTAAATAATTTAATTACGAATTAAATTACGCTAATTATGCGTTAATTTTTTACTTTTAGACTGAATGTATAATACGATACGTAAAAAACTCTATATACAATACAAAAATTTCTAAATAGTGTTTTGAACAGTAAATTTACTGTTTAAATAGTACATGTTACTGTTTAAATAGTACATCATGTAGGGGTGAACAAAAAATACTGTTTAAATAGTACATGTACTGTACATGTACTATTTAAAAAGTAAATTTCACTATTTAAACAGTATGTTTACTGTTCAAACCACTATTTATCAGTTTTTGTATCGTATGTAGAGTTTTTTACGTATCGTACTATACAGTCAGTCTAAAAGTAAAAAATTAACGCATAGTTAACGTCATTTAATTCGTAATTAAATTATCTCTGCACTGTAATATTTTTTTTTTGAGTAAGTACATAATTAAATTTTTCACCTAATACATTTAATTATTTCGCTCAAATTACAAAACAAACGATGTTAGGTTACAAAATCATTGTATTTCTAATAAAAAAAATTACCCTACGTAGATAATTGAATTACGAAATAAATGACGTTAACCGTGGTGAGTTTGAACTTACATGGTCTGAGTTATAATTTTTTAATTAAAATTTTCATGTCTCACCTTACGGCAAGCCGTACAGTCAATCCGTAAATTCAAATTTAATATTTTTTGTATAATTTGAATCGTAATTAAAATATCTACTTACTATATATTTTTTTAATAGAGACATAATTTTATTTTTAATTAAGTATCGAGTCGTCGTTATCGAACAAATTTTTTTAAATATATATATATATAATTGATGCATATGTGCCAATTGAATAGGCGTCACTCAGGGGTGCGCGTATTGCAAATACGCGCTACCCAGGCGTGAGCATATATCTATTTTTCAAAATATTTTTTTTCTATATTTACTTTCTAAAAAAAAATGTATACTTTTTTAAAAAAAAATCGAAATCTGAAGTAGGTTGAAAAGTTTCCAGGACTATATATATGTGTGTGTGTATATAGTAAGCTCTTTAATTCTGTCCAAAATTTATTCTAAGAAAGAGACGGGTCGTAACTCGTATCGGCCCAAGTTGGCAGCATTTTGACCGTTAATATGTGTTCTGACCCCATCTCAAAGAATTGAAAAATAAATAATTCTATTATTATTGGGGCCATTATGTTTTTATACATAAAAAGGACTAATCTTATTATTTCAAAAGAAATAAAGCTACTTTTTATATATAAATAATTTTAAAAAAAGGCCATACCTATTATTAAGGATATCCTTAAGAAGTTAAAATTCCACTCAGTATTTTAAAATCTTTAAGAAAGTGGTAAAAATATATCATAATAATCTGCCTTCTTTCTTCACCATCAAAACCTTTTTACAAAATTGAAGTTATTATTTTCCTTGCAATATTCAATAATAAAAAATAGGTCGGCTAAATAAAAATAAATTTCACATCATTGTATGAAAAAGACAATGAAGAAAATATAAAATTATTTATTGAGAAAGCTTTGTCTGGTTCTTACGAAGATGACATGAACGACTACAGAGCAAATGAACAACGTGAGGAATTCAATTTTAAATTTACAATTAGAAGAGTAAAGAAAGAAAAATAAATTCATAGAAAGGGACACAATTCTTCAAAGAGAGAAATTTAAAAAGTATATCAGAAAAAAATATTAATTTTAAAATTCAAATAGAGTAATATTATTAATGACGTGTCTTTTTTTAATGCATTTTAAAATCTAGAATTATAATAGTGCAAGATGTCAAAAAATATATATATATATGTTTCATTGCTTAAAAGTTAAAAGTCACGTGCAATGGTGCAAGTGTATTGTATTGTTTGTACCCCCGGCTTGGCCATCACCTCATCTACCAGTCAAACGGGCCGCCTCTAACCGCTTTGTCTGTTGAAAAGCCAACGCTTTTGACCTTTGACCTTACGGCCCCCTAATTGTCAACAAAACAAAGATAATACGATACACGAAGTCACTATACGTCAATTTGCAGGTCGGGTCGATTTATGTGTCGTGTCATGAATTGTATGACTCATGTATTTGTATGAGTCAAGAATCGTAATTCAAACCTGACACACGGGTCGGATTGCCCGGTTAGTAATAGTAAAATATGGGTTAGACTGACTCATTCGACCTCCTTGAGCCGCGAATCAGACTGACCCGTTCGATCCATCAACGGTTGAAAAATCAGAAACATATGACCTATGGGTCACGGGTGTAACTCATGAGTCAAGATATCTGACTCAAATCTGACTCGTGTTTTCACGTATCATTCATGAGTCGTGTTAAAATGACTAGTATGCGTGTCACCCACGGGGTCAAGTCAATTTTTAACACCTCTACGAGTGATTAGTGAGTGAGAATTTATTATTGTCTAATAAATATATATTTAGTGGTAAAAATGTGTATGTATATATATATATATATATAATAAACCTAATATTTGGCCAAAAAAATAAATAATATAATTTCCGTCTATCTATTTATATCAATAGTATACTTACACTATAAAGCCACTAGAAGGGTTCTAGTTTTGTTTTTTAACTCTCGTTTTTTTATTAATTTCTTAAATAATAAAAATATAAAAAATCGAGGGTTTATAACTTGAACCTAAGACCAAAAGCATCTGCTCCATTTACCGACATGCACATGCATGCACGCATTTAAGTTTATATATATTAGTATAAAGATATACACAATCTAATTAGTTAAATTACTTTCACTTTTTCTTCATTTTTTTACGTGTAAAAAGTTTATTTTAGAGATGCATGGCCTTACTATATGTAGTACAAAAAATATATTTTACGTTTCATAATTTATATATGGTTTCATTTCAATAAAATTATTAATTTTTATGTCCTTTTAGTTGAATTTATTCTGTAACACGTTCATACTCTAGAGATACTATCTAGTGCACTATAAATTTTATCTTCACGCCATCGAAGCACACGTGTGCTTATATGACTGGGAAAAAGTTGCGTGTTTTGTTGAATACTTCCCCCCATTTTTGAAAATAAAAACAAGAAAAAAACATCGTCGCAAAATTGGTAAAAAAACTTTCGTAAAATTTGTCAATAGTAATATTAGTAATTTATTTTAATTTTACGTGTTTTTTTAGTGTTACGCCTTCGATTTTTTTATAAATATTTGCTCATTTTGTATGTCTATATACTTATAAATATTTTTAAATTAAATAATAATATATGTGCAAGTGTGGATCCCATATATTGCACCCAGATTCAAAACTAATAATTCGTTTCTACGAAACTTTTTTCTACTTTTAAATAATTTGAATGGAAACTCGAGAGGTGCGCAGAAAAATTATCTTTTGAAAGTGAATAAAGTGGCTATTATTAGTTCAAGTGTGTCGTCCCAATCATTGGTAACGCTTATCTTTACATTATATAAGTTCTGTTCAATCGAGGTAATTTATGTGAACGACTAGACATTACATTTATACTTATTAGAATCGGGCATACTATCGAGCTAATCAAAGTCTTGGTGTAATGATTTAAATCTTTATACTCACTTGGAACCCACCAAATTTGGACCCCATAAAATGATAAATTTTTGTTGAACTTTAATGGATTATGGTCTTTGGGCCCCGATACTTTGGTGTCAGACCCAAGAGTGACCATTATAGGCGCGCCATTCTAGCATAGGACATACCTTCGCTGCTATTCCGCTTAGGGCTAGAGCTCTCGGAGGTCACCGTGGAAGGGTGCGCCATGAGGAAACACTCACCCCTAGATTCCTTTCCGACAACACGAGACTCATTTCGACATAAAGGAATATGGGGCACTAAAGCGCTATGCGTGGAACAGAGACACGGGGCACAAGATTAGGGGTTAGGAGTGAGAGTTATAAATAACCGCACTCATCCTCACTAAGGAACTAATGTGACAACATGCATTTTTACATTGCATATACTCTCTACAAAACACTACCTCCGACTAACTTAGGCATCGGAGGGAAAACAAAAGAAACACCCCGAAATTTTCTTTCTTGCAGGTCCGTGGAGCGCCCAGCACAAGATCCCGAATAACAAAGTTGTGACTTCAGAATCTAACAAACTTGGGTAATACATCTATACTTATATGAGTTTAAATTTATTTTTTGTAATAATACGATGTGGAACAAAGTATTACACTTGATTTTTGGTTAGTCCGGTCCAAGATGTAATTTTTAGTATATACATTAAAAAACATACCACTTGACCAATTGTTTTTTAAAAGATGAACTTATACGTAAATGCGTAATTACCATTTGTATTTTAATATTTTTTTTATATTAAAAGATAAATTGAATAAAATATTTAAGCTTCTTAAAAAAACTTGGAAATTGTATAAAAGTATAATTCATTTGCTTTATGTATTAAAAGTATATCTAATAGTAGTTGTTTTTTTGGCTAATTATCTAATAGTAGTTTGTTATTGATTTATCTCCTATCTGTTAACAATATAATATAATATATACTTTGTTCACCTTGATGTGCGCTTCACTGATGGAACAATTAAGTACAGTATCAAAAAATGGTCAAAGATAATAATTAATAGTATCAATTAATTAGAGTTAGTTAAATACGAAGCACAGACACAAAGGACAATATATGTAGGACAGTATATATATATATATATTTATTTATATAGAGAGATTATTTAAAATATAATTTTAAAATTATGTGAATAGTATTTTAAATAATACAACTTTTTTTTTCATTTCAAATGTTACAACTAACTCTTAAAAACTTACACTGTATAATTAAATACTAACTAGCTCCGATTCGGATCCAATCAGGTTCCCTTGACTTGGGTCCCAGTCAATTATTATTGTAAGTTTGTAAAGTTTATTTTTAACGTAATTTTATAAATTTAAAGAATATTTAACAAAAATTTCTATTAGATAATTATTAAAATACTCATCATTATTGTTTTCAATCATTTAAAACGTTCTTATTTGAAAAATCATTTGACTTAAACTAGTTTTAGTCTCTCTTTTTTCCCATTAGTTTAGACGGTTCACCACCGCGTAATACATGGGCAATTTATCCTCATGAAATATCACGCAAACTTATACCATTTTCTAAACTTATATTTGTTATACGATTATTTGACAAAAATAAAAATAAAAAATAATAATTGTTATACGATTCACGACGTTAAGAACGGTTCACCTACACGCAATAAATGTCCAGATCTCATGAAATATCACGAAGAGGTAGCGTCACGACGGTAGTCTCATACCATTTTATTTAAAAACAATTATTATTAAATGTTGGAATTTGACATATGGAACAACAATATGCAATCGCCTAAATACACATATTTAGATTATCTCTTGGTACGATTGCCATTTGCGGAAGCGGAAGCGAATTTGCCTGAGGTTGAGATCACATTCTGCCGGACAGAAGGACACGCCACGGTTTGACGGGCTATGACCTATAATACCACAACTACTAACATCTGTCTAAACTGTAGGATGATTATCTATTATCATCATTTTTCTAACTCTGAGCACTCCTATATATACTGATATATAGATGAATAAGTTTTAAGGTAGATACACAACTGAGCTGATGTGAATGAACTCTCACTCATGGACGACCGCTTTATAAGATATTATTTATACGTTATATATATATACACGGGTGATCTTAATTCTTAAGATAAAAAAAACAAATAAAAATAAAAATATCTACGTAAGAATTAATAAAACAATAATTTGGTCCCTTTTTAAAATATATATAGTTTGTTGCAATTCTATGTGGACAAAAAGTACATAATTAAAATATCTCTCACCATGGCTACCTAAGAGTCCACGAGGTCGTATATACTTCGAATAAAAGGAGACAAGTCAATAACTACCAGATTTATTTTGCTGATTTTCTTTTTAATTATTAATTAATGTCTGTCTTTGTATGATTAATATAATATAATACTAATTTACCAAAATATATATATATATAATATAATACTATATTGTTTATAACCCGTGGACATTCTTGAGTCTAGTAAATGGACATTTCAAAAATTAAAAAGAGAGTTTGAATTGAATTTAATATATTTTAATACGATTTACCCGAACGACATTTTAAGTTTTAACACGTTCCATTTTCATATACAATAAAAAACAAACTTTATTTCATTACATTACAATATATAATTTCATATTCCTTATTTCCTATTCCTATTATGTATTCCGTAAAATAAACGTCCCGTAAGTGTGTGCAAAATATGGCTAGCCAGGATTAACTAGTAGCTAGTAGGGGTGAAACAGGAGCGGTCATGCCGTTTTTTTTTTCCCGGTCGGATACCTATATTTCCGGATAAGATTTTCTTTTAAAAAAAACTAATCAAAAGATCGTATAAGAAAAAATAAACCGTTCATTCGAATTTTAAATTTCCGTTTTAAACTGAAAAATCAAAAAATACACATTCAAAAGCAAAATAATTATTCAAAATCAAATTAAACAACAAAATAACTCGATTTAACAATGTTTACATAATTTTCAATTAAACCGATTAAACAACTAAAATAACTATTGAATAACAAAATTATTATTTGTTTGTATCCATTGATTAACTATATTAATTATTGCTAAAATATAATATATAAAATTATATATGTATTAACGGTCGGACCGAACTCCACATCCTTTTAGATTCGTAGATAGAACTGTCAAAAAAATCAACCATAAATCGAACCGTACATTTTCGAACTGTTTTTTCGATTCATACCGGTTCGATTTTTACCGAATTTTCAAAACACTCGGCTTTTACTTTCACCCCTAGTAGCTAGCCCATGGCTCACCTTGTCATCAGTGTTGTGGTCGACTGGGTGCGTCATGAAGGGTTTCGGACTCGATGCTCATGTATATATGGTGGTTGCGGGAGGATCAATAACCAAGAGAACCCACCTCATTAATACCTTTCCCTCGTTATTTAATTTTCAAAAACAATGTATACTTCTCGATACAAAATTTATTTTTAATCGAGACCACTAGAATAATGTATATAATATATACTCGTCTTGTGTTGTACTGTTATATAATAAATATTAAAATGAAGACGACCCAGATCTGCAGGGATCTGATATATAATAGGGACCCCTTTTTTTTGGGGCCAAAATAGGGACCCCTTTCGAAGGAGATAATATATATATAATAATAATAAATGCTCCATAGGCCATAAATATTATTACCACGTGAAAAACACATGATGGTCAAATAATTCAACCAAGTTTGTATAATTGTAATTAGGACTGATATTACGATTTTTATCTACTTAAAATAAAATATAAAAATTGAAAATAAATATGTTTACAAGATTTAAAATTTTACTATACCGAAAATTGGAGCGATTTGTCCCGCTACCCCTTGCTCTTCGGTGCAATGTTTGTAGTCTTAATAATATATATATCTTTTCCTTTTTCGTTAAATATAGATAGAAAATGACGTGTCAACATGATTGGTCACTGATGATTTTAAATATTCATTCATTTTTTAAAAATACCAAAAATAATAATAGAAAAAATATGAGTTTTTAATATAATACTTTTATTGGAAATATGAAATAAAATAAAAAATTATTATTTATTATTATTTTAATAAAAGTATTATATTAAAAATTCTTATTTTCTTTATTGATTTTCCATTTTGTTTAATCCAGCTTTTTTTGGTATTTTTAAAACATGATTTAGTTTTTTAAATCAGGAATCAATCATGTGCTGCCACGTCGTCAGTTTCCGTCCATATTTAACGGAAAAGTTAACTGAGAAAACAATTTGCTCTAAGTGTCAAAGTTTATGTAACCATTTTTTAAAATTCAAAGTTGAGGTAACTATTTGTAAAACCAGCAAAGTTCATTTAGTGGTATTTAACTATACAGTATATCAATGTCTACTTTCCATTCTATAGGGACAGTACATATATGTGACCAAATCACCAAACGTTGAGCCGTTAGTTGAGTATTTGGAAAGAGAGAGTTGTCGTTTCTTCTATTTGTCATTTGCCCTAACCCAAGGTGGAAGGAAGGGTAGATAGATGTTGGACTGACCCTTCCAATTTATAAGTCCACCATTGCAATTGCCATTGCTCTAAACCTCCACTTGCTCTAAACCTCCACGTTTTCCACTCTCTCTCTTGAAGAACAGAACAGAACACACAATAGTGTTTCTTCATCCACACATCTTCGTACCTCTGACAACACAAATTTATGTTCGGTCTTCTCCCTAACAACCCTACTGCATAATACGTATCTGTGGCTCTCACATTCTCTTCTTTAAACAGACCAAGAGGGAGAGAGACGGAGCTCTGAAACCAAAACTCTCTCTCTCTCTCTCTCTCTCTCTCTCTCTCATGATGATGACTCCAAAGAAGACAGACGCCTCGACGAAGAAAGTAATGAACAAAGGAGCGTGGACGGCCGAGGAAGACAGAAAGCTGTCGGAGTACGTTGAGATCCACGGTCCAAAGAGGTGGAAGACCATTGCGACCAAATCAGGTACGTTCATTGTGATGAACTAAGTAGTAAGTCCATCCATCCATGACCATTCAACGATGGTAATTAATCAGGTTTAGGGTTTTCAGGTCTAAAACGATGCGGGAAGAGTTGCAGACTGAGATGGTTAAATTATCTGAGACCTAATATCAAGAGGGGAAACATTTCCGATGATGAAGAAGACATGATAGTTAGACTTCATAAACTCCTCGGAAATAGGTAACTATTATTGAAATATTTAATCGAACATTATGTTATGTATAGGGTTAAATACCAATTAAGTTACCTGAACTTTTGACGTTTTGTAACGAGCTACTCGAACTTTGAAAATTCAAAATGGGCTACCTCAACTTTGAAAAATGTGCAAATCGCTACCTCCGTCCAATTTTTTGTCAACCGTTGACGGAAATTCGTTGAAAATCGAACAGAGGTAGCGATTTGCACATTTTTCAAAGTTGAGGTAGCTCATTTTGAATTTTCAAAGTTCGGGTAGCTCGTTGCAAAACGTTCAAAGTTCATATATCTATTTTTTAGTTAACCCTTATGTATATATATATGCTAAGTAATGTCAATTTGCAGATGGTCTCTGATAGCAGGAAGACTTCCAGGGAGAACAGACAACGAGATAAAAAACTATTGGAATTCTCATTTAAGTAAGAAAATGAGTCATCGGAAAGATGACGGCGAGACATCCCCGTCTCCGTCCAAAACACCACGAGTAAGCGTTGCGGCTCGGCCTGTGAAAGAGGACACGAGCAGTATCGAGAAGACGGCATTAGCAAGCTTGGATGTTAACTTGGATATGAACGAGTTGTTCGACTTCACCATGGAAGGGTCTTATGGTATGGAGTGGGTGAACAAGTTTCTGGAACTGGACGACGATTCATGGCTTAGTGATAACAAGAAGCTTGTCGACGACTGGGGAGAGGAAAATAAGTAAAATTATTGAAGTTTGTGATTGGAATAAATAAAGTAGGGTTTATGTTTTTGTAAACTACAATCATCTCTAGTGTGAATTAAACCATAATAACTGGTAGAGTTTATTAATGACCGTGAAGATTTTTTAATTTACAAAAATCAAACTTAAAACATGTCACTAAATAACAAAGTAACGAAATACAATTAATATTATTTTAATAAATACATAAATTTATGTTAGAAACAGCTAAAATATTGAACACTAACACCGTTTTAATTGGAATTGGTTCTACTTTTATTATTAATATCAAATAATTATTATATTTATATAATAATAATGGGTATCACTAAAATTCTATAATAAATCATTACGAGTCAAAAATTTATCACTTTAACCACATATCATAATGATATAATTAACTATATAAAAATGACGATACCAACTTTCATATTTTCACTGTATCATTACTAACACTACTAAAAATAAAATTCTAATTGATTACGGAATCAACATTAATAATGACTAAAAAAAGTAATTTTAAGTTTAAACGCATTCCATTCTCGATTTTCTGAAATTTCATACATTTATGGAACTTTATGCAAATAACACTTTGGTTAAAATCAACAAATGTTGCTTTCGCAAAATAGTTTACACTTTTTTGAAAAGTTGAAAAAAGAAAATTTATTTTAAACCAGACAAGTAGCGTCCTACTCATTAAATTTTGTCGACCCAATAATTATTTTCTTTTGTCAAATATGGGATGGCGTATTAGTCTTATTTAATAAAGTTTATCAACTATTCTATACTATACCATAAATAAATAAATGTTATAACAAAATCATTTAGATGGGTCATTATTGATGTGCACATTAAATTGCACCGCATATATATATATATATATATAAACATATACCTATTAGAAAGTATCTTTACATTTCAAAAACTAATCATTTTTTATGGGTATCCGTATCCTAATTATTGGACCAACTTTTAATATCTCATATTTAATAACTGGAGTTGATTTAGTGACGTAATCAATAATGCATGGTCCATAATGATATAATATAGGGAAAAGTATGAAAATAATGCAACATGTTTCACCAAAATGGTTTTCCAACCCATCTGATGGTTTTAGGTACAACATGTTTAGTCAAAATGGTTTTTAGTACTTCCGTCTGACTTCTGTTGAATACGTACGTTAAGTTAGCACGTGGTCTATCACGTGACTCTGCCTTTAGAAAATAAATTTTAAAATACCATTTATGCACTTATCAACCTATATAGTATCCTGCCCAAATATATCAATTCTCTTGACATTCCAACATCAGGAATCCTGACATCCCAGCAGTCTGTATCAGTTTTGTTATCACAAAGGCAAAGGCAGCTATGGAGAAATTGAAGGTCGCGGGCACATGGTCAGGACTGCCACTCAGACTTTGGCCAAATTGGGTGTCAAGAACAACGCTAAGATACTGTCGAGTCGAGTCAACGTTGATCAGAAGCAAGAGCTACTAGCGGAGGAAGAACGATCGCAGAGACTCTCCCGCGTAAAGTCAGATCCCTCCTTCAGTTCAATATTCACGTGCAATCGTCCTGATTATTGTTCAAATTCAGATTCTCTGACCTAGCAATGTTAAGTTGATCCAAAATCAGATTTTGATCGTGCGCAGAAACTAAGAAATGTAGTTGGTTTAGTGTAGTTTAACTTGTAATGAATCAAGAGAAACCAAGTATATCTCTGACTTTGTCCGTATTAATCTTGAAGAATTCATTATTTTTTTCTCCAATTCGGATATGGGTTCTTGAATTGTAGTTCATAAATTTAAGCTAAAATTGCAGGGGATATAAAAGCAAAGAAACTAATCCTGAAGGGGATGTTCAAGGATGCTTTGGAAGTACTTGTCATGGGTGAGGTCAGTTATTGATGAAATTTCTTAATAGCTTTTTGTTTAAATGGGAAGCACGAGTTGATGAAGGGCTAATTGTTTGATGGCATAGATGGATGTTAGTTCTTAAACTCACCTTCCTCGGTGCTGCTGTGAATGAAATATATATGCTTATTAAAAAAAGTGTATTAATCAAGTTTAATGTAAATTTAGATCCTCTGTAATGTATCTAGCAATTAACTTACTTTTTTCTCTTGTACGTATATTCAATGAAGCATTGATTGTTGATTTTCTATTGTGTAATCAACCTGCAGGAAGCTTTCTCGCTCTGCAATCCAAAAGTAATCGAGGCAAGTGATGTTCTTTTATGACCATTCCAGTCATGCTTGCAGGAAACTGCAATTTGATAATGCATAAGACAGTGCCTTTGATTCTTTACGCTTACCACAGTAACCCATCACTTCTACTATTACTAGGAGAACATACTCTTTTTTGAGGAATACATCTGCCTTTTCAAGAACTTCCGCGGCGAAATCACTGGTTGATCGAACCGATTTCTCAACAATGGAACTTGCACCGAACCGAACGGATAGAAGAAGACAGCAAAGGAACCTACTTCCTTCTCCAGCCGAGAACGAAGCAAAGAAGAGAGGAGAAGAGAAGGTTGGAAGAAATCGAAGACGAAACAAACCTAAAACCGGAGGAAGGAGACGAAACAGCACGGATGAAGACCACTTTGGAATGAATGAAGAACCAAGAACAATCGGATGAAGAAGACATAATCAAATACGGAGAGGGCATATATGTCTTTTCAAAACTGATTTCCAAACGAAAATACGGTTTATAAAGTCACGTGACAAAAACGTGACAACTTAACGACATGATTAAACGTTTTGTAGACGGAAGGTTCATTTACCATCGTTTACAAACGTATTTCACCATTAACCATCGTAAAAAAACAAATAGCACCAAAAACCATTTTGGTGAAACATGTTGCACCATTTTCATACTTTTCCCAATTTATGATATAGACATGGAATAATATCCATATTTGGAACCATTAATACTTAGTTGGACCTAGTTAAATAATGGGTAAATGGTCAAAGTGCCCATTAAATTTTGACCGAAATTTAAGAATACTTCTTAAAATTTAAATTGCCCCTTAATGTTTGAAAATGATGAAAAATCTCCCATTGTCAGATGCATTTTTAGGGGAAATTTTTCATCATTTCTTTAACATTAGGGGAAATTTTAAACTTTAAGGAGGATTCTTAAATTTCGATCAAATTTTAGGGGACACTTTGACCATTAACCCTTAAATAATTAAGCTTGCACTATGAGATTACCATTTTTTATTTAATACCTATATAATTATATTATTATAGTTAATAAACTATAATCATTCTGCTATCTATATAAAAATTCAGTATTTGTTTGCCATCTGTATACAAAAAATTGTATTATTTTAAATAGTAAGGGAGAATTTTATAGATTTTATAATCAATTATAATAGGGAAAATAAAGCGAAAAAATTGTAAGGAAGAATACAAAAATAGGGTAAATAATTCAGGAGAGAACATTCAAAAAATTCAGGCCCAATCCGTTTAGTAATTGGGACTTTTCGGCCCAACTTGTAACTTTTGGGCTATATGCTGTAATTATAACTGAGCAAAACAAATCATTAGTACTAGGAATGTCAAAATGGGTCATGGGTCGACCCTTGTGTCATGTTAGGGTCACTCTGATCCAAACATGATCCGTATAATAATATTAGTCAATTTTTAAAATTTAAATATGACTCCGTGAGTTGGTGGGTCAATCCGCGGGTCAATATGATTCATCAAAAATGGTAAGGGTTGAGTCAGACTCACTCGCTCGTCCTCCATGACCCGCGGGTCAGTCTGACCCGTTCGACCCACCATTTCAATAAAAAAAATATACTGAAATATATAAATGGGACGAGTTATGGGTTTTCCCGTGGATTAATGCTTCTAACTCAAATCTGCCCCATGTTTTCACGAGTCATTCATGAGTCGTGTCAAAAACGACTCATTTGTCAAAAATCCTAATCCAAACACAATCTGTGGACAGATCACCCCTGGATCATCCACGAGACGAGTCAGATTTTGACACGCCTAATTAATACTATGTTCAAACCGTGTCCTGATTGAAAAATTAGAATAATTTGTAGATTAAAATTACTGATCTTAAGTTATTTTATTTGTTGAATTTGGTCTTAATTTCGGTTTTAGATAGTTAAATACTATGGGAATTGAATCAGATCAATCATTAATTAATTACAAATAGAATTATTTCAGTAGAGATTTACCTTATTTCAAATAAAAATAATTACAAAAAAAAAGCTTATGAAAAAAAATCATAGTATACATATGAGGATCTTAATTTTGAAATTTGTTTTTTATGTATTGCTGAGCGACATTATATTATACTAAATATAATTAGAAAAACATTAAAAAATAAAAATATTACCGCTTAAGAAAAAACGCAAAAATCTATTACCTAAAATTAAATTATTATTATGCTCGGCCCCAAAAAATAATATATATTACTAGGAATCTAGGATTGTTCTCCTCCATCTCTTATTCTAACCCTTCTCTTGTATCCGCTTGGTGGATATTTGAAACCCTAGCACTCGTCTAGGGTTCTCTGCGTGAGATTCCACTTCCTCGTGCACCAATTCCATCGCTGATCTCTACCGCATCGAAGATTTCACGTTATCGCGGTCTCTCTCACCGGATCTGGCGTCTATGGTCGGAGTTTCCTTTCAGCGGAAGATCGTCGATTTTTGAAGAATTCAGAAGATCTGACAAGCGGTTCTGAGATTATTGGTGAAGATCTACGGGAAAGCTTATCCAGATCGTGCTTATTATTGCTCCGTGGTGGTTCCTGCTCGTGATTGGGTACCGAAGATCAGAGTTGAAGTAGTCTTGATCCGTATAGGGTTCCTGAGCCACCGACCATCTCCAACGCTGTTCCTGATTGGTTTGGTAGTTGATTCCTGGGAGAGGAGAGATTGAAAAAATCGAAGTGTGCTAATTTCTGTACTTTTTGCATTTAGTTGAAAAATCTAGGGCCCTATTTTTTAGAGGCCTTTGATTATCTTTACTTTAAGGCAATTTGCTGTTTCATTTCTCATTTTCATTTCAAGAAGAAAAGCAAAAAATTACTATGGCTGTATATTATAAATTTAAGAGTGCAAGAGATTATGATTCAGTTCAATTGGACGGTGCATTTATATCAGTTGGTGCTTTGAAAGAAAAAATTTTCGAATCGAAGCACTTGGGCAGGGGAACCGATTTTGACCTCGTGGTCACTAATGCTCAAACTAATGAAGGTTGGTTTCTGTTTCCTAAAATGAACAATTAAGAATTCAATTCATAATTCAGCTTTTTTGTGTCCAGTTATAGAGTCCAGGTTAGAGTGTTTGGTCAATTATCCAATTCTATGAGCTGCTGAATGTCTATTGCCTTTTATATAAGTCTAGACCATCGGTTTGGCATGAAACCATGTCAATTCCTCTGCAACAACAGATAACTACCCTAGTTTCGTAGTTTCCCTTAACTAGATAGACTACTTAATGGCAGACGCTGCTGCTGTATTAAGCATTACTCTTTCCTCTGTTTCAGTGAAATGGCATAGAACAGAAAAACTTGATGTTATCAATAGATAATCCTAGGTTGCTTTTAGTTACAATTGTTTTCTTTTTCCAGTGTCTGAGATTTTTGGTGGGTGAGTGGAAATTTCGTGACAGAAGCTGCTGCAGCATGCTGTTTTCTGGAATTTTGGGTCATTTATGCTCATTACATGGATTATGACCTTTTCAGTGTTTTTATAGCAATTGTCACCGTTTTCTAAATTTCAGAGTATCTGGATGAAGCAATGTTGATACCAAAAAATACATCTGTTTTAATTCGTCGAGTTCCAGGAAGACCCCGCATGACCATTGTGACTGAGCAAGAGTACTATCTCAAACCTTTGAACTTTTGAACCCTTCTGCATTATGGTTTCATATATACATTTCAGAGTTGCAGACAGATTGCTGAGATGTCTAGTTCTATCTTTTTGGACTGTAATTTGCAGGCCAAATGTGGAAAGTAAGATAGAGGAGGTTCAACCTGAAAAAAGTAGTGTTGTAGGTCTTGATTCATCTACATTTAGATATGTAAGTTCTGACTGCTTTGCCAGTTGCCATCTGACATTGGTCTGTGGTGTATGTGCTGATTTATTTCAATTTGCAGCAAAATGATGATTCTGAATGGGATGAGTTTGGCAATGATCTATATGCGCTTCCTGAAGAGCCTTCCGTTGAGACAAGTAATCCAATCCCAGATGCTGCACCTACTAATAGAGCAGATGAGGAAGACAAGCTTAAAGCTTTGATTAATACTCCAGCACTCGACTGGCAGCGGTAAGAAATCTTTATTTCTGTTGGGTTTTTTTTCTCTGGAAAATTGACCTTTAGCTGATAATGATCTTGCATATCTTATTGGAAATAGGCAAGGTGCTGATAGTTTTGGTCCTGGTAGAGGTTATGGAAGAGGTGCGGGTGGAAGATTTGGAGGACGTGGTGGTTTTGGTAAAAGAAATTGTACCTTTGTATTCAATTTGTAATGTCAGAAGTTTTTTTGTGGGTGGAAAATTTGTGTTCATGAACACTATCTGTTTCTCTTGGTTTGTGTAGGTATGGAACGGAAAACCCCTCCTGAAGGATATGTGTGTTTTAGGTGTAATGTCCCTGGTAAGACTGTGTTCTCTTCTTTCTCTTGGTATGCATTCGGTACAGTCTCGATCAAACAGTCCTCAAATTACGATACGTTTTTCAGGACACTTTATTCAGCACTGCCCAACAAATGGGGATCCAAGTTATGATGTCAAAAGAGTGAAGCAACCTACTGGAATTCCAAAGTCCATGCTTATTACAAGCACAGATGGCTCTTATGCATTGCCGAATGGCTCTGTTGCAGTTTTGAAGCCGAACGAGTTAGTTTTGTTAGATTATTTATTTACATTCGGGTGCTCATTATTTGTGGGTGGTTCATAATAAGTGTTTGAAATAGGGATGCATTTGAGAGAGAAATGGAAGGATTACCATCAACAACACGATCAGTTGGTGAACTGCCTCCTGAATTGCGCTGTCCATTGTGCAAGGAAGTAATGAAGGATGCTGTGCTGACAAGCAAGTGTTGTTTCAACAGTTTCTGTGATAAATGTAAGTCTTGTTTGGAGATCATTGTTTTGCTGTATGAAGCTGTAATTTGTAAATCAGATTAGATTTGTAATTTTTTGTATAGCGGGGAGTTTTAAGTGGAACCTTCATCTTTTGCTTTCTTCTCGCTCTGTACATTTTGTACTTTTTGGTACCTTATTAATGATATTAACACATTTAATATTAAATAAACAAGCTGTGATTTTTAGGTTCAATTATTGATGGAATATGTGTGCTGGTTGAGTTTTTCTTTTTTGGGTGGGGTGATGGGGTGGGGGGGGAGGTATGCTTATACTGATTTTACAAGTATGGATAGAAATTGACATAGATTTCTTAACCCCAGGTATAAGGGATCATATCATTTCAAAGTCCATGTGTGTTTGTGGGGCTGCAAATGTTTTAGCAGATGATCTTCTACCGAATAAGACAGTTCGAGATACAATCAATCGAATTCTGGAGGCAGGTACCAGCAGTGCTGAAAATGTCGGAAGTGCCTACCAAGTACAAGGTTTGTAGATTTCATTGCTAAGTCGTTATATATATATGTATATTCAATTCAACGGGTATTACTAAGCTGTGTAATTTTTTTGATAGATATGGAATCAGCTCGTGACCCACAACCTAAAATCCCTTCTCCTACTATGTCTTCTGCATCAAAAGGAGATGAAAAACCACCAATAAAGATCAGTGAGACTCAAACCATGAACCCCAATGAGGTCAAAATCTCTGCTCCTCCTCCTCAGCAAATATCAGATAAAGGAAAGATTCCAAATGTCCCAGATGTGGGTGAAGCAACACATGATGTTGCTGCATCACAGGGAAGTGGTCTGCCTCTTGATGAAGAAGTGCAGCAGAAGGCAGCTTCAAGTGAAGCAGGTATTGACACAATCCCTGCTGTCTTTTTGTACATTATTTCAGCAATCTCCTTGCAGAATCAAGACAGATTAAATGCATGGATACATCGTATTGGAGGCTTTGATTTTTGATTTTAACATTTTTTTTTAAATTTGATTTTTCCTCTTCGCGCATGATGAGATTGATGGCTGAAAGATTGTAATTTGGCATTTTCCACAGGAAAGAAGAAGAAAAAGAAGAAAGTTAGGGTTCATGGAAGTGGTATGTCTCTTAATTTTTCAATGCTCCCTTTTATTATTTTTAAATCTAAAACAACCCAAAGGGCTTTGTTCTTTGTTCCAAGTGGTTGTTAATATTTTTTTGTGGCTAATTAAGTGATTGTCGGATTTGCAGAGATGCAGCAATGGAGAAACGCACAAGATTTTCCTGCTGATAACAATTATATGATGCCTCCAGCCCCCTCTGCTGCTTATAACAATCCTTATTGGAACGGTATGCCACCGTTCATGGACGGAGGATATATGGGAGGTCCTTATAATAATGGCATGCCCTATAATATGGGGTATGCAATGGGACCTATGGACATGCAGTTCATGGGGTTAATGCCTCCCGATCCTTTCAGTGCTCCAGGCTACAATATGATGCCGCCTTTTGCTCCTCGTCCTCCTCTCCAAAGGTAGGTATTCAGTATAGAAATGCTCTTTCCGTTTGTCATTGAACATTTTTATTTTTAAGTTGGCCAAAAAAATGTACTTTTAAGGTCAAATGGTCAATTGATTGTTTCCATCCTTTCTATGTCTCTCAATCTAGGAATCTTCCTGGTTTTAGCATGGGTATGAATAATAATGGCCCACCACCACCTGTAATGAGTAGAGAAGAGTTTGAAGCTCGGAAAGCAGATTTACGGAGGAAGCGTGAAAACGATAGCCGAATGGAAAGGTAAGTATTCATTTGTTTCCCTTATGATTAGTGGCTACATAAAATTGTACAAGGAGGCTTAGCTCTTGTAAAAAAATGTAATAGTTTATTAAAAAATATGCATCCTTTTGCAGCTGGAGGGAAGGACCGAAAGATAGGGATTATGGCAGAGATATGAGCTCCGCCGGCAACGTTTCATTCATGCAAGCGAAAGTAAGATCTCTTCTTCTAAACTTATCATTTTCCTGCTTTTCATGTTTTGCTTGCTTTAATCTGTTTGTCGATTGGCCACTTTGCTTAGTTTCAATAGTGTTTGGTCTGTGTGATTCGTGTGTAGAGACTGTAGGGGTGTAAATGAGCTGAACATTAGAATGCTCGAGCCTGTTAGGCCGAACTTACGCAAGAATGAAATTGAGACAAAGCTTGGCTTCAGAGTTCAGCCTGAGTCTTTCAGGCACAAGCTTGGCTCAAGACATTCTTAGGTGTATTAGAACTCAGCCCGGCAAATTATACTTTTGCATTTGGCATTAATTTTTTGGGCTCGAGCTTGGGATTCGACTCGGTTCGATTATAATGAATATGTAACATATGTATGCTATATATATGATATAGAAACCTTGATAAGGCTCTCAAACAGCTCAACGAGCGATAGTATGATTGGGTTCGTCTCTCAGTTCCTTCTTGGTTCCCTTCTTTCAGAAATCAAGCGGTCCTGGTCCTGTCTCGTCTACCAGTGAGCGCTATCGTGATAAGGATCGTCACCGATCGGAGAGACCTTCACCAACCCGATCCCGAGATAGCCTCGAATCGCCACCAAGAGCAGCTAAACGGAAACTGGAGCATCGTGAACGTGACAGAGACCGCTATGACCGTGATTACCACGACCGCCCTCGCCAGAGCCGCCATGAATCCTCCTCCTCTAAGAGGCTGCCCTCTTCAGAACCACCACCAGCAGCCAAGCCCGCCCCACCAGCACAATCCTCCTCAGCTGCCGCCGCTGCTGCTGCCGCCGCTGCAGAGCATAAAAAGGCAAGTGTTTTCTCCCGAATCAGATTACCCGAGAACGAGGCTCCAAAGAAACGGAACAAGGTGGAGCCCGCTCCTCTCTCAAATGGCTATAGCAACTATGAAGAACGCAAGTCTTCTTCTTCGTCTACAAAGGTCAGTACTGCCCCTGCTTCTGGGTCTGGAGGAGGAAGGAAGAGAAGCAGCACTGTGGATGACTACGAATCGAGCGACGATGAGGAAAGACATTTCAAGAGGAAGCCATCGAGGTACGAGCCGTCTCCTCCACCCGTAGCTGCTATGGAGTGGGAGGAAGAAGAGTCTCGGCGGGAAGCTCGAGGATCAAGGGAGCGATCTCGTGATCGGGACAGGAAGCATAGATAGATAGATTGATAAGAATGATGTCCCTAATTGATCGATGTGTCTTATCCGTCCATTTCCGTTTGGGTTTGATGGGGAATTTACACGATGAAGAATAGCAAATAAATCTCTCTATTGAAGAGTTTTGTACATTATGTTTTAGCTTGTCTTTTAATTTTATGTTGTGTGTAACTTTCGACTGTTGGGATTTTGGAATAAATTTACTGCTTTTGCTTGGCTTTTACCGTTAGTTCGGTTATGAATCGGTTACTTGTATTATTAAGATAGATTTTATTTGCAGAGTAATAATGATTTTTTACAGAACAGCTTTTTTAAATATCAATATATCCTAATAATATTTTATATATATATATATGCCTTTATGTGCTAAATTATAACTTGTTTTGTATAGATCTGTCCTAATAATATTATATATATTAAGTTAATAGATTATAAATTATTTCATATAGATTAGTTATTCATCTTGATTATCATTTTTAAGTCGTTGTCCATCATCTATTGTCGCTCTCATTTTTATCCCCAAATTGTCATCCCTATTGTCATTACCCTTGTCTAACAAATGACTATTTTTGCATTTGAAATAAATTTTTTTTTACCACCTAACATTTTTAATTGAAACAAGTATTTTTACAAAAAAAATTGTCGATAATTTTATCAATTTTTCATAAAATTAATATTTTAATCATCAAATTGATGTGTGAATCCTAAAAACTCAACACGTTTTTACCGATTTTTCTAATAATCGATTTGCACTTACCGATTTATAACTCAAAAATTGATAAGAGCTAATTGACTTTGGAGTTAAAAAAGTCAAGAACTAACCGATTTTTGAGTTGTAAATCGATTAGTGCAAACCAATTATTAGAGGAGAACCACCATATTTTTAGTGAGTTTTAATGGATTCACACATTAAAATGAAAGACGTAAATCAATGATTTTATTAAAAAATGATAAACTTGTGAATAATTTTTTGTTTTATAGAAACACAACTTATCTCAGTAAAAAAATGTCAAGTCGCCCAAGAAATAATCGTCCGCTAGACAATGGTAATACTCTTTGATTGATCCAAATCAAATTAAGATTCAATTATAACCTTAATATAACTTATTTGAGTTTAGTTGTAATATTTTTTTAAAAAAATATTAAGTTATTTTTATAAATGAAAAAATATTTAAACATTTTTTTTATGAAAGATTAACAAAAATACTAATTTACATAAAAATACTATTTAAATTATTTAAAGTAATTATATTGAAAACATTTTCAGATTACTTACTCTTTCGATTAGAAAATGGAGTTTAGTAGAAAAGTAAACTTGGATGAGATATACTAAGAAACAGAGATTGGGTCCATCATGGCGGGATACTCGTCACATTGGAGAGAGGAGTGGACCAAGAGAGCAGAGAGGCAGAGCAGCCTCCTCGCTACGACTCAACTTGGAGTAAATTCCTCATTCAATGCCATCACCAACTCAGCACAGAGATTCCATTGAATTCCTGAGCAGCAGCTATGGACCCATCTCTCGTGGTAAGTGCTCACAATTATTGCTTCAACGAGCTTTGAATTCAATTCATTCTTCGCATAATCTTGAGCTCCGCTTCAGTTTGTCTTCTTTCTTGTTAAAAGATTCCTGTTGTAGAGAGATTTGAAGTATTGTTCTTGGCGTCTGTAACGCAGAGATCCATGTCTTCTACCATTAATGTCTGCAATATAAAATTGAAAGGGTTCGGAATGTGAAAGGGGTTTGAATACTTAGTCTACTGGTTAAAAAATGAATATAGTTGAGAGTGAAGATGGTGTTGGAATTGGCAAAGAAGGGAATGGAGATTCCATTACCTGCCCAGATATCCATGCTCACCATAGACGCTCCAAGAGGTGCAGCAACCTGTTCATAGCTTTCCAAATCTGTCACAGTAGAATTGCACTTGATATGTTTATTTTATTGTCTGTCAGAGATGTTTTCTAAACGGTACTTTCTAGTTTTTTTTTTTCATTTTAGTGATTGATTTGAGCGCATGCTATCCTCATGGTTACATTGTAGAAACCAAACCTCTCAGAAGGTTGAGAGAAGAGGAATCAACTCACTGCAATCTCTGAGTGGTTTTAAAATTCAAATATCAATTTTTCCGAGTTAGTGGTTGAATTATTCTGGAAAAAAAGTAGGAATATTGGTTCTGGATCGCTCTTATAACAGCATTTCCTTGTTTCAGATCATGATTGTAGTATGTAGCGCATTAGTTAAAGAGGTAACTTTCTTCTAATGGTACTTTTATCCTTTTAGTGCTTCTGACAGGAACGTAGATGCTTCAAAAGGCAAGGCTTCAGATCCCAGAAAGTATCGGAATGAAATACTTGTGAGATATCAACCTAAGCATTTCACATATACTTCCACATTTAGATGCCATATGCTCTATAAATGAGCGTACTTCTGTATTTGGTAACTTTATTTTCCAGAATTTGAGAAAATGAAGTACTATGATATTGCAC
Source organism: Chamaenerion angustifolium (assembly GCA_946814005.1). Lineage (NCBI taxonomy): Eukaryota > Viridiplantae > Streptophyta > Magnoliopsida > Myrtales > Onagraceae > Chamaenerion > Chamaenerion angustifolium. The sequence goes on from OX328270.1 coordinate 37,370,467, forward strand.
ATTACAGGTTTCACCGCCTCCAAGATGGGCTCATGGAGTTCAAAGTCCTCTTCGGGATCCCTTCTGTCGGATTAACAATTATGCTTCATCCAATCATCGAGCCTCCCTTGAGAAAGATGTCAGAATGCTGTCCCTCCAAGCAAAACTTAATCTTTAAAATGGCGTTGAAAATTGAACTCATTCCTTTTTTTCTGTATTGTTGCTGCACTTTTCTGCAGATTGAGCAGCTACAATCACATTTGCAGCAAGAAAAATCAATGCGGCTTATGCTTGAGAAGGCAATGGGCCGAGCTTCGAGTACTTTGTCACCTGGACACAGACATGTTGCTTCCCAGGTGTTTCTTCCATTCAGAATCTGTGATTAAATCACATAGAGGATGTTTTCTGGGTCCATTATTTTCGTGAGGATTTGTCGAGTTCAATGTGGAAGAAGCTGAATTTGACTGTTCTTTACTTTTGCAGACGAAGGAATTGATTTCTGAGATTGAATTGTTGGAAGAAGAAGTTGCCAATAGAGAACAGCATGTTCTATCTCTATACAGGAACATCTTTGAGCAATGTGTCAGTCAATCTTCTTCTCAACAGAGCTCAACCAAAGCATCACCAGCCCATTCGAAGAATTTACCTAGAAAGCATCCGAGTATCATCTCCAGTGCCTTTTGTTCTTCAAAAAAGTTCCCGCTTCGACCTTTTAAAGCTCTCATTGTGTCGGGTGAATCGGGAAAGAGAACTTCTAAGAAAGAACACGCGTTACCGTTTGCTGGAAAAACCGAAGTTCACTTTGAGAAGCCTTATCCAAATTCAACTAAGGTTTCTTCTCACTTCCTCTGCAGTATCTTCAAAAAATGTATTCAAAATCATGATTTCTGTTTGAGGAAAAGATATATAATACCACTTGCTTTGATAATTTATTTTTACAAAATAAAACCATTAATTGCGTCTATTTTTTTTTCAGTAAACTTTTTTTTACATGGTATTAGAGCCTATACCATCGTGACATCTTACAAATCTCATGTCCACAAGTTTATTCAACATATGTTATGAGGAATAGGAATGTAATTACATTCATTATCTACCCTTCTAGTTCAGGGGCATATTAGAGAATAAGATCAGTAATTCAATCTTTATAAAGGTTTATGGCAAAAAATAATATTATAAAGGTTTTGGGTAAATTGATTTATTATTAACACAAAAAGTCTTACCTTTTACATGTAAAAGTTCCAAGCTACGGAGCGGACATCTATGCTAAGAACCCTGAAAGATCACCTTCACCAGTGTCCGAGCAAGTTGTCAGAGGAGATGGTGAGGTGTATGGCTGCTGTATACTGTTGGCTTCGCAGCACATCATCTACAGATCCATCAAAAAGCTGCTCACCTCTATTATCAAGGTCATCTACAAATGTTGTTCTTCCTCAAAGAGGACTTAAAGACGATTTGCTTTGTTCTTCAAAATCCGTGGTAGAAATTTCATGGATTCCTACAGATAAGAAGCAGTTCTCACGTGCTTCTTATGCCATCAACAACTACAGGTTAAACTAAACTCCTCACTCCTATGGTAAAACTGAATATTGATCATTTATTTACTATTTGACCCTTTTACTATCAGAATGCTTGTTGAGCAGCTGGAAAGAGTTAACTCCAATCAAATGAACGACAATGCACGAACTGCGTTTTGGATCAATGTGTACAATTCTCTCGTGATGCATGTATAGTGCATAAAAATTTTCAAACTTGCATTTGTATCAAAATATTTATGAGTAATTTTCCTGCAAATATATAAATTTCTTGTATTTACTTAATCAGGCATACCTTGCATATGGCATTCCACAGAGCTCTTTGCGGAGATTAGCTTTGTTTCACAAGGTACTGCACTTATTTCTCTATGCATTTGGACTTTGATACAAACATTAAAGACAATACAAACATCCTTATTCTTTGTCTTTTGAATGGAATTGATTTTGAAATTCGAGTAAATTGATGGGTTTCTTTTGTATAGTGCAGGCTGCATATAACATTGGTGGCCACATCATAAGTGCAAATGCAATAGAGCAATCAATCTTTTGTTTCCAGACTCCTCGAGTTGGATGGGTAAGTATCATCTTCTCCTTTGTTTCCTGAAATGCAGTGTCTGAAACTGACAAGACAGAGAATAAGGATGTTTTCCATTTTGCAGTGGCTTGAGACAATTGTATCTGCAGCCTTGAGGAAGAGATCTGGACAAGAAAGACATAAAATCAATACAAAGTTTGGTCTTCCTAGCCCCCAACCTCTTATCTGCTTCGCTCTCTGCACTGGAGCTGCTTCTGATCCGATGGTAAAAACGGAGACTTTACAACTTTTGCTTTCATTCAAGGGACAATAACCAAATTGCATACTGAACTAGGACCAATTGCAAAAATCATACTGAACTTTTTTTTGACAAATAACATTAAGTTGAGCAAAGTTGCAAAACACACACTTCATCATTTTTTCTGTTAAATTTGAATTTTTCCTTTTAAAGAAACATAATACCCTTATTTTTAAAAACAAAAAATATAAATATATAATCTAAAGAATAAAACAATCATGGGTTCAAGAATGATGAGTTGAATTTTGTTATTTTATAAATATGAGTTTTTCTCTTCTTTTTTATTTAGAAAACAGTGAAATTTAAAGGAAAAGTGACAGATTGTGGTGTTTCCAACTTCCAAGTTCGCTTAAGTTTGAATTATTATCTGTAAAGAAAATGCTATGGTTTGCAATCCGTTCGGAGTTCTGCTGCAATTTTGTAACTGGCCTTTCATTCTAAGCTTCTAACAGTCGTAGTATAACTATTTTATTTTTAAAATGTTTCCTGATCTTTTGGCTATTAATGAACGGTTTTCTTATGTATAAATTAGCTGAAAGTATATACGGGGATGAATCTCAAAGAGGAACTGGAGGCAGCAAGAAGAGAGTTCCTTCAAGCACACGTTGTCGTGAGGAAATCGAAGCTGTTTCTGCCCAAATTGGTCGAGCGTTTTGCAAGGGAAGCTTCCATTTGTACCGATGACATTCTTACTTGGGTCATGAACAACGTCGACAGGAAACATCATGAACTGTTGCAGAGCTGCACTGATTGGAAAAAAACAGGGAAGAAAACGTCCCAAATCATTGAGTGGCTTCCATACTGCTCGAGGTTTCAGTATACCTTCTCAAAAGATTTGACAGAGAAACCGTGGTGGGCTTGAGTAGCAGTTTATCTGCTGATTTGGTAGGAGATTTTGTATATAGTCATTGTCTTGCTCTTAGTCGAGTCTGTGTTTGAAACCCGACAATGTAGTGCATTGTGTTGCTTATAAGCTTACCTCTGACATTAGACACATTTATAAAAAAGCAAATGCGGTTGCAGATAATTTGTCTGAAACGAGGATCGAACAAAGTCGTACATTTATGATTCATGATACACCAACGCGGGAAGCAGCGGCGGATCTGGGAACCGAAGTAAGTGGATTCCCCGTTCCCCAACTGCTGTGGTGAAAGCTTGCTCATTCACGGTTTAGTGAGTTCCCCGATCCAAGTGAGGTTCTCAAGTGGGGTCTCTTACATATTTTAGTGGGTCCTCAGTAAAAAAATACAAAAAAATATGTATGTGTGAAGAAAACAAGTGGAGTCCCAGAACCCCATTTATTGTACACCACATCCGCCACTGGCGGGAAGCTAGACATGTCACATTCAAAGGTGTTAATGATTGTTCTCGATTGAGAATTGTAAAAGTTAGTTGATTCAGACCTTGTTTTGAGTGCTACTATATTTGTCAACCCGTGTTGTAACTTCCTTTATTTATAAAAGAAAGTATGAAATTATTTAGAATTAGTTTTATTTTTTTAATATATATATATATTTATAATAAATCTGCTAATTATTTTTCTCAATCTTAAGAGTAATAAAACCATTCATATAACTTATATATTTGTGGATTATAAGGGTATTTTTGTAATATATATATAATAATAATAATAAAATTTAACTTTTCTTAGTAGACCATAAATAAAGAAGAATAACAAGGGTAAAAAAGTAGCGTTGAGATTGTAATTGCCGACATGGTAATCACCGAACACCAGACTCCATGGCCCACCCCCTATACAACACCGTACCGTACAGCTAACGCAGCGAAACATCGGCCAAAAAAAAACCCGCAGCAAAACAGATCATCACAGACCCGTTACTCTAAACTTATCACTACCTATTTTTTTATTTTTTTTACCATTGTGTCTGACCCATCAGATGATGACACGTGTAAATCCCCCCTTGTCTCAGGTCCGTCTGATCTTCACTATTTGGTGATGCCCCACCTATTCAAATTTTATCAGAATCACACATTTTCTCTGTACTGAACGACTGTGTCGTCTTCTCTCTTTTCGTTCTCGACAAATCAATTGAAAACAAAGCTCTATTTCTCTCAGTACCGGAACCCTAACATCGATCCGTCTCTCCGGTGAGCTCCTTCTCCTCCCTGCTCTCTAAATTAAACAAGTGTCTTTTTTAGGTTGGCTATTGCCTAGTTCAATTATTGACGCATGATTTTTTTTTCTCGACCAGTAGATGACTGCACCGTTGGGGAAGAGCTGAAAGGGCTGGTTTTCGTCGACGGATGGAGGGAGGTAGCTTCTCTAGACTTACTTCTTCTGGTACTGTTCGTGTCCTATCTTACATACAAGTCACACGCTAGAGGCTTAGATGAATTTCCATCGTTTGGTGCGAAAATTAGGGTTTTCGCTTTGCTTATAGTTGAATTGGTAAGGTGAGCTTAAATAATCTTTCGTTCTTACCTCTGCCAATTGCCCGCTCTTTTCAGACAAAAAACCAGGTTTGAATTCTAAATGGTCAGTGGGGCATGCTTATATTTATGATAGTTCATTATTTCTTTCTTAATCTCTAAAGTGCTGCCCAGAAACGTTATTTTTTTTTGTTTCTCGTCATTTCCTCTCGTAGAATCATCACGACCCGTTAATCTGTCGTGCTGCATCTTACTGTCACTTTTAATTGGTGTCTAAATAGTTATTAAATTTTATGTCTGTCTGCTTAAGCTAATATTCTTTGAAGTTTTTTCCTTGAAAGATTATGTGAAAGATTTTCTTGTTGAAGGTTTTCTGTTTCATGATTTTTCTGTATTAATTGCGTTACTTTGTCTTTGAGATTTAGCTGCCATGGTGTAATTGATCTTCTCTCCCTCTCAGGCATAAACCCATGGATTACAATGAAAATGATTCTTTCCAGAGCCAAAATCATCATATAGCTGCTGGTGAGGGTAGTAACAAATTTCCACCAGTATTACGTCCGTATGCTCTTCCCAAGTTTGATTTTGATGACAGCCTTCAGGGGCATCTAAGGTTTGATAGTCTGGTTGAATCTGAGGTCTTTCTTGGGATTGAAAACAACGAAGACAATCGGTGGATCGAGGATTATTCTCGGGGAAGTTGTGGAATTGAATTTAGTAAAAGTAGAATAGATTCTTGTACTGTCTCTAGAAGTAATAATGTGTGGTCTGAGGCAACCTCCTCTGAATCTGTTGAAATGCTATTAAAATCTGTTGGACAGGAAGAAGTTATTACAACGCAAAGTGCTGCTGAGGTTTCTGATGCATTTGATGAACTGAGCTGCTTAACAAAGAGTATGGAGCCTGATTTGAAACATGATACCATATTTTCCAAAATAGGAGATATTGAAGAGTTACAATCTGCATTCACCTTAGATGGGGTCCCAGAAAATTCTTCTAGGTTAAAAGACGATTATCAAGGTGATCAGTCTCAAGTGGAAGGAAGTTTACAAACTGACTATGGTGAATCATCTATTTGTAAAAAAATGGACAACTCAGATCTTAGCATCAGTGATCAATGCCTGCTTGATGATGGTCAACATATGGTTGTTACTGGAACTGATGTTAGTAATTTGGTTGATGAGGTTGGAAAAGAAAAGATCACCTGTTCAGATGTGCACATGGATGATGTAATCTGTAACACGCAAAATATCATTAGTGGTACATTGAAGATTCAGGAAGATGTGGCTATGGTTGACGATGTATCTGCTGTAAGCGAAGATGGTCTACAGAAAGATGCTGCTTTGAGAAGGGATAAAATGAACAATGTGAAACTTGATTTGGTCAATGATGGTGGGGATTTTGAAAATATGATTCATCAAACTTTGGGTAGAGAAGCCTATGAAAGCACTTCTCATTCTGTTAATCCTGTTATCTTGTCCTCATCTACAGAGACCACTGAGGAACAAAATGACAGCAGACCTAATGTTAGTGCTCCTATGGAGGCTTCTTTTTTTATCGTTGAGCGGAGCTCTGATGCAGGCACACTTGAAGGATGTGCTGAGGAAGCATGCTGTGGAGAGACTTCCCAAGACAACCAGCACAAAGATAATGTCTCTTTTGAAGATGCAAGTGTTAGTGTTCCTGTTGAGGTTACCGATGTGGTCACTGAGCGTAGCTCTGATGCAGAGAAACTGGAAGGAGGTGCTGATGAAGCATGTCATGAAGGCATTTCCCAAGCCAGCCATCACGAAGATGGTGTCTCTTTTAAAGATGCAAATGTTACTGGTAAATTAGAAGAGAACATTTATACGGGCCTGGATGTGGTTAATGAAGGCAATAAAGAAACTGATAGCAATATAGAAGAGGTTTGTAATGTTACTGTTAAACAGCTTGTCGATAATGAACAAGCTGCAGATCCTCCTGAGGAAGGAACTGACGAGAGATCTGGTAATTTATATGGTGATCAATTGGTCATTGAAAACGTGGTTGATAAAGTTTGTGGTGGACAAAGTGACTCTGGGACGTCCTTGCATTCTGTGGTGAACAAACTTTCGGTTAATGATGGTGACGGAAGCAAAGATTGTGTATCCATGGAGCTGCCGATGGAAACAAAAATAGTCTATAGTGCTTTTGAAGGTTCTAAAGTTGAAGTCTCTGAGATGGACGGGGATAGTGAAATACAAGCTGAACATTCCCAGCAAACTGTAACGGGCGAGAAACTTGAAGGGAGTATCCTGAATGTCTGTTGTTCTGATTCTGCTGATGTTTGCAAAGAGCAGAGCAAGCAGTTGATTTCTTGTTCCAGTGGGCCCATTGTTACTGATTTCCCACAGACTGTAACAATAGAGAGGCTTGAGGGGAATATCATGGATCCCCATAGTTCTGATTTTGCTGATGTTTGTCAAGAGCAGAGCAAGCAATTGTTTGGTTTCCGTAGTGAAGATGGTCGACCTGTTGTTACTGATTCGCAACCGACTATCCCAATGGAGACACTTGAAGAGAACATCTCGGATTCCCGTAGTTCTGATGCAGGTGGCGTTTGTCAAGAGCAGAGCAAGCAGGTTATATCTGGTTTTTGTGGTGAAGATGGTGGACGTGTACTTCCTAATGAGTGTTTGGCAACCTCTACTCCCAATAAGCTAGGTACTTGTATACATCTATTCTTTGACTCTGTTGAAATAAATAAATTTTCTTCTAGTAATAGATACTGCCCTATATCTTCTTCTGTGTTTTATTCATCATAATTGCACACCATTTTTTTCAATCCTATATTGTCTTATATTCCCAGGGTCCACTGAAGATTTGAGTAATTGTACAGAAGCGCAGAAGTCGGTAGAAGTTGCCTGGGGTTCCACTCAATCCATAAAAAGTGATGATGGTGAAGCTAGTCCAAGAGGAGATGTAGCGACCTTAAACCAGAATACAGATACTCCTGAAACAGTTCAGCATAGGCATGTCCATGAACCTGCAAATGGTGCACTTTCTGGTAACCAGGAGCTATCTTTGCACGGCACAACCTCAGATTGCTTGCCTAAAGAGGAAGGTGGTGTTGATACAGAAAGCAACGATGAGACTCATTTAGCAGAAGCCCAGGTTATTTGCCAAGCACCAGGCAGTGTGGATGGTAATATTCATCATGTGACGGAGATCAATGCAGCTGATGTTGGCGCTATAGTTACATTTCTAAAGCATAAGGAGACAATCCTTGTTGACGACAATAAGTTAGAATTTGAAGTATCAGGTATTCACATTGTTACTTTATTGTCTATTCTTGATATATTTTTGGGTTGGCGATGAGCTTGTCTATTCTTGAAGTATCAGGTATTCACATTTGTGTCTTTAATATGGTATTAGTGTGCGTGATGAAGCTATTTAGAATTCTAGAGGATACTCACGTTATTGCTGACTTGATTCTTAGAGTCTAAAGTCATTTGGTGTCAAGGGCATGATGCAATTGGTTATGTTATACTGGTAGGTTGGTATATTTAGACTGGTTTCTGGAACTTCTGTCTCAAATGGTAAAACCTTGATTGCACCTTTTTATAAGCTTAACTTCTGGGTGTTAAAATTTATTTTCTGTGTAGGCCTATTTTGTTGTTAGTTCTGACTTAGCGATCTTTGGTAGATGATGTATCAAAGACTCCTCCAAGAACTTCGGCACCAGCCCCTCTATCTGAAGGTAATACAACAGCTGATGTTCTGAAAAATGGAAGTGAGCAGGCTGATGTTGATGAAACAATTTCTGCTTCCATCACAGTCAACGAAAAATCCAATCATTCAATAAGTGGAAATGAAGATGGTGTGGAAAGCCTTTCTGCGAAGGATATTGGAGTCTCTGAAGTTAAAGTTGATCCTACTATAGATAATCCTCAGGTATCCAGTCCAAAAGATAGAGATGCGTCAAAGATTGAGAAGAGCTCAGCTCCTCAGGTAATGCCGTATCTCTTCTGCGATTCAAGATTTTGTAGTGAAATCAAACAGATGTTTCATCTGTCAAAGTTTTTGTTGTACTTATGTTATTTAAGTTTTTTTACAGCATTTTATAGTGAGCATGAAGGTTATCAGACACTTAAACTGTATATTCTTACATCTTCATTTTTTCTGTGGAGATTGTGGAGGCATCACCTTTGGCATCTGGATCAGTTCAATCAGATCATCAAGCTCAACAAGGTATTGCTATATGTGGAGGTTCTCAAGCATCCAAGGAGAGTACAAAACAGAAACCTAAAGGTACTCCTGAACGTAAGGCAAGTAGAACATCTGCTAAGGCTGCAGGTAGAGAAAGTTCTAGAAAGTGTAAGGATTCAACTCTTTCAAGATCATCAAAATCTGTGCGGAAACCAGCTAATTTATCTATAAGCTCTCCTGGAATTTATCAATTTCAAGTGGATGGAAGCGGTGCCAAATCACTTGGGGTCTTACCCACCACACCTACGGCTAGACTGCCTGATTTAAATTCTACAGCATACCCACCGTTGGTGTTCCAGCAGCCTTTCACCGACTCGCAGCAAGTGGAGTTGCGTGCACAGATCTTTGTTTATGGATCCCTCATGTGAGCCCTCTTCTCTTATGACTATACAATCACATAATTCTGGTAGCAGCAGAATGGACTAGAGGCAGATAAACTAATCACTTTCAGATATTTGGTTTGTTTCTCTTTATACAACCATTGCTTAGGCAGAAAGTAATTGTGTCATCCAAACTTGCTGATTTCTTCTACTAAATTAACTGCAGCTCAAAGCAGGCCCCTGAGGAGTCGCACATGGTATCAGCCTTCGGTGGCCCTGGTTAGTATTATTTGCACTTACTTGCCTGTATCTTTTGTGCATTCTAAGTAGATTTGGAGCTGTTTTTACTTCACAGATGGCGGTCAAAGCATGTGGGAGAAGGCGTGGAAGGTATTTAAAGCTAGAACACCCAGTCAACCATCTCCTGGTCTGGAAACCCCGTCTCGATCAGGTAATTTTTATGATGTTCAGTGGATTTACTTCTAGCTAGTCATCTTTTTTATCTGTTTCATATTGAAATCTCCAGGAAACATGGCTTCTGATTCAGCTGTTAAACAAAAGACTCTTTCTGCATCTATTGTTCGTTCTAGTCCTAGTGTGACTCCTTCATCTGTTGTAAACCCGATGATCCCTCTCTCTTCACCCCTCTGGAACATCCCTACACCTTCACAAAATGCCATCCAATCTAGTGGCGTGCCACGAGGCTCTATAGTGGACTTTCAGCAGGCGTTCTCCCAAATGGGATCCCAACAAACTCCTCCAATTATAAGCTATATGGGACCTAGTAATACCACTTGGCTGTCGCAAACACCTTTTCGTGGACCATGGTCTGCCTCTGCACAAGCTCCAGCACTTGATACAAGTGTTCGTTTTCCATCTTTGTTAACAGAAACTGTTCAACTAACTCCAATAAGGGAATCATCATTGGGTCTTTCTACTAGCATGAAGCATGTCACTCCTGTTTCTTCTACTCAAGGTGGAGATCGTGCTGGTGGTCTTGTGGTGAGCTCTGCTGCACATGATTTGAAAAGGGCAATGGGGCCATCCACCCAATCTTCTATGACTGATCGAAAAGTTAAGAGAAGAAGGAAGGTCTCCACCTCTGAAGATCATGCTAAGATTAGCTCCCCCACTCAAATGCTCTCGGAAAAAGTTTCTGATCCTGCCAAGATCAACTTGCCATCTCTGTCGTCACCTCAGCTTCCATCTTTGTTGCAGACTCAGCTGCCATTGCCACCTCAGTCGATCTCTAAAAAAGGAGATGTCCCAGTTGCTGCTTACACTGTTTCCACCCATATATCTGCTACCACACCTGGTAACTTTGTTTCAAAAGATACCGGTATGGAATTGAATACGGCGTTGCCCCCTTCCGTTACTATTGGTCCTGCTAAAAATGTGGAGCAAGGTCCAAAAAAGCCCATCTTATCTGAGGATGCCATTTGTAATGAGAAGGAAGCTAGGAAGCAAGCGGAGGATGCTGCTACACTTGCTATTGCTGCAGTTAGTCACAGTGAAGAAGTGTGGGACAAGATTTATAAGAAGCAAAACTCTGGCCTGATGCCAGCTACAGAAGCTAAGCTTGCATCTGCTGCTGTTGCGATAGCTGCTGCTGCAGCAGTCGCTAAGGCTGCATCTGCAGCTGCCAATGTTGCATCAAATGCTGCTCTACAGGCAAAACTTATGGCTGATGAAGCATTGTCTGTCGACTCAAATACAATTCATGAAGAATTAAGTAGTTCAAGTTCAATCATAACTGCTGCTAAGGAGGCTGCTAGAAGGAGGGTACAAGCTGCTTCAGCTGCAGCGTTACGGGCTGACAATCTGGATGCTATTGTGAAAGCAGCAGAGTTGGCTGCTGAAGCCATATCCCAAGCTGGAAAAGTCGTTGCCATGGGCGATCCACTAACACTTCGCAAGCTAGCTGAAGCTGGCCCAGATGGTTTCTGGAAGTTAGATGTGGTATCTTCAGATCAAGCAAAATATGGAAATACAGGGAAGCCAAAAGATGATAGAGCTGTATCTGGTTCAAGTGTTTCCATAAAAAGTTCAGATGGCACGCCAGGTTACCAAGAAGCACATGCAACTCAGCAAAGGTTGGAACATGCATCTCAAGAGAATTTCAGGAATTTGAGGGAGGAAGAATTGAGATTGATAGTTGGCATCTCAGGTTCTGTAACTCACAGTGGTAAGGACACTAGAGGGCAACAATTTGAGCAAAGCTCTCTCCCAGCAGTATCAGCCAGTGTCAATTTGGAATCTTTGTCAGGATTGGGAGTCAAGGATATCGAAATGGAGAAAGCAGAAGATCCTAAGATATATTATGGCATCAGGGAGGGTGCTATTGTTGAGGTAAGCTAGCCTGATGAATGCCTAATATGTGAAAGTCTTAACCCTAAACTGATCTATTACTTAATCTACTCTACGTTCACAGGTTTTTAAAGATGGAGATGAATACAAGGGAGCATGGTTTTTAGCCAAGGTAATGAATCTGAAGGATGGAAAAGCGCATGTCTGTTACTCGGAGATATCCTCTACTGAAGGTATGTGAGTTATGCATATTGGAAATTTGATCTTTGTGCAAATGAATTTGTTTGAAAAATGATTTAGATGATCCCACTTTTTCATTGAGTATATAGAACTGCATCGAAGTTAGAATTTATTGTGGAGGCATATGTTATCTTTCCATCTTTAAGATGACATCTTCTAATATATTTTTATTATCGCAATAACATTTTGACTCTAAAATAGCCAATGAGATTCTTTTAGAGGCCTGTTATGACATGCTCCCAATCTGAAAGCTACGATAAATTTATGAATTGATATTGGAAATCAGTGATTGAAGAAATCTGTGGTCTTCATGGCTATGTTTGACACATGCATACGGATGGTAATTTTTCAACTAAGACAGTTTTGTTTATATAAACACTTGAATGCCAGTCTGTTTTATTGCTATGTTCTTAGGCTCAGGGAAGCTAGACGAATGGATCAATCTTACAAGTAAAGAAGGCCAGGCTCCTAAAATTCGGGTTCCCCATCCAATGACTGCCATGCAGTATGAAGGCTCCAAAAAGAGACGCAGAGCAGCCGTTGGATATCTTACTTGTTCTGTTGGAGATAAAGTTGATGCATGGATTCATGACAGGTTATTTTCATTCTTTATTATGATTCTCCAACATCGCCTTCAACATCGTTATATCATTTCCAGAGTTATCTGCTGAAGATCGTAATTCTTAAATCTTAACTGTCCCTACAGTAGTCAGTCAAATCTTTATGAAAACTTCTAATACAGTGTTCAATTCTCTTTTTACTAAACAAACACTTATGCGTGTCACCCTTACCCTGAGCCCATAAAAGTGTCTCCTAAGTTTGAAATGTTCAAATTGGTAATGCATTAGGGAGCGTAATCTTTTTAGCAAGTAGATTTTGCTTCATATATCCTCTACAGACCTTTTGATATCAAATTTACCGAATTCACGTTGGCGTATTCTGCTCATCATGTTCGTCAATTGGCTTTCCAGATGGTGGGAAGGAGTTGTGACGGAGAAGAATAAAAATGATGAAACTTCGCTGACTTTATCCCTTCCTGGTATTCTTAATTCAACTTTATTGCCTGACTTTGGATAAACCTTCGATGAAAAACACTCTGAACGAAAGTATTGGTTGCAGCTCTTGGAGAGACCTCGTCTGTTAGAGCCTGGAATCTTCGACCTTCTTTAATTTGGAGGGATGGAGAATGGGTTGAGTGGTCATTTGCAAGAGAAACTGGTCCATCCCATCGTGAGGTTGATTCCATCTTCCTTATTATTTTCCCCTTTTTTGTCCGTTCTTGTTTGACTTGATGTTGCATTATCCGTTGTCCAGAGTGATACACCTAAAGAGAAGCGAGCTAAGCTGGGGACACCTGCAAATGAGGCAAAGGGCAAGGATAAAGATTCAAAGGCTGTGGAAGGCAAGGATAAGGACTTTAAGGCTGTTGAAAATCCAAATCTGAAGTTGGGGAAACATGAAGAATCAAAACCTTTGGATTTATCCGATAAAGAAAAAAAATTCAACATTGGCACTTCCATCGACAAGAGTAAACCCGATATTCATAAACCAGCACGTCCTGGGATGACCCGAAAGGGAGGTGCAGGAGCAATTTTCGGTGTTCCTAAACCTGGGAAGAAAAGAAAATTTATGGACGTAAGCAAGCATTATGATGGGGATCAGGACAAGAAGGCGGTGGATGTGAAAGATTCGGTTAAACTTGCAAATTACATGATGCCGCGTGGGACTGGACCCCGTGGAATGAAATCATCTAATCTCGATCCAAAGGAAAAACAAGGTGCTGAATTAAAGAGCAAGGGTCCTAAATCTGTAGGTACTTCAGGTAGGGGAGTTCCTCAAAGGAATAATAATTCCAGATCATCAGAATCTGCTTCTGAGGATTCAGCTATTCATGTTGAAGAAGAAACGGGAAAGAACAGCAGATCAGGAACTAGGTCATTATCTAGTAACAGCAAGGGAGATTCTCAGGGGCCTTTCCTGTTTTCCTCTCAAGCTAAAAAGACTTTTGGGGCAGCTTCCAAATCTGAGACTGGTATCAGAGGTAGATCCACTCCTGCTGCTGGGAAATTGACCAAGATTGAAGAGAACAAAGTGTTGGATGCTGTGAAGCAGGCCTCCTCCAACCCTAGTGAGCCTGCCCGCAGATCAGTTCGTCGAATACAACCTACATCAAGAGTTAGTGTCTATCTACTACCTTTTCAATGCTTATTGAAATTACTTCGATACAGATGAAACACACATGATGAACCTGTGCTGCTTTATTAGATGAACCAAGATAGCCAATACATATTTACATAATTGTTTTAGTGATAGTATTGAAGTAAGCATAAATAGTAATCATTTAAGTTGACTTACCCTAGCTATCGAAATCTTTGGTTATGAATGTGGAGATCATGAGTTCAAGTTTCAAATTTATCATTTTGTTGAATCTAAAAAATTGTTGGGGCAAAATTGAAATAATTGTAGAATCCAATCGTATAGATAGATTGATAAATAGTATAGGTACTTCATATACCAATTGAGCTAATATTTCTACATTTGCAGAAATTTGAAATATAGTTTCAGAATTAATTATTCTTTCTATTTTACGAGTTTGTATCTTACGCTCCTTATCTTGTTCTCCAACTACTATGATAGCTGCTGGAAGGATTACAGAGTTCGTTGCTCATTTCAAAGATCCCATCACATGACAAAAGCCACAGACCTACAAAGACAGTCCCTAAAGGTAAAGCCACCTACTTTTACAATTACCGATGATCAATGTCCCCTATACTTGTTAAAAACCATTGCTGGATCTGAAAGAAATGTTGATTTTTGACAGGTAAAAATCAATGATGAGTATCTTTGCCTCCTGAATGTGTACAAAGTAGACAGAGGAAGAAGAATCTAAGGTAGGAGTGCAATCTTTTGCATCCCGTGGGACTCTTACGTCTTTGTTGGTGAATTAGATGTTGATACTGATGTTAGTCTGTTAATTATTCTGTATTTAACTTCCAACTGTTGCCCCATGCCTAGGTTTCTTGGTGCAGATAGATACTGTAAATGAAATGAAATGTTTGCTACGTTGTTAGATTCTCCACCTCATGAGGATGTCTGGTTGGCTGATGTTGGAAGTATAGTTAATTATTCTGTGGAACAGTTGAAATAGTCAGTAGTTGATGGGTAATCGTGTATGCTTTTAAATTAATGGTATATTTTCAATTGTGGATTCGTGAAAGGAATGCTTCAAGTTGATAATTTTGTTACTTTTCTGTGCATTTTATTCACCATATGCTGTCAAGTTGATTTAATGGTTAAGAAATAGGGCTGACATCCTGACCTTTGTTATCGGGACACAATAAAAGTCAGTTATCAGGTAAAGATAATAAAATTTCACTGAAGTAGGGTTTATATAGCCCGAGTATAGTTAATCAGACTAGTAAATTGTTAAAAGAAAAACACACATCAAAGTGTGGCTAATCGACAAAGAGAAGTTTTAAAGTGAACAAGGAATCGATATTTGGGTGCACCGGGTGTCCAAATGGACATACAAAAATGGCTCTAAAACAATCATATTTATTTTTTCAGGGGGGGTTAAATGTGAACCCGGTTCACACAACTTTTAGAGAAAACCTGAAACAAATAGTGTATTTGCTGAATGAAATAGACGACTTTTGGCTGCACCGGCTGCACGTGAAACCCCATCAAAATGACTTTAAAGCAGCTGAAATTGTTTTTTTCAAAGGAGAGTCATCGTGGGCCTGGTCCACGCAACTTTCATAGAAACTTAAAAGCAGTGATTCAACTGCTTAAGGAAAAAAGAAGCATATTTGGCTACACCAGGTGCACAGGAAACCCTATCAAAATACTCTAAAACAGCCAAAATTAGTTCTTCCGAAGGGGAGTGTTCGTGAGCCCGGCGCACGCAACTTCCATACGAAACCTGAATAATAATGTAACTGCTCTTAGGAAAAAAAGACTATTTGTATGCACCGGGTGCACGCGAAACCCCCTTCAAAATAATCTGGAACAGCGGAAATTAATTATTTCAAAGGGAGTGTTCATGAGCCCGGCGTACGCAACTATTATAGAAAACGCGAAAATAATTTGGCTGCTGCTAGGGCTGGTAATGGTGCGGTGAAAAACCCATAACCACGGTTATAACCATTACTGTTTAATATGGTTAACCGTACCATTATGGTGCGGTGCGGTTATGGTGATGAATTCTCTACCCATAATGGTTATGGTTATGGTTATGGTATTTGAGTTATACCCATGGTTATAACCATGGTTATTTTATAAATATAATAATTATTTATTATTAATAAACTAATATATATATTATACTAAATATAAATTACAACATAAAAGTGAAATCAATTGATGATATTGAGGAATATGATGATTGATAGAAACAAATACGACAAGTGTGAAATGGTTGAGGTGTTGAATCATTACTCGTTATGAGTGTTTGTTAAATTTTAATGTTAATTTAGTGGTGTGAATGTTAATGTTGAATCATATGAATGTTGAATGATGTTAGTGTTAATGTTGAATGATGTTAGTGTTATATACTTTTATTGTTGGTAATATAGATAGATGTATTTTTTAAAATTAAATTTTCGGTCTTTTATTATATTACATGTGGAATAAATATGGTTATACGGTTAAAACCATGGTTAATAACCACGGTTATTTTGATGGTTATGGTATTGAAAATTGTACCCATAATGGTTATGGTTATGGTTATGGTATGTGGTTTAAAAATATGGTATGGTTATGGTATTTGGCATACCCTAACCATTGCCAGCCCTAGCTGCTGCAATTGAAAAGGACTATTTTTGCCTGGCCCAGGTGCACGAGAAAGCCCATCAAAATAGCTCTAAAACAGCCGAAATTGTTTCTTTCGAAGGAGTGTTCGTGTACCCGGCGTACGCGTCTTGATAGAATATCTGAATAATTATGAAACTGTTGCAAGGGAAAAAAGACCACTATTGTCTGCACCTGGTGCACACTGAACTACTTCAAAATGGCTCCAAAACAGCCAAAATAATTCATTTTGGAGGGCTTTCTTATCAACCCGGTGTACGTAGTTTTTTGGGTCGCTTCTATCATCTCTACCAATCAAACGGTACCGAAAAATATCACCATTGAAGGCAAAACTCTGTTCTTACTAACAATTATCAAACATCTACTCGATTTTGTACGAATTCATCTCCACCATTCTCCGATTGAGGGTTTAATGTCGTGTTTTTGAGTCTCAGATGTCTTGAAGTTCAAGAAAGCTAAGAGCAATCACCAAACTCTTAACAAAGAAATGAAATAACGTAGAAACGAAGATAAAGTAGTCCTACAATAAATAATCTGTGAAAATAGACCTGTCCAGAGAGTAGAGGAGGGAGATCCTGCACTGGCTACATATATTATCTATGCACCTATTTTATGTATTAACACTTCAATCACTCACTAAAAAAAAAAATCTTTCTTCAACCCCAAGCAAGTAATCACTCTTGGACCTGGAAATTGCAGCATAACCTAGATTTACGCCACTTCGACTTTGAGTCAGAACGATAAAATTCAAAACTTCTGCTTCGGAATTTGATTTCAGTTAATTCTGGATTTGATTATCGTTCTAATTGTCAGGCTCAGGCTTGTAAGTGATCCTTCTCCATGTCAAGTTGCTCAGGCTCGGAGTATTCATCATCTTCGTGGTGTCTTCCTTTGTCTTCTTCATTGTTAGTGTCGACTGCACCGGCTCTGCCTTTCTGGCAGATACAGGAAGCCGGATATTCATGGAATTCACCGCGCCCGGGTCTCATTTCATCGGGCTCTCCCATGAATCCTCTTTGCGAAGCCTTAACTTTTTTGGAGAAGGTGTCCCAGTCCATCTTGTCTCTTTTCATAAACAGAGGACTTAACTTCTTCGCATTTGGCTTGATAGTCCTCTTATGCCCCATATACCTCCTGTTTATAAAAACTATGAGCATTTAAAAAATTTCAAATGTTCAAGAAAAAATACTGAGCAAATAATTAAATAAAGGGTTAAATATCAGTTTTTATACAGTCAATTAGTTCATTTTGTTAGCTTCACTTATTTTTCTGTCAAGTTTTGAGCAGAAAATCGCAATGGTGCACATGTGTTGTCTAGTCAGGTGCCATATGTACATTTTACATACAAGGTTAACAGAAAAATGTACGAAGCTAACAAGTTTGCACTTCAGTAGTAGTTCAGCTAATAGAAAGTAAAATAAAAAAAAAAATAAAAAATGTTCAGGGATCAAGCAGACACCACCAACCACAAGTTCGGCGAGATACTTAACCCCCTTAAATCTAACATTCCTTAATTTATTTATTTTATCACCAAACATTTATTTTTCTTCAAAATATTAAAACTCACCTTCGACCTGCAAGAATCTTGACCATGTTCCCGTTATTGTTGGTGGCAAAAACATCACTCTCGTCGCAAGCAATGTAGTCAATAGCAGCAAGCCTTGAAGAATATTGTGAAAAAGGTTTGAGTTCTTCACTGACGAGCATTTCCTTTGTGTAGAAATTGGGGAAAAGTTCTCTCAGGGGCTGCAATGTCTTTTCCCCACCGTATATTTCTCCGGACGCAACATATAAATAAGTATCATTTGAAAAACCAAGAGCCCGAAGCATAAGACCGACTTCGTGTGGAGTAAGTGGACATTTTCCTCTCATTCGCTCATCCTCAGGGCTTAGTTCCTAAAAGACAGAATATTGAATAAATACCATAGGACAAAAACCATATAATATGGTATTTTCATTGTTTTAAATGCAAATCAATGTGCATAGTGCATACATTATAGTTGGAAGCAAATAGAGTTCATATCTTACAGGTAATGTTGTCCACCGCTTTCTTATTTCACCAAGTTCAAATCTTTCCTTGTCGCCACCTCCAAAGTAGCATCCGGAAAATGCAAGCATATCGGGCTCAAATCTGCAATATAGAACCATGATATTTCAAATAACAAGATAGATGAGGTACTTTAAATTTACAAAGAAAGTGAATGAGGCTGAACCTCAAATGAATTGCAATGTAACGCTTGGCCATTCTCCTCATCTGCATTACAACCCTATCACCAAGTTCTTGTATTGGTTTTGTAAATCTTAAGGCGTGATAATTAACTCGACACCGTAATTTCTGTAGCTGCTCATCAAGGTCACTTGTCAGTCTGTAATCAAATTTCGTCAGCTGCACAACCTGTCACACATCTATTTTTTAGTTTGACAAAATCACAGAAACCAAAACTTAGATAAATAAATAATAGAGCATAATAAAATGTAAATGCATCGTAATCCACATCGTCACCACCTTTACCGTGTAAAGGATAAATAATTAGTATTGTAAAAAGTGTGAAACTTAGAGTGGAAGTTACATTTTCAGGACAAAAAAGTGATCCATATAGTTCCAAGCTTCCATAATGGAAAATATTTCATTTTCACATTGAGTTTCACTTTCACTCTACCTTTAACACTTTGTAGTATTGCTCACTAATTTTCTATGACTAAGCAATTTCTGTAATTGAGGATGATTAAGGGCTTAGCTTTATCTAGGAATTAAACCATTAAAGAAAATGAGAAAAGATGCCTTACACTTCTTCTCAGTAGAATTGGGAGAACCTGATCTAAATAGTAATCAGGGGCAGATTTCCTTGGGACACGCATTGTATAAGGTGGCTTCTCCATTGATCGCATAAATTTATCTGGAACTCGTTTTACAATTGTGACATCTTTTGCTAGGGAATAAATAAACCAATCTACGTCAAAGATGTCAACAAAGTCACTGCAAAAAAACCACAGTAACTTTTTAGAAAATGGAAAAATTATGCTCCCTCTGGCATGCCACATTCTCAAAGAGATTTAGTTAAATTTTAATTACCTATCATCCTTCCAAAATGAGTGATGATCCAGCTCAGGCACAACAAGAGTGGCATTAAGGATCTTTGCAACAACTACTGCATCAGTTATCTGAGCAAAAACCACTCAATGTCATCCTCAAAAAAATTAGATCCATATGAAGCATGAAGAAGTCCAATAATTAAAAACTCACGACATTAGCAAAATTTTGAGATTTAAATTAAAAAACTATTAAAGAAGAAGACACATCATGTTTCAGCAAATAAAACAGATGAACAAACTTGACAGATATGAGTTAGATGTCCTTATGTAGAATGTTATTCGGTCAAGAGAAGAAAACAATGGCATAATAAAATAAATAAGAACTTTTTGCCTAAGAAAGAGCATGAAAAATATGCTGATTTACAAATATGATATGATTTAAGTTAGATAGGGCTTTGAAGGCCAACTTTCTACCCAATAGTACAATTGCAACACCATCCCTTTAAAACCACAGAACTAGTATCTACTCATCCCCAAAAAAGAAAAGCTCAAACAATAATTTGATGGTCTATGTCCACTTACTCCTGTTCTTTGCTGATTAAGTCCTCCACTTGCTGCAATAAGCAAATAACCATTCGCAGATTGCTCTGGTATTGCAGCTACATTCAATCATCCATGTTAGATTGATTTCAACATAAACAAATACATGATGGCCAGCAAAACCTAGTCAATTTTTGTCACCTCAAGTGCAAACAAAAAGCTCATATTATGGATTTAGAAACATTGAAAACAGTAATCAGACTCATGAAAATAAGTTGCTTCAAAAACTTTACCTATTTTTACAGACAGTTGACTTTGGAAATAAGGGGAAAACACATCTCAGACACACTATTTTTTCAAATAGCAACATAAAAAAATTATCAGAGACATAATCTAAAAGGAAGCCCAGCCCAAAAGCGTAAACAGGATCATGTTTTTAAACTTGAGACATTATACTTACTACGTTCACTAACCTAGCCCTTTAGCATCTCAAAGAAGCCTGGAATTTAACCTACTGATAATTTAGATTAGTAATACATAGAGACCTACAGTGGCGCATCACACTAACAGGCTCTACAATTTCTTCAACTGAAACTCAAAAACAAGCAGGGTTTTACATATTTTCCATTTCTGGTCTGCATGAAACGAACTGTAATAGAAATTGTCTAAGTGCAGGGGTTTGACATGAAGTTAGGGCCAGCCACCATGTTGTAGTGGCATATGACTACAAGAGAAACGCCAAGACAACAGCATAAGACTCCTCAATTTACCTCCTTAATGGCAGTACTCCACGTAAGATCAAAGGGCAGAAAAAGCATGTGGAAAATGATGAGAAATAGAGCAGGAAAAGTGCAGCCAAAAGAGATACCAAATTACTTGAAGAATGAAAAAGCAAAGCAGAAACACTTACGAGGAAAGCTTGGTCCTCTTCCACTACATCCATAGAAATACCTTGAGTAACTGGACTTCCAAATATCAATGTTTCTACGCCGCACTCCTTCCTATGAGTTCATACAGCAATTATTTTGCAAGCAGAATAAGCGCTTTTAAGGACTCAATACACACAAAATTTTAGATCGCTCATTTGGCATGACTTAATGTGCCAAACTGATTCAACTTCTTCCAAACTTACAGATACAAGCTAAGATTTTATCCATCTCTAAACAGATTGTTGCAGTTTAAGGAAAAACACATTTTTTGGCAGCATTGCCATACGTGTATCATGCTTTTGCCTGCTCACCAAAAATAGTAACAGTTTTAGCTTTACAATTCCATGATATCACATGAATTAGCAGACACAATCAAATACACGAGGTTATGTTTTATTGCTCATAGTAATAGTAAGAGGAAATGCGATTACCAGCCTGGAATAGAAGCTTCTCTTCCCCAATTGCTGGGAGTACCACTCAAGATGAGACACCACATGCCCAGTTAGAAGCGAGATTAATCCCAAAGCAAACAGCATGCATCCGCAGACGAACGACAGCGAGACTTTCCTCTTATGAAAAGAGCCCAGCGAAGCGGTGCCCGATGACCTCGCCAGCTTGTCTTGATTGTACTTTCCGCTCCCATTGCCGTGGCTATGGCTGTGGTGCTGTAACAGAGCCAGATTAACCGACAACACGTTGAACCCCCACGCTATCGCTACGCTCATCGGCGTCCAACCGACATTTTCCGGATTCCGCCGATCCGCAATCCAGTACAAAATGCCGTTCAATCGAAACCCTACGCTTCGCTGCGACTTTACTTCAATCGAATCTCACCAATGTAGCGCGCGTCAAACCCGAGCCTCCGAGACAATGAGGGAGAGAGAGAGAGATGGTTGAGGGTTCTGGAAGTTTAAATCGGAAGTCGGGGTCGCCACTGTACAGTGTAAGTGTAAAGTGGACGAGGAGATTGAAGGTAAACTAATGGAGGTGGTGACGGTGAAGAAGAAGAGAGATTTACAGTGAAACAAACGTAGAAGAAGACGGAGATGGGGTATCTCCGGCATTCGAGGGACGGACCGTAACTAACTGGACGGCGACGGAACCACCTCGTCTATTTAACGTCGCGAGGGTAGAATCGGAAATTAGGGTCTTCGTTATAAAATAATAAAGACGGACGGAGCAGCTGTCACGTTGAATGGTCAACTTTACACATCCTCACTTCCGGAATAAACTTTCTTACATATTCGAACGTGTTCACTTTCACTCTCTTACTTCAGAAGAACTTCTGCATGAGAGACTAATTTCTTTTCTCCTGATATTAAATTTCTATACAATAGGGAAGTGATAATTATGTATTTTAGCTTATTTCGTATAACTTTTTACGATTCAAACTAGAAAAACTACCAAACGGGGATATGAACTGGTGGGTGATTAGTAAGTAGGTATCTAAATTTTTTTTTGTACCAACTAAGTAGCTGAACTTATAAAAATTAGCAAATAGGTACATACCGTTAATTTCCGTTAAGAATAAACGGAAAATATCACGTGAGGAGCAAAAAGGTACCTAAACTTACACAAATGAGCAAGTAGGTACATGAATCAGTTCAAAAACCGGTTGAACCACTTTTTTTATAAAAAAAATAAGGTTTATATATCAAATACATGCATGACTCAATTCCAGACGTTCTCGGAGTGTTTCTTGATGCATTGAGAACGTCTGAAGTTGAGCAATGTCTATGTTTGGTATATAAACCCTATTTTTTATAAATAAAAAAGTAAAGTTGTTTGAATGAACCGATTCAGGTACCTACTTGTTCATTCATGTAAGTCCAGGTACCTGCTTGCTCATTCGTGTAAGTTCAGGTACCTACTTGCTTATTTAAGAAAGTTTAGTAACATATTTGCTAAAAAAAATTAGGTACCTACTTGCTAATCAATCACAAGTTCGGATACCAGTTAAATAGCTTTCCCTTCAAACTATTTTATAAGGACCTACCATAATCATGCAATAATGTTCTACCATATATAACTTGAGCTAGAATTAGCATATTCTACTTCAATCCAACTGCATCCAACTCCCTTTCTTATCCCCTTCAACCCCATCACCTTTCTCATTTCACTGGCCTCCTTCCATCGTCCATTATACGCATATAGATTCGACAGTGTCACGTACACATAATCGACATCTCCTCCTAGCTCCATCAACTTTGCTGCCGCAGTTTCTGCAACTCCTAAATCTGCACAAGTTTCACAAGCTCCTAGTAAAGCCCTCCACACACGGACACATTTCGAAAACCCGAATTCATCTATCATACTCTTAGCCCGCCAGATTTCTCTCTTCTTCCCCATGAGCCGGATCATTGAGCAGCAGTGCTCTGGGGTCGGTTCGATCCTGTAATCATTTACCATCGAATTCAAGAACTGGAATGCAATTTCAAGTGGTGTTTCACTATGCGAGCATGCGGATATTACGTTGAGGAACGTAACACTATCGGGTTTTACACCACTCAAGTGAAGTTGATTGTAGTAATGAACTAACTTGTTGAAATCACCGTTTCGAGCAAAACACTGTATCAATGCATTCCATGAAATCAAATTCTTTCTTGGTAAGTATTTAAAGACTGATTCGGAGTCCTTATCCTGCCCGCATTTAGAGTACATGTCGATAAGAGCAGTCCCGACAACCACGGTTCTGTCCAAACCGTATTGTATCGTGCAGCCGTGAATAGCTACTCCCCAATCCAGAGATGCTAAAGAAGCCACACCACTTAGAATGCTTGAAAATGTGAATTGATCCATTTTGACGCCTTCAATATGCATTTTCTTGAGGCAATCCAGGGCTTCTTGAGCTCGGCCTCGGTTTACATAACCTGTTATGATCGAACTCCATGAAGATGAATTTGGGGATTTTTTCATGCTGGAAAGGAACCGAACTGCATCCTCAATTTCTCCAAACTGAGCGATTCCGCTAATCACTTCGTTGTATGAGATAGTATCGGGGTTTGGCATCCTGTGAAGAAAACTAAGTGCATGGTTGAGCCTCTGGTTTCTAGCATTAGCAGCTATGGCTGAATTCCAAGATATATTATCCTTATCAACCATTCCATTGAATACTGCCATGGCCTCTTCAACTAATCCACATTTGCCATACATGTCAATTAAGCAATTAGATACAAAGGTACCACCTTCAATACCGATCTTCATTATCTTGGAGTGAACTAGTCTGCCGAGCTGAAGCAAACTCAGTCGGCCACAGGCAGCTAAAGCAGCTGTAATGGAGTGTCCGTCCGCCTGAGTTTCCGACCTATCCAACAAAATAAATAAGTCCAACGCTTTTGTATGGTTTCCAGACCTCACGTAGCCAGAAATCAAGGTGTTCCATGAGACTAAATTTGGCTCAGCTATTTCGTCGAACAAATTGTGTGCATCGTCCAATGAGCCGACTTCCACGTAAAAGCTCAACAGAGCTGCCGAGACAAAGACGTATGAGGGGAACCCAAATTTCACAGTGTAGCCGTGAAGCTGAAGAGCAGAAGAGTCACAGCCGTGTCTCGTTGAAGCCCGGATCAAGTAAGCAAGTTCATGGCTGTCCAGCCGATTGGCGCCGGAATTGAGAAGGTCGATGTTGGAGAAACGTGGAGAATTTGTATTGCTACATGCTTCTTGTCGATCATTGACTGCAGAATTCTCTTGGTGATTGTGACAAAATCTAAAACAGAATTTGTGCAATGGCTTCGACAAGTACGATCGAGCTGACCTATGGAGATGAGGGGCTCTTCCCATAAAATATAAATGAGATCTCATTTACTCTGATTTTTCATAAAATATAATAATATGAAATTTAGTATTTTATAAAATTTAGTAAATAAAATAAACTTTAAAAAATCATAAATGTAAACTAGAAATAAGAAAAAATGAATAAAATTTTATAACGAGAAAATGAATAAATAACTTTAAAAGAATTTAAATAAAGTTACATGATATGCCACGTATAAGTGAGATTTGTAAGTACCATTTAAAATATATGAATTTGACATTAGGAGTTAAAAAATATTTTACAAAACTTACTTGTGAGAATTCTACCTAACCTAATCAAATTAATATTTATATATTTAAAATCTTTCTGTTTTTTTTATCCTTGTTGAGTGAGCTTATCTCATGTTAGAACGTTTGATATAAAATCATCCGAATAAATAGGTTAGAATTTCATGAACAACTTTTTTTTAATCATTTTATTGAGTTTTTAAATTTTAAAATAAGTTTTTTTTAATAATCAGTTAATCTACGCAACAAAGTTAAATATAATAATATTAAATTAATTTACAGAGTAAATAGAGTACTTCTTTAAGTATATATTTATTTATTTTTAATTAATTTAATATAAACATCTCTTTTTTTTTTCCCAAGTAAATTTCCCTTATTCAGAGAGTTCGTTGCTTTGACCGGTAGAAAAAGCCATGAGTGAATGTTAGCTGAATACGGCCAAAAAAAATAATTGTTAGCTGAATCCTCCTTGCAAAGGACCTTCTGTTCTCTCTGAACAAGAACCTTAAACTTCACTCTCCACCTGCAGTCAAGCAACAAACCCACAAAATGGGACTGTACAATCTGAATAAGGAGGCGATGGAGGATGTGGCGGTGGTCGGAGGCCTGGTGTCTGTCCAGCTCATATTCGCCGGTAACTCGGTCCTGCTGAGTTACGTCATGTCTCTGGGACTCAACCCACTCACCCTCATCATCTTCTCCGCCTTCGCCACGTTCCTCATCCTTTCCCCAGTCGCAGTCCTCTTCGAAAGGTTCGATTCTGATGGAAAAAGATTGATGATGGGATGTTTCGAAGAAGTGTTTATAGATTTTGATTAGCTTTATCCTATGGCTGGTGCAGGAGCTTGTGGCCTAAGAAAGTCACCTTGAAGCTGATTGTGCAGCTCGTTTTGATCTCCTTTGGAGGGTAAGTGCAATTCCATACAAATTGATCACCAATTATATTATTTTTAGTAGTAATTACTTAGACTTTGGTAGCCGAGTTGATATCTTGATTACTTACCCTTTGAGTTCAAATTTAACCATAAGTGCATTTATGGGTTCAATTTGAACAAAAATGATTTGTGAGATTGAACTCAACCTTTTTTTTTTGGTAAATGCCGAAACAAAATCATACTAACTAGTCTACTCTAGAGTTACAAGTCTAGTCTTAGTCACACCCATGGTATCCAGTCTAAGAATCGCTACAACACTCCTAGGTGGTTGATCCAACTCAACAAAGGTTGATTCTATGTTGACCGCTTCCTTAGCCAACATGTCAGCTGCTCCGTTTCCTTCTCTGAACACGTGTCTTAGCTTCACTCTCCTGAATCCCAGCATCAGTCTCCTGCAATCACAGATAATAGGGGTTAGCGGTCTGTCTTCCAAGTTCTCTTCTAGGATCATACCTATCGCCTCTTTAGCATCCGACTCCACATGGAGGTCCTGAATTCCCATCTTCCTTGCCAATATAAGCCCGTCCCTTATCCTCCATAACTCTGCGGCCAAGCTATTCGTTATGCCCAGTCTTCTTTGAGCCCCTTTCACCCAACCACCTAGGTGGTTTCTTAGGATCGCTGCGCATCCTGCTGGTCCCGGATTTCCTATCGCTGATCCATCTGTGTTCAGTTTGGTCCAACCAAACTCTGGAGTAGTCCATCTAACTTCGAGCTCCGTCCCACTCCGTGCGTGTTGTGACTTCTCCAGTGCAATCAAGATTTCTCTTACCTGCGAAAGTGTTAGACTCACAATATCTCTATCCAGAAATTTGTTAGTGAAAATAAACGAATTTCTGTTTTTCCAGATAAACCACACAGCAGAGGAAAAAATCAAACCCCATTTCATCCCCTCGTGATGCTCCCTATCATCATGACTGTTAGCTTTCAACCAAACCGCTAACTGGTTATCATGAAAATCTATGTCACCCGAAATACCAACCTAAAACTGTATTTCTGAGTATGAATTAATCATACCTAATTCTATTTTTTGGTGTTTAAAATAATGGCAAAATCATCATTTTGACATAAAACAATAATATTTAACAAAATAAAAATTGACGGACACTAATATCAGTGCGAATACAATATTGAGCTAATTAATTAGGGTGAGCAAAAAAGACTATTGTACCAAATTTTCGACAAAATCAATCTGAGACCGAACAGACAGTTTTTTTTCTTGAAGGTCAAGCTCGGGCTCAGTTTTTCTCCCCGAAAGCCCGACTAGGACCGATCTGGCTCGATTGTCATTCCGTCTATCAGTTGTCTCTCCAAAAGCTTCCTCATCTTCAAAATCTCTCCAACTTTGTCTTCAACATCTCTGCAACTTCGTCTGGAACTCGAAGCTTCATCGTGCTCAACATCTCTGCAACAGTTCTATGGTTCAATAGTCTGGAACTCGGGGTTCTTCGTCTCATTTAAAATCCAACTCTTCGAAATCGAAGCGCGGTCATTGAACTCGAAGCTCTGCAACTTATCAATTCTTTGGTTCAAAATTTTGGTCCAAGACCTAAATCGGTCTGAGTCAAGCAAGACCGACTCATACGTTTTTTTTTGTCCAAAATCGATTTCGATCCTCCAGAAGTGAGGACCGAAATTTCGGGCTCGGATTAGTTCTTGCCAAAAAAAGACCGTACCGTCCCACCAGAGCTCACCCCTACAAATAACTACATGAGATAAATATGTGTCTCCACCCAAACTTTTTACTCTATTACTTAACCTTTGACCTTTGTGATTCATTCAAAACAAAGTTCATGCATTGTCACTTATTGAATAATGAAATACCTGACAAAAACTGTTCCTTTTGTGTGTGTTAATGTCATCTTCAGAGTAACCATGTTTCAAACCCTTTACTTGAAAGGGATCAAACTAACCTCACCCGCCATGGCAACAGCCATGCCCAACCTTGCTCCGGGCCTCATCTTCATCATTGCTTGGATCGTAAGGTACTGTAAACTCAAACATCTTCAATTTTATTTTTGTGTGAATTTTTTTATTTTTCCTAATTTCGTCTTCTCCAAATCATTCTTGTTCATGCAGATTAGAGAAAGTTGACGTACGTTGTTCGTACAGCAGAATCAAGATACTAGGAACATTGTTAACTGTCGTAGGTGCTGTCGGCATGAGTCTAATGCATAGCACAGCAACAAAAGACCCTCAACTGATAGTTTCTTCTTCGGAACTAACCACCTTCGATCCCCAAAAAATCATTGGGTGTTTATATCTCGCGGCCGCAGTTTTCATTCTATCGAGCAACATCGTATTACAGGTACAAGCTTATGATAATTTACATTGAAAAAAGAAAAAAATGTACGATGTGATCGAATTTGGTGTTCTTGATATCAACCAGGCCGTGGCCTTAGGCGACTTCCCAGCACCGATATCTCTCAACGCTATAACATCCTTAATTGGTGTTTTCACAACCGCGGCAGTGCAGTTGTTTGAAGACCGCAGATTTGACATCGATTGGTCGGGCATGAGCTTCAAAAACCTGGTCTGGTTTTCAATGTTGGTAAGTTTCTTGTTTGAAATGACAGTAGTGGTGCCAAATTTCAACAATATAATTTAA
The DNA here is from genome assembly GCA_946814005.1 of Chamaenerion angustifolium. NCBI lineage: Eukaryota > Viridiplantae > Streptophyta > Magnoliopsida > Myrtales > Onagraceae > Chamaenerion > Chamaenerion angustifolium. The sequence goes on from OX328270.1 coordinate 37,399,200, forward strand.
CATATCCGTTTTTACGATATAACATTAATATTTCAACAAAATTTCATAAAATTTACGATAATGTTTAAAAAAGAATGCACGAATGAACCCAGGTGGGTCTGATAACGGGTTCGTGTGTGAGCTTCAATGGGTGGGCGATGAAGAAAAGAGGACCGGTGCTAGTCTCGATGTTCAGCCCGATAGGGACGGTCTGCTCCGTACTCCTCTCGTTATTCACCTTAGGCGAGACGATCAAATTCGGAAGGTAAATACGATAAATTTTCGACACATTTTATTCTCAAATGATCGACGATTCGTAATTTCAGCTGCATCGGGATGTTCCTTATGTTCGGTGGACTCTACTTGGTGCTATGGGCAAAACGCAAAGAGGGATCGCTACGGAAGGACGAGGCGGATTCCGACTTTGATGCCGAAAAAACTCTTCTGTTAAGTTGATAATTGATTTCGACATGATTTTCGCACTTTGATATTCAATACGATGGAGATCATTCGAAGCGATCTTTGGTACCTTCATTTGTACATATATAATGTTTAATCTATATTATGCACAATGGTTAATTATCAAAAAGTGAACTTTGATAAAAATATAAAGAACAAATCAATTTATTTTTTTACATACAACAAACTAAACTTAGTAAAATTATCAATTAACAAACCTAACTAAAATTGCAGTTATATTTGAACGAATTTTTCTAATTTGGACGGAGTGATTTGTCAAATTCCATCTAATTCCATATATAATGATATTGATGCACTTATAATTAGACAAATCACTCCATGCAAATTAGAAAAATCCGTCTAAACATAATGACAATTTTAGGTAGATTTGTTGATGACTAAATTTATTAAGTTTGGGTTGTTGTTGGTTACAAAATAAAATTCGATTTGTTCTTTATATTTTAATCAAAGTTCACTTTGTTTTTTTGTAATTAACCCTATGCACAAATGAATCAAAGTTCAATTTGTTTTTTTGTCGATGGAATATTGAGGTTTTAAACAATTTGTTAACTACTTTTTAGATAAATTTTTCTTTAATTTTATACAAAGTTTATCTAATTTGTTGATGGTAAAAGAGAACAAAAATTTGTATATATCGAATATTTATCATCTTAATTTAGTTAGTTAATTATATTTTATTTTTAATATAAGCACTGCACAACAAAGAATAATACAGATAACAAATTTATTATTAACTCTCAATCTCTATTTAATTAACAATTTATCTTTGAAGAATTGTCTCCTTAAGTGGATCATTAATCTATATATATATTTAATTGCTAGTATTATCTCAAATGATTCATATGGACTAAAATGATTAAAATAAATGATATATATAGACTCCAACAAATCACATGACAATGACTATGGACATTCAACCATTAAAAGAATGTCTATACATTAATTTAAAAAAAAAGGATGAATAAATGAATGAATGAACTTTTAATCGAGCTAATAAAATATGTAAATCGATCGATAACTGTAACTACTAAGCATCGAATGGTGCGATCCAATGCCTTCCATTAACGAAACTCTTCGCGAGGAATGGGTGAGCCGTGTCATAGTCAAGTTCCCGAGCCCACGACGCACCTTGGACCGTAGCTGCTCCCGGACCAAAACACTTGTATACTCCGAAAAACGCAGTCCTATCCGACATTCAAAGAAACACACACCAATATTTCAAATGTAAGAAACAGTTTTGTTATGAATGCCAAACAACAACCAACTACTAATTCTTACTTGTTCTTGTTGCTGACGTGGTCCCAGTCGTCCCAGCCACCATGGGCCACAAGATCGTCGAAGTAGGTGTAGGAGTAGACGATCCGGGAGTACTGACCCATTGCTCGACCGACATACAAGTGGCCACTTCCCGTTACCTTGCATCCCAAGAAAGCAAACCCCGTCTTCTCATCAGGCGATTTCCTGGCATGCGCCGCAATCGATCCGAACTTTGTTGCTATGGAGTGTAGCTCACAGTCCTAAGTAAGCCAAGACGATCAATTATTACTAAATAAAGACTTAACATTTACACTTCGGTATAAGTAATCATATAAAAAATGTTAAATACCACTACTCTACCTGAACTATAAACGTTTTGCAACGAGCTACCGAAGTTTAAAAATTCAAAACGGGATATTTCAACTTGGACGAAGGTGCAAATAGCTACCTCCATCCAATTTCCGGCAAAATTCTCTTAATAGTTGACGGTAAATTAAGCGGAGTAGCTATTATAGGTCGTTTTGAATTTTTAAAGTTTTGGTAGAACGTTGCAAAACGTCCAAAGTTCAGGTAACTACTTTATATTTAAACAATTATGGGAGGGCATGATATAAATATATATAATACTAAATAAAGACTTAACATCTACTCTGTTACTTAAGAGTATACTGAATGCATTAACTTAGAAGTTTAGACTTTTGAGACAGTTGATTAAGGCGTACGTCTTAAGTATCACATGGTATGAGAGCGCACAGACTCAAAACATGGCGACACCGAAAATAATGACACTCCCATTAAAAGGCCGAGACCAGACACTAATCTCATGTTTAAACCGATGTTCATAAATATTAGTTTAATTAAGGATGTTAAGATGAATTAAGAGTATATTAAATGCATTCACTCACAAATTCGAACTTTTGATACTGCTGATTAATTAATGTGTATCATGTACACGTAAAAATCATGGGAGGGCATGTTATAAATATATATGAGACTATTACATAAATTTTCTAATTAACAAATCGGATTTCAAATATAATTTCTATTAATGTATGTACACATACAGTACCACTTTATTCGATCACATGCAGCATGCGTTCCAAATAAAGAAATATTCCATCTTTTTCATAACAAAAAGATAAAGGCCATGAAGATAATGTCCTGGTTTTTCCTCCACACACGTCACTGTCAAAAAAGCTTTCATTTACTCTTGTTAAAAAAAATGACGAAATACTGTGTTTTTACCTTATACATGGATCTACCGTTGCCGAAGATGAAGTCGATGGATCCCTCGATGTAACACTCCTTAAAGTAATGTCTCCCAGCATCGTCACACAACGTGTCTTGCGCGCCGTAAAATCCGCAACCCGAGAAGTATGCTTTGTCGCCGGAGATCCGAAATGCCACCGCTTGCCACCCTTGCATCCCTGGCATCGGTGCCGGAGCTGTATTCTACACATATATAGACGTATTTTTATATAACAGACTCGAAAAATCGTCGTATATTTCATTCGACCTGTAGAGACTCTTACTATACCTTGAAGCTGATGTTCCTAGCAATGAAGTAGTTCGCATACACTGTAACGGACGCAGTACGGTAAGTGCGAAGCTGCTGCCCATTGGCTCCACGGTCGCTAGCTCTGTCGTGCCACTCGATCACCGTCACGTCCCTTCCCGCCCCTTGAAATGTAATGAAGGGCTTGGTCGCTGCCACCACCACCTTCTCTCTGCACCCATACATTTGTAAAACTTAGTTATTAGGGTTTATTTTTAAGTTAGGGTTTAGAGATCTGTTGTGTATTTACTTGTAAACGCCGGGACCAATCTTTATCGTTACATTGACTCGGTTATTCACCTCCACGGAATCAATGGCAGCCTGGACCGACCTAAAATCGGCCGACCCATTAATGCTGACAGTGATGGTGCGGTTGCCAACCGGTCCGATCCAATGGTGGCCATGGGAGGTGCAGTTGGTTGCCGGAGGTTCAGCAGGAGCTGAGACGAGCTTGCGGTGGTGGTGGTGGTGGCGTTTGCCCGAGACCTGCAATGGTGCTGCATGGAAAAGCAAGGAAGTTAGTAGGAAGCATAAGATATAACGAAGTATGAAGTTAGTAGTCGACGTTATGGAAGCCATGGAAGACGAAATATAATAGCATTAACGATCCGAGAGGAGGGGGAGAGAGAGAATGGGATCTTCTTCTTCGAGAAGCTGGCCGAAGGATGTTAATTAGGAAGAAGTAGAGAAACATTCCATTACCAAATGCTGTATATATATACGTAATTTTCGAGTATATGATATGATCTGTAAATATAATAATTTTATTATTTAAATAAAATGAGGACATTTTCAACGTAACGGTCGTTTCTTTGGGTGTGGACTTATGTGGGTTGGGTATGTTGTTAGTCGTGTAGCAGGTCGAACAGTAGTTGTTGGATGGTTGTAAGAAGACACGAATTTCCATGTATCGGTATTATTCACTCTCTTAGTGTATATCGTTCGATCTCTAATGGAGATCCATAGCTAAGAACAAACTTTTTTTTTTTATAAATAAAATAGGGGTGCAACACGAAGACTTCCCAGGAGATCACCCATCTTAGTACTACTCTCGCTCAAGCTCGCTTAACTTCGGAGTTCTGATGGGACCCGGTGCATTAGTGATGGTATGATCGCACCCAGCTAAGGACAACCTTAATCCACACACCCATAGACATGTTTTTTTTGTTTTACCCTGCTGGAATTTCTGTCAGATGAGGCCATGGATCTGAGATGTTCGATGTCGCGTTGAGTCGAGTAAATAAAGGGTATCACATAATTTGTTCTATAATGATTAAAAATATGAAATTGATGATATAGTATATATAAATATGTATCAATTTGTAAACTTAAATTTTGAATTAGATAAGAATATTGTTGTTTAAATACACTTTACATAGATTTAAAATTTATGTGACAAGTAGTTATATCATTACATTATTATAATAGTAGGACACTATAATGGTGAGGTGAAAACTCAAAAATTATAATTTTTCCACCATTGTTTTGTGTTTAGCCGCGTATGTAGTGGAGTTATAATAATGAAATTATACTAATAATTATGTTTATAATATTGGATTGATAATCACATTTATAACCATATATGATATTTATTTTCGACCAAAAATATATATATATATATATATATGATATTTATTTAGAAAAAATAGATTAACAAATAATAAAGGACCTAAGTGTTACTACTTCAATAGCTTTATTATAACTAATAGGTAAAAAAAACTTATTCATAAGAAATAGAAAATAAATATGCACATACATGTTCAATTATAATTAAAAATTAGTTACGAGTACAATTATAGTATTAAAAAATATTCTCACAATAATTATGATTATAATATATCAATAAAAATGTAGTTAAACTATTAATTATATCCTTACTAAAATCCTTGGCCATAACCGTTTCATTTTACTCATATATATATAATTCTATTTGCCTCAAGATTATGACCATGTAATCTAATTAATTTTCAATATATAGGAGATATGTATGTATTCCTCAAAAAATATTTTCTCTTATGATTTAATTTTCAGTTTTCTCCACATTTATGTGGAACAATAAAGAAATTACTTGTATTATGGAACAATTGTTTTTAAATAATCACATTTGATATGATATTCTTAAATAACATTGGTTTGTTGTTGTTGGTCATATAATGGAGGGCATGTGGGAGGAGGGAGAGACACTTAGTTTTAGTTCAGTTCAACGGTAACGTGACATTTTCTAGGGTGGAGGGTGGAGTGCATGCAATTGCAATGGCTATTGTGCTGCACATTGAGTTTGACAACGATGGGATGGGCCGAGCATGGCTTAATTACTATTTTTGTTATTTTCTCAATTCGGGATTTCGGGTGGTCCCATTTATTTTCAAATTACGAACGTTGGAAATCGAACCATTTCGGAGTCGGGTCGGGTCAGATCTATGTGCATAGTCTTATGGTGATAAAAAAAAGACTAGCTACCGATTTTCGGACAATACCGGCCCGAGACCGGCTCAACTAGGACAAAGACCGAATGAGCGAGTTTTTTTCTTCAATGTCGGGCTCAGTCTCGGTTTTTTTCTCTCTCAAAAGTCCGACTAGGACTGAACCGGTCTGACCTTGAAGAAAACTGTAGAAATTCATGGTGTAAACTGTAACCCTTGAAATACTAGTAATTCATGACCTTAAAGTATTTAACTATTGGATCGGTTTCATAAGGAAATTGCAACGGAAGACGATGAGTGAACGGGTTCAAGACCAAAACTTTGGTGATTTTTTTTTTGTCAATTCAAGTGATTTTTTTTTTAACATAAATTTTGGTCCAAGACCGACTCGGACAGCTTTTTTTGGCCAAAGTCGGACTCCGCCCTCCAAATGTCAAAATCGAAATTTTGATCTCGATTCTGCCTCCAGTTTCAGTCCGGTCCGCCCATGATAAGCCCTAATATGCGTAAAGGACATGAGGCACGTCTCCATATTCTTTAATTTGGGTGTTTTCTTTTGTAATTATTCATTCTTAAACTTATGTACAAGTAATATTGTTAGAGCTCATTCAATTACGGAGAGAAAAGTTAATTAAGATGAATGTCTTATTCTAATAGTGATATATGTATATATCTGAAGTCGCCCCATTGTCAAAGATTTGGGTAACAATGTTTGACTTAACACCTACTTAACTACTTTTTTTTTAAAACATAACATTTATTAATTTAAAAACTTGATAATTAATTATAGAGGTTCAAAATTATAGTCGCCAAAAAATTACATTAGTGTCTTTATATATATATATATATATATATATATATATATCAATGAAAAATAATATCCTAAAGTGTAGACTGTAGTTCACCCTCATATATATATATATTAAAAAAAACATTCTTAGTACTTACAACTCAAAATTAAAAATATAAAACATGTGTCTTCACCAACTTCTCCGCAAATCCAAATTTGTGAATTAAGGTCTTATATTCTGTCATCCATACGAAAACAAAAGAATTTTTTACCAACATATACCTAAAATAATAAAAAAATATAAAAATATTTTTTGGTAAAAAAAAATAATAAAAATATTCTCAATTTTTTTAAAAATACAAAATTATATCTACCTACGAATATGATTGGTCGATGGATATAAAAAGCACCACGTGTAAATCTAATTTGCGGGCTCTCTCTCTCTCTCTTCAATTTGCTTTTCGGATCGAAAGTTGATGCTCTTTCCATATCTTTTCTTTAATTTGCTTTTCCTATGAAAATTTGCTTTTATTTTCATGTCTCTCTTTTCAATTTACTTTTTCACCATAAAGTTGCTGCACTTTCCATATCTCTCTCCAATCAAGTTTACTTTTACGGTAAATCTACTCCACCCGCAAATACCATATGCGAATACAATTTATATGTTTACCCGTGAATAAAATTCGCGGGTGGTAAAAAAATAAACTTTTACCCACGAATTATACTTTTGTATTTTTTAAAAAGTTGATATTTATTTATTTAGGTATATATTGGTAAAAAAATCAACATTCTTTGACATGATATAATTCTCTCCCTATATTCTTCGGCCCAGAATATTGAATAGGTTTTCTATTAGTGGATGTGAAAATGTATGAAATGGGCCTCGTTATATATAGCCCATACAACAACACCTTCCAGTTTGGGCTTTTAAAGATAAAAGCACGAAATTTTTTTTCCCATCATTTTATTTAAAAAAACAAACTGTTAGCAAGTATTAGATCTAATATTTTTGTGATTTTGGCAAAAAATAAAAAATTATTTTGTGGTAAGTAACTAATCATTGTAAGGTCCTTAGCTTGCTGTCAAAGACACTTTTCTATCATACTTAGTTACTTAAAGATGAAGCATTATTGCTAATGGATCGATCGGTTCATTGTTAATCTAACATCAATTAAGAGTCAAAATCACGTTGATCGGTATACACATTTCAAATATTTACATTTATATTACATACGTATTTATTTATTTTCTTTGTATTTCAAATAAAATCTTCTATAATTTCTCATTTTTGAAGCTTTTGGGGGGCTAGTTTGCCCCTAGGGTTTACTGATATCACTAAGTGGCTATTGAACTTTGAAAGACGAAGCAAAATCTGTAATGAACATAAAAAATAAATGCTTTATATTGTATTATCATTTATTAAACCTACATGGATATAATTCTCTCTTAAACAATATATGTTGGATTTAATTATAGATATCCTCATGCATATATATATAATTGTATATAAGCAAAGAACCCATGAACTGATGAACTTCTCATAGTCAACCGACATCGGTAGTACAATAATATCTAAGTGTCTGGTCCATAGAACATTTCACAAACACAAGCTTAGATCGATGTCTAATTGTTTGCCGATCTCTTTAGTGTTACCTCAAACTGTGGTTCTCACAGTGCAATCATGGAGAGAGTATGCAGGGCATCTTCTTCCTCACTCGACCCACTAGCAGCTCGAGTCTGAGTTGCCCTTCTGTAGACCAACCGGACCGCCCTCTGCCACCTTGGCTCAGCCTCGACCTCCGCCCCTCCCCTCGCCTCAGACTCCACAATCTGCTGCAACTGAAACAAAAACAGCCTGGAGCCGTGAACGAGGTCGTTGAAGTCTTGGTGGACGAGGCGAGTGCTGAAGGCGAGCTTGATGAGGAACGGCCATATCAAGGCCGCGAGAATCGGGCTCAGGCCGTGGGATCCGAAGATGAAGTTGAGTTTGGCTATGGCGGCCAAGTGCAGCACCATTATATGTGGGAGATGGAGAGGTTTTTGATTGTTTTCTCAAAGGTACGAACGGAAGGGAAGTTTCTGGCAGTGGCTGCTTGTGGAGAAGACAAATGGGGACTTATACGTGGGAGGGTGTTTTCGTAGAGAAGTAAGTGTGCTGGGGTTCACTATTATTAGGGCAAACTCTGGATATAATAGATAGCACCAACACAACTATTTTAATCTCTCTTCTTAAAAAAAATATATATATATATAAAAATTAATAATTCTACTAGTCAAACTTTGTTTTGCATTGATTACTATTTAAATTTAATTTAAGGGTGACTTAAAGAGACTGGTATACTCTTAAGTCATCTTAAAATCTTCCCTTAAACGTTCATGGTTTACCCATGGACTTAGTGTCTGACCTCGAACTTTAATGGGAGCGTATCAATATTTTTTTATCGTCGGCATGATTTGAACTCGCACGCTCTTATATCATATGAGACTTAAAACGTACGTTTTAACCAACTGTCTCAAAAATCCGAACTTGTTAGTGAAGGCGACTGATATACTCTTAAGTCATCTTAAGAGCTAAGTAAGAATGTAAACTTGTAGATGTGCAAGATACAACTATCCACAAAGTTTAACTAGTAAAATGTAAATTTCTTTCAAACTCAACAAGTGATTTGCATAATAAACCAACATAACAATACATTCAACATGCAAGTTTTCACCCTCAATTAAAAGTAAGATAGACGAAAATAACTTATTCCAATTTTATACAAATTTTTAAGTATTAATTTGTTTGGAAAAAATTTAATAAAAGCACACACTTGAGACGAGTTAGCTTTCTACTGACATTTGGTTCGTGTCAAGTGTTTTTGACTCGTCATCGGTCGTGGGTTATACATGGGATTATTAGGGTTTCTGATGAATTATATGGTCGAGTAAAGTAGCAAAGAGAGGAAGTAGAAGCTTGAACTATTCTTAGCTGCTAAGCCAAATATAATTATTTCTGCACAAATATATTTGACACGTGTATCGAAATGACTAGCTACTCCAACTTAGTTATCAATACAATTATAAATTACATGAAAAATGTGGCATTATCAGGCAAAGAAGAAGACACAAGTAATTCGATCCGGTGTAAATTAATATTAGAGGAGAGGGGAAAAGAGTTGTATGTATAACAATTTAACATGTAAAATAAAATATAAATGTATTAAAATTGTACAATGTTAAATATTTAAAAGATAAATGTTTTTTTTTTCTTCATGTTATAGCTCCATGTCTAATAATGGGTAGAAGCAACTGTACTTAACTTTTTTTTTTTTGGCCAATCAACTGTACTTAACTACTTATGCCTTATGGTTACGTTTGTAGGTACATTTAGAACATAATTAAAGTAGTTAACCTAACCAAATAATTATATTTTTTTTCTACTAGAGTGCTGTTACATAGATATCAAGAGCAAATTCCGGTCACCCGGACCAAAAATTTCAATATATATATATGTAAGATAACTTATTATGTGAATAAGTTTTAATGTGTATATTAAATTCAAATTAATCTTAATTATATTAAAAGTAGTCTATTCTAATAATTAAGTTAACCTCCAGTATAAAAAATTAAAAATTGTACTAATTATAATTATGATATGAAATTAAAAAATATGATATGATATTGCATTATTATCAGTCTCACTCACAAAACGCCTCATTTCGAAGATGTCTGAATATGGATATGGGTCCCTATAAGAAGTTTCGGTGAAGCTTCGTGCGGCTTGTAATTGACAAAATACGAAAAAGGCAGCTTCTAATTCATGTGCGTCTTGTCCAAAGGTCGGGTCGGATAGTGGTGGTGAAGAAAAAATAACGTATGAGTAGAAATTATAGAAGGTAATAAATACAATATTTTTGAAAAAAATAGATATATTTATTATAACATAAAATTGCACAATATTACAGTTGGTGGTAACTTCTGCGCGCTTGTTTATATATTGCTTATTTTTGTTCATTGGGTAGTCGTAACTCGTATATTCCAATTCTGTATACTCACTATAGAAAGCTTCTATTAGATGAACTTATTTGTATTGTTTGACTAAAATAAGTGCCTACATTATAGTACAGGATTTATATATAATGATTACTGAACGATAGAAATTATTTTCAACAATTATTTTGTATAATTTATAATTCCTCTCTACTAACCTATATATATATATATGAAGTATGAACCAACTAAGTACATACTTTGTCTTTTCATAAATACAAGATTGTATATAGGGGTGTCAAAATATGACTCACTTCGTGAGTGACCCGCTCATGAGTTATGTTTGGGTCAGAGTTTTTGATCCATGAGTCATTTTGACACGACTCATGGATGACCCGTGAAAACACGAGTCAGGTTTGGGTCAGAAGCCTTGATCCACGGGTCAACCCGTGACCCGTCCCATTTATATATTATATTAAATCATTACATATGTCAAACATCAAGAAGCCGAAAGTAACCCTAGCAAGTTGAAGTTGCTCACTTGATGAGACATGGTTGATCCAACGGGTCAGACTGGCCCGCGGGTCATGGAAGTTGAACGGGTCAGTTTGACCAACCCTTACTATGTCTTACGTGTCATTCTGACCTGCGGGTTGACCACCAACTCGCGAGTCAGTTTTGAGTTTCAAAAACTGACTCATACTATTACACGGATCGTGTTTGGATCAAAGAGTATCTGACACAACCTAAGGACGACCTGACCCATTTTGACACCGTATACACTTATTGGGCCCAAGTGGAGAGAGTCCATGTAGTTGAATATTTGGCCCCAAAATTTGATTATACTTTTACCGAGGTCCGAAAGAGTCGGACTGAAAATCAGCCGAAATTAGTTCTTGCAAAGGTTATTCTCCATAGCCTTGTACGAGTAATATTTTTTTTAAAAGGGTAATATAATACACCCTATCCGAAACCGATAGATCGAAAACGGTGTACGGTTGTAATTTAATCAAATTATAATAGTGCTTTTACATTTGTTTTACGTTTTTTGGTTCGGTCTGCCAGATTCGGACCACCAAAGTTGACTCGACAAACCATAGAAATCTAACTGCTTCCATTGATGTACATATTTCTTGATAGTACTAGAGCTTAATAAATCGAGAAATTCAGTGGCCGAAGAATCGGGCTGTTATATTGGGTTCAGTTACAATAGGCCCAATGGGCCCACTTTGATAGATGGTTTAATGAAGGAAGATGGCCCAATGGTTCAGTTACTAACGGCCCAATGAAGGAAGATGGTTTAATGGTTGAGAATTAATTATTACAAGTTAATTAATAATTAATTGATTATTACAAGTTAATTGTTCATCGCTTTCCTCTCCTCCTCCATCGCGTGATTCTCCACGCTGGTTTTAAAAGGCACGCAATTATTTCCGCATCTATTTTCCCCTCTTCCCAATTAGAATCTCGATCTCCATTACCTTCTCCGGAAAAGCTCTCTGCAATTAAGAGTCAGATTCACCGCATACCGCCCTCTGTTTCACCGCCTCTCTCCATCGCTAGAAAAGATGAGCACGGGGGAACTGCTCAATATCGACCCTCTGGAGCTGAAATTTGCATGTTAGTTGTCTTTCCTTATGATTCTGGATCGTCTCTGAATGTTAATCGGGGTTGGTTTGCGTATACGAATCGATCGTGAATTCTCCATCGTAATTTTTTCACTTTGTGATGTGCTTTGTTAGTTGAGCTAAAGAAGCAGATCTCTTCTTCTCTCCAGTTGTCAAATAAGACGGACAGCTATGTAGCGTTCAAGGTATTATGGCTTTTCTTTATTGATTTGGTCGGATCAATTAAGCTAGGGGGAGTATCCCATCTGCAATAGTGAATCAATACAAGATTGTGAACGGTGTTTGTATGTTATCGAATCACGCAATGCTATGGGTGATCTTTAGTAGTTCTGATTTGCTGTTACGGATGAAAATGTTGATTATGCTAAACAGATTTGGGTGGAGCCGTATTTGCAAATTACCAGTGCAGTTTATTCCTCTATTATATTGTCTTTTACGGTTTTATTTTTGTTACCAAAATTTGGGTGAAAAAATTATTCTTTCAGGTTAAAACAACCAATCCGAAAAAATATTGCGTTCGTCCAAATACTGGAGTCGTCTTGCCTCGTTCAACATGCGATGTTATAGGTATTAGTCGCTACGGTTCATTTCTATAAATCTTGATCGGGTTGCAGCATGAATGTTTTTTATTACGTGGTTTCTTGTTAGTTACAATGCAAGCACAAAAGGAGTCTCCTCCGGATATGCAATGCAAGGACAAGTTTCTTTTACAGAGTGTAAAAGCTAGTGATGGTGCATCTCCCAAGGATATTACTGCTGAAATGGTAATTATTCTGATCCCTGTGGTGATACGTTTTTGTGTGGATAATGATGTTTCATTGAAATTGTGGATGTGTTTTTTCTTTTTTGTTTGTCCAGTTCAATAAAGAGTCTGGAAACGTTGTTGAGGAATGTAAGTTGAAGGTGGTTTATGTTGCTCCACCTCAACCACCTTCCCCAGTACCGGAAGGATCAGAAGAAGGTTCTTCGCCCAGAGGTTCTGTTTCAGATAATGGCAATGCTGCTGAATTATCTTCTGTAAGTACTTCACTTCCATAACAATCTGTTGGTATTTGCCTGAGTTTGGTGGGTCATGTGATGATATGCTTGTACGTGGAAATGTTCTTCATTGGAAAAAATATAACTTAACTAAAACAAGAAGAAAAAAAAAGTTGAACAAATTGATCAATATTATTCTTTCTGGTGCAACAGGTGTCGAGGACATTTATGGATAGCCATGACAAATCTCCAGAAGTAAGCATAGTTCTTAAGATTCTCGACTATCTGTTGAACTTGCAACGGTGTAGCCTTGTAGGCTTGTAGACAGGCTGGAAACATGTTTTATCTATTATTGTCTTCTTGCAGTTATTAATCCGAGACTGATAAGTACGCTTTCCGGAATATCTGTTTTTCTATCTGCAGCTCTACTTGCTACTAGATTCTGCCATTTTTTTTTTAGTGTTATTTTTAAAATAATTTTCAGTAAAACGCATATTTTAAGTTTCTTACTGGTGAACTAAGTGGCCACTATGAGAGATATCATGCATGATAAGTTAATATGTTGTACTGTTGTGCTTGTGCAAGTATCATCTACAAATTTCTTCCCATCTATTATTTTGAAGTGACCAACTGCTCTTTTCTCTAATCTATTATAGTTATGTGGCCCTCTTTAGTAGATTAGTATATGAATAAATATATAAAAAGAACATTGAGTAGCTATGGTTTCTGCTTCTTTTTGAAATCACACACAAAAAAAGAAAGATTGTTACTGTAATATCCTAATGATAGCTCTGGACAAAGTAGCATATCATGATTTCTCTTTGTAAGATTGGACACTCTCTCTCCCTTGTATGCTTAGTGGCTAGTGCAGAACTGCTTATCTAAGGTTGAAGAACACATTGATTTTGCATTATATGAATATAAATGGACTCTGTTTTTCTTGAAATAATGATGCTGAATTCGTTATCATATTTTAGGCGAGAGCTCTTATTTCAAAGTTGACCGAGGAAAAGAATAGTGCACTTCAGCAAAATAACAAGTTGCGTCAAGATCTGGTGAGAAATTCTATACCTGATGCATGTCATTGTCTTTATTGTTGTCATTCGTATTATATTTGTATGATTGCTTCTCGCTTGATCTTACTATATTATGCAGTTCACTGCTCGTTTCCCGAAATGAGCTGTTTCTTTGCCTACTACTGCTAAACACTGAATTGATAAATTGATATTGGTGTGGTTGATACTTCATATGAGTGGTATCAATCTAACTAATTACTTCCCGATTAACCTTGATGTTGCTGTGTAGGAGCTGTTGCATCGTCAAAGCAGCAAGAGCCAAGGTGGTGGTGTTTCATTTATGTTTGTCATCTTCATTGGATTGCTCGGCATAATTTTGGGCTATGTCTTGAAGAAATAACTTATTTGGCAAGCAATAGCAAGGAACTTTATTCATCAATCAATCAGCAAAATTATTTACTGCTCCGATTTTCCTCTTCTGCTTTCAATCATGGAAGAACGATGATGAATTCGGGGCTGACACATTTTCCGTTCTTGGAGAGTCATTAGCAAATTATTTCATATTTCTTGCTGCAAAACTGGATCCAAGTGGACTCTGCAGTATTAACATGAATTCTTTGTGGTTTTTCTTTTTTCTTTTTGGCCAAATGGGTCTTATTTACATTGAAACGTCAGTTTAAGTTGAATTTTGAAGGTAGACATGAAATGTTAAAGACTAGTGAATGTTAATAAATTCTCACCTTTCTTCTGCTAAATTTAATTTCTTTGTGACTGTGTCATTGTAAGTTGCTAGCTGAACCAGTGGCAGATATGCTGGTTGATAGTTGCACTGTATTCATGGGATATTTCTCCAAGATCGTTTCATTTGTTAGTTCAAAAGTTGGGTCTAATCCGTGTGAAACAGATGCATTTGATCCCTTCTTTCCGGCAAGGAGGGGTTGGGCGGTGAAGGAAAATGACAAAGCTTCGATTAGATATGTCTGGTCTCAGTAAGGAGGACGTCAAGATCTCTGTGGAGCAGAACACTCTTGTCATTTGTGGAGAAGCTGATCATGACAACGATGGCAAAGGGAGGAGACATTCGAGCAGGATTGATCTCATCCCGAGCCATTATAATGTAAATGAGATCAAGGCGGAGATGAGGAATGGAGTGCTGAAGGTGGCGATTCCCAAGGTGGGAGATGAGGAGAAGAAGGATGCTTTCCATGTTCAAGTCGAGTGAATCAAAATGATTCCCATGAATAAAGATACGTAGATATGTTTCAGGTTTTATTCATGGGAAAAGTATGGAATTGCACCCGGATGTTTGCCAGAATTGGTAACTGCACCCATGATGTTTGTTCTTGCACCCATATCTTTGCACTTGTTTGTAATTGAGCCTTTCCGTCTATTTCTCACAGTAACCGTTATACCTGACCTGGTATACCGAAAATACCCCCAGCCTTATTATTGAATTTGCACAGCCAGTTCTCCTTTCATACCAGCCAACTCTTCCCATTTCACTTCTCACACACGCATCTTTGAAGTTCCCACGTCCGAATCTGTATGTCAATACATCATGGGTGGTACTACCACGCTGTATGTCAAGCCATTTTTCCTAGCAGTACTGTAGGAGACCACTCTGTTGCTACTGCTAGCCTAACGGACAACATATGGACTAAACAGAGAAGGCTCGAGGCGTGCAAGTTATATTACAGGGCTCTAGAAGCAATGTGTAGGGCAGAAGTTCAAGTGTTGCAGTCTAACAATTTGACTTCTTTATTGACCAATGAGAGGTTTCACAGATGTATGCTTGCATGTTCTGCTGAGCTCGTTCTGGCAACTCATAAAACAGTAACAATGTTATTCCCATCCGTTCTTGAGAGAACAGGGATCACAGCTTTTGATTTAAGCAAAGTGATAGAGAGTTTCATAAGGCACGAGGAATCACTTCCAAGGGAATTGAAGCGGCATCTCAATTCGTTAGAAGAGCGATTGTTGGAGAGCATGGTGTGGGAGAAAGGGTCCTCCATGTACAACTCCTTGATTGTTGCAAGACCAGCTCTATCAGCTGATGTCAATCGTCTGGGCTTATTGGCAGAACCGATGCCATCCTTGGATGCAATTGCCATGCATATTAACTTCTCTCCCAGTGGAATGCCTGCACCAACTTCTGATCAGAAGCATGACATTCTTCCTGGTATTCCTCAATTTGCTTTCTGAAATGTGCATTGTTTAAAAAAAAACTTCTCAACCTGGAAATTGGGCTATTGCTTTAATGAACTAATTTGTTTTTAGTTTGCCTTTGTTTATTTGGTGTTAAGTATCCATTGTTCATCACGTTGTATGATTCAGGTCAAACTGGGGAAATGAGGTCGCCAAAAAGATCTAGCACTGACTTTCGAAGTGTGTTAGTTGAACGAAATCCATTCGCTTCCCCAGTAAAGGATCGTCTTTTGGCCCTCAGTAATTTGAAGTCAAAGATGGCACCACCTCCATTACAGTCAGCATTTGCCAGGTAATATTCGGGATAAATACGTAGGGAATTAGTATACATATTGTGTCATGTCATGTCAAGTATACATCTGATTTGTGACAACCCATAATCTTGCTGCTACAAAATGTTTGAACTTTCAAATGTCACTTGTTTATTCAGATCACGAAGCTAGCCGCAGTGCGCATCAACGGCACATTTGAACGGTTACAGCTTCCCCAGCAGATGAAGGAGAACATTTACCGCCTTTTCCAACAGATACTCAATCTGCAGACAAGTCTCTTCTTCAATCGCCACATCGACCAAATCATTCTCTGTTGTTTCTACGGAGTGGCTAAGGTCTGTCTCAACCTGCACGCAACAATATTTATTTTTAAGAATCGATGGCCCACCTGAAGTTAGCAATAAGGACAATGGTATTCCTCTGACATGTTTAAGAATTTTCCATTATTTATTTTGCAAAGCTACATCTAATTTTTATTTTATTTTTGATCGAAAAGGTCAATGTCCTGGATCACCTAAGATATCTCAGTTTCCGATTGTGCCAGACATGTCCCCTAAAATGGTGTCGCCTGCGCATAACATCTATGTCTCTCCAATGCGATCCTCTAAAGTATAACCATCGATTATCACTAAAATTAACTTTGGAGGGTTTTCCTTTTAAAAAAGATTTGACTTGGACAAATTTTTTGCTTGATTTTGCAGATGGACGCTTCGATATCCCACAGTGCGAAAAGCTACTATGCATGTGTGGGCGAGAGCACACGCGCTTATCAAAGCCCTTCAAAGGATCTTGCAGCCATCAACAACCGATTAAACGGGTAGCTGAGGAATTTGGATCAATCTAGGGTTTGTTCATCGAAGAAAACGATTTGTTCTCTGAATTTGTACCCTTAGGGGTAATTCGGTCATTTTACATGGCCTCGGTTCGAATTTAACGACAACACGTGCCAAGCACGTGAGACTTAACGGGATTTTTTAACGTTGGGTGCAATGACCAACAAAATGAAACATACGGGTGTAAATAATTGCGGCAAAAAACATATAGGTCCAACGACAAAAAAAGGCAAAATCCGGGTGCAATTCCATACTTTTCCCTTTATTCATAATTTGCAGAATGCTAAAGAACCTTAGCGTCATCGTTTTTGTGCAATTCAGAGAAATTATGCTGCAAAAACGAAAATCCACATTGACGATGCATATCTAAGCTCTGTTTCTGCCGTATCGTATACTGAATCAACGAACTAGAGCAAATTGTTTTTGTTTTTTTAGATCTTGTGCGATAATGTTCTAGAGTTCTCGAAAATTGACAGGTCTGCAGATTGGATTGTTGCCAAATTTACCAGATACAAGTTTATAGAGCACATATGGAATCCAGAAAAACCATGGTTTTATCATTCTTGTGCAGTTTGAGGAAATAGATGGCGAGGATAATCCAAATTGAGCAACAAATTTAACTAATTGCAGCAAATTCCTGTCAATTTCACTCGATATCACACAAACTGTGTACAATCATTCTCGAACAAAATCAATATCAATATATGGCAGTTTCCGAATTCCGATTGGCTAGCTACCTGTTAAGCAAATTCAAAATCGAAGAAGATAGAAGCAAGAAGAAAGCGACCTGATCGGAATCAATCGTCGTCTCTGCGTTTCGGTTTGCGGTGATTCTCCTCGTAGTGCTTGGCGATGACTACTCCAGTATCAGCGAGCTTCTTGAGGTTGGGGACGTTGTAATTTTGAGCGACATACACGCCGAAGGCCGTCCCTACCAAGAAGGAGAAGCTGCTTCTGATTATCCCCATCTCCGTCAGCTACGGCGGCCAAATCGTCGATTAAGAACACCGGATTGGAGAATCAACCTATATAGCGAGCGAGAAGCTCTGCTGCAAGTGCAAGCTTTGACCGGAACCCCTTGCGAAAGTTGCTGGAAGGACGCTTTTCTAATTGGCTACGCCTTCAAACACCGCCGCAAAAGAGCTTTACTTTTACCGACGGTTCGTGAATCAAGATGAATCTGGGTTGGGCTCATGATTTAGATTTACAAAGCCTGGACTATTACGCATAATGAAACGGCCCATAGTGTTTAATACACACACACATATATATATATTATATATATATACAAGAATAATGTGATTATTGTATGATTTGCAATAATAATGTCCCGTTCGTTTGATGGATTAGGCCCGGATTTGGGCTTACGAAATCCATCTCACCTTGTTCGTTTCACAGAATTGGCAATTCTGAGGCTTAGGGAATCCGGGCGGTCCGGGCTTAGGGAATCCGGGTAAAAACCTCGGATTCCCTAAGCCCACACGGGTCGGAATCCGGATTCCGACCCCAAATGACTGAATTGCCCTCTTGATTTTGACGTAATTACAACCCTGCCATCGTCTTCATTGCGCCTGAAATCTGCTGAAAGCGCAGATCCTTCTCCTCTCCTTCTTCTCGACGATGGAACCGAGCTCCTTCTCCTCAACTTAGAGGCGAAACGACGGCGAGTAGAGGCGGCTGTTCGTGGGTGTTGCTCGCCTTTCCTCGTGGTGGCGTCGGCTTCAATTGCTGCTGACTCACGTGTATTAAAGATCTCAAAAAGCACCGATTTTGACCATTTTCCTGCTCGATTGGGTAAGTTCTTGCAGCTCATTCATTAACCTGATGATCCAGCGGCTTCTATTGTGTGCAACGTCGTTGGTCTGAAATTGTAGGTGGTGTTGAGTGTCCAAGGTCAATTTTTTGTGCTGGGCTTCTTTGCATGATGCTGAGGTGCTACTGCGTGAATTTGTGCTTGATTGATATCTAGGTTGTTTTCTTTGTTTTGATTGGGATTTGCATGGAATGGAAGTAGGTGAACTGAAAAAGGAGCATTAAACTAGCTGGCTTTAGAAATTTGCTGATTTTTTTCATGAATTTTCCGATTTCGGTTCCATCTGAGTAGACAACGTCGGTATATGCTAACTTTTGCTAGTTATTGGCAGCTAATGTGTGACAAAGGATTTTTGATAAGTTCTTACTCAAAACTTCTCCACTTTCTGATGTCAGATTCGAAATTAGCTCTGATTGCGCTTGTGGAAGTATAACCTTGGTGAACTCCATATGTTTGACTTTGATGGCTAAAGCAGTCCAAATTTGCAGTTAGAATGAAATTAAATGGACATAGAGAGGGCAAAGGGGGATAATTAATGTAGTTGGCTTTAACAATTTGCTGTGTTTGTCATGAATTTTCTGATTTTAGATCTGTCACAACGAAATATGTTATCTTTTGCTAGTAATTGACCGTAAATGTTCTACAAAATGCAAATATGAGGGAGGAAGCTGACGCATTTAAAAAAATTGATTACGTCGTAATAGAAGACAACTTGGTGAATGCGCGCTGAGCATACAGCAGGATTTATGATTCATTTGAGTGCAATTAGCAGCTTCACCATTTGTAAAGATGTAGCTGGAGTAGCAGGTACTTGCTTTCTTTCCCTTTACTTTTGATTTTGAGGGTTATTACTGACAATTGTTGATGCCTTTTGACTTTTGAGGGAGGCCGATCTCTCTGGTTCTTGAATTTGATGGTTTAATGTGTAGCTGGGTCTAGATTCAAGTCTGTCTATGAATTTTCCTTCAGAATGTCTTGAAATTGCATGATTGTTGCTTTTCCTGATTTGTTCGATATGCAAATCCAAAGTTCCTGTATTCCTTTATAGAATAATTGCCCAAACTGCCAGAACTGTGAAATCATCTAATTAGAGGGGAACCTTTCGAATGGAGCTAAATTTTCTTTGTAGATATTTGAACATGGCCTAGCTTGTTGATGAATTTCTGAACACAAAATCAACTATGTAATGTCTATTACTCTGTAAAATTGTGTGAAATCAAAGTTGATGATACTGGCTGCGCTTGAAATTTCTGTTTGTGCCTATATTCTTTTAGTTTCCATGAAAAAAAATCAGAAAATTGTTCAATGGTATTCATAAGAAAGACAACCGAGATGCACATAGTTTTTTTGCTGTGTCCTTAACAATTACAATTCTACTAAATTTGTATTAGAAGAGAACGGGTTATTCTAAGAAAGATGGTAGTAATCAATCGTTTTGAAGTTATTGATGCAACCCTTCGTATTTCTTTGCAGGAAATGTTTTTGCACTGGGCCTCTTTTTATCACCAATGTAAGTCGTAATCTTGACCACTGGACTTGTTGTAGCAGCAGCAGCATAGCTTGGTTTGGTGGTGGTGGGTGGGGTTGATTCAGCAAGGAGAAGTTTCAGCGCCATCATGAAGAGCACAGCAAATGGTGGCTTTATGTATTCCGTGATGATCCTCGTCGGTGTTGCTTCCTTTTTGTTATTTGTTGTTCATATAGTGGATGAAAGAACTGCTTTATTGAGATCTTATTATCATTTTTCTTTGTTCGAAGTGAACGATCTTCTGAATGTTTTGTTTTGGATTTGGAGTTATGATCAACGCAGATGATTATTGTATTTATCGATATTTCTAATCATGTTAATGTTACGTAATCAATTGATTGTTTAAGAAATATTATTTTGCATGACAATTTACATTCTTTATTTTTTTTAAAAATTAATAAATTGGTATTTTAAAAAAAATTAAATAAATAAAAATTTCGTTTTTTTATTATTTAAATAAACGTTTTTAATATTTTTAAGTTTTATAATTAATTAATATAAATTATTTTTATTATATACTATACATATACAAAGAGGGGCAAATATGTCATTTTACCACATTCCATTCCTTTTCCGTACACAATTCCACCAAAGAAACAACAGAATTCCTTATTCCGTTCTATTCAATTCCACCAAAAAAATAACTTCATATTCTTAACTCCTATTCCTTATTCCCAATTCCTATTCCGTATTCCGAATTCCGTCAAACAAACGCACCGTAAGAGCTAAGAGCTAAGAATTCTGGCTAGCTCTTACGTGGCAAGCCAAGTAGGATGGACGGCACAAATGATGACATGGCAGACACAAAGTGTCAAGGTCACATGGAAAGTGCCACGTGTCAATCAGGTACTGCGCCGACAGGAGACGGAGCAGCACGACGGTCTGGCCATGCCCCCTTGTCTCCGTCCATTACCTGGTGGGGACCCCTTGGATTTTTTTATTTTTTTTGGCCAACCCCTCGGATTCAAATATATGCAATCCTTTGCTTTCATTAGGGTTTCAACATTTCGGCCAAAAATAAAAAATAATAAAATTAGGGTTTCAACACAACTTATCAAAAATTGATATATCAAATTTCGTGGTGCTAACTAAATACCTTCGTTGTATCACTAACTTAATGAATATACATTGCGGGTTTTTTATTTTTATTTTCCCGATCGAGTGTGTCCATCTCTTTGTTTTGATTTATTACTATGAATAATAAATAACCTTGTATTTATAAAAATAAAAACGTCTTATTTCGATACTAATAGCCTTGTATATATATGTTATTATGAATCAAAACCTCCATATGATATATTAAAGAAGTTCCTCATATATATATAATATATATTATATTAACTGAAAAACCCGTTTGTTTTCAACCGCTTTTTTTGGAGCGTATTCTATTACATGGGTTGGGTCCACGATTTTCTCACGCCAACCCTAACGGACAAATAAAGCAGGAGATTGTACCAATATATTTACACAGTATACAAAAAAATAAAAAACCTCGAAGGTTAAATATATATGTAATAAAAAATAATGTTTGTTTACGTGATGATAAGGCAAATATGTTTCTCTAGACAAAACTGCCAATCATCTCAACCTTTCTTATTCAGACACGACCATTAATTAACTATGTTTGTTTTTGTGAAAAACAACCTTTGAGGCTGTAGTGGAACTTCAGACCCGTACTTACAATTTGAATGTACGTACCTTATTAAAGGAAAATCACAAAAACAAATTAGAGACCATTTCTTCCATTTAAAGGCACATACATTTCTTTGAGACCTTCCTACAAGAACTAGTTAGGTATTGTAACCTGATTAATAATGTAATGTTAATTTATGTATTAATATACGCGTCTCGTGATTCAACCTCCGCGGTGAGGTTGATAGGGTGTGTGGGGGGCAGCGCCCCGAACCTTTAGGCTGTACTATATTTCTCCATGTATACGTATTCTGTAACATAAACTTTCATCAATAAATGAACCAAACCGCATGGAGGTTACCCTTATTACCACGGAAACCTAATTTTCTCTCGTTTTCTCTTCTGAACTGCGATTTCAGTGTGTGAGATTGTGAGATTGAGAATCGATCCTAAAAAAACTAGGGTCGACACATTAATAGGAGGATATTCTTTTCCACCATTTTCAACATATATGTTAGTTAATATATACATTGTAAAATTTTATTAAGTAGAGTGAATATAACATGATTTTTGATCTCAAAAGTGTTTATTTTGTTCTAGAATTTAGTATTATTTTTATTGTGTTTTCATTTCTAATTGTTTAGATCCACCACTGTGTTCAAAATGGTGAAATCAACCCTATTTGGTAGACATAAACTTTGTATTTTCTTCCTTGAGGCCCGCTCATGTTGAAAAAAGTGAATCAAAGGGGACAAAAGAAGAGGGCCCTCTCAATATCTTGAAGATTGGGGTGTATTGCAGAAACACTTGCATGTTCTCTTTAAGACCAACGTTCATGGCTTACAAAACCATGCATTTAATGCTCTCTCTCTCCCTCTCTTTCTCTCTCTCTCTCTCTCTCACGGTTCTATCTATATGGTTATATCAATATTACACATTTTATGTCTCTCTCTATATGTTGATATATAAAACTCAGAAACTACAAACCTTGACTTCATTCACAAAAGCAATCTCTAGAGATTTCCCTTTCTCTTGTGTCTTCCCCAACTAGCTTTATATATATCACTTTCTAATCATACGAAAACCTGCAACATGTTGTCTTCTCGTGTTGTATTATGTGTTCTTTTGCTTAGCATGATCTCCATGCATGGGATCCATGCTCGTGGACTGGGAGTCGAGTTTCAGCCTGAGAAATTAGTGGGCAAAGCTTTAAAGAAAGAAGATAACATCTTGACGATCATCGAGAAACTAGTATCTTCAGTTGCTCTGACGTGGCTGAATAGTCAAGAACATGGAGATGGCCCATCTACAGCAGGTAGCTAGATAGATTAGTAGAACGTTTTAATATTATTTTTTGTTAGGGTTTTGTCCTTAAATAGGGTATTTTAGGGTTTGTTGTTATAATATATGTATATATGTTACTAACATGCAAAGACATATTTTTCTTCCCTTTTTCTATTTCTCAGGCGAAGGGAGCATTACTTCTTCATATCAAGCCATTTATCAGTGGAAGGTATAGAATTTTTGAATTCTTTAATATATATATATATATTGATGATATTCATATATAGAAATAGAACCCCAATTCGAGGGGCCACGCCCTACCATACTGCATGATAGATCACATATACATTGTTCTTGACCAAATCTATATACCTATTATCAATCGATCCATATGAATAATTTAGTATTTTCGACATTAATTAATCTACATACGTAGTCAAGCATGCAAGTTATGACATGCTAACATATGCATATACTATATATCACAACATTTTTATGAGTGTGATCTTGGGTTTGGTAGGCAATGAGGAGGCAAACAAGGTCAGTGAAACATGAGACAGAAGCTGAGGGTGCCTTCGATTCTTCGGAAAACGATGTTGTCGAAGATGGGGTAGTTATGGACTACGCTCAGCCTCACAGGAAGCCACCCATTCACAATGAGAAGTCATAGATCAACAAACCCTATATATATATATATATATGTATTTACTGAATAATAATTGTTGCACACAAATGTTATATATCTACTATCTACATATCCTTGTACTTGGACATAGTTTGACCTCTGTTTTCAGATTGTCAACTTCGTGAGTTTGAGACACATTATAGTGTGATTTGTATTTGTCCATCAATATAGGGTTAATATATTCAAGGGTTACGTATCTTTCCTATCGTGACTAATTGATTATTTTTTGTACAGAATGATTATGTATATTTGGACATGTGACTATTTGGTTACAATGATTTTTTATGATATGAACTGACGAAAATACCCACTTGACTTATCTTCATCTTTTTTATTTTGTTCATTCATGGCATCTTTCTTCAAAACCTTCTTCTTCAAAAGAAGTGAATTTTTGGGTTCAATTTACAAAGAATAAGATGACCTTGAAGATAAACATGAAGATGAATATGAAGCATGATGAAGCTAATGAGAAAGACAAAATCGTCATTTTAGTGATCATTTAACCACATTTGACAAACATAGTAACTAAATAGCACAAGTTGTAACCAAATAATCACATGCCGAAAGATGACGTAATAATTTAATTACGCAAAAAATGTATAACTGTATACATTTTTTAAAATTAAATTACACAATATAATAATTACCCATGGTTGTGGTCCTACTCTACTACATACCAAATAAGAGTCTAAGACTCTAGTTATGAAAAATGTGTATGGAGGAACATTCAACATGCAACAAACATATATAACAGAACAGAACGTGCCCTATTTGTTCACCAAGTAGATTAGACTGAAAGAAGAACCCAATTGTGTTTTTGTTTCTACCAAGAAACAAGACATTAGCTGGTATCAGAAAACATTACCAACTTTAAGGGCCAATGTGTTTCAGCGGCTACGTACATTAAATGGACACTCACGTAGACAAACATGTCATGTGACAGTGACTGTGAATGTGCACCCAAATATGCAAATAACTAAAGTTCTTATGCTTGGTATTGCCAGCCTTCATATGAAGTGCAACTAACACTTACAAAAGGAGAAGAGCAGATGCATTATGAATAGATAGCTTCATCAAGAAATATCAGTTCTCATCTGCAGTATGCTCAAAACCATCAGTTAACATCTGGGAACCCAGATTACCACAAATCTCAAAAGAGTTTATTGTATTTGTATAAACGATAATATACAATAGACTTTTTGAATTGTATGTTATAAAGAGAAAGCAGAAGTAGATAGATTAATATTATTTTTCGTAGGTATGAGAAAAAAAGACTGATGGACCGAAAAATCATTTCGAATTTAAGACTGAGTCAAAATAGACGTTATTTTTAATCCCAAACTCAGGCTCGGACTCGTTTTTTTTACCCAAAAGACCTAATAAACCTGTCCGATCCGAGTATAAGTTGGAATCAACATTTATTGTATTTTATTAATTAGTTTATTGTGTGTTTAAGATTGTATTTGAATTTTGAACTTTTTTATATTGAATATTTGATATGATATTTATATTTTGTTTAGTATTGGATACTTGGTATAATATTTTCATTATTGAAAGCTTTGAATATTTTTTATATAGAAAAAATTGGCCCAAGAACGAGACTGAACCCATATAAAAGTATAAGAGAATTTTTTTAAAGAGGTAAAGTAAGTACAGGGTTGATTTTGTTTGTCCTTTTCTTCCAAAAATAAAATTTGTAATCTTTTAATTTCATGATAAATCATTAATTTTTGTTTTTGAAGAATACTATTTCTTTGGGAAGTATAGTTTTACCAATGAAAAATATGCAAAAATAAACCTTCGTAACTAAGTACAAGAGAAGATAGGTCGGCCCAAATTAATGGGCCTCAATTTTATGGGCATTTATTTATGTTCCTAAACAGAATTTTTTCAAAAAGTGTTAATATTAGAAAAAAAAATAAGTATGGTAAATTTTTTTTTATAGTTTTTTGAATTACTCCTTAATCGGAACTATATTTTCGATGAAATAAATTTTGTATACTTCCGGAATTGATAAAATATATATTCTAAACATTCTTACTCAAAATTTAATATCAAATTTTGTCTTTTATCACTTGTTTATAAGATGTTAAATACTTTTTTCCTAGGTGGCACCATATTAGTTTTGTTCCATTTCGTAGTTTTGTCAATATCTCATCACTCACAACTTCGTTTTCAATGAATTTAGTTTTATTCGCGTTCTAACTCGATATATATTGATGTATTAATTTTAATATAATATATATTTTTGGAACCAAAATTCAATATTTTCTGTGATTGTACCCCTTTGAGTTTCGACCTATTTTGTAGTTTTTTGACTTACTCCTCAATTAGAACTCTTTTTTCGATGAAATAAATTTTGTATTCTTCCGGAATCGATTAAATATATATTCTAAACATTCTTACCCAAAATATAAGATCAAATGTTTTCTTTTATCACTTGTTTATAAGAGGTTAAATACTTTTTTCCTAGGTGGCACCATATTAGTTTCGTCCCATTTCGTAGTTTTGTCAATATCTCATCACTCACAACTTCGTTTTCAATGAAATAAGTTTTATTCGCGTTCTAACTCGATATATATTGAGGTAGTAATATTAATATAATACATATTTTTGGGACCGAAATCAACTATTTTCTGTGATGGCACCCTTTTGAGTTTCGACCGATTTTGTAGTTTTTTTGACTTACTCCCCAATCAAAACTCTATTTTCTATGAAATAAATTTTGTATTCTTCCGAAATCGATGAAATATATATTCGAAACATTCTTACTCAAAATGTAAGATCAAATATATTCTTTTATCACTTGTTTATAGGAGGTTAAATACTTTTTTCCTAGGTGTCACCATGTTAGTTTCGTCCCATTTTATAGTTTTGTCAATATCTCATCACTCACAACTTCGTTTTCAATGAAATTAGTTTTATTCGTATTCTAACTCGATATATATTAATGTAGTAATGTTAATATAGTACATAGTTTTGGGACCAAAATCAACTATTTTATGTGATGGTACCCCTTTGAATTTCGACCGATTTTATACTTTTATGAATTAGTCCTCAATCGGAACTCTATTTTCGATGAAATAAATTTTGTATTCTTCCGAAATCGATCAAATATATTTTCGGAACATTCTTACTCAAAATGTAAGATAAAATGTTTTCTCTTATCACTTGTTTATAAGAGGTTAAATTCTTTTTTCCTAGGTGGCACCATGTTAGTTTCGTTCCATTTCGTAGTTTTGTCAATATCTCATCACTCACAACTTCGTTTTCAATGAAATTAGTTTTATTAGCATTGTAACTCGATATATATTGAGGTGTAATATTAATATAATACATAGTTTTGGGACCAAAATCAACTATTTTCTGTGATGGTGCCACTTTGAGTTTCAACCGATTTTGTAGTTTTTTGAATTACTCCTCAATCGGAACTATATTTTCGATGAAATAAAGTTTGTGTTATTCCGGAATTGATAAAATATATATTCTAACCATTCTTACTCAAAATATAATATCAAATTTTTTCCTTTTATCACTTGTTTATTATAAACATTCGAAACTAATATGGTGTCACCTAGGAAAAAAGTATTTAAACTCTTATAAACAAGTGATAAAAGAAAACATTTAATCTTATATTTTGAGTAAGAATGTTTAAAAAATATATTTTATCAATTCCGGAAGAATGCAAAATTTATTTTATCGAAAATAAAGTTCCCATTGAGGAGTAATTCAAAAAACTATAAGATCGGTCAAAACTGAAAGGGGTACCATCACAGAAAATAGTTGATTTCGGTCCCAAAAATATGTATTATATTAACATTACACCTCAATAGATATCGAGTTAGAATGCGAATAAAACTAATTTCATTGAAAACGAAATTGTGAGTGATGAGATATTGACAAAACTACGAAATGAGACGAAACTAACATGGTGCCACCTAGGAAAACAAATTTAACCTCTTATAAACAAGAGATAAAAGAAAAAATTTGATCTTACATTTTGAGTAAGAATGTTCCGAAAATATATTTGATCAATTTCGGAAGAATACAAAATTTATTTCGTCGAAAATAGAGTTCCGATTGAGGAGTAATTCAAAAAACTACAAAATTGGTCGAAACTCAAAGGGGTACTATCACAGAAAATAGTGAATTTTGGTTCCAAAAATATATATTACATTAAAATTAATATCTCAATATATATCGAGTTAGAACGCGAATAAAACTAATTTCATTGAAAACGAAGCTGTGAGTAATGATATATTGACAAAACTACGAAATGGGGCGAAACTAATATGGTGTCACCTAGGAAAAAAGTATTTAAACTCTTATAAACAAGTGATAAAAGAAATAATTTGATCTCATATTTTGAGTAAGAATGTTTAAAATATATATTTTATCAATTCCGGAAGAATACAAAATTTATTTCATCGAAAATAGAGTTCCTATTGAGGAGTAATTAAAAAAACTACAAAATCGGTCGAAACTCAAAGGGGTACCATCACAGAAAATAGTTGATTTGGGTCTCAAAAATATGTATTGTATTAATATTAATACCTCAATATATATCGAGCTAGAACGCGAATAAAACTAATTTAATTGAAAACGAAGTTATGAGTAATGAGATATTGACAAAACTACGAAATGGGACGAAACTAACATGGTGCCACCTAGGAAAATATTATTTAACCTCTTATAAACAAGTGACAAAATAAAACATTTGATCTTACATTTTGAGTAAGAATGTTTCAAAAATATATTTAATCGATTTTGGAAGAATACAAATTTTATTTCATCGAAAATAGAGTTCCAATTGAGGAGTAATTCAAAAAATTACAAAATCGGTCAAAACTCAAACGGGTACCAACACAGAAAAGAGTTGATTTCGGTACCAAAAATATGTATTATATTATTCTTTATACCTCAATATATATCGAGTTAGAATGCGAATAAAATGAATTTCATTGAAAACGAAATTGTGAGTGATGAGATATTGACAAAACTATGAAATGGGACGAGACTAACATGGTGCCACCTAGGCAAAGAGTATTTAACCTCTTATAAACAAGTGATAAAATAAAACAATTGATCTTACATTTTGAGTACGAATTGGTTTGAAAATATATTTGATCAATTTTGGAAGAATACAAAATTTATTTCATCGAAAATCGAGTTCCTATTGAGGAGTAATTCAAAAAACTACAAAATCGGTCGAAACTCAAAGGGGTACCATCACAGAAAATAGTTGATTTCGGTCACAAAAATATGTATTATATTATTTTAATACCTCAATATATATCGAGTTAGAATGCGAATAAAACAAATTTCATTGAAAACGAAATTGTGAGTGATGAGATATTGACAAAACTACGAAATGGGACGAAACTAACATGGTGCTACCTAGGCAAAGAGTATTTAACCTCTTAGAAACAAGTTATAAAATTAAAAAATTGATCTTACATTTTGAGTAAGAATTGTTTCGAAAATATATTTGATCGATTTCGGAAGAATACAAAATTTATTTCATCGAAAATCGAGTTCCTATTGAGGAGTAATTCAAAAAACTACAATATCGGTCGAAACTCAAAGGGGTACCATCACAGAAAATAGTTGATTTCGGTCCCAAAAATATGTATTGTATTAATATTAATACCTCAATAAATATCGAGTTAGAACGCGAATAAAACTAATTTAATTGAAAACAAACTTGTGATTG
This sequence comes from Chamaenerion angustifolium, assembly GCA_946814005.1. NCBI lineage: Eukaryota > Viridiplantae > Streptophyta > Magnoliopsida > Myrtales > Onagraceae > Chamaenerion > Chamaenerion angustifolium. The sequence goes on from OX328270.1 coordinate 37,429,243, forward strand.
ATGAGATATTGACAAAACTACGAAATAGGACGAAACTAACAAGGTGCCACCTAGGAAAAAAGTATTTAACCTCTTATAAACAAGTGATAAAATAAAACATTTGATCTTACATTTTTAGTAAGAAAAAATATGTATTATATTAATACCTCAATATATATCGAGTTAGAATGCGAATAAAACTAATTTCATTGAAAACGAACTTGTGAGTGATGAGATATTGACAAAACTACGAAATAGGACGAAACTAACAAGGTGCCACCTAGGAAAAAAGTATTTAACCTCTTATAAACAAGTGATAAAATAAAACATTTGATCTTGCATTTTGAGTAAGAATGTTTCGAAAATATATTTGATCGATTTCGGAAAAATACAAAATTTATTTCATCGAAAACATAGTTCCGATTGAGAAGTAATTCAAAAAACTACAAAATCGGTCAAAACTCAAAGGGGTACGTACCATCACATAAAATAGTTGATTTCGGTCCCAAAAATATGTATTATATTATTCTTAATACCTCAATATATATCGAGTTAGAATGCGAATAAAACGAATTTCATTGAAAACGAACTTGTGAGTGATGAGATATTGATAAAACTACGTAATGGGACGAAACTAACATGGTGCCACCTAGGAAAAGAGTATTTAACCTCTTATAAACAAGTGATAAAATAAAACAATTGATCTTACATTTTGAGTAAGAATTGTTTCAAAAATATATTTGATCGATTTCGGAAGAATACAAAATTTATTTCATCGAAAATCGAGTTCCTATTGAGGAGTAATTCAAAAAACTACAATATCGGTCGAAACTCAAAGGGGTACCATCACAGAAAATAGATGATTTCGGTCCCAAAAATATGTATTGTATTAATATTAATACCTCAATAAATATCGAGTTAGAACGCGAATAAAACTAATTTAATTGAAAACGAACTTGTGATTGATGATATATTGACAAAACTACGAAATAGGACGAAACTAACAAGGTGCCACCTAGGAAAAAAGTATTTAACCTCTTATAAACAAGTGATAAAATAAAACATTTGATCTTACATTTTGAGTAAGAAAAAATATGTATTATATTAATACCTCAATATATATCGAGTTAGAATGCGAATAAAACTAATTTCATTGAAAACGAACTTGTGAGTGATGAGATATTGACAAAACTACGAAATAGGACGAAACTAACAAGGTGCCACCTAGGAAAAAAGTATTTAACCTCTTATAAACAAGTGATAAAATAAAACATTTGATCTTGCATTTTGAGTAAGAATGTTTCGAAAATATATTTGATCGATTTCGGAAAAATACAAAATTTATTTCATCGAAAACATAGTTCCGATTGAGAAGTAATTCAAAAAACTACAAAATCGGTCAAAACTCAAAGGGGTACGTACCATCACAGAAAATAGTTGATTTCGGTCCCAAAAATATGTATTATATTATTCTTAATACCTCAATATATATCGAGTTAGAATGCGAATAAAATGAATTTCATTGAAAACGAAATTGTGAGTGATGAGATATTGACAAAACTATGAAATGGGACGAGACTAACATGGTGCCATCTAGGCAAAGAGTATTTAACCTCTTATAAACAAGTGATAAAATAAAACAATTGATCTTACATTTTGAGTAAGAATTGTTTCGAAAATATATTTGATCGATTTCGAAAGAATAAAAAATTTATTTCATCGAAAATCGAGTTCCTATTGAGGAGTAATTCAAAAAACTACAATATCGGTCGAAACTCAAAGGGGTACCATCACAGAAAATAGATGATTTCGGTCCCAAAAATATGTATTGTATTAATATTAATACCTCAATAAATATCGAGTTAGAACGCGAATAAAACTAATTTAATTGAAAACGAACTTGTGATTGATGATATATTGACAAAACTACGAAATAGGACGAAACTAACAAGGTGCCACCTAGGAAAAAAGTATTTAACCTCTTATAAACAAGTGATAAAATAAAACATTTGATCTTACATTTTGAGTAAGAAAAAATATGTATTATATTAATACCTCAATATATATCGAGTTAGAATGCGAATAAAACTAATTTCATTGAAAACGAACTTGTGAGTGATGAGATATTGACAAAACTACGAAATAGGACGAAACTAACAAGGTGCCACCTTGGAAAAAAGTATTTAACCTCTTATAAACAAGTGATAAAATAAAACATTTGATCTTGCATTTTGAGTAAGAATGTTTCGAAAATATATTTGATCGATTTCGGAAAAATACAAAATTTATTTCATCGAAAACATAGTTCCGATTGAGAAGTAATTCAAAAAACTACAAAATCGGTCAAAACTCAAAGGGGTACGTACCATCACAGAAAATAGTTGATTTCGGTCCCAAAAATATGTATTATATTATTCTTAATACCTCAATATATATCGAGTTAGAATGCGAATAAAATGAATTTCATTGAAAACGAAATTGTGAGTGATGAGATATTGACAAAACTATAAAATGGGACGAGACTAACATGGTGCCACCTAGGCAAAGAGTATTTAACCTCTTATAAACAAGTGATAAAATAAAACAATTGATCTTACATTTTGAGTAAGAATTGGTTTGAAAATATATTTGATCGATTTTGGAAGAATACAAAATTTATTTCATCGAAAATCGAGTTCCTATTGAGGAGTAATTCAAAAAACTACAAAATCGGTCGAAACTCAAAGGGGTACCATCACAGAAAATAGTTGATTTCGGTCACAAAAATATGTATTATATTATTTTAATACCTCAATATATATCGAGTTATAATGCGAATAAAACAAATTTCATTGAAAACGAAATTGTGAGTGATGAGATATTGACAAAACTACGAAATGGGACGAAACTAACATGGTGCTACCTAGGCAAAGAGTATTTAACCTCTTAGAAACAAGTTATAAAATTAAAAAATTGATCTTACATTTTGAGTAAGAATTGTTTCGAAAATATATTTGATCGATTTCGGAAGAATACAAAATTTATTTCATCGAAAATCGAGTTCCTATTGAGGAGTAATTCAAAAAACTACAATATCGGTCGAAACTCAAAGGGGTACCATCACAGAAAATAGTTGATTTCGGTCCCAAAAATTTGTATTGTATTAATATTAATACCTCAATAAATATCGAGTTAGAACGCGAATAAAACTAATTTAATTGAAAACGAACTTGTGATTGATGAGATATTGACAAAACTACGAAATAGGACGAAACTAACAAGGTGCCACCTAGGCAAAGAGTATTTAACCTCTTATAAACAAGTGATAAAATAAAGCAATTGATCTTACATTTTGAGTAAGAATTGGTTTGAAAATATATTTGATCGATTTTGGAAGAATACAAAATTTATTTCATCGAAAATCGAGTTCCTATTGAGCAGTAATTCAAAAAACTACAAAATCGGTCGAAACTCAAAGGGGTACCATCACAGAAAATAGTTGATTTCGGTTAAAAAAATATGTATTATATTATTTTAATACCTCAATATATATCGAGTTAGAATGCGAATAAAACAAATTTCATTGAAAACGAAATTGTGAGTGATGAGATATTGACAAAACTACGAAATGGGACGAAACTAACATGGTGCTACCTAGGCAAAGAGTATTTAACCTCTTATAAACAAGTGATAAAATAAAACAATTGATCTTACATTTTGAGTAAGAATTGGTTCGAAAATATATTTGATCGATTTCGGAAGAATACAAAATTTATTTCATCGAAAATCGAGTTCCTATTTAGGAGTAATTCAAAAATCTACAAAATTGACTCAAAGGGGTACCATCACATAAAATAGTTGATTTCAGTCACAAAAATATTTATTATATTAAAATTAATACCTCAATATATATCGAGTTAGAATACGAATAAAACTAATTTCATTGAAAACGAACTTGTGAGTGATGAGATATTGACACAACTTTGAAATGGGACGAAACTAACATGGTGCCACCATGGAAAAAAGAATTTAACCTCTTATAAACAAGTGATAAAAGAAAACATTTGATCTTATATTTTGAGTAAGAATGTTTAAAATATATAGTTGATCAATTCCGGAAGAATAAAAAATTTATTTCATAGAAAATATAATTCCGATTGAGGAGTAATTCAAAAAACTATAAAATCGGTCGAAACTCAAAAATAGTTGATTTCGGTCCCAAAAATAATTATTATATATATATATTAATACCTCAATATATATCGAGGTAGAATGCGAATAAAACTAATTTCATTGAAAACGAACTTGTGAGTGATGAGATATTGACAAAACTTTGAAATGGGACGAAACTAACATGGTGCCACCTAGGAAAACAATTATTTAACCTCTTATAAACAAGTGATAAAATAAAACATTTGATCTTATATTTTGAGTGAGAATGTTTAGAATATATATTTTATCAATTCCGGAAGAATACAAAATTTATTTCATCGAAAATCGAGTTCCGATTGAGGAGTAATTCAAAAAACTACAAAATCGGTCAAAACTCAAAGGGGTACGTACCATCACAGAAAATAGTTGATTTCGGTCCCAAAAATATGTGTTATATTATTATTAATACCTCAATATATATCGAGTTAGAATGCGAATAAAACGAATTTCATTGAAAACGAAGTTGTGAGTGATGCGATATTGACAAAACTACGAAATAAGACGAATCTAACATGGTGCCACCTAGGAAAAGAGTATTAAACCTCTTATAAACAAGTGCTAAAATAACACAATTGATCTTACATTTTGAGTAAGAATTGTTTTGAAAATATATTTGATCGATTTCGGAAGAATACAAAATTTATTTCATCGAAATTAGAGTTCTTATTGAGAAGTAATTCAAAAAACCACAAAATCGGTCGAAACTCAAAGGGGTACCATCACATAAAATAGTTGATTTCGGTCCCAAAAATATTTATTATATTAATATTAATACCTCAATACATATCGAGTTAGAATGCCAATAAAACTAATTTCATTGAAAACGAACCTGTGAGTGATGAGATATTGACAAAACTTTGAAATGGGACGAAACTAACGTGGTTCCACGTAGGAAAAAAGAAGTTAACCTCTTATAAACAATTGATAAAAGAAAACATTTGATCTTACATTTTGAGTAAGAATGTGTAAAATATATATTTTATCAATTCCGGAATAATTAAAAATTTATTTCATAGAAAATATAGTTCCGATTGAGGAGTAATTCAAAAAACTATAAAATCGGTCGAAACTCAAAGGGGTACCATAACAGAAAATAGTTGATTTCGGTCCCAAAAATATGTATTATATTAATATTAATACCTCAATATATATCGAGTTTGAATCCGAATAAAACTAATTTCATTAAAAACGAAGTTGTGAGTGATGAGATATTGATAAAACTACGAAATGGGACGAAACTAACATGGTGCCACCTAGGAAAAAGGTATTTAACCTCTCATAAACAAGTGATAAAATAAAACATTTGATCTTATATTTTGAGTAAGAATGTTTAGAATATATATTTCATCGATTTCAGAAGAATATAAAATTTATTTTATCAAATATTGAGTTCCGATTGAGGAGTAATTCAAAAAATTACAAAATCGGTCAAAACTCAAAGAGTACCATCACAGAAAATAGTTGATTTCGGTCCCAAAAATATGTATTATATTATTATTAATACCTCAATATATATCGTGTTAGAATGCGAATAAAACGAATTTCATTGAAAAAGAATTTGTAAGTGATGAGATATTGACAAAACTACGAAATGGGACGTAACTAATATGGTGCTACCTAGGAAAAAAGTATTTAACCTTTTATAAAAAAGTGATAAAAGAAAAAATTTGATCTTATATTTTGAGTAAGAATGTTTAGAATATATATTTTATCAATTCCGGAAGAATACAAAATTTATTTCATCGAAAATATAGGTACGATTGAGGAGTAATTCAAAAAATTAAAAAATCGGTCGAAACTCAAAAGGGTACCATCACAGAAAATAGTTGATTTCGGTCCCAAAAATATTTATTATATTAATATTAATACCTCAATACATATCGAGTTAGAATGCCAATAAAACTAATTTCATTGAAAACGAACTTGTGAGTGATGAGATATTGACAAAACTTTGAAATGGGACGAAACTAACATGGTGCCACCTAGGAAAAAGGTATTTAACCTCTCATAAACAAGTGATAAAATAAAACATTTGATCTTATATTTTGAGTAAGAATGTTTAGAATATATATTTCATCGATTTTAGAAGAATACAAAATTTTTTTCATAAAAAATTGAATTTCGATTGAGGAGTAATTCAAAAAACTACAAAATCGGTCGAAACTCAAAGGGGTACCATCACAGAAAATAGTTGATTTCGGTCCCAAAAATATGTATTATATTATTGATAATACCTCAATATATATCGAGTTAGAATGCGAATAAAACGAATTTCATTGAAAACGAACTTGTGAGTGATGAGATATTGATAAAACTACGTAATGAGACGAAACTAACATGGTGCCACCTAGGAAAAGAGTATTTAACCTCTTATAAACAAGTGATAAAATAAAACAATTGATCTTACATTTTGAGTAAGAATTGTTTCGAAAATATATTTGATCAATTTCGGAAGAATACAAAATTTACTTCATCGAAAATAGAGTTCCTATTGAGGAGTAATTCAAAAAACTACAAAACTGGTCGAAACTCAAAGGGGTACCATCACATAAAATAGTTGATTTCGGTCCCAAAAATATTTATTTTATTAATATTAATACCTCAATATATATCGAGTTAGAATGCCAATAAAACTAATTTCATTGAAAACGAACTTGTGAGTGATGAGATATTGCCAAAACTTTGAAATGGGACGAAACTAACATGGTGCCACCTAGGAAAAAAACATTTATCCTCTTATAAACAAGTGATAAAAGAAAACATTTGATCTTATATTTTGAGTAAGAATGTTTAAAATATATATTTTATCAATTCCGGAATAATAAAAAATTTATTTAATAGAAAATATAGTTCCGATTGAGGAGTAATTCAAAAAACTATAAAATCGGTCGAAACTCAAAGGGGTACCATCACAGAAAATAGTTGATTTTGGTCCCAAAAATATGTATTATATTAACATTACTACCTCAATATATATCGAGTTAGAATCCGAATAAAACTAATTTCATTGAAAACGAAGTTGTGAGTGATGAGATATTGATAAAACTACGAAATGGGACGAAACTAACAAGGTGCCACCTAGGAAAAAGGTATTTAACCTCTCATAAGAATGTTTAGAATATATTAAATCGATTTCAGAAGAATATAAAATTTATTTTATCAAAAATTGAGTTCCGATTGAGGAGTAATTCAAAAAACTACAAAATCGGTCAAAACTCAAAGAGTACCATCACAGAAAATAGTTGATTTCGGTCCCAAAAATATGTATTATATTATTATTAATACCTCAATATATATCGTGTTAGAATGCGAATAAACCGAATTTCATTGAAAAAGAATTTGTGAGTGATGAGATATTGACAAAACTACGAAATGGGACGTAACTAATATGGTGCTACCTAGGAAAAAAGTATTTAACCTTTTATAAAAAAAGTGATAAAAGAAAAAATTTGATCTTATATTTTGAGTAAGAATGTTTAGAATATATATTTTATCAATTCCGGAAGAATACAAAATTTATTTCATCGAAAATATAGGTACCATTGAGGAGTAATTCAAAAAACTAAAAAATCGGTCGAAACTCAAAGGGGTACCATCACAGAAAATAGTTGATTTCGGTCCAAAAAATATGTATTATATTAATATTAATACCTCAATATATATCGAGTTAGAATGCCAATAAAACTAATTTCATTGAAAACGAACTTGTGAGTGATGAGATATTGACAAAACTTTGAAATGGGACGAAACTAACATGGTGCCACCTAGGAAAAAGGTATTTAACCTCTCGTAAACAAGTGATAAAATAAAACATTTGATCTTATATTTTGAGTAAGAATGTTTAGAATATATATTTCATCGATTTCAGAATAATAAAAAATTTATTTAATAAAAAATTGAATTTCGATTGAGGAGTAATTCAAAAAACCACAAAATCGGTCGAAACTCAAAGGGGTACAATCACAGAAAATAGTTGATTTCGGTCCCAAAAATATTTATTATATTAATATTAATACCTCAATATATATCGAGTTAGAATGCCAATAAAACTAATTTCATTGAAAACGAACTTGTGAATGATGAGATATTGACAAAACTTTGAAATGGGACGAAACTAACATGGTGCCACCTAGGAAAAAGGTATTTAACCTCTCATAAACAAGTGATAAAATAAAACATTTGATCTTATATTTTGAGTAAGAATGTTTAGAATATATATTTCATCGATTTCAGAAGAATACAAAATTTATTTCATAAAAAATTGAATTTCGATTGAGGAGTAATTCAAAAAACCACAAAATCGGTCGAAACTCAAAGGGGTACCATCACAGAAAATAGTTGATTTCGGTCCCAAAAATATTTATTATATTAATATTAATACCTCAATACATATCGAGTTAGAATGCCAATAAAACTAATTTCATTGAAAACGAACTTGTGAGTGATGAGATATTGACAAAACTTTGAAATGGGACGAAACTAACATGGTGCCACCTAGGAAAAAGGTATTTAACCTCTCATAAACAAGTGATAAAATAAAACATTTGATCTTATATTTTGAGTAAGAATGTTTAGAATATATATTTCATCGATTTTAGAAGAATACAAAATTTTTTTTCATAAAAAATTGAATTTCGATTGAGGAGTAATTCAAAAAACTACAAAATCGGTCGAAACTCAAAGGGGTACCATCACAGAAAATAGTTGATTTCGGTCCCAAAAATATGTATTATATTATTATTAATACCTCAATATATATCGTGTTAGAATGCGAATAAAACGAATTTCATTGAAAACGAATTTGTGAGTGATGAGATATTGACAAAACTACGAAATGGGACGTAACTAACATGGTGCCACCTAGGAAAAGAGTATTTAACCTTTTATAAAAAAGTGATAAAAGAAAAAATTTGATCTTATATTTTGAGTAAGAATGTTTAGAATATATATTTTATCAATTCCGGAAGAATACAAAATTTATTTCATCGAAAATATAGGTACGATTGAGGAGTAATTCAAAACACTAAAAAATCGGTCGAAACTCAAATGGGTACCATCACAGAAAATAGTTGATTTCGGTCCCAAAAATATGTATTATATTAATATTAATACCTCAATATATATCGAGTTAGAATGCCAATAAAACTAATTTCATTGAAAACGAACTTGTGAGTGATGAGATATTGACAAAACTTTGAAATGGGACGAAACTAACATGGTGCCACCTAGGAAAAAGGTATTTAACCTCTCGTAAACAAGTGATAAAATAAAACATTTGATCTTATATTTTGAGTAAGAATGTTTAGAATATATATTTCATCGATTTCAGATGAATACAAAATTTATTTCATAAAAAATTGAATTTCGATTGAGGAGTAATTCAAAAAACCACAAAATCGGTCGAAACTCAAAGGGGTACCATCACAGAAAATAGTTGATTTCGGTCCCAAAAATATTTATTATATTAATATTAATACCTCAATATATATCGAGTTAGAATGCCAATAAAACTAATTTCATTGAAAACGAACTTGTGAGTGATGAGATATTGACAAAACTTTGAAATGGGACGAAACTAACATGGTGCCACCTAGGAAAAAGGGATTTAACCTCTCATAAACAAGTGATAAAATAAAACATTTGATCTTATATTTTGAGTAAGAATGTTTAGAATATATATTTAATCGATTTTAGAAGAATACAAAATTTATTTCATAAAAAATTGAATTTCGATTGAGGAGTAATTCAAAAAACTACAAAATCGGTCGAAACTCAAAGGGGTACCATCATAGAAAATAGTTGATTTCGGTCCCAAAAATATGTATTATATTATTGATAATACCTCAATATATATCGAGTTAGAATGCGAATAAAACGAATTTCATTGATAACGAAGTTGTGAGTGATGAGATATTGATAAAACTACGTAATGGGACGAAACTAACATGGTGCCACCTAGGAAAAGAGTATTTAACCTCTTATAAACAAGTGATAAAATAAAACAATTGATCTTACATTTTGAGTAAGAATTGTTTCGAAAATATATTTGATCGATTTCGGAAGAATACAAAATTTATTTCATCGAAAATAGAGTTCCTATTGAGGAGTAATTCAAAAAACTACAAAACTGGTCGAAACTCAAAGAGTACCATCACAGAAAATAGTTGATTTCGGTCCCAAAAATATTTATTTTATTAATATTAATACCTCAATATATATCGAGTTAGAATGCCAATAAAATGAATTTCATTGAAAACGAACTTGTGAGTGATGAGATATTGCCAAAACTTTGAAATGGGACGAAACTAACATGGTGCCACCTAGGAAAAAAACATTTATCCTCTTATAAACAAGTGATAAAAGAAAACATTTGATCTTATATTTTGAGTAAGAATGTTTAAAATATATATTTTATCAATTCCGGAATAATAAAAAATTTATTTAATAGAAAATATAGTTCCGATTGAGGAGTAATTCAAAAAACTATAAAATCGGTCGAAACTCAAAGGGGTACCATCACAGAAAATAGTTGATTTTGGTCCCAAAAATATGTATTATATTAACATTACTACCTCAATATATATCGAGTTAGAATCCGAATAAAACTAATTTCATTGAAAATGAAGTTGTGAGTGATGAGATATTGACAAAACTACGAAATGGGACGAAACTAACATGGTGCCACCTAGGAAAAAGGTATTTAACCTCTCATAAACAAGTGATAAAATAAAACGTTTGATCTTATATTTTGAGTAAGAATGTTTATAATATATATTTCATCGATTTCAGAAGAATACAAAATTTATGTCATCAAAAATTGAGTTCCTATTGAGGAGTAATTCAAAAAACTACAAAATCGGTCAAAACTCAAAGGGGTACCATCACAGAAAATAGTTGATTTCGGTCCCAAAAATATGTATTATATTATTGATAATACCTCAATATATATCGAGTTAGAATGCCAATAAAATGAATTTCATTGAAAACGAAGTTGTGAGTGATGAGATATTGATAAAACTACGTAATGGGACGAAACTAACATGGTGCCACCTAGGAAAAGAGTATTTAACCTCTTATAAACAAGTGATAAAATAAAACAATTGATCTTACATTTTGAGTAAGAATTGTTTCGAAAATATATTTGATCGATTTCGGAAGAATACAAAATTTATTTCATCGAAAATAGAGTTCCTATTGAGGAGTAATTCAAAAAACTACAAAACTGGTCGAAACTCAAAGAGTACCATCACAGAAAATAGTTGATTTCGGTCCCAAAAATATTTATTTTATTAATATTAATACCTCAATATATATCGAGTTAGAATGCCAATAAAATGAATTTCATTGAAAACGAACTTGTGAGTGATGAGATATTGCCAAAACTTTGAAATGGGACGAAACTAACATGGTGCCACCTAGGAAAAAAACATTTATCCTCTTATAAACAAGTGATAAAAGAAAACATTTGATCTTATATTTTGAGTAAGAATGTTTAAAATATATATTTTATCAATTCCGGAATAATAAAAAATTTATTTAATAGAAAATATAGTTCCGATTGAGGAGTAATTCAAAAAACTATAAAATCGGTCGAAACTCAAAGGGGTACCATCACAGAAAATAGTTGATTTTGGTCCCAAAAATATGTATTATATTAACATTACTACCTCAATATATATCGAGTTAGAATCCGAATAAAACTAATTTCATTGAAAATGAAGTTGTGAGTGATGAGATATTGACAAAACTACGAAATGGGACGAAACTAACATGGTGCCACCTAGGAAAAAGGTATTTAACCTCTCATAAACAAGTGATAAAATAAAACGTTTGATCTTATATTTTGAGTAAGTATGTTTAGAATATATATTTCATCGATTTCAGAAGAATACAAAATTTATTTCATCAAAAATTGAGTTCCTATTGAGGAGTAATTCAAAAAACTACAAAATCGGTCAAAACTCAAAGGGGTACCATCACAGAAATTAGTTGATTTCGGTCCCAAAAATATGTATTATATTATTGATAATACCTCAATATATATCGAGTTAGAATGCGAATAAAACGAATTTCATTGAAAACGAAGTTGTGAGTGATGAGATATTGATAAAACTACGTAATGGGACGAAACTAACATGGTGCCACCTAGGAAAAGAGTATTTAACCTCTTATAAACAAGTGATAAAATAAAACAATTGATCTTACATTTTGAGTAAGAATTGTTTCAAAAATATATTTGATCGATATCGGAAGAATACAAAATTTATTTCATCGAAAATAGAGTTCCTATTGAGGAGTAATTCAAAAAACTACAAAACTGGTCGAAACTCAAAGGGGTACCATCACATAAAATAGTTGATTTCGGTCCCAAAAATATGTATTATATTAACATTACTACCTCAATATATATCGAGTTAGAATCCTAATAAAACTAACTTCATTGAAAACGAAGTTGTGAGTGATGAGATAATGATAAAACTACGAAATAGGACGAAACTAACATGGTACCACCTAGCAAAAACGAATTTAACCTCTTATAAACAAGTGATAAAAGAAAACATTTGATCTTATATTTTGAGTAAGAATATTTATAATATATATTTCATCAATTCCGGAAGAATACAAAATTTATTTCATCGAAAATAGAGTTTCGATTGGGGAGTAAGTCAAAAAACTACAAAATCGGTCGAAACTCAAAGGTGTACTATCACTGAAAATAGTGAATTTTGGTTCCAAAAATATATATTATATTAATATTATTACCTCAATATATATCGAGTTAGAATGCGAATAAAACTAATTTAATTGAAAACAAACTTGTGAGTGATGAGATATTGACAAAACTACGAAATGGGACGTAACTAATATGGTGCTACCTAGGAAAAAAGTATTTAACCTTTTATAAAAAAGTGATAAAAGAAAAAATTTGATCTTATATATTGAGTAAGAATGTTTAGAATATATATTTTATCAATTCAAGAAGAATACAAAATTTATTTCATCGAAAATATAGGTACGATTGAGGAGTAATTCAAAAAATTATAAAATCGGTCGAAACTCAAAGGGGTACCATCACAAAAAAAATTGATTTCAGTCCCAAAACTATGTATTATATTAACATTACTACCTCAATATATACCGAATTAGAATACAAATTAAACTAATTTCATTGAAAACGAAGTTGTGAGTGATTAGATATTGACAAAACTACGAAATGGGACGAAACTAACATGGTGCCACCTAGGAAAAAGGTATTTAACCTCTCATAAACAAGTGATAAAATAAAACATTTGATCTTATATTTTGAGTAAGAATGTTTAGAATATATATTTAATCGATTTCAGAAGAATACAAAATTTATTTCATCCAAAATTGAGTTTCGATTGAGGAGTAATTCAAAAAACTACAAAATCGGTCAAAACTCAAAGGGGTACCATCACAGAAAATAGTTGATTTCGGTCCCAAAACTATGTATTATATTATTATTAATACCTCAATATATATCGAGTTAGAATGCGAATAAAACGAATTTCATAGAAAACGAAGTTGTGAGTGAAGAAATATTGACAAAACTACGTAATGGGACGAAACTAACATGGTGCCACCTAGGAAAAGAGTATTTAACCTCTTATAAACAAGTGATAAAATAAAACAATTGATCTTACATTTTGAGTAAGAATTGTTTCGAAAATATATTTGATCGATTTCGGAAGAATACAAAATTTATTTCATCGAAAATAGAGTTCCTATTGAGGAGTAATTCAAAAAACTACAAAACTGGTCGAAACTCAAAGGGGTACCATCACATAAAATAGTTGATTTCGGTCCCAAAAATATTTATTATATTAATATTAATACCTCAATATATATCGAGTTAGAATGCCAATAAAACTAATTTCATTGAAAACGAACTTGTGAGTAATGAGATATTGACAAAACTTTGAAAATGGGACGAAACTAACATGGTGCCACCTAGGAAAAAATAATTTAACCTCTTATAAACAAGTGATAAAAGAAAACATTTGATCTTATATTTTGAGTAATAATGTTTAAAATATATATTTTATCAATTCCGGAATAACAAAAAATTTATTTCATAAAAAATATAGTTCCGATTGAGGAGAAATTAAAAAAACTATAAAATCGGTCGAAACTCAAAGGGGTACTACCATCACAGAAAATAGTTGATTTCGGTCCAAAAAATATGTATTATATTAACATTACTACCTCAATATATATCGAGTTAGAATCCGAATAAAACTAATTTCATTGAAAACGAAGTTGTGAGTGATGAGATATTGATAAAACTACGAAATGGGACGAAACTAACATGGTACCACCTAGCAAAAACGAATTTAACCTCTTATAAACAAGTGATAAAAGAAAACATTTGATCTTATATTTTGAGTAAGAATATTTATAATATATATTTCATCAATTCCGGAAGAATACAAAATTTATTTCATCGAAAATATAGGTACGATTGGGGAGTAAGTCAAAAAACTACAAAATCGGTCGAAACTCAAAGGGGCACCATCACAAAAAATTTGATTTCAGTCCCAAAACTATGTATTATATTAACATTACTACCTCAATATATACCGAGTTAGAATACAAATTAAACTAATTTCATTAAAAACGAACCTGTGAGTGATGAGATATTGACTAAACTTTGAAATGAGACGAAACTAACATGGTGCCACCTAGGAAAAAGGTATTTAACCTCTCATAAACAAGTGATAAAATAAAACATTTGATCTTGTATTTTGAGTAAGAATGTTTAGAATATATATTTCATCGATTTCAGAAGAATACAAAATTTATTTCATAAAAAATTGAATTTCAATTGAGGAGTAATTCAAAAAACTAAACAATCGGTCGAAACTCAAAGGGTACCATCACATAAAATAGTTGATTTCGGTCCCAAAAATATTTATTATATTAATATTAATACCTCAATATATATCGAGTTAGAATGCCAATAAAACTAATTTCATTGAAAACGAACTTGTGAGTGATGAGATATTGACAAAACTTTGAAATGGGACGAAACTAACATGGTGCCACCTAGGAAAAAATAATTTAACCTCTTATAAACAAGTGATAAAAGAAAACATTTGATCTTACATTTTGAGTAATAATTGTTTCGAAAATATATTTGATCGATTTCGGAAGAATACAACATTTATTTCATCAAAAATAGAGTTCCTATTGAGGAGTAATTCAAAAAACAACAAAACTGGTCGAAACTCTAAGGGGTACCATCATATAAAATAGTTGATTTCGGTCCCAAAAATATTTATTATATTAATATTAATACCTCAATATATATCGAGTTAGAATGCCAATAAAACTAATTTCATTGAAAACGAACTTGTGAGTGATGAGATATTGACAAAACTTTGAAATGGGACGAAACTAACATGGTGCCACCTAGGAAAAAATAATTTAACCTCGTATAAACAAGTGATAAAAGAAAACATTTGATCTTACATTTTGAGTAATAATTGTTTCGAAAATATATTTGATCGATTTCGGAAGAATACAACATTTATTTCATCGAAAATAGAGTTCCTATTGAGGAGTAATTCAAAAAACAACAAAACTGGTCGAAACTCTAAGGGGTACCATCATATAAAATAGTTGATTTTGGTCCCAAAAATATTTATTATATTAATATTAATACCTCAATATATATCGAGTTAGAATGCCAATAAAACTAATTTCATTGAAAACGAACTTGTGAGTGATGAGATATTGACAAAACTTTGAAAAGGGACGAAACTAACATGGTGCCACCTAGGAAAAAAAAATTAACCTCTTATAAACAAGTGATAAAAGAAAACATTTGATCTTATATTTTGATTAAGAGTGTTTAAAATATATATTTTATCAATTCCGGAATAACAAAAAATTTATTTCATCGAAAATATAGTTCCGATTGAGGAGTAATTCAAAAAACTATAAAATCGGTCGAAACTCAAAGGGGTACCATCACAGAAAATAGTTGATTTCGGTCCCAAAAATATTTATTATATTAATATTAATACCTCAATATATATCGAGTTAGAATGCCAATAAAACTAATTTCATTGAAAACGAACTTGTGAGTGATGAGATATTGACAAAACTTTGAAATGGGACGAAACTAACATGGTGCCACCTAGGAAAAAATAATTTAACCTCTTATAAACAAGTGATAAAAGAAAACATTTGATCTTACATTTTGAGTAATAATTGTTTCGAAAATATATTTGATCGATTTCGGAAGAATACAAAATTTATTTCATCGAAAATAGAGTTCCTATTGAGGAGTAATTCAAAAAACAACAAAACTGGTCGAAACTCTAAGGGGTACCATCATATAAAATAGTTGATTTCGGTCCCAAAAATATTTATTATATTAATATTAATACCTCAATATATATCGAGTTAGAATGCCAATAAAACTAATTTCATTGAAAACGAACTTGTGAGTGATGAGATATTGACAAAACTTTGAAATGGGACGAAACTAACATGGTGCCACCTAGGAAAAAAAAATTAACCTCTTATAAACAAGTGATAAAAGAAAACATTTGATCATATATTTTGATTAAGAGTGTTTAAAATATATATTTTATCAATTCCGGAATAACAAAAAATTTATTTCATCGAAAATATAGTTCTGATTGAGGAGTAATTCAAAAAACTATAAAATCGGTCGAAACTCAAAGGGGTACTACCATCACAGAAAATAGTTGATTTCGGTCCCAAAAATATTTATTATATTAATATTAATACCTCAATATATATCGAGTTAGAATGCCAATAAAACTAATTTCATTGAAAACGAACTTGTGAGTGATGAGATATTGACAAAACTTTGAAATGGGACGAAACTAACATGGTGCCACCTAGGAAAAAATAATTTAACCTCTTATAAACAAGTGATAAAATAAAACATTTGATCTTACATTTTGAGTAATAATTGTTTCGAAAATATATTTGATCGATTTCGGAAGAATACAAAATTTATTTCATCGAAAATAGAGTTCC
Organism: Chamaenerion angustifolium; assembly: GCA_946814005.1. Classification (NCBI taxonomy): domain Eukaryota; kingdom Viridiplantae; phylum Streptophyta; class Magnoliopsida; order Myrtales; family Onagraceae; genus Chamaenerion; species Chamaenerion angustifolium. The sequence goes on from OX328270.1 coordinate 37,446,451, forward strand.
TATTGAGGAGTAATTCAAAAAACAACAAAACTGGTCGAAACTCTAAGGGGTACCATCATATAAAATAGTTGATTTCGGTCCCAAAAATATTTATTATATTAATATTAATACCTCAATATATATCGAGTTAGAATGCCAATAAAACTAATTTCATTGAAAACGAACTTGTGAGTGATGAGATATTGACAAAACTTTGAAATGGGACGAAACTAACATGGTGCCACCTAGGAAAAAAAAATTAACCTCTTATAAACAAGTGATAAAAGAAAACATTTGATCTTATATTTTGATTAAGAATGTTTAAAATATATATTTTATCAATTCCGGAATAACAAAAAATTTATTTCATAGAAAATATAGTTCCGATTGAGGAGTAATTCAAAAAACTATAAAATCGGTCGAAACTCAAAGGGGTACCATCACAGAAAATAGTTGATTTCGGTCCCAAAAATATGTATTATATTAACATTACTACCTCAATATATATCGAGTTAGAATCCGAATAAAACTAATTTCATTGAAAACGAAGTTGTGAGTGATGAGATATTGATAAAACTACGAAATGGGACGAAACTAACATGGTACCACCTAGCAAAAACGAATTTAACCTCTTATAAACAAGTGATAAAATAAAACATTTGATCTTATATTTTGAGTAAGAATATTTATAATATATATTTCATCGATTCCGGAAGAATACAAAATTTATTTCATCGAAAATAGAGTTCCGATTGGGGAGTAAGTCAAAACACTACAAAATCGGTCGAAACTCAAAGGGGTACTATCACTGAAAATAGTGAATTTTGGTTCCTAAAATATTTATTATATTAATATTATTACCTCAATATATATCTATTTAGAATGCGAATAAAACTAATTTAATTGAAAACGAACTTGTGAGTGATGAGATATTGACAAAACTACGAAATGGGACGTAACTAATATGGTGCTACCTAGGAAAAAAGTATTTAACCTTTTATAAAAAAGTGATAAAAGAAACATTTTGATGTTATATTTTGAGTAAGAATGTTTAGAATATATATTTTATCAATTCCGGAAGAATACAAAATTTATTTCATCGAAAATATAGGTACGATTGAGGAGTAATTCAAAAAATTATAAAATCGATCGAAACTAAAAGGGGTACCATCACAAAATATTTGATTTCAGTCCCAAAACTATGTATTATATTAACATTAATACCTCAATATATATCGAGTTAGATTACAAATTAAACTAATTTCATTGAAAACGAAGTTGTGAGTGATGAGATATTGACAAAACTACGAAATGGGACGAAACTAACATGGTGCCACCTAGGAAAAAAGTATTTAACCTCTCATAAACAAGTGATAAAATAAAACATTTGCTCTTATATTTTGAGTAAGAATGTTTAGAATATATATTTCATCGATTTCAGAAGAATACAAAATTTATTTCATCAAAAATTGAGTTACGATTGAGGAGTAATTCAAAAAACTACAAAATCGGTCAAAACTCAAAGGGGTACCATCACAGAAAATAGTTGATTTCGGTCCCAAAAATATGTATTATATTATTATTAATACCTCAATATTTATCGAGTTAGAATGCGAATAAAACGAATTTCATAGAAAACTAAGTTGTGAGTGATGAGATATTGACAAAACTACGTAATGGGACGAAACTAACATGGTGCCACCTAGGAAAAGAGTATTTAACCTCTTATAAACAAGTGATAAAATAAAACAATTGATCTTACATTTTGAGTAAGAATTGTTTCGAAAATATATTTGATCGATTTCGGAAGAATACAAAATTTATTTTATCGAAAATAGAGTTCCTATTGAGGAGCACTTCAAAAAACTACAAAACTGGTCGAAACTCAAAGGGGTACCATCACATAAAATAGTTGATTTCGGTACCAAAAATATTTATTATATTAATATTAATACCTCAATATATATCGAGTTAGAATGCCAATAAAACTAATTTCATTGAAAACGAACTTGTGAGTGATGAGATATTGATAAAACTACGAAATGGGACGAAACTAACATGGTACCACCTAGCAAAAACGAATTTAACCTCTTATAAAAAAGTGATAAAAGAAAATATTTGATCTTATATTTTGAGTAAGAATGTTTAGAATATATATTTTATCAATTCCGGAAGAATACAAAATTTATTTCATCGAAAATATAGGTACGATTGAGGACTAATTCAAAAAACTATAAAATCGGTCGAAACTCAAAGGGGTACCATCACAAAAAATTTGATTTCAGTCCCAAAACTATGTATTATATTAACATTACTACCTCAATATATAACGAGTTAGAATACAAATTAAACTAATTTCATTGAAAACGAAGTTGTGAGTGATGAGATATTGACAAAACTACGAAATGGGACAAACTAACATGGTGCCACCTAGGAAAAAGGTATTTAACCTCTCATAAACAAGTGATAAAATAAAACATTTGATCTTATATTTTGAGTAAGAATGTTTAGAATATATATTTCATCGATTTCAGAAGAATACAAAATTTATTTCATCCAAAATTGAGTTTCGATTGAGGAGTAATTCAAAAAACTACAAAATCGGTCAAAACTCAAAGGGGTACCATCACAGAAAATAGTTGATTTCGGTCCCAAAAATATGTATTATATTATTATTAATACCTCAATATTTATCGAGTTAGAATGCGAATAAAACGAATTTCATAGAAAACTAAGTTGTGAGTGATGAGATATTGACAAAACTACGTAATGGGACGAAACTAACATGGTGCCACCTAGGAAAAGAGTATTTAACCTCTTATAAACAAGTGATAAAATAAAACAATTGATCTTACATTTTGAGTAAGAATTGTTTCGAAAATATATTTGATCGATTTCGGAAGAATACAAAATTTATTTTATCGAAAATAGAGTTCCTATTGAGGAGTACTTCAAAAAACTACAAAACTGGTCGAAACTCAAAGGGGTACCATCACATAAAATAGTTGATTTCGGTACCAAAAATATTTATTATATTAATATTAATACCTCAATATATATCGAGTTAGAATGCCAATAAAACTAATTTCATTGAAAACGAACTTGTGAGTGATGAGATATTGATAAAACTACGAAATGGGACGAAACTAACATGGTACCACCTAGCAAAAACGAATTTAACCTCTTATAAAAAAGTGATAAAAGAAAATATTTGTAATATATATTTCATCGATTCCGGAAGAATACAAAATTTATTTCATCGAAAATAGAGTTCCGATTGGGGAGTAAGTAAAAAAACTACAAAATCGGTCGAAACTCAAAGGGGTACTATCACTGAAAATAGTGAATTTTGTTTCCAAAAATATGTATTATATTAATATTATTACCTCAATATATATCGAGTTAGAATGCGAATAAAACTAGTTTAATTGAAAACGAACTTGTGAGTGATGAGATATTGACAAAACTACTAAATGGGACGTAACTAATATGGTGCTACCTAGGAAAAAAGTATTTAACCTTTTATAAAAAAGTGATAAAAGAAAAAATTTGATCTTATATTTTGAGTAAGAATGTTTAGAATATATATTTTATCAATTCCGGAAGAATACAAAATTTATTTCATCGAAAATATAGGTACGATTGAGGACTAATTCAAAAAACTATAAAATCGGTCGAAACTCAAAGGGGTACCATCACAAAAAATTTGATTTCAGTCCCAAAACTATGTATTATATTAACATTACTACCTCAATATATAACGAGTTAGAATACAAATTAAACTAATTTCATTGAAAACGAAGTTGTGAGTGATGAGATATTGACAAAACTACGAAATGGGACGAAACTAACATGGTGCCACCTAGGAAAAAGGTATTTAACCTCTCATAAACAAGTGATAAAATAAAACATTTGATCTTATATTTTGAGTAAGAATGTTTAGAATATATATTTCATCGATTTCAGAAGAATACAAAATTTATTTCATCCAAAATTGAGTTTCGATTGAGGAGTAATTCAAAAAACTACAAAATCGGTCAAAACTCAAAGGGGTACCATCACAGAAAATAGTTGATTTCGGTCCCAAAACTATGTATTATATTATTATTAATACCTCAATATATATCGAGTTAGAATGCGAGTAAAACAAATTTGATAGAAAACGAAGTTGTGAGTGATGAAATATTGACAAAACTACGTAATGGGGCGAAACTAACATGGTGCCACCTAGGAAAAGAGTATTTAACCTCTTATAAACAAGTGATAAAATAAAACAATTGATCTTACATTTTGAGTAAGAATTGTTTCGAAAATATATTTGATCGATTTCGGAAGAATACAAAATTTATTTCATCGAAAATAGAGTTCCTATTGAGGAGTAATTCAAAAAACTATAAAACTGGTCGAAACTCAAAGGGGTACCATCACATAAAATAGTTGATTTCGGTCCCAAAAATATTTATTATATTAATATTAATACCTCAATATATATCGAGTTAGAATGCCAATAAAACTAATTTCATTGAAAACGAACTTGTGAGTGATGAGATATTGACAAAACTTTGAAAAGGGACGAAACTAACATGGTGCCACCTAGGAAAAAATAATTTAACCTCTTATAAACAAGTGATAAAAGAAAACATTTGATCTTATATTTTGAGTAAGAATGTTTAAAATTATATTTTATCAATTCCGGAATAACAAAAAATTTATTTCATAGAAAATATAGTTCCGATTGAGGAGTAATTGAAAAAACTATAAAATCGGTCGAAACTCAAAGGGGTACCATCACAGAAAATAGTTGATTTCGGTCCCAAAAATATGTATTATATTAACATTACTACCTCAATATATATTGAGATAGAATCCGAACAAAACTAATTTCATTGTAAACGAAGTTTTGAGTGATGAGATATTGATAAAACTACGAAATGGGACGAAAGTAACATGGTACCACCTAGCAAAAACGAATTTAACCTCTTATAAACAAGTGATAAAAGAAAATATTTGATCTTATATTTTGAGTAAGAATATTTGTAATATATATTTCATCGATTCCGGAAGAATACAAAATTTATTTCATCGAAGATAGAGTTCCGATTGGGGAGTAAGTAAAAAAACTACAAAATCGGTCGAAAGTCAAAGGGGTACTATCACTGAAAATAGTGAATTTTGGTTCCAAAAATATGTATTATATTAATATTATTACCTCAATATATATCGAGTTAGAATGCGAATAAAACTAATTTAATTGAAAACGAACTTGTGAGTGATGAGGTATTGACAAAACTACGAAATGGGACGTAACTAATATGATGCTACCTAGGAAAAAAGTATTTAACCTTTTATAAAAAAGTGATAAAAGAAAAAATTTGATCTTATATTTTGAGTAAGAATGTTTAGAATATATATTTTATCAATTCCGGAAGAATACAAAATTTATTTCATCGAAAATATAGGTACGATTGAGGACTAGTTCAAAAAACTACAAAATCGGTCGAAACTCAAAGAGGTACTATCACTGAAAATAGTGAATTTTGGTTCCAAAAATATGTATTATATTAATATTATTACCTCAATATATATCGAGTTAGAATGCGAATAAAACTAATTTAATTGAAAACGAACTTGTGAGTGATGAGATATTGACAAAACTACGAAATGGGACGTAACTAACATGGTGCCACCTAGGAAAAAGGTATTTAACCTCTCATAAACAAGTGATAAAATAAAACGTTTGATCTTATATTTTGAGTAAGAATGTTTAGAATATATATTTCATCGATTTCAGAAGAATACAAAATTTATTTCATCAAAAATTGAGTTTCGATTGAGGAGTAATTCAAAAAATTACAAAATCGGTCAAAACTCAAAGAGGTACCATCATAGAAAATAGTTGATTTCGGTCCCAAAACTATGTATTATATTATTATTAATACCTCAATATATATCGAGTTAGAATGCGAGTAAAACGAATTTCATAGAAAACGAAGTTGTGAGTGATGAAATATTGACAAAACTACGTAATGGGGCGAAACTAACATGGTGCCACCTAGGAAAAGAGTATTTAACCTCTTATAAACAAGTGATAAAATAAAACAATTGATCTTACATTTTGAGTAAGAATTGTTTCGAAAATATATTTGATCGATTTCGGAAGAATACAAAATTTATTTCATCGAAAATAGAGTTCCTATTAAGGAGTAATTCAAAAAACTATAAAACTGGTCGAAACTCAAAGGGGTACCATCACATAAAATAGTTGAATTCGGTCCCAAAAATATGTATTATTTTAACATTACTACCTCAATATATATCGAGTTAGAATCCGAATAAAACTAATTTCATTGAAAACGAAGTTGTGAGTGATGAGATATTGATAAAACTACGAAATGGGACGAAACTAACATGGTACCACCTAGCAAAAACGAATTTAACCTCTTATAAACAAGTGATAAAATAAAACATTTGATCTTATATTTTGAGTAAGAATATTTATAATATATATTTCATCGATTCCGGAAGAATACAAAATTTATTTCATCGAAAATAGAGTTCCGATTGGGGAGTAAGTCAAAACACTACAAAATCGGTCGAAACTCAAAGGGGTACTATCACTGAAAATAGTGAATTTTGGTTCCAAAAATATTTATTATATTAATATTATTACCTCAATATATATCTAGTTAGAATGCGAATAAAACGAATTTAATTGAAAACGAACTTGTGAGTGATGAGATATTGACAAAACTACGAAATGGGACGTAACTAATATGGTGCTACCTAGGAAAAAAGTATTTAACCTTTTATAAAAAAGTGATAAAAGAAACATTTTGATGTTATATTTTGAGTAAGAATGTTTAGAATATATATTTTATCAATTCCGGAAGAATACAAAATTTATTTCATCGAAAATATAGGTACGATTGAGGAGTAATTCAAAAAATTATAAAATCGATCGAAACTAAAAGGGGTACCATCACAAAAAATTTGATTTCAGTCCCAAAACTATGTATTATATTAACATTACTACCTCAATATATATCGAGTTAGATTACAAATTAAACTAATTTCATTGAAAACGAAGTTGTGAGTGATGAGATATTGACAAAACTACGAAATGGGACGAAACTAACATGGTGCCACTTAGGAAAAAAGTATTTAACCTCTCATAAACAAGTGATAAAATAAAACATTTGCTCTTATATTTTGATTAAGAATGTTTAGAATATATATTTCATCGATTTCAGAAGAATACAAAATTTATTTCATCAAAAATTGAGTTACGATTGAGGAGTAATTCAAAAAACTACAAAATCGGTCAAAACTCAAAGGGGTACCATCACAGAAAATAGTTGATTTCGGTCCCAAAAATATGTATTATATTATTATTAATACCTCAATATTTATCGAGTTAGAATGCGAATAAAACGAATTTCATAGAAAACGAAGTTGTGAGTGATGAGATATTGACAAAACTACGTAATGGGACGAAACTAACATGGTGCCACCTAGGAAAAGAGTATTTAACCTCTTATAAACAAGTGATAAAATAAAACAATTGATCTTACATTTTGAGTAAGAATTGTTTCGAAAATATATTTGATCGATTTCGGAAGAAAACAAAATTTATTTTATCGAAAATAGAGTTCCTATTGAGGAGTACTTCAAAAAACTACAAAACTGGTCGAAACTCAAAGGGGTACCATCACATAAAATAGTTGATTTCGGTACCAAAAATATTTATTATATTAATATTAATACCTCAATATATATCGAGTTAGAATGCCAATAAAACTAATTTCATTGAAAACGAACTTGTGAGTGATGAGATATTGATAAAACTAAGAAATGGGACGAAACTAACATGGTACCACCTAGCAAAAACGAATTTAACCTCTTATAAAAAAGTGATAAAAGAAAATATTTGATCTTATATTTTGAGTAAGAATATTTGTAATATATATTTCATCGATTCCGGAAGAATACAAAATTTATTTCATCGAAAATAGAGTTCCGATTGGGGAGTAAGTAAAAAACCTACAAAATCGGTCGAAACTCAAAGGGGTACTATCACTGAAAATAGTGAATTTTGGTTCCAAAAATATGTATTATATTAATATTATTACCTCAATATATATCGAGTTAGAATGCGAATAAAACTAATTTAATTGAAAACGAACTTGTGAGTGATGAGATATTGACAAAACTACGAAATGGGACGTAACTAATATGGTGCTACCTAGGAAAAAAGTATTTAACCTCTTATAAACAAGTGATAAAATAAAACAATTGATCTTACATTTTGAGTAAGAATTGTTTCGAAAATATATTTGATCGATTTCGGAAGAATACAAAATTTATTTCATCGAAAATAGAGTTCCTATTGAGGAGTAATTCAAAAAACTATAAAACTGGTCGAAACTCAAAGGGGTACCATCACATAAAATAGTTGATTTCGGTCCCAAAAATATTTATTATATTAATATTAATACCTCAATATATATCGAGTTAGAATGCCAATAAAACTAATTTCATTGAAAACGAACTTGTGAGTGATGAGATATTGACAAAACTCTGAAATGGGACGAAACTAACATGGTGCCACCTAGGAAAAAAGAATTTAACCTCTTATAAACAAGTGATAAAAGAAAACATTTGATCTTATATTTTGAGTAAGAAGGATTAAAATATATATTTTATCAATTCCGGAATAATAAAAAATTTATTTCATAGAAAATATAGTTCTAATTGAGGAGTAATTCAAAAAACTATAAAATCGGTCGAAACTCAAAGGGGTACCATCACAGAAAATAGTTGATTTCGGTCCCAAAACTATGTATTATATTATTATTAATACCTCAATATATATCGAGTTAGAATGCGAGTAAAACAAATTTGATAGAAAACGAAGTTGTGAATGATGAAATATTGACAAAACTACGTAATGGGGCGAAACTAACATGGTGCCACCTAGGAAAAGAGTATTTAACCTATTATAAACAAGTGATAAAATAAAACAATTGATCTTATATTTTGAGTAAGAATTGTTTCGAAAATATATTTGATCGATTTCGGAAGAATACAAAATTTATTTCATCGAAAATAGAGTTCCTATTGAGGTGTAATTCAAAAAACTATAAAACTGGTCGAAACTCAAAGGGGTACCATCACATAAAATAGTTGATTTCGGTTCCAAAAATATTTATTATATTAATATTAATACCTCAATATATATCGAGTTAGAATGCCAATAAAACTAATTTCATTGAAAACGAACTTGTGAGTGATGAGATATTGACAAAACTTTGAAAAGGGACGAAACTAACATGGTGCCACCTAGGAAAAAATAATTTAACCTCTTATAAACAAGTGATAAAAGAAAACATTTGATCTTATATTTTGAGTAAGAATGTTTAAAATTATATTTTATCAATTCCGGAATAACAAAAAATTTATTTCATAGAAAATATAGTTCCGATTGAGGAGTAATTCAAAAAACTATAAAATCGGCCGAAACTCAAAGGGGTACCATCACAGAAAATAGTTGATTTCGGTCCCAAAAATATGTATTATATCAATAATAATACCTAAATATATATCGAGTTAGAATGCGAATAAATCTTATTTCATTGAAAACGAAGTTGTGAGTAATGTTGTAATGAGATATTGACAAAACTACGAAATAGGACGAAACTAACATGGTACCACCTAGCAAAAACGAATTTAACCTCTTATAAACAAGTGATAAAAGAAAACATTTGATCTTATATTTTGAGTAAGAATATTTATAACATATATTTCATTGATTCCGGAAGAATACAAAATTTATTTCATCGAAAATAGAGTTTCGATTAGGGGTAAGTCAAAAAACTACAAAATCGGTCGAAACTCAAATGGGTACTATCACAGAAAATAGTGAATTTTGGTTCCAAAAATATATATTATATTAATATTATTACCTCAATATATATCGAGTTAGAATGCGAATAAAACTAATTTAATTGAAAACGAAGTTATGAGTGATGAGATATTGACAAAACTACGAAATGGGACGTAACTAATATGGTGCTACCTAGGAAAAGAGTATTTAACCTCTTATAAACAAGTTATAAAATAAAACAACTGATCTTACATTTTGAGTAAGAATTGTTTCGAAAATATATTTGATCGATTTCGGAAGAATACAAAATTTATTTCATCGAAAATAGAGTTCATATTCAGGAGTAATTCAAAAAACTAAAAAATCGGTCGAAACTCAAAGGGGTACCATCACAGAATATAGTTGATTTCGGTCCCAAAACTATGTATTATATTAATATTAATACCTCAATATATATCGAGTTAGAATGCGAATAAAACTAATTTCATTGAAAACGAAGTTGTGGGTGATGAGATATTGATAAAACTACGAAATGGGACCAACTAATATGTTGCCACCTACGAAAAGAGTATTTAACCTCTTATAAACAAGTGATAAAATAAAACATTTGATCTTATATTTTGAGTAAGAATGTTAGAATATATATTTTATCAAATCCGGAAGAATAAAAAGGTTATTTCATAGAAAATATAGTTCCGATTGAGGAGTAATTCAAAAAACTATAAAAATCGGTAGAAAATCAAAGGGGTACCATAACAGAAAATAGTTGATTTCGGTCCCTAAAATATGTATTATATTAATAATAATACCTCAATATATATCGAGTTAGAATGCGAATACACCTAATTTCATTGAAAACAAAGTCGCGAGTGATGACATATTGACAAAACTACGAAATGGGACGAAACTAACAAGGTGCCACCTTGGAAAAAGGTATTTAACCTCTTTAAACAAGTGATAAAATAAAACATTTGATCTTATATTTTGAGTAAGAATGTTTAGAATATATATTTCATCGATTCCGGAAGAATACAAAATTTATTTTATCGAAAATAGAGTTCGATTGGGGAGTAAGTCAAAAAAACTACCAAATCGGTCAAAACTCAAAGGGGTACCATCACAGAACATAGTGAATTTTGGTTCCAAAAATATATATTATATTAACATTAATACCTCAATATATGTCGAGTTAGAAAGCGAAAAAAACAAAACTAAATTCATTGAAAACGAAGTTGTGAGTGATGAGATATTGGCAAAACTACGAAATTGGACGAAACTAATAAGGTACCCACTGAGAAGAAGGTGTTTAACGTCTGATATACAAATGATCACAACGTTCATTTGATCGTATATTTTGTGTAAGAACGTTTAGAAAATATATTTGATGGAGTACAGAATGAAACAAAATTTATTTCATAGAAAATAGAGTTTCGATTAAGAAGAAATTCAAAAAACTATAAAATCGATCGAAACTCAAAAGGTTACAAAATCGGTGGAAACTAGAACATGGTATGGTATTTATGTTCCAAAACTGCTAGGGCAATCAGAGAAGCTAAACATTTTATTATTTAAACTAACTAATTATACATGTATCGAGATTAGGGACGGAGGGATGCTATGAGATTTTTTTGGGAGTGTTTGTACAATTTTAGTTTTAAAATATGTGTTTAGTTTCGATTTATTCTTTTAACAACTTATAATTTTCGTGTATTATTTTATTTGTTTATCTTAGTCTAGTTTTTGCTCCCGAATTAAATTTCTTAATTCAGTAGTTAGAATGAAGTATAGAGAGAGATATAGAAAGTTTTCCACGTGAATAATATGTCTTACTTGTAGGTGTCAAAATAGGTCATGAGTCGTGTCGGTTTTGGGTTGTGTCATGTATATTTTGGGTCAGAGAATCTTTGACTCAAACATGACTCGTGTAATAGTATTAGTCCGTTTTTTAAACTCAAATATAACATGTCAGTAATAGTAAGACTTGTGTTAGACTGACCCGTTCGACATCCATGACTCGTGGGTCAGTCTGGCTCGTTCGACCCACCAGTACATAAAGACCTAGAAACAAACTGACTCATATGTCAAGACTGCTGACTCATGGGTCTGAATTATACATATTTAATATAATATACAATTCAGGACGAGTCATGGGTTGACTCATGAGTCAATACTACTGACTCAAACTTGACCCGTGTTTTCACGGGTTATCAATGAGTCGTGTCAAAATGATCCGTTGGTCAAAAAATATGACTCAAACACGACTCGTGGACGGATCATCCGCGATTGGGTCAATTTTTAACACTCATAATCTTACTAATAACTCTTAATTACTCACGCGTTGGAAACATAAAATTTTAGCACTTGAATTTTTGTTACGATTAAACTACAGGTAACTAGTTGCATTTAAACATATATGAGCTTAATTTTGAAATTTTTTGTGTCTAAACAGCTCTTATACGATTAGAAATATTTGTGTTTGAACACTTTTGATTTGCGAATATACACATAATTAAACATGATTAAGTATAAATATCTAATATTTGTATTTATTTTTGAATCATTTGTAATTTTTAAAACTTAATTGCGAAATTAAATTATATAATTTGTAGATAATGGGTTGATCTGTGTCATCATAACTTGGTTTATTTCTCTATATTTTTTAAGAATACAAACACTATTTCGTGTCATTTGATACTATATGTATGATGTATATATATAAAAAATTATTGAAGAAGTTAATAGATGTATTTAATATGTTTAATAATTATATTGCGCTTATATTTTAAGTTTAGAGACACATATATTCCCTTTAACTTTTTATACATGATACACGATTAATAATTGTCACACTGTACATAAATGAAGAGACAAAAACATGGAAAAAGTCACGAGGTTACTTCGTGAAAAGAGATGGAATTGTATCCATGAACTCATCTCCTGTGAAACCCTAACCCCTACTACTGACTTTGATGCAGATCGTACCTTCCCCACTCTTTCCCCACGCAAAACCCTCCAAACAGTACAAATTGCGTAAGCACGACAAAACAGTGAAAACTCATGCCTGGCTGTAAATAATATCAGATACCCACTGATATTATACATAGTTACCCTAACCATAGCTAGTAGCTAGTTAGACAGAAGGAAAGGTTATTTACTGAAGACAATGTAAAGAGAATGGTATACGGTGCTGGATTGAGAAGTTACTTTTGAGTGTAAATAAGTAAATAAACTCTCCTTTAGAATAAAAATATATTTGTTGTTGAGGAACAAAACAAGAGTTATATGCATGTATAGCAGAGAAAGCAAGTCACGGGAGAGGCTCTGAAGCTTTGAAGTTCGTAAAAACATGTCTCATAGTCGACCAAAATTCCACTAGTTTGTGTCGAAGCTGATCTCTTGCTCTACTTTCTCTCCCACTTGATCTCTCTCTAGTCTCTATCCGTCTATCGTTTCGTACGAAATAATTTAACTTTTAATATTTGCAAAAATGGATCTCTCTCTGCTTGAGCTTGCCAAGTGTCACTTAAGCTTAGTCACGGGTGCCCTTCAACCTCAGCTATAAAAACTCCTCCTTGGCGAAACCCTAACCAGGAACGAACCCAGCTTGCTTGAACCCTAAGCGAAGATGGGTTACAAGGTCATGGCCATTCTCTTCATTATCAAGTTTTTCATGTTACTGTCTCTACCGCCGATATACGCATGTGGTTACTGTGCTCCGCCTCACGGCCCAGGAATTCCTCAACAACCACCACATCATGGAGGCGGTGGAGGTGGTGGTGGAGGTGGAGGAAGCAGAGGAGGTGGCGGAGGAGGTGGAGGAAGTCATGGTGGTGGTGGTGGACACAAAGGCGGTGCAGGAGGAAGTGGTGGTAAAGGCGGTGCAGGAGGAAGTGGTGGTAAAGGCGGTGCAGGAGGAAGTCCTGGTGGTGGTGGAGGTGGTGGTGGTGGACACAAAGGTGGTGCTGGAGGAAGTGGTGGTAGAGGCGGTGCAGGAGGAAGTGGTGGTAGAGGCGGCTACGGTGCTCCACCATCAATTCCGCATCCTCCGATCGTGAGGCCACCAATAACAAAACCTCCAGGAATCATTCCTCCGATCACAAACCCTCCGGGCATCATCCCTCCGATCATAAAACCTCCCGGAATCATTCCTCCAATAATCCCAAACCCTCCCGGAATCGGCCTCCCTCCGATCATAAACCCTCCAGGTGGCGGCAGCGGTGGTTCCCCTTATCCACCTTACACCCCTCCTGGTGGTGGAGGTGGTGGTGGAGTTATCCCACCACCAACCACTCCGGCGACCTGCCCCATCGATGCCCTAAAACTAGGGTTATGCGTGGATGTCTTAGGTGGATTGGTCCACATTGGTCTCGGCAACCCCATCGAGAACACTTGCTGTCCTGTGCTCCAAGGCCTTCTCGAGCTCGAGGCCGCTATCTGCCTCTGTACGGTGATAAGGCTGAAGCTTCTGAATTTAAACATCTTCATCCCTCTTGCTCTGCAAGTCCTTGCCACTTGTGGGTTGACTCCTCCATCTGGTTTCGTCTGTCCTCCTCTACAATAAAATGTTTCATAGAAAACTTGATATAGATTGGGATGTAGGTGGTCATCCTCTTCAGTTAGGGTTTAGGGTGGTCATATGTTCGATGGCCAGGAGTTGTAATGTAAGGCAGTGAGGTTGTTCAGAAGAGAGTTGATCTTTTCAATTTAGGGTTTTGTATTCGCTAATGTAATGGGTATCTTAATTAGTTAGGTCTAAAAAATAATTGTTGTGTTGAATAAGAGACAAGTAGTTTAATTGCATATCTCTTTTATAACGTGATATATTAATATGACCAATAAATATATTTAACTTTAGATTAATACTACATAACAAGTGTTTAAGGAGGAATATAACTACATAATAAATATATTAATAACAATATTTGTGAATATACCAAACTGCCTTTTCCAAACTTATTCATTTCAAACAAAACACACGTAAACGCAAATACAGAAAACATCACTATCCACCCAAAATGACACATTCACCTTTCAACATCTTAGAGATGCACAAATACCATCAATAATAGAGCACAAATAATATATTATATATAGCCTAGGGTTTATATTTATAACCCTTAAGCACATTTGAAGCCAGATGGGACCTTCTTCGAGCAAACATTGAGAAGCAAGCTAAGGGAGAGTGGAACATTGAGGTTGATTCCCAGAATATTAGCCTTGATGGCGGTGCACAGGCAAACAGCAGCCTCGAGGTCGGCCAAGCCGTCGATGAGGGAGCAGCATGGGGTCACGGGTGGGGTCCCAATAGTCAAGTTGAGGAGTCCGCCTAGTAAATCAGCACACACACCCAGTTTAAGGGCATCTTTAGGGCACGATGAACCCGAAGGGCTCGGACTCGGAGTAGGCTTTGGCTTTGGGCTAGGGCAAGAGCCACATGCGCTAGTGACGGTGCAGAAAAGGAGGTTGAGGGTGAGGAAGAGAACAAGCACTAAGGTTTTGGAAGACATGATAGTATCTAGCTAGTAATTAGGGTTTTCAGTAGAGTGTGCAAGGTTAGGGGTGGAGATGCATGGACTTATATACGTGCTAAAGGGGATGAAGGGATTCAAATTTGAGAAAATTAATAATTGAATTACATGTTCCCATGTGATCTTGGGATCGTTAGCTGGCAGGAAAAATGGTATTTTTGGGAATGATTTGGCTCTTGACCCCGAAAATTGGGTAATAAATCCACCGTATGTTTGGGAAAAAATAGAAAAATAATTATACAAATGAAGAAAAAAAACAAGTTATTCTTTATGAGTTTTGGATTTGAAATTTCCTTTAATAGTTAGATTTCAAAGATAAAAAGTTATTAGGTAAAAAGAAGTTGAATTAATATCGTGGTGTATTAATTTAATTAGTTATATCTTTATATGAGATTTATAAAATATATATATATATTAAAATGATGACACCAGACGTCATTGGAATATAATAACTAACCAAAATTATGGTCGGATAGCTAGTTTCCTGATTTAGTTTTTTTTTTTTTATAAGTATTAGTTTGAATCTTGGGTTCACGGGTGCTTTGTAAACTAATCTCGTGATTACCTAAATAATTGAAAACTATAATTATATATAGATTTAGCAAACCACGACAAAAAAAAACTTCTCATTTAACTAATTATTATTATTAAGAGTTAAGACTATTTCCCACTTTATTTAGTTATCGCATATCTTGGAGCCAAATCTCCATTTCTCGAAGAAAAAAATATATATTTAGCATATCACGTATATATAATGGATAATATATAATAATATTAAAGATATGATTTGTATACTTTTTTAAAAAAATATAATAAAGTATAATGAGTAAAAATTATATATTCAACTAAAAAGTTCAAGTTAAAGAATTTTTAAGTCCTTCGTCTGTAATTATTTGAACTCTGATAGCATCTCAAAATTTAGAGTAAAATGAATATAAAAGTGAAAAATTCGTATCCAACCCAAAATTGTAACGTTTTTCCTATTTCTATATTATATACTATCTTCTCAATTTTATTTAATATAAGACAAATATACTCTTTTTACTATATTCTCTACCACTACTATTCAGTTGCCCTAACTTAGAGTTAACTGTTTGTTTAACTCACCAACTGAGGAAACGTAATTATGATTTCAACTCGAGGATTAGTTGACTTTTTAGTGGATTATAATATTATATGATTAGATCGAGAGGAATCCCCATCTAGTCCACGATATGGGCCTAGTCTCTGTCTACATAGCCTAGTTTAACTTTGGGCTTCTAGATGAAAAATATAGGCCCATTAATTATATACTTCATATAATTTTCAATATTGACATATATGTACGAAACAAGCTCTCTGATCAAATGTTAAATTCCAATAACAAATCATATATATATAAAAAATAAAAATTGCAGTATGTTAGTTTAGGGCACGGTCCCTGCAACATATTAGCTTTGTTAAAGTGTATTATTCTCATATATTTTCAGAAACTCAATTTTTTTTCGTATATATTCATTATTCGTATTCTATAAAAATAATTGCCACATTTAGAGTTATACTATGGGATATAACCAAGCTAGTAGCTAGTAGCTAACTCCATCTTTAATGATATTTTTATAAAACTTTTAATGATATCTACAAGATTCAAACACGCACACTAATTAAATACCATACCACGGTTGACAATAAGATATAAACATTAACTAATCTTCCTATAAATGCACAAGTAAAAAGATTTAGGATACTCTTAAATATATTTTAGTATGTAGATATCTTATTTTAAAAAAATAGTAGAAAAAGGATCGCTGAAATTATTTTTTAATTAGTCGACACTCAGACCATTTTGTTCCAACTTTTCCTTAAAAAAGGTTTTAACATTGGTCATATAATTTTCTAGGAAATAATCATCAAAGCCCTTTCTCACACTAGAATTATCATCTTCTAAAGAATTTGTAGGTTTGAACTGTATATAGTATATTTCATAACTTCACAATAAATTTAAACCCTCCGTTATGCATGGATGATGTATATTCGTACGTAATCATGTTAGGCCTACCAGCATTTATCCAACACGCAGACTTTTCTGTCTCTCTCTTCTATTATGTTCTTGTATTATTAACAGTTCATTTATGGTTCATACGCTGTTCTTATTCATCCACTTGGCAAGTCTTTGTCTGGTCTCAATGCCCCTTCGCCCCATTGAAAGAACTGCAAGATTCTTTAAGATACTATTTGTTGCCATCTAGCTACCTATTATTTCGTATATACTACATACAATAGAGAGCACACTTATAGCTATCTCAATTAGGGGTAATAAAAAAAACTGGTTGGACCGAATTTGGGGACAAGACCGGTCCAACTATGACCTAGACCGATCGAGTTTTTTTCTTCAAGGTCGGGCTCGGTTTCAATTCCCCCCCCCCCCCCCCAAAAGTCCGACTAGGACCGGCCCGGCCTTGAAGAAAACTCTAAAAATTCATGGCATTACCCTTAAATCACTAGTAATTCATGACATTGAAGTATTCAACAACCCTTGGATCGGTTCCATAAGGGAAGTGCGACAGACGACGAGAAGCGAGCGAGTTCAAAACCAAAACTTCGGTGATATTTTTTTGCTAATTCTGTTGATTTTTTTTAACCAAAAAATCTGGTTCAAGACCGAGATCAGCCTGAGTCAAACAAGACCGACTCGTGCAGGCTTTTATGGCCAAAATCAGTCTCGGTCCTCCATATGTTAAGACCAAAATTTCGGTCTCGATTCTGCCTTCAAGACCGACCTCTCTCGCCCATGATCATCCCTAATTTCAATGTATTTTTTGACCTAAAATACATAGATAATGATACATTAGTGTATCTATTTGTTTATTCCAATTTTGTATATATATAGGCAAATAATGCAGTCTATCACAAGGTAGTATAATGACATAATAAATATTCCCCTAGACTCTAGAAAAGTCTCAAATTATATATCACGTGTGCCATATCGTATAGGGGCCAGATTCTTGGATAGCTAGGGGCGAATAAAGCACCCTCTCTGAATAAACTTGGATATGATATGTTTGGTCTCTCTTCCTTTGGCAACCCTAACTTATAACTTTTTTTGTATAATGAAGCGAAACCCTAAAAATACAATAAAAATAATATATTATGCAATATCTACATAAGTTTAGATGGACAATTGTGCCGTGTATTAATAATTATGTATAAACTGATGACAAATTGTAAACATATTTATAAATATAAAATATGAGCACGATAAACACAATTACTAATTAATAGATTGCACGATAACCTGATTAATTTTTTACAATATTAATTTATCAAAAAATAAAACTTTAAATACTTTCAAATATTAAACATACATAATTACGTTTATTTGTACATATATATTAAATATAAGTGTATACATGTGATTATAATCTCTGCAGCGAAGAAGTTATTACGTGGAGAGAATGAAAGAATCTACGTGTACATTTCAATCCATCTATCGCATATACGTATTTAGGGTTGGCAATGGTGCTGGAAAAACCAATGATTATGGTTATAACTGTTAGTGTTTAATATGGTTAACTATATCATTATGGTGCGGTTATGATGATGAATTTTATACTCATAATGGTTATGGTTATGTTATTTGAGTTATACACATGGTTATAACCATGGTTGTTACATAAATATAATTATTATTTATTATTAATAAAATAATATATACTAAATATAATTGAAGTTGCTATTATTATTAATATACTAATGGTGTTAATGTTTCGTCGGTGTTAATGTTGAATTTTAATGTTAATTGGTGTGAATGTTAATGTTGAATGATGTTAGTGTTATATATTTTTATTGTTGGTAATATAGATTTAAGTATTATTTTAAAATAAGATTTTCGATTTTTTATTATATTACATGTGTGAAATGAATATGAATATACGGGTAAAACTATGATTAATAACCACAATTATTTTAATGGTTATGATATTGAAAATTGTACTTGTAATGATTATGTTATATGATTTAGAAATATGGTATGATTATGCTAGTTGTCATACTTGTACCATAGTCTAACCATCTACGACTCTAACCATGCCACACCTAATAAAGCTTCGACAAGATTCTTACACGACCAGGCACAAAGGGTTACATTTAATTGTTCATGACAAAGAGAGTTTTTCCCTGCGTATGTGGTGGTTAGAAAAGACAGTGAAACCGACATTTTGTGTCAAGTGGATACAGTGATCTTCCAAAGTCTATACACATAGCTAGGCATGGAAATGGATCGCATCTAGTTAATTATTACATAGGAAGCCCACGTTTCTGTTGTATAATAGCTTAGAAATCGAACGAAATTCTCTTACTAGTCCATTAATTATTTTAACAAATATGATATTATGAATTAAAAGTTTTATTTTAATATTATTTACTAATAATGTATAATATGTTTTTAATATCCAAATAATTTTGCGAAATTCGGGAATGACATTTTCATGTTCAAATTCAACCCAACACGAACAAAGACAATTAATAATAAGGTTTATTTGTTAGAAATGAAAAAGGTGTCTAAAGATAGGGTTTAGGGCTCAGAGTTTAGAGCAGATATGAAACGGATGAGTGTTTGACCCAGGGACGGAGGCATGTGAAGTCTAGGGAGGGCAATTGTCCCCCGTTAACTTTTAATTATGTGTAAATTTGATCCTAAAAAATATAATAATTTTCAATATAGTTTTTTTTTAAATTATATATTTGTCCTTACTAATTTTTTTTAAGTTTAACTATTTGTTATTACTCTAATATTTATCTTATTGGATAATTTTCCTGGCTTCGTCCCTGGTAGCCCTGGTTTGACCCGACCCAAGTTGTAATTTGTGATATTAATTGTTTATTTTTTATAAATAATTAAAACAAGTTTGAAATCCCGAAACGTGGAGGCACTAACGATGGTTGATAGAGCATAGGCAAGCTCAACCGTTGAAACAAACACATTACTAAATACTAATAATAGAGACTTACAAAACTAGGTAAGTGGATTAGTCAATATAGCTTAGCTATTGTACATGGGTTGGTCCTAATTTGGATTCTCCTAATTTACACACATTCTGTCATTTCTATCAACCATATATTCCTCGTAAGGTAAATTTTTACGTGTTACTCACCACTTGAAACGCCACTTATATAAAATCAATAGTTAAAATTTAATAAATGTATAAAATATAAACAAACTCATATTCAATCCCAAAATAAGTATTAATACTTAATAGGTTGAGTTTGTGTTACATAAATTCATTAAATTTAATCAATATGAATCAAAGACACACTTTATATTATTTTCAACATTCACTAGACTTACCTAGGCTAGTGTTCCTTTTAATCGAATTTTGAGGGGCTTCGTTTTGTTGTTTGGAGTTACGTGAACCGGGGTTTCATTATTTATTGCATAGATTTAAAAATTGTGTAGACTGTTAAACCAATATAGATCGAGTGTGGTAGAATATATAAAATGAAAATATTCAAATTCCTCTCAAAATTCTAAAGTAATATTAGCAGAGTGGGAGTTTATCCTAGATATATATTATGTTGATTTTTAAACTTTAATCAACCGTGAGACAAAAACACAACATATTATCTCTAATTTAGCCCACATAAAATACTTTTTTATACTTTTATTCTTTCTCCCAAAGAAAAGGAGTTCTGATTCTAATTAAAATTATATTTTACGTGCTATAGATTCACCTTCCAACCTTTTAAACTTTAGAAGAACTTGTCAGGGAGTGAAATTCTTTTTCTATATGACTTGTCACATAGGAAAAAGTTACTTTGTCGGATATAAAAAATAAAAAAATGGTTCTCATGAGTTTCAACGATTTCCAACATAATCCATATGATTCTTATGCCACCAATCTATACATTTTTTTATTGCACACCACAGTCTACCAAACTTTTGTCAAATTGGGTACACGTATATGCTATCAATGCATAGTTATTAAACCCAAAGTATATGATTCAGTTTCAAACCTATATTGTAATAGAAACCGATTTTCTTTTTTAAAAGATGATTTGTTATACTTTTAAAATTTATTTATAACTAATAATTGAATGGAAACACAAGTCCCGCGGATCTCATCAATCAACAACATAATTAATTTAATTATATATATATATATATAAAACAATTATATATAAGATGTCACATCCGTAATGAATTCCCTTTTTTCTTTTATTTATTGGTTATTATAAAATGGACGGTTAACCGATACTATCTATATAAAGGCTACCCATTGGAGCGAACTTCACTAACCTTCAACCTCTTTCTAATTAAGCCTATAATCCCTTCTATCGACACTATGGAACTTCAAACAGAGACCCTCCCCGATGCATGGGACTATAAGGGACGACCGGCAGAGAGGGCCAAGACCGGCGGCTGGGCAAGCGCCGCCATGATATTAGGTATCACATACCATACATTCATTTATCCTTTTTTAAAATATAAAAAAAACATTTGAAAATATATGTTCTTGGATTCGATTTGATCTCAATTGTTTTTTTTAAGGTGGTGAGGCTTGTGAGAGATTGACCACCTTAGGTATCGCGGTTAACCTCGTGACATACTTGACCGATACCATGCACCTCGGCAATGCCACGGCAGCGAACACCGTCACCAACTTCCTCGGAACCTCGTTCATGCTTTGTCTACTGGGAGGATTCATTGCAGACACATTCTTAGGCCGGTCCGACCCTAACTCAGTCTCGTACGACATGAAAACTATGCTCTTAATTTCTATAACGTTAACTTATGATGTATTTATTTTTCAACAGGTATTTAACCATCGCAATTTTTGCTGCAGTTCAAGCGTCGGTACGTTTTTTTTATTAGATTTTAATTTATTGATATAACAGTGAAGTTATAATAGACGAAGACTAATGAACTCATTTTTTTCTAAATAATAAAATATGATTAGGGTGTTACCATCTTGACCATCTCGACGGTAATCCCGGGCCTCCAACCGCCAAAGTGCAACCTTAGTTCGGGCCAGGCATGCATCCCTGCAAGCGGGACACAGTTGCTGGTCCTCTACGTGGCGCTTTACACCACCGCGCTCGGCACAGGTGGGCTGAAATCGAGTGTTTCCGGTCTCGGTTCCGACCAGTTTGATGACTCTGACAAGGGGGAGCGAGCCCAGATGGCGAACTTCTTCAACTGGTTCTTCTTCTTCATAAGCATCGGTTCGCTGGCAGCAGTCACAGTGCTTGTCTACATACAAGACAACCTAGGTAGGGTTTGGGGGTACGGAATCTGTGCGTGTGCAATCATGCTTGGTTTGTTCGTTTTCTTGTCTGGTACGAGGAGGTACCGGTTCAAGAAGTTGGCCGGCAGTCCGTTGACTCAGATTGCGGCGGTGTTTGTGGCGGCGTGGAAGAAGAGGCACATGGACTTGCCGTCCGATGTGTCGGGTCTGTACAATGTTGAGGATGTGTTGGATGATGGTTCCAGCGTGGGGAAGAAGAAGAAGAACAACAAACAGAAGCAAAGGCTGCCTCATAGCAAGCAATTCCGGTGAGTCCTCCATTTTAAATAAATATTATTTAAAAAAATCAATTAAATTTGTTCAAATGAGAGTTTAAAAGTATAATTAAACTTCCAATTGTGGAAAGCTCCAAGAAGAGAGGGGGCAAGCTGAGCTTATCTTCATTGGTGGGGTAAGGGTAACACCACCCAAGTTGGGGGCTACCATTAGGTGTCAAAAATTGAACCTACGGTGATCTACACGGGTGGTGTTTGAGTCAGACTTTTTGACTCATAAGTTATTTTGATACGACCCATGGATGATCCATGAAAATACGGTCAGGTTTGGATAAAAAGTCTTAACTCATGGTCAACATGTGACCTATGGAAAATATATATTATTAAATAATAATTAGACACTTTATTTTACACACGTGACTCATGAGTAAGATGTTTTTGGTTTTTTAACCGGTGGTGGGTCTAACGGGTCAGCCTGACACGCGGGTCAATGAGGTCGAATGAGTCAGTCTGACTCATGCTTTATTATTACTGAGGGATAAGTCTGACCCGCGGGTTGACTCACATATCCGCGTGTTAGGTTTGGGTTACAATTCTTGACTCATTCAAATAGATGGGTCATGTTTGGATCAAACTATTCCTGAAACGAACTATGCGTCTACCCAACCCACAAATTGACACCCTAGGCTACCTAGACTTATTGGATACATTAATTAGGGTTTGTCAAAAAATTGATAATATACTATTCATTTATATATAAATATAAAGCATAATTATTAATTGGATGCAAGTTTACGAGTTTACACCCTCACGTTTCTCCAAAGGTAACATCACCCTCTTTCGTGTCCTTCCAAAACTTATAAGCCTCCTTTTGATTCCAAAATCATAACCATCATGTAATTATTATTCTCCACGCAATCTAATCTAAGATCGAATCTTTAGTCAAAAAAATGAATATATACAACTATTTCTTGAATTAAATTCATTTAACTTATATTTTCATAATTATTTTTTAGGGTTTTGGGTTTTCAATTATTTTTTGAATACAACTTTTTTTTCCACCAACTATTTCTTTTTGTTTTCACACGACATGACAATATTATTACTTATACAATTTATTAGGGGCATTAATTATGTGTCCTTCCCTGTATTAAATTTCCACCCATTCTCTAGCTAGCATAGATCACACGGCAAACATCAATCTAGCAATCGTGATGCTGCTATAGGATTTTTTTTTCTTACCTAATAATCAAGACTTTGACCACAAACATTAGGTTTCATCATGGGCGGTCATGCCGGTATTGGAGGCAGGACCGAAACCGAGACTGAAATTTCGGTCTTGACATTTGGAGGACTGAGACCGACTTTGACTAAAAAAGTACGCCCGAGTAGGTCTTGCTTGACTCGGGCCGGTCTCGGTCTTGGGCCGAAATTTTTGGTAAAAGAAAATCAACTGGATTGGCCAAAAACAATTACCGAAGTATTGGTCTTGAACCCGCTCGCTTCTCATCTTCCATCGCACTTCCCTTATGGAACCTATCCAAGGGTTGTTGAATGCTTCAAAGTCATGAATTACTAGTGTTTCAAGGGTTACACCATTAATTTTTAAGGTTTTCTTCAAGGTCGGGCCGACTCGGTCCTAGTCGGGCTTTGGGGGGGAATCCAAGACCGTCCTTGAAGAAAAAAACTGTTTGCTCAGTCTTGATCCTAGTTGAGTCGGTCTTGTCGGGAATTCGGTTCAACTAGTCTTTTTTTTATCACCCCTAACAAACATCATTCATTAATTATATATATGTATATTTTGAATTGCTAAATTTGTATAATTATTGTAGTTTCTTGGACAAGGCAGCTATCAAGGTCCCCGAGATGTACATCAACCCTAACCTAGCCAACAAGTGGAACTTATCCACCCTAACAGACGTGGAAGAAGTGAAGCTCATTGTGAGGATGCTGCCAATTTGGGCCACGACCATTATTTTCTGGACGGTTTACGCCCAAATGACCACCTTCTCAGTCTCTCAGGCGACCACCATGGACCGCCACATCGGCAAATCTTTCCAAATTCCAGGCGCCTCCCTCACGGTGTTCTTTGTCGGTTCTATCCTCCTAACAGTCCCTATCTACGACCGCATCATTGTCCCGATCTGTCGGAAACTCCTACACAACCCTCACGGCATGACTCCACTCCAGAGAATCGGTGTCGGCTTGGTCTTGTCAATATTAGCCATGGTTGCTTCTGCCCTAACCGAGATCAAGAGGCTACGAGTCGCCCATGAGCATGGACTCACCAATGACCAAACCGCTCAGATCCCATTAAGTGTGTTCTGGTTGATTCCGCAGTTTGTGCTAGTTGGGTCGGGTGAGGCGTTCACTTACATAGGTCAGCTTGACTTCTTCCTAAGGGAGTGCCCTAAAGGGATGAAGACAATAAGCACTGGTTTGTTCCTCAGCACGTTGTCGTTAGGGTTTTTCTTTAGCACTCTGTTGGTGACTATAGTTCACAAGGTGACAGGAGACAAGAAGCCATGGTTGGCCGACAACCTTAACCAAGGGAAGCTTTATGATTTCTATTGGCTATTGGCGATGTTGAGTGCAATCAACTTTGTGGTCTACTTGGTGTGTGCTAAGTGGTACGTCTACAAGGACAAGAGGTTAGCTGATGAGGGGATTGAGCTCGAAGAGGAGGGGCCCACGTGTCATGCTTAAGGCTAATGAATGACTGTGTGTTTTCTTGTCAAATATAAATGTATAGCCAGCTCGAGAAGGAGCACCTGCAATAATAAGTAAAGGAACGGACATGTTTTGTGACGGTTAAACACACAAGTTTAACGCTACTAATTTTAGTAAAGCACACATGTTCGCTACCGACCAAAGCTTCTCCCTACTTGAGATTACTTTCAACTTTTTCTTAAATAACTATACATATAAATTTAATTTCGTAATCTAAATTTCTGATTCCGGTTCATCTAGAGATTAAGGGAGGCAATCGTATCTAATCGTATCGTGTTATTAATCGTGTTGTATCTAAACATATCTCGTGTCTAAACGTATAAGTCGTTAATCGTGTCTAAACGTATAGAGTTGATCAGACACGGGATCCATTAAGGTCAAACTCATATACGCTTTAAAGCAGATATATACACAAATTCATATATACAAATTAATGTCTTCAAAGTTCAATATTAAAAAATAAGTGGGTATTTCAATATTTCAACATTGAGGATTTATAGAAATTACCTTACACAACAGGATTAGACACGTTTAGACACGACATGATTAGACACGATTAATTAATTGTGTCTAAACGTGTGTTTGTCGTGTATTTGCATGTTAATATGTGTTTAGACACGATTATTAATTGTGTCTAAACGTATGAGAGTTGTTTAAAAACGCTTAATAATTGTGTCATGTCTAAACATATAAATTGCAGATCGTTTAATTTGTTTCGTATCATAAATTGATACTCTAGTATAAATACAACCTTATTTAAATAAGGAAAGTTAACCACCACTCTTCTATCAGGCAGGATTTGGGTGCTCCGGGTGCATGTAAGAATATTATTTTTCTTTTGTCTTTTCGTAGAAAATATGACAGACATGCACAGTTCTTCAATTGGAATTTTGTCTCCATCGATCGATACAACATCGCTGCTCAAAGCATGGCCAGAAACTACCACCCACTCCAACATTCAATTCTCCGCCACCAGTTCCTCCCTCACAATCTCATGGCCACACGTGCAATATCCGCTTCAGCCACAGCCGCTGCCGTCGCCACCACTGTATCCACGCGCAATACCAATCCGATAAACTCCCGTCACGTAGCTGTGATCGGAGCAGGCGCGGCAGGCCTCGCCGCTGCCAACGAGCTTCGCCGCGAGGGCCACTGCGTCGTGGTTTACGAGCGCCAGTCCAGGATCGGAGGCACCTGGGTGTACACTCCGGAGACCGAGCCGGACCCTCTGGGACTCGATCCCGATCGTCCGATCGTCCACTCCAGCCTCTACCGATCTCTCCGAACCAATCTCCCCAGGGAGGTGATGGGGTTCAGGGAGTATCCGTTCGTGCCGAGTTCAGATCCCAACAGGGATCCGAGGAGGTTTCCGGGTCACCAGGAAGTGCTTGATTACTTAAAAGACTACGCTACTGAATTCGAAATCGAGGAGATGGTGAAGTTCGAGAGAGAGGTGGTGAGTGTAGGGTTAGTAGATAGTGATAATTACAGTAGATGGAGAGTGAAGTCCATGAATCATAAAGAGGAGGAGGAGGAGGAATTCGATGCTGTGGTTGTCTGTAATGGTCATTATACAGAGCCTCGAGTTGCTGACGTTCCTGGTAAATTGTTTGCTGCATTTACTTACCGACTGCTACATATTGCTATGCTCTTGTTGGCTTCACATTCAGAATCTTGATTGATGTCGATTCTTCATTTTTGGGATTGATGAGCAAGCAATCGAGCTTTCATTGACAAAATGGAGATAAATGGAACATTGTATTTGATGCATTCCTCCTTGTTTGAGATAAATTTTGATTCTTTTTACTGATTTCAAATTGGGTTCACAATTTGTGATGTTGAAGGTATTGACACTTGGCCAGGAAAGCAAATGCACAGCCACAATTACCGTCTTCCTGATCCCTTCAAGGATCAAGTATGTTTCCTGATACCTTTCTGAATCTTATTCACCAATCTTGATGAAGGAACAGTTTTGACAACTCGAAAAGGCACCAAATTCAGAAAACATCCTCAGGGATTTTGAGCAACACTATGTGAAGTTTGTTGATTATAGTAAGGAGTTGGCTATAACACAGTAGAGTTGAGTATAAATTTTAAAAAAATGGAAGCTTTTTCAAATCAATTGGCTCAAACACTCAACATTATATACACTCTTACCAATTTGGGCATCATAGAAGAACTGGATTCTTACTTTGATTTATTTTGTTAAGACCAGGTTGTAATTTTAATAGGAAGTGCTGCTAGTGCGGTGGATATCTCTCGGGACCTTGCAGCAGTTGCCAAAGAAGTCCATGTCGCGATTAGATCATCCGAAGGGGCGAGTCTTGGAATGCAACCTGGTTACACTAATATGTGGCTCCATCCAATGGTAATATTTCATGGACTCATTTCAAGAATTGACTAAAATAATGGTTTTTTTATCGATTTTAAAAAACGTTCTGCAGATCAAAAGTGTCCACGGCAATGGTGCTGTTGTTTTTGAAGATGGAACTTCAACATATGCAGACACCATTCTACACTGCACAGGGTATTATGCTGTTGCTATATACTTAATAGAAATTTATAGAGGAAACAAAATGAAAATAATTGGTTTATTCCGTGGCATGCTCTGTTCTTGCAAAGGTACAAGTATCATTTCCCTTTTCTTGAAACGCAAGGAATCGTGAACGTGGAAGATAACCGTGTTGGGCCACTCTACCAGCATGTCTTCCCTCCTGTTTTGGCCCCCTGGCTGTCTTTTATAGGATTGACATGGAAGGTTTCTTCTTCTTCTACTCTTCAGAAGAAATTTATAATCAAAATTCAACTATGTAAATAAACAAATACTTTTGTTGTTACTAGGTTGTTCCCTTTCCTCAATTTGAGCTCCAAGGCAAGTGGATAGCTGGTGCTTTGTCGGGTAAAATTCCACTTCCATCACAGAAGGAGATGATGGACAATATCGAAGCGTTTTACTCAAATCTTGAATCTGCCGGTGTTCCAAAAAGATATACTCATAACCAGTCCAAGACTCAGGTAATATTTTTTCTTTTCAAAACCCTTTTGGGTATTAGAAATTTATCTGAACTAGATTTTGTCATCTGATTTTTTTAAAAAAATAAACTTTCTACAAATTTCTTCATGATGATCTTTACCCTTTCTGTTTTTTCATCAGTTTGAGTACAACAACTGGCTTACAGAACAGTGTGGAATCCCAGCATTTGAAGAGTGGAAGATAGAAATGTACAAAGCAGCCTCAAAGAACAGAGCCGTAAATCCAGAGACATACCGTGACAAGTGGGAAGACAACGATCTGATTCATAAAGCTTACAAAGACATTGCACAAAATAAAGACCGAAGCTTGTCCATGTCATAGTTTGTGCTGATGCATGTTTGAATATTTAGCTTGTTGGCAAAGGCAGTAAAGGCATCTTATTATTCACCACTATTTAGCAAGAAACAGACCAATACTACGATACAAGTAGTTGTTAGTGAAAGCAAAAGCTACTTGGGTCTAAGATGAAAAAGTTAGCTTTCATGCAATGAATAGGATGAAAGATTATAATGATTCTGCAGCGTTTTGTTTGATAAGAGTATAGAGGCAGGGTCAAGACTGGGGTGTCAAAATCTGCAGTACGAGCTTATTATATATATTGAACTGAAAAGAATTCATTGGATCAACTTCGTTGTACCAAAAGCTCTAAAAGTAGATCATTTATATAATTTGCAAGAGAAGAATAGACTGGAAGTCAAGATCTAATATCCTTTTCTTAGAGATGAATGCAGTCTGAGATTAATTACAGTACCATATTGGTCACAATTCATCCTCAGCTTTCTGGATATGTTAGTCATGGAATATATCATTCCACATGATTTGTGTATTGGTTTGTCTGATTTGAAGAAGAAAAACTCTAGACTTTGCTGGGTTTTGTGTTGATAAGGAAAAAAAAAACATTTTGCGCTAAAATCATTCAATCTCTATCCTAAAAATCAAAGATTTATTTTAAATTACATCGATTTTGTACCGTGTACATCTCCGGGTTACTGAGCTGAAACATCTTCAAGTCTTGCTGCTATGGTCTTCAAAGCACTGTCGACAGCAATATCGAAAGCATCTTTCTTGGCCGTCAAGCCAGGTGAGCTTCCATGGTGGCGGTATATAACTCTAGGGATCAGCTCCACTACTTTATCTCTCATGCTCTTAACTTTCGAATCGGGTATCTGAGACAGAACCTCAATTATCCTGACTTCTCCGAACACAACGTCTTCCTTGGGTATGAAAACGGAGAACTGATCGAATTCTTCTCTAGGGAGGTGCCACGTGTACTGGGACCTGGCGGACTCATCCTCGAAGAATACGGGGATGCAGCCGGCGATGATACCATCGAAGGTCGACCGACGAGTCGGAGTGTCGCCGGGTGGATGGAGGCAGAAGGTGGAATGAAGCATCGGACGCATATAGAGGATAGGTTCGTGCTCGCAGATCGCGTTGGAGCAGTCCACCAAGTCGCAGATCTTGGTGTAGGGCCCGCCGGGTGAGGTGGCGTTTTCGCATTCCGTTCGGATGCTACGCCTGATATTGGGCAGATCGGAGGTGCCGCCGCCGCCGGCGAATAGCACGAGGGAAGTCCGGCGGGACCGTCTCACTTTGCGGATCCAGGTTTCGAGTAGTTCGAGGTTGGGCGGATGGAAGGATGTCGGGTAAGGGATGGCGTGCTCCTGCCACGGCCAAGTCCTGGCTTCGAAGGTGAGGGCGGTGACGTTATAGAACTCCGGCAGATTCAAAAAGGAGGTTCCCCAGATCGGTGGATCGGTGAATAGCGGCTGGGAGAAGTCCCACGCCGGACGGGCCATCATCAGGAAGTGGTCGTGTCCAGAGCGCCGATCCCACACAGCAGGGCTGTCTCGCCGGAGGAAGGAATACAGATCGAGGCCATGTTCGGAGCTCGAGTTCACATCAGCGCCGAAGAGGTACCTGAAGGCGTCGAGGCCGGCATAAAAAGGGAGGAAGACAGCGTCAGCGAGGGCGGCATCGGCGGCGAGACAAGGGTACTCGAGCATGCGCTGGTGGAAGTAAAGCTCAAGGAAGTGCGGATCGGTGCGGAACCAGCTCCGGGAGGCGTTGTGGGTCCTGAGTCCGAGACCATGGTTGGCTTTGTAATCGCAGAACTCGTCGGAGCAATTAGATAAGAGGTCAAGATTGAATCGGGAGGGGAGGCGGCGGATGTGGATCCACCGTCCGGTACAGTCGGTCTCCTCCGCGGCAGCGAAAGTGAGAAGATACAAAATGGCAGCGGCAAAAATCCTCCAGTTCATGGCTGATTCCGGTGTACGCCGTGGGACGTGAGAGAGACGATGGTAATGGTGGTGGTGTTGGATTCAGTGGAGTATTAAGAATTTCGTAGAGTAAGAAAATAATTTACAGTTGAGAGAGAATCTGTCGGTGGGAGCGAATTGTGGAAACTTCCAAAATAATCGGCACCATTTTCTATTTGTTTCCAACTGTTGAAAATTATATTGTGTAATTAATTATTACCCCTAGTAATTAATCAATTATATAACGAAGAAAATATTCAAAACCCCACATAACAGAAGGTTTCCAGTATTAGATTTTTACTTTTTTTCCAGTAGCTTAAACTGTTATTTGATTCGGTAATTTAGCAGATTTTGTGGTTGAATTTGTGACATTATTCAGTATATATATTTTTTTTTTTTAAAAGTTAAAATACATTTTTTGGTTGGACTTATTTACATTGCTACCCTTATTGGTCCGACCTAGATTGGAATTTTTAAGAGGTTTAGATTTACTTCCAAGCCCAATAAAAACCCAGTAAATATTTTTGGTAAACACATCGTACGGCCCATTACTGAGAGCACTCTCATTTATTTATTTATTAAAAAAATGTATCAAGTACGATAACACGTCACTAACATGACAATATGAACTCATTTGTATAAGATTTATGTTTATCAGTTTATATATCATAATACAATACATAAATTTTAGTATTTTTTGAATAAATTTTATATACAAACTTTTAAAATCATAGTTCTTATCATGAAGAGTTCATTCTTTTAATATATATATATTTTTATAAATTTTATATGTAAACATATAACTGACAATTTTAACACAATTCGATAAGACGATATAAATATACACACAAAAATTGCACATCATGTTCATGTTTATAACGTGTTCATTTATTTTTTTATAAGTACATAGTCTAACCCGTAAGCACGTACACATAATTATTACATCATCCAATGAATTCTGTACTATCCGAACTCATAAACCTGTCCCATCCTCCTCCATTGTCCTACTGTTAAAGCATAGTGGAGTCCTCCATTATTGTCGGTCCAAGTAATTTCTTATAATACTTAACAACACAACATGTGTAGCATCCCATCGATTCCGCATAAACTAATATCGCCAAATAAAATATATTTATTAAAATGATAAACATAAACTATATATATATATAGCTTATTTAAATGTGATAACATTGTATTGATAACTGGTAATGCAATATTAGGGACAAGCGAGGCATTAATGTTGTAAGGAGTAAAGATTTGTATATGCTTTTTTTAGAAGAATTAATTTTTCAGTAACATTACCCGTGGAGTTAGGGGTGTCAAAATCTGACTCAACTCGTGTGTGATCTGCTCACGGATCGTGTTTGGGGCAAAAATTTTGCCCCATGGAAAAGGATGAAGTCAAAACTTTTCTTCAGTGGGGCGGGGCAGATATTACAGTAAGCGCAAATAGTTGAACTAAAAAAAATAAGTGGGATTAAATGTATAATTTAAAATGGTTAAATTAAAAATTATTGCATATTTTAGGGTCAAATTTACATCAAATCAAAAGTTGAGAGAGACAATTGTCCCTAGTTCCTTAATACATCTATCCCTACCCATGGATCATTTTGACACGATCCATGGATGGTTCGTGAAAACACGAGTCATGTTTGAATCAGAAACCTTGACCCACATGTCAAACCATAACTCGTTCCATTTATATATTTTAGTCTGTTTTTGGTTTTGACTGAAATGGTGAGTCGAACGGGACAGACTGACTCGTGGGTCATGCAAGTCGAACAAGTCAGTCTGACTCAACTCTTACCTTTCCTGACGAGTCAGGTTTGAATTTCAAAAACTGACTCATACTATTACACGGGTCGTGTTTGAGTCAGAGGGGTCGTGACACGACTATTGGATTGACGTATGACCCGTTTTGACACCCGAGTGAATAGTTAAATGTAAATTAATACTGAAAAACGTCAATTTAAGGTTTACCTAGCTAGGTACATTTTTTATTAACCTAAAATGTAAATTTTATTTCCACCATAATTTTCATTTACCGTTATCTGCTCATATTGAGTTGCTTTTTGCTGCTTGACAACGATGTCGCCCTCGTGCAACTGCAAGTTGTTTCGAAGCTAACGTCGCCAAGAAAACAATATTATTACTGTTGAACAAAATTGTTGATATTTCATTTCATTTGTCTTGTCAAATTTTCAGATGCGTCGGGGACCCACTATGGAGGAAGAAAAATAATTTGGAAAGCCAAATTTTTGTTACCACCAGCAATGAATTTACAGAAGAAAAAAAAAATCAGTAATTTTTACTGATTCTCTCTTATATATGTTGGATAAATAGCTTTACTGACTTCATAACTTTATTTTAAAATTTCAAGGTTAGTAATTATGATTCAGTCAATAATCTGGTAAGTTTATGCATATAAATATGATATATTTTAATAATAACATAAATAATAATTTGGTCCAAATTCGTTCCCCATCAATTTAGTTGTTGCCTAATTGTTTGATGTCAAGCTATTTCATAACTTAATTAATAGTCATCTCCCTCTCCCCATTACTTAAGAGATATTAAGTAAATAAATCGATGCATAATATTTTTATACTGAGCTTACACATTAATTTGTGTTCAATTTATATACATAAACAATATATATTCTAAAAAAACAATTATATATATTCTATGCACGTTTACAATATTATATGTTTATTACTATATTTAACTAATTGTTTATATATAAAGTTATAAACACATAATATTTAGAGTAAAAAATCATCCTTGATGAGGGACCATATCCATGTAGACCTATTGTATATTCATCATGGGTTGACAAATAGGGATAAAGCTGTATTTACAACTTTTATTTGCTAATTAAATTACTCAAACGGGATTATTATATAATTAATAAAGTAAATGATTAAATTAATTGTGGAAATGAGCATCATGTGATAAGCTACAAAGGTGGACTATTATGCCAAACCCTAACCTAATGGGAGATTCAGAAAATTAGAGAAGAAGGACAGATCTTGTCTAAACATGTAAAGGAGGGCTTGAATTTCCATTCAAACGCCAATTCTCGAATATTACGTGACATAATGTGGCAAAGCTCGACACTACTATCGACTTCTTCGATACTCATTAGAAAAACAAAGTATTGGAGACAATAATCTTATAAAAAACAAAATATATATATAAACTTAAAAGAAAGCATAACGATGTAACTGAACGCATTTTCAAGAGTAAAATTTAAACTATAATTATAAAAATATTATTATAACTCATTTTGTTTTCTATTTTGAAAGGATAATTAGAATAAATAAATACTAGTGTTTTTTTAAAAAAAAGTATCAAACTAAATGTAGTGCATGTAGGGGTGATAAAAAAAGACTGATTGGATCGAATTTTCGACAAGACCGACCCGACTAGAATCGAAATCGAGTGGGCGAGTTTTTTTCTTCAAGGTCGGTCTCAGTTCCCCCCCTCCCCCACAAAGCCAGACTATGACCGGACCAGCCCGGCCTTGAAGAAAACCCTAGAAATTTATGGTGTAACCCTTGAAACACTAATAATTTATGATCTTGAAACATTCAACAACTCTTGGATCGGTTTCATAAGGGGAGTGAGATGGAAGACAAGAAGCGAGCAGGTTCAAGACCAAAATTTCGGTGATTTTTTTGGTCAATTCAGTTGTTTTTTTATTTTACCAAAAATATCGGTTCAAGACCGAGACTGGTCTGAGTTAAGCAAGATCGACTCAGGCGAGCGTTTTTGTCCAAATTCGGTCTCGGTCTCGATCCTTCAAATATCAAGACCGAATTTTCGATCTCGGTCATTCCTCCAAGACCGGTCTGCCCCGCCCATGATCAGCCCTAGTGTCATGGGTTCAACATAAAATACAATGTGGTGCAAATTGCTGAAAGCTAATGTACAGGGTGGAATAATAAATATACTTAAGTTGAGTGTGTCCCATGCAATTTTCCCTAAATATATTTTTATGCACTCTTTCTTCGTTAACTTTTTGGGTTTTGCCTTGTGAAACACGGTTTGTCTATATAAAACCCCAGACCTCCTCATTTCTCTCTCTCTGACTCTCTCTCTCTCTTTTATTTCTTCAGAACTCCACTACTCTCTTCCTCCTATCGCATCTATCTGTGCACGTCGGAGATTCCGCCACCAAACCCTCATTCAGTTTGAAGATTCAGATTCAAGGTCTATTAAAGGTACCTCATTTACCACTCCTTGTCTATAGATTCTTGAAAGGACACACCTTTCTCACCCTGCTATGCTTTCTTTTACTATCTGCATTCTTCTTTGCCAGATTCATAAGCTAGAACAATTTCAAAGCTCATTTTTTTTGTAGAGTTGCGATAATGTGCAGAATAGCTCTTTAAACTAGTATTTATTGGGTATGTCGGTAGAATTACGAAGAAGTTATTAAGGTACTGAGTTTGTCTTATTGTTTTGATTCAACCCAAATGGTGGGAAAGGAATCACTGAATCAGTAGAAGTGTCCAAAATGGGCACAAAAATGTCTCCATTATTAACCATATAACACCAGAGCTTGACTCAGCATTTGCTGCTGAAACCAAGATCCTGTCAACAAACAATACTACACTGTCTTTTTTACGTACCTGAATTAACATTGTTACCTAAACCAAGCCTGCATTGATTAGATCTGTCCTTTTCTTTGCGTTGGAGGTTCTGCAAAACCCAATAGTGTTCTTGCTGTTTCAACAAGAATTTCATATGTCCACGTGATCTTGCCTTGTTTCATTGATCGGAACGAGCGATCTCGCGTTTTGGTAGTTGCAGAACCTTTTTTTCATGAAAACGACAGATTGGATACATATGCAGGAGGAGGGGGTATTCCATACTAAATTACAATCTAGGACCATCAATATATAATGTTAGACAGATTGTATTCGCAGATGTATATAACGTTGCTTATATAATACATATATAAATTAAGAGTACTATTTTCTCATACATATAGATTATGTATGCATATTCTACGTAAATATAACAAATTATGGGGTAAAATATAAGTTTTGAACCTCATTTTCTGCGGTTTTGTGTATCTGATTTAGTGATCTTTATATATTTTTAAAACTGAATCCTTTTCTCTATACTTGCTATGTTTAAGATTCTCTCATCATTATTTCCTAATAATAGAAAACTGGGCCTCTACTCTATATTTCCATATGCAGTAATGTTTTTGTAGTTTTGCATGAGACAGATTAATCTTGGTACCTTGTGGACATTCTGGTACACAACTAGCTGGTTTCAACTTCCATCCATATGTCTTAGTCTTCATTGAAATGAGTCCTTTAACTCAATATGAAACTTCATTGTCGTTGTTTTTTACTATAACCGTGCTCGCGTAGGTGATTTAATTTACGCGATAAACCCGTCATTTGGATCGAAAATTTGGTCTCAGAATCATTTCGGGATCGAATGGAAATGACATCGAATCTTGTTGCTTCGGTTCTTACTGACTGTGAAACAAGCATTGCCAACTTATTGCCCTACAATGGACCTCGAGCATCGATCATACCAATTCCAAACAAAAAACCCGGAAAGCTCGATGATATTCGCTTCAACGGTTGGTTAGATGCGATGAAATCTTCGTCTCCGACAAGTAAGAGACTATTTATCAGGGATTCCAGTGTCGAAAACGTTGTAGAAGATCTTGATCTTGCGCATTGCGCGTGGACGGTTTGTGTTTTTTTTCAAATTTTTTCTAGTATTGGTCTCATTAAGGATGTTTTTTTTTCTTCATGTGAGATTGTAATTTTTTTGTGAATTGCAGTTGAAACATCCATCGGCATTGAAATCTTTCAAGCAGATGGTGGAGCAAGCTAGGAACAAGAGGATAGTGATATTTCTGGATTATGATGGGACTCTTTCGCCTATAGTAGATGAACCCGACCGCGCCCTTCTATCCAAAGATGTAATCTAGCTACGGCTAACTACCCAGGAAAAAAAAACACGAACTTTGAGAGTTTCGAACAAACTAAAACTAAAACTTTTCCTTCTTAACAAAAAAAATAATAAATTTTCAACCACAGAACAAACAAAGTGCAAACTAACTAATCTCTTCATTAGTCTGTAATAATGTAATGTTTTTTTTTCCAGATGCATCTTGCTGTGAAAAATGCTGCAAAGCACTTCCCCACCGCGATTATCAGCGGACGGAGCCGCGATAATGTAAACTTAACTATCTACTCACTCTACCACCTTTTAGATTTCATCGAACAGATATAACTGATGTGGTTCGTTTTCTTTAGGTCTCTGAGTTGGTAGGACTAACCGAACTATGCTATGCGGGTAGCCATGGGATGGACATTATGGTGCCTGCATTTGATCGTCACCTGAACCACGCCGTACGGACGAACCATGAGGAGGTAGCTCAAGCTCGAGGGTGTGCACTTTTCACTTTCGGTTTACGCACTTTGTACTCAAATGATGCATTAGGGTTTTGCGATGTAGGAAAATGAAGCAACCCTTTTCCAACCTGCGAAAGCGTTCTTACCCATGATCGACGAGGTTTATAAAACCCTAGTCGAGAAAACGAAGAGTGTCAAAGGAGCAAAGGTGGAGAATCATAATTTTTGTGCCTCGGTTCACTACCGCAATGTAGATTCACAGGTTAGAATTTTGTGTAAGATTAATTATGTGTTACCCTAATTTTTCGGGATCTTGATGACGTGGATTTGTCATGTGTATAGGAATGGGCTACTATAGCACAATCTGTCCATGATATACTAAATAACTATCCCGATTTACGGATTACTCATGGTCGCAAAGTAAGTCGTTTTCCTATCCAACCCGTGTCGATATTCTCCTCGGCGTAGATTTTCGACCTACCGTCTGTTTCAGGTACTCGAGGTCCGTCCTGCCATTGATTGGAACAAGGGAAAAGCAGTTGAATTTCTGCTTAATTCGCTCGGTAAGGATCGGTTATGTTCGGGTTTTAAATACCGCGCTGCAATTTTCCTCACTTTGCTTCGGTCTCGAGTCACAGGATCGGTTAATGGTGATGCGGATATTCTACCGATCTACATCGGAGACGATAGGACGGATGAAGATGCATTCAAGGTAACAGTGTTTGTTATCAATGTAGAATGAACTATGGATCGATCGATACTGACGACCGGAAGTTTCAGATATTGCGTGAGAAGGGCTGCGGGTTTGGTATCTTGGTGTCAGCAGTCCCTAAAGAAACAAAAGCATTCTACTCACTGAGGAACACATCAGAGGTATAAGTCCTTGAATCGTCCTTTGATGCTATGCCGTATGTAACCATGCATTTTCATGTATAGGTGATGGAGTTTTTGAAGTTGCTTGTTAGTTGGAAGATGGAAGAGTTCTAGAAGTGCCGGAATTCGTAGAATTTACGGCAATCAGAGTCTTTTAACGGTTCATTCTTGGTAGACACTAGAGCAATTTGCTCAATCTTTTTTGAGTGGAAAAGGAACCAAATTGGAGCTTCATCCTCATTGTCCATGGACATCACAAAATATTACCACCAAACATCATATGAACAAACAAATACGAGAAAGGAACTTTCACAAATCCGCAACTTAAACCCGATCAGATAGTACACAACCAAGCGGTATTACATAGAATACGAGTTCACTTCATTGATCAATCTAACAAAGAGAGAGTAGCAGAGTACCTTTTCATCAGATCTCTAGATCTTATCAATGTCCTCGTCCTCAAACTCAATGTAGTCATCGTTAGGTCCTTCGTCTTCCTCATCGAGGCCTCCAGCAATACCCTCGTTCAGACGGGTGTTCTCTGGAAGCTCGCCATAAGCCTTAAGCAGCCTTGCCTCATCGGGCATGTACTTGAGGATGACATCTGCCTTGTCATCTTGGTAATCACGGAGACCAACCAGGATTATGTCTCCTGCAGCAATCCAGACCTTCTTGTGCATCTTTCCTCGGATGTGGCAGAGGCGCTTGGTTCCATCGATGCAGGTGGCCTCACATCTGCCATTGCCGAGCATTCGAAGAACTTGGGCGTATTCTTGTCCATCTTCCTTGAACACAAGTTCACGCTTTTCATCATCAGCTTCGTTCTTTCCCCTCTTCCTGTTCTTTCCTCCCTTTCCCTTGTTCTTCGGCATGGTTACAGGTTCTGAAATATCAACCAATTGATAATCAATTTATTTGCTCACAATTTGTGTTCAAGATTGCATATCTACTCGACCAAATAATCTAATGATTTCAATCCACAATTTGCACCTTCGAGATTTCAAACAATCTAAAGCACCGCAATCGATCAATCCAACCACACGCGTTATCAAATGACGCAATAATTGATCATGGAAAGTAATGAATGAATGATTCAAAATCACAAGTTAGCTCCTTATTCCTATTCCAGGATCAATATTGAATCCGACTACACACAATTGAAAATTGGTGCAGAAAACAACACTAATTTAAATAAAGTGGAGCAATTAAAGATTATACGAATCTCAACCATGAAATAACAGACACCTTGAAGATTGATTTAACCTAATCGACAAAGAACTTTAATCCGAGGATAACTCAGATAAAACAATCAAAACTCTACGCTGAAAAATTACCTCAGAAAACAGATAAGCGACCACAGTTGATCGAAACGGCTCCAAAAGGCTGAAGAGGAGAAATTTTCAGAGGTGTGCGGCACCGCCTTCTGAAAAGATGCTCCTCCCCCTATCGTAAGGGAGAGGAAATGCGGTGGCGTGGAGATTGTATAGACCGCAACAGACAATGTTGGGCTATCTCGAGCAAACAGGCCCATTATTATTTGGGTTTTTCGGCCCGTAATTTATAGCTTTGACTTTTTAATTTTTACAAAAATTATTATATATGATATTTTTTTGTGTAGAATATTCTTTCCGCAATTTAAAATTAGGAATGATAATTTCAAACTCATTTCAAAATATTACCAAAAATTCAGTTCGAATCGGTTCGTATTGACTCTTTTTTTTTTATACTGATTTATACTTAAGTTTAAATTAAACCACTTTAAGTCTCTAATTTTAGAACCGATTTGAAGCAAAATCAACTAAACTGGTCTGAATATAAACCAAATCTAGAGATGTATTGGACTCTCGTATGTTGATGTTGGACAAGATTTTAGTTGGTTCATTCGGTTTAGTGTATTTTTCAGTCGGTTCTGTGTTTTTTAAGTCAGTTCAGTGTGTTGGACAAGTTTTTTAGCCGATTCAGTTTCGGATTGAACCATATTATTTCCGAACCAAAAATAGACCAGTTCGAACCATACCATTTTTTTCCTAAACCGAACCAATTTTTTTAGAAACATAAAAAATTATTGGTTTTTTACAAACCATACTAGTTCAGTTATGAACCGATTCATGTTCGAACCGGTTCATGAACAAGGCATTAAATTATCAAATTGGAATATAATTATTATATGTATTAACAATAATTTAAAAACGAAAATAAAAATATAGTATACATTGTCTATTGTATTGGTGTTATCGTTCCTAGTGAAACTAGTTAGTTATGACTAACGGACACTTAGTCCAACGGTATCGCCCTTCCTTGGATGCAAGAGGTCCTGAGATCCATGTTAGTGTCCCATTTTGACTACCGTTGCTAGCTCAACGGTGGAGGGTGTCGACTTAATCTTTTCTGCCAACTCTGACCCAAGTTCAGCGTCGCCCAAAGACGATCGAACCAAACCAGCCCAATCACCTTTACTCAAAACAGCCGGTTGTACGACCGTAACTATGACATTGCTGGTCGTGCAGTTCTTCCCCTCAACCGCACGGAGAACCGGTTTTGAAAGATCAACCAACGGCATGGACCATGATCGTATGGCCAGAACCATGGTCTCCACACCCCTAATCGCGTCTCTTCTCATATCCTCTCCTGCATGGATCTCACCCTTGGCGTCACCAACCGCGACATCCTTAAGCATCGTGTGGTCTCGCATGATGCAACCCAATACCGGTTTCATCTCGAAAATCAAACGCATCATGCTGGCGATCCACTTGATCCGTCTCTTCACCCATCCGGTCCGCAACCTTCTCGTCATATACCCTGAACCGGGGAAATCGAGCCGGTTCCGCTCCAGGATCACGCAACTCTTGAACCCTAGCGGAAGTTCCGATGACAACTCCACTCTCCACTTTACGACGTCGTTACATCTGTACGGAATATCACCGTACGAGAACCGTATCGAAAGGTGATGAATTTCCTTGAAGCAATCTAAGTATCTGAGTCCGGTTCGTTCTCGATGCTTTGATTTGTAATGCCAGTGCATCCCGAAAGGAAGAAACAACGACGACGACCGCGATCCGACAGCGTATACCGTATCTTGATTGGCGAAGTTTCCATTGATCGAAATTTCAAACGGCTGAGCTGCCAAGTAGCAGCATTGTAAGCCGAGCTTTGGACGGTGGATCGAGAGAGATACGAACCGAGTCGTGGAGACGAGCGACGCGAATCGCTTAGAAAGGGCGAGGCATCGAACTAGGGTTTTGGCGTCTTTGATGATTTCCATGATCTTCAAAATAAGTTCGTCGGGTAAAGTTTCGAACAGGTCTTGTGCTTGTTCTTTCTTTGAGATCCTTCGTCGAACTATTCTTCTGCTGTAATGCTTGATAACCATCTTTGTTCGTGTAAGTATTTGGGGAATTAATGCTGTTTATCTTATATATATATATATACATATATTTTGATTTTGAAGAATAATGTTGCCTTATATCTGTTGAGATATCATCACCTCATGGGTGTGTTTATAATATATATATACGTAGTACATGTGAATAGAGCATTCTCAGATGATAAGACTATCTTATTATAAAGTAAATATACCGTAATGTCGTTTAAATGGATAGAAATAATTTATTTAACCAAAAACAATAGTAAAAGAGATACGCATTAAATATTATTGTTATTATTATTATATATTTAAAGGTGTACATATATACTGTCCATTATTATTTATTATGACTAAATATCAGTATATAATAATATATATCGAAGTATTACTTCGCTTACAGTATAGTATATATATATATATATATAATATTTAAATATTGATATGTATAGCCTAAACATTAGAGCCTTATGGAATGGCCCAATAAGAGATGAGGGACTATAAATTGTAGTTTTCGGCAGTCAATAGTTTTTTAGGTTAAACTAGGAGGACGTGGCAATCGGGACGATGAATTAATAAAAATGAAATGAAGTTAAAATTCTTGATTTAGTAATAAATCTTTGAGATCATTATTTTTTTTCGTTTGCATTAATTGAAAAGTTCAAAAAATCCTAAGTATCTATTACCTGTTTATAATGTTGATTTATCCTCCTCAATTATAAAGGATGATTTGGTCTCTCCAATTGTTTTTTTCAAAATACCATTTTCTTTTCTATTCCCAAAATACTCTTGTATTTTCTATTATTTCCAACACCATTTTCTTTTTCTATGTAACTGCAATTTACTTTAATCTCTATATATGTCCGCACATCATTTTTAAGCCCTTATTCCTTTCCGAGCCCGTTTTCATTCCCCGCTCTAACTGCTCATTACTTATTTTCTTTAGCTCTGAATGCACACCCCTTTTTCCCTCCGGAGACCCTCCCCCTTTCCTCCCGTGCCTCTTTCTCCCCGTTGTGCTTTTTTTTTCCATAATTTATTACTTTATTTTTTGGAAAAATTATTTATCCCCAATTCTAAAAGGGTGATTTAGTATGTCTACTTTTTCCTACCCAAAATACCCTTTTCTTTTCTATTCCCAAAAATACCCTTTTATCTTCTGTTATCTCTAACTGTCTCTTCTGTATTCTTTTTTTTTTACGATAAAAATCTTCATTCATTCAACCATTCAACCCCGAGTTCTCAATGTCTAACATACATAACGAAAATAAAGGAGGTGGATGTATTAGCATCCAATTAACTGGACACATCCCCTGTCTAGCTTTACGAGCGACCCAGTTAGCACACCTGTTCGCTTTCCTACGCACATAGCTCCATTGCAACCTAGGGACACCTTCGGCCGCTTCCAAAATGTCGCTAATAACATGGTGCGATGTCCATTCCCTAGCCTCGGATGGCCTCAAGAGGCTATTAATAAGTACCTGTGCATCCGATTCGATTACAACATCACACCAGTTACAATTGATTGCAAGTTCCACCGCCTGTAATATCGCCTTTGCCTCCATCGAGATCGCGTTGATCCCTCTCCCGGTGAAGTGTCGGCCTGTGATGATCCTACCTTGCCAATCCCGTGCTATGACTCCCGTCCCCCCTTGTCCTGTTCCTTGCTCCCACGCACCGTCGCAGTTAATTTTGATTGATCCTTGCCCTGGTCGCGCCCATCCCGTAGCTCGGTTCGGCCCGCCTTGCCCGTACACGGTTCGTTCCATCCTCCTAGCTGCCCAGCTCTCGGCCGTGAGTTCTCGGGCTGCCCTCCTCACCTTCTCCGAGCTAGGTTCGTCCCCATCGTGTATCGCCCGGCATCTCTCTTTCCAAATTTGCCACGTCAAGTTCTCCGCCCCGAGCCTCTTCCTCCTTCCTTCCTCTCCCGTGCCTTTCTCAAGTTCATGGATCGCCTCAATCCATCTCGCTCGATCGTTCTCGCTCGTCCACTCCCATGTTATGTTTAGCTCCTCTCTCCATGCCTTCCGAGCCCATTCGCATTCCATCAATGCATGCACTTCGTCCTCGTCCTTGTTGCAAAACGGGCATCGCCTTGTTACGTTGATCCCTCTCCTCTCCAATACCTTTTGGACCGGTATTGCTCGATGACCCGCCTGCCACAAAAACGATTTCACCTTGGGAATGGCTGCGCTTGCCCAAATGCCGAGCCACTTCGGCTCCTCGCTGGTCTGGCCGTGACTCTCCCTCGCCGTCCCCTCCCTCTCGGCTTCTTTGAGTCTTCTATAGACATTCCTTGGTTTCACCTCTCCTCCTCTCTCGGTCGGCCAGACCCATCTGTCCTCGACCTCCTTATTCCGAAGGTGGATGGCTTGAATCGTCCTCCTCTCGCCTTCCGTGATGTCTTGGCCGATCGGGTCCAGCTCCCATCTCTTGGGCTGCTGCTTGATGAGGTGGCTGACCTTCATGGTCCTGTTCGGTCTGTTTGGATCGGATGGGCTGAGTCGGTGGCTCGGCCTACCCGGAATCCAACTGTCCCCATAGACGCGGATCGACTTCCCGTTACCGACCTGCCACATACCGTACTGGTTCATGGTCTCCTTACCTTGTAATATGCTGCTCCATGCCCAAGACGGTCGGGCTCCTTTCTTTGCATCCTTTAGATCCCCATTCGGGTAGTACAAACCCTTCATGACCTTTGCCCACAAAGCCCTCGGGTTGTTTTGTAACCTTGCCGCCGTTTTTGTGAGCATGGCCGTGTTGAAATCCCAAAGGTCCCGGAATCCAACACCACCCATCTGTTTTGGCAAGGTCATGTTTTTCCAACTCACCCAATGCATACTCCTTCTCTCGTTCTTTCCATTCCACCAAAAACGAGCAATTAATCTAGCAATCTCCTCACACCACGTTTTAGGCAATTTAAACAGAGTCATCAGATAAGTTGGGATAGCAGTAATTACCGCTTTCACAAGGACTTCCTTACCCGCCTTGTTGAGAAAGATCGCCTTCCATCCGTGCATCTTCCTTTGT
The DNA here is from genome assembly GCA_946814005.1 of Chamaenerion angustifolium. Classification (NCBI taxonomy): domain Eukaryota; kingdom Viridiplantae; phylum Streptophyta; class Magnoliopsida; order Myrtales; family Onagraceae; genus Chamaenerion; species Chamaenerion angustifolium. The sequence goes on from OX328270.1 coordinate 37,491,017, forward strand.
ATACGGTCCTTAATGTAGTTCAGGGCTGATTTCTTTGATCTCCCCCATGTTGTCGGTATTCCCAAATAGTTCCCCGCATTAGCTACCTCGTTAATCCCCATAGCCGACCGAACCGCTTCCTTATTACACTCCTGCACCTTCGGCCCGAACTGAATGCAGGACTTACTTAAGTTGACACTCTGTCCCGACGCTTGACCGTATCCTTCTAGTATCTTCCTGAGCTCCCTCGCATCTTTTTCCTTAGCTTGGATGAAAAAGATAGAGTCATCCGCAAATAGTAGGTGGTGGATCTCGGGGCATGTACGTTTCATCCTAATTCCCTCGATTCGACCCTCCTCCACCGCCCTACACATCTGCCTAGAAAGAACGTCAGCAATTAAAATAAAGAGGTAAGGTGATAACGGGTCACCTTGCCTCAACCCTCTAGTCGGTCTGAACCTCTCTGTCTTCGTCCCGTTCACCACCACACTGTACTGCACCTTAACCATACACTCCTTTATCCATCCGCACCATGCTTGTGAGAAACCGAGCTTCTTCAGAGTCTCAAGCACAAACGCCCACTCCACTCTATCGTACGCTTTGTTCATATCTAGCTTTATCGCACACTCCTCTCTATTCGCCCTAGAGTTCGTTCTCATGTGATGGAAGACCTCGTGTGCGATAAGGATGTTATCATGGATGAACCTGCCAGAGACAAATGCGCTTTGGAAAGGGGTTATGATATCTGGTAGTACACATTTTAACCTATTAGCTAGCACTTTGGATATGATTTTGTAACTGAAATTGCATAAGCTAATAGGCCTAAATTGCATTGGATTAATCGGGTTTGGCACTTTTGGTATCATGACAATATCGGTATAGCAAAAATTAGGAGATAACGTACTAGATTCAAGGAAAGAATTTACCGCATGGAATACGTCATCCCCGAGCATGTCCCAGAAGCGATGATAGAACAACCCAGGGTAGCCGTCAGGACCCGGTGCCTTGTCACCCCCAAGCTGGAACACAGCCTTTTTCACTTCTTCCCGACTAACTCTTCGAATCAACCTCTCATTCGTACGATCATCAATCAGCTTTGGGATCCCCACAAGCTGATCAACCATATCCCGACACCCCTCAGTTTTGAATATGCCTTTGAAATACTGCAGGCATTCCCCCCGAATTTGTGTCTCGTCCTCTGTCCATGTTCCGCTTGACATTTGGAGGCGCTTTATCTGATTTCCCCTCCTTCTTTGTATCGTGGCTTGGTGGAAGAAGTGGGTGTTTCTGTCTCCCCCCTTGAGCCACTGTACCCGGGACTTGGTTCTCCAGTATGCCTCTTCCCCCTTCCAGGCCTCCTCCAAATGTTGCTTAAGAAGTCTCTCTTCAGCTCTGTCCTCCGCCCTCTGTCTCCCGCTCTGTTGAAGCTGATTCAGCTTTTCCTGAATATCTAAAATTCTGTGTCTGAAATTGGTTCCATTGGTCTGACTCCATCTTTGGAGTCTTAGTCTGCATCTGCCCAGCTTAGCACCCATCGGCTGAGCATCGTTTCCTCCTTGGCCTCCATTCCAAGCTTCTCTAATTAGTTCCCCACACTCGGCCTTTTCGAGCCAAGCCCCTTCAAATCGGAAGCTTCTCTTGCCTCCCTTTACCTTCGGTTTCAGCTCAAGGACCAGAGGACAATGATCCGATCCTATGAGTAGTTTATGGGTTACTCTTAGAGTCGGATAGTCCCCGATGAGGTCCGAGTTTCCTAGGGCCCGATCAAGTCTTTCTCTGATCCTTTGGTCCCCTTCTCTGTTATTGCTCCATGTGTATGGTTGGCCGTTGTATCCAAGGTCGACCAACTGTGTGTCGTGCATCATTTCGATAAAAGCGTCCATTTTCCTCTGTTGCTTCGGTCTACCTCCCTCTTTTTCCGTCAACCGAGCTATCTCGTTGTAATCCCCCATACATATCCACGGACCTCTCCTATTCCATGCAATGTTCCTCAAAGTCGACCATAACTGCTTCCGTTCCTCCCATCTTGTGCTCCCATAGACCCAAGTTATGTGTACAGGCTTGGACCCATCCTTCTGATCAACCGTTGTGTCTATAATGTTCGCATTCCTTTGATGTACCGTAATCGCAACTTCGTTCGTCCACCACAGGGCTAAACCCCCGCCAATTCCATCCGGTTCAACGTGTATTCCGTTTTCCATCTTCATTCTTCTCCTCACCCTCTCGCATACTCCTTCGTTGTTTTTGGTTTCCATGAGAAATATTATTGCTGGTTGGTGTCTCCTCTTCAAGTCGGATAGGTACGGAACTGTCAGGGCCGACTTGATTCCCCGACAGTTCCACAACAGAGCATTCATTGGCTTGGGGGGGCTGTTTTGGGACAGCCACCCAACCCCGTTTGCTCAGCCTGGTTCAGCCTCTGTTCGATGGTGCGTTTTACACCCAGCTTCCTCTTCCCAATTCTCCTTTCCTTACCCTTTTCTGTCTGTTTCCCCTCCTCCTCCCCGTGTTTCTGCCTTTTGGACCTTGTACGCTCCATCTCATCCTTTTCTGACTCCGAGTCCTCATCATGTTTGCGCTTCAAGTTAACCTTTTGGAGAAGGGGGCTCAATCCCGTCTGCAGCATGATCATCCCCCCCTTCCCTGGCGATTCCTCGGGCGATTCCACTCGATACAGGTGGCGAATGGGGCTGCACTCCTCTATGCTCTGTCCTCTTCCCATTCCTCTGTCACAGTCCGCTTCCTGCAGCTCCACCACTTGCCATCCTGTCTCATCTGTTCTCCGAGCTGTTTCCATACTGTGGTTTGCCCTGTCAATTTCTCCGATCACTCCGTTTCCCAGTTTTACCCCTTCTTTAGTTTCTCTTCTATACGGGCAGTTGTTACGCATAGCTTGTCTCTTCTCGAGAAGTTTGCTCAGATTTGGATGATGTATCGTCATCGAGCTTTGTCTTCCCTCTTGTTGCCTCTCTTTGGCTTTTGGCCTCTCTCCCATATATTCCACTATGGCCGAGTCGGGTTCACCCATTGTTATGGCTAGAACCTCCTCCTCTCTCGTTTGTTGTCCATGTTTCCTCGGTTCTTGCCCCTCCATAGTCACCAACTGGTTTCTTGGCTTTTCCCATATGTCGATGGTTAGGTTCTCCCTCTCTAGAAGATGCTGATTCTGCCTTCGTGCTACAGTTTCCTTGCTCTCCACCTTTCCTTCCTTTGTCCCTTCCTCCTTCTCGTCCCTCCCCGCCTTCCCCTCCTTCTCCTTGCTTCCCTTGCCCACCCCTTCCCTAAGATCATCCATGTATCCCCCCTGCATCTCCTCCCCTTCGCTCTTACTCGGACTGCCTTGCCCCTTACCTTTGTTCTTTTCCCGATCTTCTTTCTCCTTCATAAGATCACGCCAAGACTTCCTCTTTATGTCCTGATCGTTCCCCTTCTTTGCACTGCCAATGATTCGACAATTATGACCTCTTTTCTTAGGCCTGTCCACTCTGATCCATGGCCCGTACATCGGACCATCCCCTTCCGTCTCTCCCATAACGATGGCTGCTCTGCACCCTCTGTCCCCGTGGCCAATCTTCCCACATCCAAAACAGAAATCCGGAAGTCGCTCGTACCGGATATCTGCCTTTCCCCTATCCCCGTTGGTTCTAGTGTACCATACCACAGCCAAGAGGGGCAATTGTATGTTAATCTCCACCTTGACCCGTAGGAAGTCCCTATCGATCCCCATAGGTCCCACCACATCGTCCACAGCTACCACCCTGCCTATGCAGCCCCCAATTTTTTCAGCATTTTGTGGACTCAATTTGTCAATTTCTAATCCGTGAATCTGTGCCCAGAAGTGGACCATATGGAATTTAGTCTCAGTTGTTCTACCCCCCACTTCCCATTTCTTCATCGACAAGCAATGCCCTTGGATAGCCCAAGGGCTCCAATCTAACGCATCCAACATATCTTCCTTATTGCTAAATTCGAATAGGATTACCTCCTTCGACATGTCCTGCACCCTAACCTCGCTGTATCTAGCCCACGCATTCTGCAAGACATTCTGAACTGCCATGGCCCTCATCGGTTTTGGACTGAGGACCTTGCCGATGCATAGCAGATCAGTTTTGATCGTGGCATTCCCTTCGATCTCGACAAACCTCCCTGGACTTGTTCTATCATCATCCCCGACTCCATGCTTGGTCTGACTATACTCCATTGCCGATCAATTCCTGCACAAGAAAGTTCCGGTTACCTAATTTAAGCTATACTTACTGTTTCACTTCCCAATCGTGCCTTTGGGAACTAGGCAGGGCTCGGCTGATTGGCGCCTTTGCTAGCTAGGTTAGTTATACTGGAGCTCTCTCGGCCACCTCACGGGTTCGATTGCACCCATAACGGCTTTGGATTGAAGGAATCAGCTAGGTCACGATATGGCTAGGTATTGGGGGTTAGGCTGGGTCTCCCTTTCCGGCGCACTGTCTCCGTTGTTCTGCCCAGAGGACTCCCGATACCACCCTTATCGGCCGACGACTTGCCTCCACACGGACAACCTCCGACGGGCGGCGACACCTCTCTCACTATCGCACCTGTTTATCGCGGGAGAGAAACTTTAGAAACATGAATTATTCCTAATCCGTTATCTTCTCTTCTGTATTCAATTATTCTCAATTCTAAAATATAGTCTCTTCAATTCTCTCTTCCCAAAATACCTTTTTTTTTTATGTAAGTACACTTTACTTTATTCTCTACCTCTTTTATCTCTGTGCGCACATTTTTCCTAAATCTCCTCCCCTTCTAAACCATTCTTCCTTTCCGAGACCCGTTTTCTTCCCTCCTTTAACTGCTTCTTACTTATTATCTTTACATTATTACATCCCTTGTATGACCCTTTTCCCTCCTGAGACCCTCCTCCTTCCCTTCCGTTCCTCTTTCTCTTTCTCCCTCTTTGCGCCTCTTTCTCATATGCCTCTTTCTCTTTTTCCCTCTTTGCGCCTCTTTCTCATAATTTATTACTCTACTTTGGAAAAAAAATAATTCATTATGGTTGATTATTGATAGAGTTGTGATTATTGAAAATTGTAAATGTATAAGGAGTATAATAAAAATTAGAGAGACTAATTTGACTTTTAATATTGAAAATGATTTCCATTTAATTCACAACAATTTCTGTATACAAATATTCCACTATTTTAATTAAAATATTTGAACTTTACTCTTATATTGTATTAATTTTTCTATTTATTAAAAAATAACAACAAAATATATTAGAAATTTGCCTAAATAATTTTTATACAAAAAAATGAAGAAAATAATTATTTTTATAAAATTTATTTTAGGATTTTTCCTAGTAATAACTTTTCTTTAATAACAATTCTAATCTCTCTGTCCATTATTATTAGGCCCCAACCCGAAACTGAACCCTATCAACTGTGGGACGTGATTAATGCCCTATGCCCTATCAACGGAAGGGCTTTTTGGAAAGATAAAATAGACTCGATCTTGAGCGTGAATGAGAGGCGTAGGAATTTAGTTTGGGCCCAGTCAACTCTAAGTTTGTTGGTTTGTGTAGACGTGTGACAGAAAAATGTGAGGAAACTTCAAAAACAAGAAAAAGGAAACTTGCTTTCCCATTTGTTATACACGTCTTCCAAATTACGTGGCAAGACCAACAAGACAACAACTGTATATATAAATATAAGGGTAATAGTTAAATTATTATTTTAACTTTGAACACTTTTTAAATTATATTTTTTTAAAAAGTATTAATTGAACTTTGATATTTATGTTAATTTGCTATATATGATATGTTCTTTTATTAAATATGAATGAAAAATAATATAATAATATATAATTTGTTCATAATTTAAATAACTATATGATATTTAAAAAAAAAATTAAAATATATTTTTTTAATATAATACTTTTATTAGAAATATAAAATAATAATAATAAATATTTATTTTGTTTCATATTTTTAATAAATTACATAGTTTTTAAAATTATGAATTAATCATCCAAATTTAACTAAAATTGTAATTTGGTCCAACTTTAAAAATAGAAATTTTAACCAAGATATACTCCAATTAATAAGCAAATACCAAAATGTCATCGGTTTACCAACAAATACGAATCTATATCTACCCGTGACTCCCATTTGCAGGTAGAAAAACCACTTGTGAATGGGAGTCGCGGAAATATATATATTTTTTACCGTCAGTTCCACCCGTGACTCTCATTCGCGTGTGAAACTGATGAATATTTTTTGAATTTAACTACTACTTAAATAAATTAAGAATTGAAGCTTAATTATTTTGAATTAATGACTTATATTAGAAGTATTAATTTTGGGCACGATCTATAATTGATTTGTTATTATCCTTTATTAGGTAAGCTTGAGACATTTTAGTTGAGATTTTTTCAAAATATGAATTTGAAAATTTTCAGTTTTGTTTAGATCGATAATTAATTATTTAGTTTAAAAAAAATCAAGAGATTTGATTAACTTAAGAACATAAAAATGATTCAACAAGTTGTACATATATAATTAATTATTAAAACTCTGTGAAAAACTGTTCAAAAATATTCATCAATTCCACCCGCGAATTGGAGTCGCAGGTGGAACTGACGGTAAAAATATATATATATACCCGTCGCGGGTAGATATAGATTTGTATTTGTTGGTAAACCAATAATATTTTGGTATTTGCTTATTAATTGAAGTATATTTTGGGGAAAATCTTAAAAGTACAACCAAGACCTTTTGAAAAAATAAAGTTAAAAGTAACAATTTGTAAAATGTTCAAAATTGCGATAATAAATTAGTTATTAAGCATAAATATAAACCTTATATAAAAATAATTCGCATTAAAAATTCCACATTAAAAGTATATTATACTTTTTAAAAAATTATTAATGCTTTGGTTTGATTATTAAAAATTTGATTGCCACATAAAATGGTTTGATTGTTTGTGAAACAATTGTGTTAGACTATTCAACCAAGTAAAACTCATATATTCACATGAATAATTGTCTTCATTTAAATTAGATATTAAATTATCTAGACGCAACAAAGCAACAAAACATATGCTCCCAAACAGAAAGAAGACCAAGAATTCCAAATTATTAGTCAATCATTTACTAGAAGAACCTCACTAATTTATTGAGTAAATATTAATTATTATCCTTCAAATAGTTTAGATGTATTATTAAGAATTAAACAATTCTACATTAACAAAAACTTAAAAAAAATGTATATATTCAAAAAACTTATTTAACTTTAAAATTTGCACTTTTATTTGATTTTAATTTGTACAAGTTTTTTCTTCCTCTAACTGTTATTCCATTCTATTTCATAAGAAAATTGGGGTAATCAAGTTTTCTTAGAAAAAATATATGAAAAATAAAAACACAAAAAATATATTTTTATCATATATATATATATATTATTTAAAGTTCTAAGTTCTAACTAATGTTTCCAATTTTCAATAATGTCTGCCAAGATTGTCCTTCCAGAAGAAAAAAATGAGGAGCGTGACTGAAACGCGCAGGAGCTCACATTGATACGGTCAAAAACTCAAAATGGACGGACTTGGGTGAAAATCAAAAGGTTCACACTTCACGTCTTTCGGCCCGCGGCGGCAATACTATCTATATTCTATATATAGCAGTGAAACCGCTACAGCAGTTACTGAGCTCCTCAATTATCACGAAATGGCTTCCTACAGGGCTTCTACATTGCTCATTGCGGCGGTGCTCGCGGCGGTCATGGTGAGCTCCTCGGAGGCGCAATCGACTCCGTCGTGCGCGTCAAAGCTAATACCCTGCGCCGATTACATGAACTCCACTAACCCGCCGGCTACCTGCTGCAATCCGATCAAGGAGGCGGTGGCGACGGACTTGGTCTGTCTCTGCAACCTCTACAACACTCCTGGACTCCTCGAGTCCTTCGGGATCAACGTCACTCAGGCTCTTGCCCTCACTCGTGCCTGCAGCGTAAACTCCGATACCTCTCTGTGCAATGGTATTCTAGATCCTTCCTTTCCCTAATGCTATCTCAGTTGGCGAATGTAATTGGGAATTACTCTCTTAGTGTTGAAATTGAGTTGGGTAACATGATCTGGTTGGATTTAAAACTTCATAATTTTGCAAATCATGAACTGCAGTCTGATTCTGGATCAAGGAAAGTAGATTTGATGAGATTAATTTGGTAGCTTGTTCAGGAAGATAGAATTTCTTGAAGAATGTAGGTTTGATGAATTAATTGTATTCTAGGAACTTATTTTCCTTGTAATTAGATTATTATTGCAGTAGACGTTCTTAGTTAAGGTGAGCTAATTTTGCTTGCATATACTTTTTTTGCAGTTTCAGCTCCATCGCCAACATCTGCTCCTCCTCCTCCTCCAGGTAATTAGCAAGCCGTTCTTGGCAAGTTCTAGCTCTTCGATTATCAACTTGAGTTCAATTCCTACCTGTTCATTCTAGCTTCAAGATCCTCTTTTTTACAACTACTTTCATAATTCTGCTAGTAATGTGGCATTCAACTTCAATAACAGAACAATTCAAAACCTGCCTCATAATTCTGATTCTGTTCCAACTTTGTTTGAATCCATTAATATTGCAGGTGTGCCTGGAAATGATTCAGGGAAGATAGCATTGATAGGAATTCCAAGCTTCCTCTTGATTTGGGCTTCGATGCTGCTCTACTAAGGGAAGTTACATTTCGTGATATTGTGATTTTTATTGAAGGAGAGGTGAAATATCCACGTTGGCAGAGTCGCATTATGATATGATTCAGTTGTATATGTATTGTTCCTGTTTTGTTGATCATCACATTATGAATTATGATTTGATTCAACTTTTATGGTGTACTAATTATGAACATCTATTTATTAGAACAAATAATCAACATGTTTCTCAAGTAAATATACCAACTCCACTTTATAATTAGTTAAATTTTTAATTTAACATACTTTGTCGTGAAATTGATTTTAAAATATGCAAATTAAACTCTAAATAGTGTGAGGTTATAAATTTAATTATGTCTTTATTAAAAAATATAGTGAGTATATAATAAAATTGCAGATATTTTAATTTTTAATGTTATATTATTCATGTATTATTAAAAATGTACGGGTCTGCGTGCTTAATTATTTTTATTCTTCTAAAAACTAAAAAGTATAATTTTGGGTGGTCGGAAAGAAAATATTCTTAGAATCGGCAACTTAGGTTAATGGTTGGTTAATATGAGTTTATTAGAAGTTAAAAAAACAAATTTCACCCATATTTCGTAAATTTTGGATGATAAATTATTAAATATAAGTAATAATATCATCACGGGTGTATTAAACTAGAAATTAACTAAGAGAAATTAAATTGGACTGCTTTATCAGGTTAGATAATTAAATCTAGACAGCTGTTTCTGTATTTATTATCATCACGAGTGTATTAAACTAGAAATTTTTTTTTTGCCAAGAAATACGACTATATCATAACATCAACCGAACAAGAGTTCGAGTACAAAATGTTATCCGCGAAAATAAACCTAAGTAGAAGGGTTGGTGGTGATGACACCTAATCCATAGGACACAACCCTAACAAAGCATGTCTAGCAATCCAGTCTACACAAGAGTTTGCGGATCTGGGGATATACTCCCACGTGATTGACTCCATCGTTGCCGATAGAGAGATCGCGTTTGACAAAATGAGACCTATCCTCCATGCGAAATCCCTTCTAAGGAGATGATTAATGACATTGAGAGCATCAGACTCTATAACTACCTTTGACCATTCATTTTGAACCGCAAGCTGCACCGCGCATAGGATGGCTTCCGCTTCGATCTCCTCGGCTGAACCGGCCGACTTGATAGCGTGTGTCCCTCCTCGAACAAGACCCATGGCATCCCGAGCTATGACCCCCACCGCGCCGATATTTGAGTCCTCGTGCCATGCCCCGTCACAATGAATGGTGTGGTAGGCCGAGCGGACCGAGACTCGGCCGCCCCTAGTGTGCGGCCAAACAAGCTGATCCAGGACCCGTAAAATAGGGATGGTGACAGCCAGGACCGAGGCTACATCTGCTGGTTCGGCCGCGGCAGTCACAGCTGTGACCTGCCAGGTCTGATCGTCGGAGCTCGGCCACTCTGCCACGTTGCTCGGACCAGCTGCGTCGAATCCATCCCTAGGCCGGACCCTGAAGGTCGGTTGCTGAGGCACCCAAAGATCCGAGAAGGGTCTGATTGTACAACCATCCCCAAGGACCCACATTCCCCGACCCTGAATGATATTCCTTCCCTCGAGTAAACTTGACCATGCCCAAGAGGCCCTACTCCCGGATGAGGCCTGCATAAAGGAACATGTCGGGAAATAAAGACCTCTAAGGACTCTTACCCATAGTGTGTCGGGTTCCGTCATTACCCTCGCCGCCATGTTGGCGAGGATGGCTCAGTTGAAAGACTGCATCTCCCTAAACCCATAACCCCCATTTGTCTTTGGGGTTGTCATCGCCCCCAATGTCGCCAGTGGATCTTCCTCGCACCCTCTTTCGAGCCCCACCAAAATCGAGCAATAAGAGCATTGATCTCCTTGCACCAAGTGGTAGGTAGCTTGAAGATGTGCATCACGTAAGTTGGAATTGCAGTGAGTACGGCTTTGATGAGAACCTCCTTGCCCGCGTGGGGTGAGCAATCTGTTTCTCCAACTCTGAATTTTGTCCCGAATGCGCTCTTTGAGGTAGTTAATGGCTTCCCGTTTAGACCTGCCCCAGTCCGTTGGCAGTCCCAAATAGAACCCCGGGTCCAAGGTCTGCTACACCCCGAACAAAGCCGATATGGCTGATTTGAAATCCTCCCTCGCGACCAAGTTGAAGTAGAGAGTGGATTTCGCAAAGTTAACCTTTTGTCCCGAGTCCTTACAATATTGATTGAGCGCGTCCTTTAGGTTTGTAGCCTCCCCGATCGACCCTTTTAGGAAGAAAAGGGATTCGTCCGCAAAGAAGAGGTGCTAAATTTCTGGACACCCCCTTTTTGGACGGATTCCCCTAACTCGTCCCAAAGAGACATGAACCTCTAGCATACGGGAAAGTACGTCATCAACCAAAATGAATAGATAAGGGGAAAGAGGGTCACCCTGTCTTAGGCCCCACGACGGTTTGATGGTGTTCGTATGCTTCCCGTTGACTATAACTCGGTACGTAACCGTTGATACGCACGCTTCGATCAAGCTCACCCATTTGTTCTCAAAACCGCGCCTCTGCATGCACTCGAGGAGGAAGTCCCACTCGACCCGGTCATATGCCTTTTGCATATCGATCTTGAGCGCGCATTCTGACCGGCCTTGTGAGCCCCAAGGCCTCCCCCAGTCTTGAGATAATGGAACATCTCGTGGGCGATAATAATGCTGTCTTGGATTCGTCTCTCTGAAACAAATGCACTTTGATACGGGGTTATCATTTCCGGCAAATAGACTTTGAGTCTATTTGCCAAGACTTTAGAGATAACTTTGTAACCAAAATTGCATAAGCTAATAGGACGGAAATGTGATGCGCATAATGGATTAGCAATTTTTGGGATTAGTGTGATATCAGTTCGGTTAAGGAAAATGGGCATAATAACTGTCGTGAGGAATGCGTTGACAGATGTGAATAAGTCTGGTCCGATGGTACCCCAACTCTTTTGGAAACAGTTCCCCGAGAAGCCATCCGGTCCAGGGTCAGGGGTTGACCTCTCGCTCAACCCCTGACCCAGGACCGGAACTTCCTGCAGCTGCGACTCGGGGTTCAGGGTCATGAGGTTGAGCGAGAGGTCACAAGACCCCTCTTCCAGGATTTCCCCTTCCTCCAAGTCCGGTGCAGCATTGAGATCAAACCAGATGGTCTTCGGTGTTGTGTCTGAGTCCCCCTCCCCAGGCCTCCTAGAGTTGGACGAGTGAACACTAGCATCTCCATGATTCAGTTCAGCACTTTTTTCTGGTGCCCCAATTTTAGCACTCTGTTCCGAGGAGGCACCTCTGTTTCTTGGTTCTGTCTGTGGCACAGGATGGGTGTAGTTACTCGAAGCTTGACTCTTAGGATTGTCATCTAAGGTGTATCTTTTCTGAGCCATGCCTTGGGACGACTCATCTTTTCTCCCCATCATAAAGTCTCTCCAGGTTTTCTTCCCTGGATCCCTTTGAGTAGGTGGCTTAGGATTGCCCCCAATACTCACCCATCTGCTAGAAGACTTTGGTCTAGTCCCCGTGACCCAAGGTCCATAGAGAGGGGACTCCTGTGCCTCATCCAGAATTACCTGTTCTGAGCATGCCTTGGAATTGTGTCCAATTCTGCCACATCCATAACATATGTTCGAGAGCCTCTCATACTTCACTGATGCCCACTTCTCCTGTCCCTTCGCATCAGTCCACTTGAAACCAGGCATTAAAGGATCGGTAATATCAACATCAACCAATAAACGCAGGAAGGTCCTCTGATTCATAATCTGACTATCCTCAATCCTTATGCATCTACCTATGCTATTGACTATGTTATTGGCATTTTGTTCATTGAACATGTCCAGGCTCAAGCCATGCACTTGAACCCAGACTTGCAACCTAGCAAAGTCTAGCTCGGTCACAGACATATCAGCAGGGCATAGCTTTAAATTTAGGCAATGTCCGTGTACAGACCATGGGGAAAGCTCTAGAATATTATCCCTATCTTGCAAGCTTTCGAAATCAAACAGGAGAGTTGATTCGTTTACCTCCTTGATCCTCACCGGACCATACCGAGCCCAAGCCTCCCGCAGCACATTTTTGATCACATTGTGTTTGATATGCTTGTCTGAAACCATCATCCCAAACACCTTCGGTCCAGTACGGGTCACATCGTCCTCGTCACCTGCGCCGCCAGGTTCGTCGGTAGCCACACGGACCTCGCTCTTAAGAGCCGTGGCGATGGCGTCATTGGCCTCGACAACTTCAACGACTACTACGAAGAAGGCCGGCGAGGAAATCGCCCACACGTATAACCATATCTACGGACTCTCCATCACCGGACTCCGATTCTTCACCGTCTACGGCCCATGGGGCCGTCCCGACATGGCGTTCTTCTTCTTCACCAAGAACATCCTCAAAGGGAAGCAGATCACAGCCTACGAGTCTGCCGACCGCGGCTCTGTCGCGCGTGACTTCACTTACATCGACGACATCGTCAGAGGCTGTCTGGGCGCTCTCGACACTGCGAAGCAAAGCACGGGGACCGGAGGGAAGAAGAAGAAGGGCCACGCACAGCTTCGAATGTTCAACCTCGGCAACACCTCGCCTGTGCCGGTGATGGAGCTGGTCAGTATCCTGGAGAAACTGTTGAAGGTCCAGGCGAAGAAGAAGGTGCTGCCACTACCCCAAAACGGAGACTTTAAGTTGACCCACGCGAACATCAGCTCGGCGTTTAGAGAATTCGGTTACCGACCCACCACTGATCTTGAAACTGGCCTCAAGAAATTCGTCAAATGGTATCTGAATTACTACCATAAGAGAAGCTCTTAGTGAATACCAGTTCTTGTCTTGTCGGAACAAAATTTGTCAGTTTCTTTGATTTGGTTGTGCTCTGTTTTGTTTGGAATGTGGTAATGTTTGTACAGATTGAGTGGAGAATAAATATTTCATGTTTATTAATGATGATTTGATAGACAGACCTTCAGGATTCATTTAATTTGAGAAAAAAGTTACTTCAGGATCCAACTAAATACATTTCAGTGTCATTATTAATTAAGTAGAGTTTATGTGCGAAAATTAAAAATAAACTACCAAACTGGTACACGAACTTCTGAGTGATTAGTAAGTAGGTACCTAAACTTTTTTTTTGTAGCAAATATGTTGTTGAACTTTATTAAATAAGCAAATAGGTACCTACCGCTAATTTTCGTTAAGTATAAACAAAAAATATTACGTGAGGAGCACGTGAATAGAAAACAGGTACCTGAGCTTACACGAATGAGCAAGTAGGTCCCTGAACTGGTTCGGTCAAACCACTTTATTTTTTTATATATATAAAAATAGGGTTATATATCACACATACATGACTCAACTTCAGACGTTCTAGTGCCTCAATGAACACTCCAAGAACGTCTGGAGTTGAGTCATGCATATGTTTGGTATATAAACCCTATTTTAAAAATAAATAAAGTGGTTTGACTTAATCAATTCTGAACCGGTTTTTGGATCGGATCAGGTACTTACTCATTCGTGTAAACTCAGATACATGTTTGCTCCTCACGTGATATTTTCCGTTTATTCTTAACGGAAATTAATGGTAAGTACCTACAGGGACGAAACCAAGGTTTACAACGAGTGGGGGCAAGATATTAAAAGATGTATTGGGCCAAGAGAATATGGTCCATCTAGTACCTAGGCCACATTCTTCATATATCTCCTTAATTACCGCCACCGACACAACATTCCAATTGAGCACCGAGCAAAGATGGAATTCAGCTCTAACATGAAAGCAGCTGCTGTGTTGCTATTCTTTTTGATTTCGGCATTAGGTAAATTAGTTCTTCTTCGTATATAGTAGAATTCTCTTCTTAATCGAGCAGCGAACTCCTGAGCATACCTTTTCTTCCTTTCGGTCAGGGGGCAATTGCCGTTGAAATATACACTACTTGAAAACTCAGTGGGGGCAATTGCCCTTGGACCTCAAGTAGCTTCGTCCTTGGGTACCTATTTGTTAATTTTCATAAATTCGGCTACTTAGTTGCTATATAAAAAAATTTATCTATATACTTCCTAATCATTCACAAATTCGGTTCCCTATATTAAACCCTTTTTCGAAATTCATAAATTACAGTGTAGGTGAACCGGTGGGTCTCCCTAATTAGTATAGTTTGAATACTTGTTCGTTGTAATCTGTCGGTCGATTGATTGTTACCTATCAAATTCTATCCCCTCATCGTACGGTCGTGCTAGATTTGTTGACTGAGTCAGCAGTTAGATATCTGTCCCGTTCACAGAAATTAATATTTCTAGAGTCTCTATCTACTGAGTCTATTAGTCTTTGCAATATATGGACTTTACAGTCCAAGACATCATGTTCGAAGTCATGGAATGGAATGGAAGAAAAGTCGAGGCAGAAAGTATATTCAATCATTGGATAATGTATAAATATACTCAGAATAATTACATTACTATTAACTTAATATAGTAAAATATAAGTTTTTATCACTGATATGTAAATTAAAAAGGAGATAACTAATTACAACTTCATTTGACCAAAAAAAAATTACAACTTCATAGAAAATCAGTTACAATTTATTGAAAAAAAACTAATAATTTATATAGACTTTCAAAGTTAAGTTAGCTAGCGATAGATATACTTAATCCTTAATGTTATGTTGCATTTTCTAATTTATAAAAATGTTTTAAAAAAAACATCAATTATAAATCCATTTTACTATTTAGCTAATCATTTTCTAACCACCCTATTAATTATTTTATTTACCTTAGCCCACCACCACATACGCTAGGAATGGAACCTCAATCATGCGAGAATGGTGGAAAGCCTATAAGTCATGCTCTAATCTACATGACATCATTTTTGGACACTCAATTCTCAATTTGTTTCCATTTTTTTATAGAAAAAATAAATAAATTTGCACATATTATAATAATATGCCCTCCATATTCATTTTAATACTTTATGAAATTAAAATATATAACAAATGTTAAATTTTATACAAGCCAAAGTCAAACAAAAACAATTATTTATATAATTAAATTTTATAAAACATCAAAAAATAACACAGCCCATAATTAAAACCATACTCTAATGCCATATTAAATTCTATATCAATATATACTAAATCCAATAGCATTTATTTATATAAGTTATATATAATATTATTTTATTATTATTTGTTTTAGTAAGGTGATATAATAATAATATCTCAAACTGAATCGTGTCATGTGTAGAAAATATGCCAAATTCTCTCCTACCCGACCGGGCCACAGTTTTTTCAAAAGATGATTGAATGGACGTCTGACGTCTGACTTTTCAACCATTTTTTTTTGCCAATGACTTATGAACCTAATCACAACAAACTCTTTATTACGTAATATTTATCGTTATTGGGTTGAGTTGATCAACGAAAATAAACAAACTTATTAGAAAACGGTCGGGATTTAGCTTTGGGTTTCATATACGTTGTGTTATGCATTATAACGTTACTATGAAATAAATTATAAAATGTGAATAATGATTTAAGTCGTAAGATTTACGTTAAATTTTATAACTGGCGAAATAAAATTATTTTTTGCAATATTTTCAGTAAATTTTACACTATGAAATATCAAAAATAACCCCTAAAGTCTTTCTTTCCAACCCAGTTTCTCTTGTCTGGTCTGCAATGTGAATGTGGTTGATCATGAAGCAGAAATTCAATGTGGCCCATTATTAATCAGCAGTGGTGGCACTTTAAATGTGTACAATGATTCGTAACTGTTCACTGCCCTTTTTCCGCCCTCCTTTTCCTTTCTCTTGATCCTAGAAGCCAGACACAATGCAAGAAATCGCCAACAGCTAGACACGGCATTACCTCAACAGCTGTTTCAAACCCCTGATGGAAAAATTTCGAATTTTGAACTCTATTTCTTACCCAAAGTCAGGTCTTTTAGCATTCTGAGCTAGTATCTGAAATGGGGTTCTCTCATTTGGTTCTCCTGATGTTTGTTTCAGTAGAATTTTTGTGCCCACACCCTGTTCGAGGAAAAGCCGAGGTGGGAGCTCTGATGGAGATCAAGGCCTCCTTAGACCCAGAGAACAAAATTCTCACCTCATGGACCGAAAATGGCGATCCCTGCAGTGGTTCTTTCGTGGGAGTTGCCTGCAATGAGCATCTCAAAGTAGCTAACATTTCGTTACAAGGGAAAGGTCTTTCGGGCTCGATCTCACCTTCCATAGCCGACCTCAAATGCTTGTCGGGTTTGTATCTCCATTACAATTCCTTAACTGGATTGATACCAAAAGAGATCTCCAATCTCACTGAATTAACCGAGCTCTATCTCGGTATGAATAATCTTTCTGGAATTATACCGCCTGAAATAGGAGACATGACTGCTGTTCAAGGTCAGTTTTGAGTTCATTTCACAGGTTTCATCAATTGTCAATTTGGAGGAGTGTTCTTGATTGCTATTTTGTTGTTCTACAGTGCTGCAGCTATGTTATAACAACTTCACTGGTACTATACCCGAAAATTTGGGATCCTTGAAGAAGCTAAGTGTTCTTAATCTACAGCATAACGAATTATCGGGTCCGATTCCTCCGAGTTTGGGAAATTTGGGAACTTTAACGAGGCTCATGTTGAGTTTCAATCATCTCACTGGTAAAATCCCTTCTAGTGTAGCAAGTCTTCAAGAACTTCAATTTCTTGACGTTCAAGATAACTCGCTATCCGGGATCGTGCCTTCTGGTGAGTGCTTCAGTTCTTTGGAGTCCATGATTACTGAACATTAGTAGTTTAAAATAAAATTATATGTAAAAAAAAAAAAATTTAAAATACAATTTTGTAGATTTTATTTAAAGTTAAAAAATTCTAGTTGCTTATGTGGATCAATATTGTTAATTTTAGATCATGCAGCTCTAGAATTGCACTAATTAACCAGTCTAATTTATCATTATCCGATTTGTAATTCAGCGAAATTATACAATTTTAAGATTCTCCCATAAAAAAAAATGTAACTTTTCTTTTGCTGATTTGTATGAACAGCTCTGAAGAGACTAGATCGAGCATTCCTGCATCAGAACAATCCCGGACTCTGCGGATTCAATTTCCCGTCCCTAAGAAACTGCAGCACATTCGATGATGCAGACATCAGCAATGATCTTCCATTCGGAGCAAACACAAACCGGACTGTCCCTATCCGAAACGCCCCAAACCAAAGACATAGCCAAAGCTTGTCAAAGCTGCCATTAGCAGCCATAGTTATTACTATCACCACAGTAACGATCGCGCTATTGGTAACTGCTCTGGTGACGTTTTACCGCTACCGTCGCTCAAAACAAAAGATCAGTAGCGCGGTCAACCCTTCTGAGAGCAGATTTAGCAACAGCCAGTCCAAAGATGTACAAAGTCGAAGCGCATCTCCACTTGCGAATCTTGAGTACTCTACTGGGTGGGACCCGCTGGACGACACCAATGGATTGTTCTTGCAGGGTTTTCGGTATACTCTGGAAGAGATCGAATCAGCAACGCATTATTTTTCTGATGCTAATTTGTTGGGGAAGAGCAAATTTTCTTCAGTATATAAAGGTGTATTAAGAGATGGATCGGTTGTGGCGATTAGGAGTATCAACGCGATGAGCTGCAAGTCGGAGGAGAACGAATTTGTGGATGGGTTAAATTTGGTGACATCTCTGAATCATGACAACCTTGTTAAGGTTAGAGGGTTTTGCTGTTCTAAAGGCAGAGGAGAATGTTTTCTGGTCTATGATTTTGCGACGAAAGGAAATCTGTTGCAATATCTCGATATCGAAGATGGCTGCTGCCGCCGGCCTTTACCCCTGGATTGGTGCGCCAGGATTTCGATCATCAAAGGCATTGCAAGAGGTAAGTCTTTGTTTTCTGTGATGGTTATGTTCTTAAAGGGGTTAGTAAATTCAATTCTTGTGGACCAGGAATCAGGTACCTCCACACAGCCGAACCCGACAGACCCACACTGGTTCACCGAAGCATATCTGCAGAAAAGACCCTGATCGACCAGCAACTGAACCCGCTAATCATGGACTCAGGCCTCCCTAAGCTCCTTGCCAATGATGTCATCTTCTCAGCCCTCAAGACAAGCGCCGCAATGGGCTGCCTTGCACCTGAATACATCACAACGGGTAGATTCACTGAGAAGAGCGATGTGTATTCGTTCGGGATCGTTGTTTTCCAGATCTTATCAGGGAAGCAAAGAGTGACCTGCTCGATGAAACTAGCTGCCGAATCTCCGTCGTCTAATTTGAAAGATCTTATTGATGTAAATCTCGAAGGGAAGTTTGTGGAATCGGAGGCGGTGAAGCTTGCGAGGATTGCGACCGAGTGCATTCGTGATGATCCGGAGAGCAGACCCAGCATGTTCATGGTGGTGGAGGAATTAGATGAAGGTTTCGATTCCGGAGGGAGGTGATTAACTGGCGTGTAATTATAGTTTGAAGTTATAGTTGATTCAGGTATAGAAGAGTGACCAAGTATGGAGTAACTTTCGTTAATATCACTTTTGCCCCAATATGTTTGACCTTTTTAAAAATACTATCACTTCTTTTCCTCATGACATTTTTTTAATCTTATATTTTTTACCAACAAAAAAGAATGGCTAGTAATGGCGACTTTCGATTCACTTCGCTACGTAATGTTTGAGCTTTCGTCCCCGTACGTTTTGCTTGTTATAGAACTAGCGTTTTGTATTGACCCCGTCAACGTAGCTCCACCAGCAGCTTAAGATTGAGAGACCGACTCCATTCTGCAAGTCACCTTTCAGCAACTAATCATTTTCTCAGTGCTTTGCACTTTTGGGAATTCGAACTTGTGACCTCATAGTCTAAACCACGTGGGAGTAAGCACCAACAACTTAGGATTGAGACGCCGGCGCTATTCTGCAAGTCACCTTTCGGCAACGAATCCTTTTCCCAAGTGTTTTACACTTGGAGGAATTCGAACTTGTGACCTCAGAGTCTAAACCACGTGAGAGAGTAAGCGATTTCAACCACTTAGCCTAAATCTTATATTTGCGTTTTTATAATATTATATACTAATATATAGGACTCATATGTAACACTTCAAAAAGTTTAGGATCTCAATTATACTACCTAAAAGGCTAAAAATGTATTTGAGTGAAGTTAATTTCAAAATTTGCAAAATGAACCAAATACATATATTTTCAAGTGTTTATTTCATTTTTATTTATTTCAATGACTATTTTAAGCAGAAAATTAACATTTAAAACGATGAGATGATATGCCAACATTCTTATCACGTCGCCATAAATATAAGACATTTTGCAACCCTTTTCGCTAATACTGCCTTCAGTTGTGTGATTAATAAAAGGAAAAATAAAAAATATTCGATAACCATAATCTATAGTCTATACTATACTATACTATACTTTACTTATGTATGTTATTATTATTATTATTTATTTATTAAATACGTAATCACATAAATAAGTCGTTATATAAGGTACCGCCAATAGCATTTACTTTTGGTCAAGCACGAAATAAAACGGCAAGTGGACACAATGACTGACGTGTCGAACTCAGTGGTCAACTAATTTTGCAATTGAATTTATTTTTCTTCTAAGCCATTGCGAGTTATCTTAGGGTAATTGTGAATTTAGTATACGATAACTATACATATATATAATTTTTAGCAAATTATAATAGAGTTTTATATTATTATTTTTTGCGGTTGGTTTGATTCAGTTTTTATAAAATTCAATATTAGAAACCATTTTCTTGATTAAATTCGCAAATATAAATATGTACCATAAAGTTTGACTAATTTTTTTAACTTACAAAAAATATGACGAAACTAATATTATTGTATGAAACGAAAGTGATATTTTGTGGCGCTTATTATGATACAGGAACCATCCAACTGCAAGCAAAACACGACATATATCTTTGTAATTGGATTTCACTTTTTAGACAACTGCTGACTTTTAGACAACACGACAAACAAATCTATCTGCACAAGAAAAAGTCCATCTTTATCAACTACACAGTATCAAACTTCTGTATTTTATAGAAATAAATATAATATATATTCATAATATTTATACCACCATGTATACATATAGTATGCACTGTATTTTTGCCTCACGAGCATATTAATAACTTCGTACTAGCGAAAACTGTCCCAAAATTAGTCAAAATCTCTACTAGATAATTGTTTGTATTATTTTTTATTACCAAAAAAAAAAGACTTCATACTTGGTAATAGGGTGACCAAAACTAAGTATGTCAATTTGGGTAAGTGAATCTGTGTCATAAATTGTATGATCCAAACACCTTATATTTCTATGGGTCAATTCTTTTAACTCATACACGATCCACGGGTTAATGGGTCAACCTGCGTAACTCATTGACAAACATTATCACAAAAGGCATAGATCAAACTGACCTGAGCGTAATTTCTAACTCCTCACATCATTAAAAAAAAAAAGTTTTTTTTATATAATATAAATTATTCAATGGGTCGGCGTCGACGGATTAAACCATGAGTTAAATATTTCGACCCAAAAACGACATGTAAACTAGATGTGTCATACAGATCGTATGGGTCGTATTAAAATGATACGTGAGTCAAAAACTATCCGTGAACGAAATACCACGGTCATTCATCACCCCTGACCAGAGCTTAATTTCAAGTCCTGTATGATTTTTCAGTTTTTAATAAGTCATATTTTATATTAGAGTACATAAAATATCTAGATATTTGATCAGTATCAGGTTGATTAGAATAAAAATAAATATATAGTGTTTGCTTACAAAATGATGTGATGTTGTATATAGTAACTAATATTATTTAAATCAGGATATATAAAAGTTATTATATAAATTTAAATCCATCCAAATATATGATCATATGGTGACATTTGTTAAAGAGGGCGGCTCCTTTATTCGTATATATAAATGCAATCTGATCAACCGTCATAATAATTAGTCTTTAGACTTTAGCCATCGATATCGATAGTGGTAGTAGACAGTCGTAACAACTAACTAATGGACCGCATCTGTATGCTGATTTTTTTTTAATCGAAATATACCTAACATAAAAGTAAATAATAAAATATTTTTAATTTAAAAAAAATACAAAAATATACCTATCGTGAATACTATTCGCATGTGGATATAAAAACGTCACCCGCAAATGTCGTGCATTTAATGTAAGTTGTGTTATTTTTGTATGACTTTCACGTTTGTAGCAATGCAAATGCATGGAAGTTGTATTTTGTTATTATGCTTTCAACTGCGAATGCCGTTAGCCGGTAATGCATTTTAGGGCACCCACAAATGATGTTTTTTTTAATATATTCACCGGCCGGTAAATGTCATTCGCGGATAGATATACTTTGGTATATTTTTAAAAATGGAGAATATTTTGATATTTAATTTTATATTGAAGTATATTTCAGTAAAAAAAAATCAGCTATCATAATTCAATATAACTTATTCATTATCATTGGAAAATAAAATAAATTCACCGTTAGGTGAAGTTTTAGCCTTTCCCGAGTATTTAATATTTTAATTCAGAGTATTTATGTGCAATTTTGCAACAATCCGTACGAAAATGAATAAATAAGCTTTATTTCCCACTGAAATTTATCTAAAAGTACTTTTGGAGAAACAAGTGTTGGGTGGCTGGTGCAGTGTATATGTGGGGACCTTATTGAAACACGAATATATTCTTAATTAAAAATATATGAAAATGAAATTGATGGTGGAAACTGTAGTTATATCAATTAAATACGTATTTGATACGTATCAGATAGGATCAATGTCAACGGTCCCAGAAAACCATTATTCTCGGACTCTGTCTGCCTGTCTGGAATAAATAGACCCCAACAACACAACCGCTTAAAGCAATACCGGATCTCAAGAATAAGAACAAGAAGATGAAGTTGATATGGTCGCCAGAGACAGCCTCAAAGGCTTACCTAGAAACTGTCTCATCTGTAAGTTACTACTATACCTATACGTATACATACATATATATATGTAATATGTTAGGGTTTCCTCTCTTTTCAACGATGAAACCTTCTTTACTAAATGAGTTCTTTACGCGGCAGTGCTTGATTCACAAAGAATCCGGCGTCCCCGAGCTCATCTCGGCCATGGCGGCAGGTTGGAATGCGCAGCTGATCGTAGAAACATGGTCAAGGAGCAGCCCCATAGCCACAAGCATCGGCCTTGCAGTGGCAAGCCGTCACACAGGCGGGAGACATGTCTGCGTGGTCCCCGACAGCCAGTCGAGGTTAGAGTATACTAAAGCCATGGCTGAGGATGGAGCTGATACTGAAGTTATGGTGGGCGAGCCTGGAGAGGCCATAAACGGCCTTTCTGGGGTCGATTTCATGGTGGTGGATTCGCGGGTAAGTGGGTTCGTGGCTGCGCTGGGTGCAGCTAAGCTTGGGGCTCGCGGTGCGGTGCTTGTCTGCAAGAACGCGAGCTCAAGAGTGGGTTCTGGATTCGGGTGGCGAGGCATCCTTGACGGAGTGTCCCGCCGTTTGGTCCGGTCTGTGTTTTTACCGGTTGGGAAGGGTCTGGATATTGCGTATGTGTCTGCATGTGGAAGCGGTTCTTCTAGAAAGACGAAGCGGTGGATTAAGCATGTCGATCGACGGTCAGGTGAGGAGATTGTTATCAGGAGGTGAAGAATAACTATTGAGAGAATGTCATGTTTTGATATTTCTTCTTTTTAAATGTTGGGTTTTGTGTACATATTAATAATAATAGATATGTAAATATTTAGTAATAATGCATGTGAGAAGCATAACACAATTTTGTTGTGTCGAAGTTGTGTAGCAGTCGTGTCGGTGATAGAATGTAATAAGGAGTATGGAATGAATACGCCTTAGTATGGGCCTGGTTGAAACTTTGGGCCTGTAAACTTACAGTTGAAGATGACTGGCACTGGCATGAATGAGTGTATTTACGTATATATATTAATTTGGCTAAATCTTCTATATACTTGACAAATAAGCTTGTTACACCATTTTCTCTCATATGTGTCAAAATAATACAATTTAATTGGTCCATGTCAAATTTTAATAAGTTACATTTTTGTCATCATCATTTCACCTCCACATGGATAGTTTAAAATCGATCCAAAACTCCCTATTCACTATCGAAACCGTTTCATTGATCAATTTATTAAATTATACTTCAGCCCAAATAATGTAAAAATGTAAGTTTTAGACTAGTAAATTTAGAGTAAAGTAAAAAATTATGATAAAATATGAAATTAGAAAAAAATACAAAATAATTCTAAATAAACTATATATATCTATATTAATTTGGTTGAATCTTCTAAAATTTCAACACATAATAAAATTTACACATAAATTTCAACACGAGAAAATTTTATATGGAAAT
This sequence comes from Chamaenerion angustifolium, assembly GCA_946814005.1. Lineage (NCBI taxonomy): Eukaryota > Viridiplantae > Streptophyta > Magnoliopsida > Myrtales > Onagraceae > Chamaenerion > Chamaenerion angustifolium. Next base: position 37,515,078 of record OX328270.1, read on the forward strand.
TTCAACATATAATAAAGGATGATGAAATTTATCCACATAAAGTACTTGAAACCTCGATGACAATGTTGTAAATTAATCTAATGACTTGCATCTTAGGAACCGTTTTAATTTCTCTTATATATATATATATATATAATAGAAATTACTTGAAACCTCGATGATAATGTTGTAAATTAATCTAATGACTTGCATCTTAGAAACCATTTTAATTCTTCTTATATATATATATATATTAATCAAGTTTCTTGATATTCATTATTATTAAGCAATCATACAACTTCTATTAGAAAAGTACTTCATAAAAAAAAGACTATGAAGAGGAGATCATTCACTCCTATAACAATCACCGTAATCATTCGTCTCAGATTTGATCCATCTACATCGGTGCTTGCATCTGCATGAAATTCAATCGCAAATTTATACAACCATCAATCGACTCTTATGGAAGTCATTGATGTGACCGTCCACTTCAGATTGATCTTCTATTAGGATTCATTGAATTTAGACACGGGTTTATGATTTTTATTTTGTGGATCTCAACTAGGGGTTAGAAAACGGGTCATGGGTCGACCCATGAGTCATGTCAGGGGGCTCCTGACCCAAACACGACTCGTGTAATAGTATGAGTCAATTTTTCAAACATAAATCTGGCCCGTCAGGAATGAAAGGGTTGAGTCAGTCTGACCCATTCAACCCGTGCATACCAAAAAAATCTGTTATCACAGGTTGACCTGTGGGTCAAACCTTCATAACCAAAGTTGACCTGTGATATCACGGGTTTTCTATGAATTGGTTCAAACACTCTGACCTAAACTGGACGGGATTGAATCGGATTTTGCCACCCCTAATCTCACATTTCCACTATTATACGAATGCAATGCCATGCTCCAACTAGCTATTCTACCAGTAGATACCATAGGGCAAAGAGACATGTCAGCTGTGCTGCTGGTTCGGACCATGGTTTTGTCTGGTTTGTTTTCGAGATAGCGAGATTCTGGACCTCAAAAATCTCTCATGGTCGGGTTCAAGCTTCATCACACGATCCTAGCTAACTACCTTCTTCTTCCTCGTCGTTTCGTTGGCTGGGTTTTGTCTCATTCAGGGCTCCATCATTCTCTCTCTTAAGCTGCATGCATGCTTCCTTCTTTCCGCCTGAATCTGACACGAGTCAGAGGAGGCCGGGGAGACAAACCTTGAATGTTTCATATTATATTATTTAATGTACGTATAATACATGATTTTATACGTGCAAAATAAAAAAATCCAATTTAAAACCCTAAGCAAAATGCAGAGGAGTAAATGAAGGTAGTTGAGTTGAGTCGGCCATTAATGCTCTGATAGCTTCTCTTTTCCAACCATCGTCTTCCTTCTTTAATGCATTTTACATTCCCCTTTCTTTTACAGTACAATAATATCATCCTTTTTTTTTTTTACTTTTATGAGATGAATGTCCAGACATCTGCATTAACAGCGATCTGCATCTCTATTCAATACATAGAGGTCCGCCATTAAAGCTAAGCTCGTGGATTTCTTCGCACAATGCCCTACTTCCATTGAAGAAGGAATCAGTCAATAATTTGACTCTCCTTTGATCTCTGCAATAGAAAATATACCATTAAAATTCAAAATATTTACGTGCACCAAAAATATAGTTGACTCCTCCATTGCAGAGCTGAGACAGAGAGGCAGAGCCCCGTAGCTCTCACAAACACAAACCATGATTACAAGACGACGAACAGACAGACATCACTGTAAAATTCGCATTTAATCCATTTTTTGTTTTGTTTTATAAAAAGTATATTTCCTTCCCACGTTAATGGTATGTAAGGACATAAATATATATCACATTCCTTCTTCTGTACAGCTATACTATACAAGATAATTCTCTGGAACATGAGATAGCCCCCATCATGGCTCCTCCACCTTCATCTCCCTCTCCACCTTCACGTTCAGACCAATCTCCTCGCTTCAGTACCAGTGTAAGTATATATATACATATATATTTTACATAGATATATCCACTTTCAAATATATCTTTTAGTTTGCTGCTAGAAATGGAATGAACTGGGTTCTATAGTTATTGAGCTCTTTCTTCTGTATAGAATATGTAGAGTCGTGATGCTTTTTCAAGATTTGATTTTTGGATCTTGAGCTGATGGAACATTGGATGAAATCACAGAAAAAAAAACATTCTTTTTGGTGAATTTCGAGGGAAGTTTTGAATTTTATCGTTTTTGCTGATCTTCAGATTCAAGAATGTCAAGAACACGGAATCAAAGCAACTCCAGCACACCACCCGACACCCACTAACCAACAACCCCATAACAAGAAGGAAAAGTCCGCGGCCAAGAAGAGGGCGGCGGAACCATGCGCTACGGAGGAAGGTGATGGCGGTGGCAGCTCGGTGTCGTGCAACAAGTGCCGGCCGCACGCGAGAGAAAAGATCACGGTGGTCCCGCTAGACAGTAACAGCATGGGCCGACACCCGTTCCCTAGCCCCAACGTCATCTTCAAATCCATAATCTCGTCGCTCACCAAGAAAAGCCCTCGCTGCGGCGGTTCCGACGCGTCCACGACCACCCCCAGGGATGAGCAGTGGAAGATGGCCCTTGCCGAGGTCTCACACAAGCTGATACACGCCACTCGAAAGCGCGACGAGGCGGTTCTCGAAGTCTCCACGTTGAAGACCTCCATGGCCGAGCTCGAGAAGAAGCTCAACAAGCTCGAAATCTATTGCCACAGCTTAAAATCCGGTCTCGACGAGTGCACCACCAGCACCGCCGTCGTCGGCTCCCCCTACCGCGGCTTGCCCGGCGACCAAGTCATCGAGCGGTTCCTGGTATCGATCTCCGAGTCCAGGTCGTCGGTGAGAGTGCTCAGCCGGTCGCTGACGATGCAGCTCCGACACATCGGCGGCAAGGTCTTCGACAAGATGTCGCAGCTCCTCCAACCGTACGACATCAAGATATCGCCTTCACAGAGCCCGAGGACTCTTGTCTTCTACCTCGAAGCTTTGCTCAACAAAGTCTTCTACGAGGATTTCGAAACCGTCGGGTTCCAAAAGAACTCCCCGAATCCGATTCTGAACCCGATCGAGCGTTGCGGATCGAACCTCGGATCTTACCGGATCCTCAGGGAGCTGACGTGGGACGAGGTCCTGAACAAAGGTACGAAGCACTTCAGCGAGGAGTTCGGTCGTTTTTGCGACCGTAAAATGAGTGAGATCATTCGTATGCTCGGATGGAACCGAGCTTGGCCCGAAGCGCTTCTCCAAGCCTTCTTTGGTGCGTCCAAGACAGTGTGGCTCACTCACCTACTAGCCAACTCGGTCCATCCGAGTCTCCCCATATTCCGGCTCGAGAAGGGTGTATCGTTCGATCCGGTTTATATGGAAGATATGGGGGCCGACAAGGCAAGGAACCGTCTTGTTCCGTCTTCTGTTCGAGTCATGGTTGCACCCGGGTTCTATGTCTACAGCAATGTGGTCAAGTGCAAGGTTCTATGCCGTTACCATTCCTTGGGTACTAATTATGGTGATGAAAAGGTTTTAAATTGTTAGCATCCTAGTTTTCTTAGTTTAGATAATAATATTTACATTATTAATTATATGTATATCTTCAAATTTGCATTAGTATTCTCTATTATAAACATAGTCTTGATTTCATAATGCTAACTTAATTCGACGATTCAGTGTAGTACAATAATAAATACCTCACGGATGATAAAAAAAATATATTCCGAGTCAAGAGGTAAGAACTAAAGTTTAAAAACAAGTAATTATTTTTCTTTGTCTTTTGGACCTGAGACTATAGAATATGGACAAACCTTAAGATTATATTATACCTACCACACAACCTTCCTGATGGGTTATGGGCTTGGGTCCTGGTATCTCTTAGCCCGGCCCAAGTTCAGATAAATTTCGACCCGGACCGGATAAGAGCGACGCTTACTAGAAGGTGTCGCTTTTGTGAAGTCCTGGCGACGCTCACACTTGTGATGGAACGGTCCAACGCTCTTCGTCATCTCAAGAGAAAGGAAACAGAAAAATACTAGGTATAAAGAGAGGTGTAAGAGGACAAATGAGTACCTTAGCCTACAATATGGCGCCCCTATGGTCTATTGCGGCCATTTATGGCTTGATAAGTACAAGACTGATAAAAGTGGGGTTCTGACCAAAAGTAACTATCATTCTACCATTAATGTCATGCTAACCATAGTTGGCTCGCCGGAAATAAAGGTCTGACCCTAGTAAGAACCTGAACTTACTCAGGTTCTAAGGTAACATCCTATAAATACCCCACCAAACTCATACTTGCATTCAATACACTTACCTACATTTAGTCATTTATTATCCTCGTACCAACGAACTTTCGACTGACTTTATCATCGAAGGGGAAACAACAGAAACACCTCAGGATTTCCTTTCGTACAGGTCACCGGAGCCACTAAAGGAGCGCCTTAGAAACACTAAACGGAGGCTTACCCGAAAACCGTGATCCAACACTTCCTATAGCCCATTACTTCAATGTCATATTATAAGAAATGGAGGGGGTAGGGAAATGAAGGGTTAGATGGTGCACGAAAGGGTCATTGTTTTAGTGACGAATTTGTCATGTAATTTCTTTGTCTTAAGAAGAAGAGTTAACATCATACAATATGGCGTAACTGTTGAGCATTTTGTCCATTAATTAGTGGTTGTTGGATTGAGATTGTTTGATTGGGATTTGGTTGAACCTTGTCAACTTGTATTGTTATTCATCCATGACTATTACATATAGTGTACAGATTGTGAGAATATGAAACAATTACAAAAGGAAAGTACATAATACAAAAGATTACTTCCTATTGTGGTATTTCCTAATATGTTGTTTCTATATTCTAACACTAATATGTTGTATCTATAGTCTAACACTAATATGTTTTCTATATTCTAACACTAATATATTGTTTCTATATTCTAACGTATCAAATTCAAACATTGAGAATGGAAGTTCTCACGAGCTTCGAATCTTCCGACATCACGTGTAGTATTAAATATACGTGTTATTACTTGCATGCATATTGCCATGTCATGCCTCTAATTGTACACGTACAACAACCTTGGACGCATGCAAAGAAAAAAAAAAAATTATTGAAACGTTTAGTTAATGTAAATATTAGTTAGACTAATTTGTAACATGAGTTGTAATTTTAAAAACAAGTTGAGTTTGAATCTCATTGAAAACTTCTCATAAATCATAATTCTCCCTTTCTATTTTGTTGTTGTTTATTTATACTTTAATTTTTATCTCAACTAAAAAATAAATTCTGACTTCATTATACACGTAAAAATGAAGCCTTTAGTTAGGTGCATAATAATTTTCTTTTAAGACTTTTGCAACCACATGTGATTTATATTACATTAAAATTGTAAATCACATATTACAGTTGATCAAATCAAGGATAATTGAACTACTAATAAAAATTATGAAAAGGGTATTAAATAAGAATAAACAAGCCTACTTAATCAAATGATAACTTAATTTGCAACCTAAACCATTATTCAATTATTTATGCCATGGGCCATTGTCTGCTTCCGATCGAACGGTTCACACATATGATAGTCGTCGAGAGCAACGATTGGTGAATACGACTACGGCACACGAAGACAATCGGAATGCTGACACAGAGGATCTCAAGGCAATTTCGCACGTGCGTTTACTCTTTCTGCACGTATTATGACGTTGACCGACGAGCTTCTTGTCTTATACAGTACGTCATGAGGAGAGGATTATCATATATATATTTTTCTCTTTATATATATATTATTAATTATTATAACATCATTTCTCCACAAATATATATTATTTATATATAAAGATCACCCGTTTAGCTTTAGATAGTAAAAAGAAAAAAGGGTTAAATATCCCGGCTACTTAAACTTTGGACGAAGTTGTAAATAATTACATTAACTTTGACACATGATGTAAATCGCTACATCCATTAAATTAAATGACGTGACAATATATAATTGATCCATAATTTTAAAAATTATTATTTTTAAATACTAAAAAACCTAAAAAATTAATAAGAAAAATTAGAGTTTTTAATATAATTTTTGTATTGAAAAATATGAAACAAAATAATAAAAAAATTAATCATTTATTTTTATTTCATATTTTTAATAAAAATATTATATCTAAATCTCTTATTTACCCTATTAATTTTCCACTTTTTTTTATAGAATTGTTTTGATTTTTTTAGCATTTTAAAAAAATAATCTAGTTTTTAAAATTATGGATCAATTATGTGATTCCACGCCATTTTTCGTCCATATTTAACGGAGGTAGCTATTTGCCCCATGTGTTAAAAGTTGAGGTAACCGTTTTTGAAAATTTAAAGTTCGGGTTGCTATTTGTAAAACGTACAAAGTTCGGGTAGCTATTTGGTATTTAAACCAATAAAAAAATGAAATAAATATTACTATTAAGAGAAATACGTGGTAATGATTATTATTATATACTAGCTAATGTTTTTTGTTTTTTAAACTATCACGGTTCTTAACTAGTTTATATAATTTTTTTATTCTCTCCATCGAATATAAGTCTTTATATGCAAATTTAAAATAACACGAAATAAATCTTTCAAATTACAATAAGTCTGTTACAACAGTTATTTTTCTATACACATATCTCTCGTAATGATATATGTAGGGCATCGCATATATGGTATGATTACTACCCATGTGAGTTAGGTCTCTCCTAATGATACTAAATTTATTAATCACTTACATCATATAATTACTTGCTTATTGGACCAAATCGTACCTTTATTCATCAAGTTTTTTCTTACAATTATTATTATGGATGAATATTGTAGATGAAAATGTAGACTACCCTTATCTTATTATATACTTCCTTAATTATATATTTATTATAATTGATTTAATTACACATTACTTATATATATTAATGTTTAATCCACTGTCATCGTTAATTGAACTACTTAATCTATTATTTTTTCATAATTAAAGCTATTTTATACCAAATGTAACATATCCAAATGTTAAGCAACCGACTACCACGTACCAAACCCATCCTAAAGAGAGCAGATGAAGAACCGTTCTTTGTATTAAAAGAGATAGAGAGATTAGATTAGTAGGTGAGAAATCAACATTATGACATGTTTTTTTTGCCGATAAGAATTAATGTAACTCGACATGTCTATTACTCACATTTATATATTCATTTGAATGTTTCATCCATTAATTATAAATTTTGATTTCAAGTTTTGAGAATAGAAAAATATTTATGTATTCTTTAAGGTTTGACTCTAGTGTGAATGTGAATTATTCTAATTTGAAGTAAGTACAACAAAGATGCTACATAGGGCTTGATATGAATCGGTTCAGAATCAAACCGATTCAGAACTGCACATTTATCACATTTTAGGTAAGGTATGGTTCGATCCTTTTAAGAGAACTGCTTAAAATTTTGGTTGATTTATCGAACCTTATATGAATCGGTTCAGTCAAATCATTTTATTAAAGAAAAAAAACTCTTAAAACTGGTAGTCATCTTCTTTCCAGAGTAAAGCAACTCACTGTGCAGATCAATATCCAATCTATGTTCTTCTTTCTAGACTACTCTTCCTCACTTTGATGACGATTCTTCCTCCATCTCGAGCAACCACAATCTCCTTTTCTCACTCGGGCTCACAATTTCATCAACAATGGACAATGGTGAAAGATGTTCGTCGGGGTGGTCTGGAACTGTGCAATCGAGCTTCGACCACTCCTAACGTCTCTTTTAATCCTCTGCAACTAATTGACTCCACCAACCAGTGTTCCATGCCTCCACTACTGGTCTGCTGCCTTGACTCCATTGCTGGCTGCTGTGCTGCCTTAGCTCCCATGCCGAAGTGAATTGGATGTGTTGGAAAACTACCCCGCCGAAGTTAATTGGATGTGTTGGAAAACTACCCCGCCGAAGTGAAGTGGGTTGTCTGATTTACCCTGTGTCGATTGCCGAAGTGAATTGTCTGCCTTGAAAAACCGGTTCAAAAAGTGATTCAATTTACCATATATGAACCGGTATTTTGTGGTTAATCAAAACCATTTCATATTTTGGCTAAAAAAACATTTATTCAGTTCACAAAAGGTAAGTTTTGGTTCGGCCAAACCGTTTTTTTTCCGGCCCTAAGTCACTACCGCCCTCTTATAACACTAGTAGTAAAACTAAAACAAAAGAATATATTCATATTGCTCATTAATTTATTTTATATTTGCTTTATTGATGCATTATTAGATAAATTACTCAATTATTCCGACACGTCTTCCTACTGTATACCTTCTTTTATCATCTTTCTTTACTATATTTTCAACCTTTTTACTCATTTTATATAATTGATAAAGTATACATTTTCTACATACATCATTCATCGTGGAGAGTGGAAATCATACAACGCAGAAAATACTAGATTATGTAAAAATAATCATCTTTCAATACAGAGAAAGTAAAAGGTAAAATGATTAAAAAAAAGGTATGTACCAACCATGGTGAATCATGTATGGGAAAAACCATGCAAAGCAGGAGCTTGTGGGATTATTATTTATTAGAGATGATACAAATGGGTTTCGAAATTTGGATTTTTCATTGTTTTTGTAACGAAATGTTGAACAATTTACACATGACCTAATATTAGCAAATTAGTTAGGGTTTCTATATGTTCACTTGAAAATAGATGTTCTCTCGTCTTTTAAACTCATTGTTAATGATAGCAATTCAAATTTAATATTAATATTTATTATTTTGGATTGCAAGAAATTTATGATTTAGACATTTCAGATACGATAAAATTTAAAAATATCTATCGAAAAACAAATGAGGAGGTTGCAAACACGATTAAACATATCTTCACCACTCATATTATTTACTCTCGATTGGCCAAATATATATATATTATTTACTCTCTATATTTAAGTGTGATACATCACTACTAAATATATTAACATGTTAATTTGATTGTGTGAATTTGTGCTCAGGGTTTAGAAAAAAATAAATAAATAAATTTGTGCTTGTTCTTTTGTTGTTTCCACATATTTTTTAATAAAAACATGGTGAATCATGGCTTCTATTTGATTGTAATAATTAACTGAATGTAAAGAAATAGTACATTTGAATTTGGGGGAAAATGACATTTCACTCGACACATAAGAATTTAATGATTTTAAAAGGATAAAAAATAATAATTACTATATAGGTAAATGGTATGTTGGGGGGGGGTCTCCTAAGCGATAATGAGTCGTTTAAAGAAGACTTTGGGCCCTCCAAAAGTCAAGAAAAAAAATCATGACAAAAAACGATGTTATCAAATTATTAGTATTATTATAAATGATTGTGCCCTGTAGAAAACAAGACTACGTACTAAAATGAATTATGAAACTTATTTGAAATGGTTAAATATCACGGAACTACCTTAACTTTGGACGTTTTGCAACGAGTTACCCGAACTTTAAAAATTTAAAACGGGCTACCTCAACTTTGAAAAATGTGCAAATAGCTACCTCTGTCCAATTTTCCCTCAACTGTTGACGAAAATTCGTTAGAAATTGGGCGGAGGTAGCTATTTGTACATTTTTCAAAGTTGGAATTTTTTCAAAAATTATACATTTTTTTAAAAGAAAAGTAAGTATAGAAAAAATATTTCGAAAAATAGGTATACGCGCACCCCGGGTAGCGCGTATTGGCAATACGCGCACCAGGGTGGCGCCTATTCACATGACATAAGATTTGATGATGTTTTTTTTTAAAAAAAAATTGTTCCATAATGACGACTCGATGTTTAATTAAAAATAAAATTATGTATCTATTAAAAAAATTATAGTAAGTAGATATTTTAATTGCGATTCAAATGATGCAAAAAATATTAAATTTGGATTTACGGATTGACTGTACGGCATGCCGTAAGTTGAGATATGAAAATTGTACTTAAAAAATTATAACTCGAACCATGTAAGTCCAAACTCAACACGGTTAACGTCATTTATGTGGTAATTCAATTATCTATCTAGGGTAATTTTTTTGATTGGAATTACAGTGATTTTGTAACCTAACATCGTTTACACCATAATTTAACCGAAATAATTAAATGCATTAGGTGATAAATTTAATTATGTACTTACTCAAAAAAAATCAAAAAAATTACGGTGCGTAGATAATTTAATTACGAATTAAATGACGCTAACTATGCGTTAATTTTTGACTTTTAGACCGACTGTATAATACGGTACGTAAAAAACTCTACATACGATACAAAAACTTCGGAATAGTATTTGGAATAGTAAATTTACTGTTTGCACAGTAAACTGCACTGTGCAATCAACAATTTATCTGTACCAAGTAGAGACTAGTTTTATTTTTATTATGGGTTAATTTAGAAAAAAAGCGAAACTTTAAGAAAAAGCTAAACAAGAATTTATTTTTACTAATAATAAACTAAACTTTTGAAATTGAGCAATCAACTCACCTATTTCAAATCTTCGTTATATTTGAACGAATTTTTCAATGTTTAAGAGAGTTTTAAGTCTGCATTAATTGAAATATTTTAAGAAAATGGTAATACGACGTAATAACTTCCCGAACATTGAAAAATTATTTAAAACATAATGAAAATTTGAAGTAACTTGGTTGATTGCTCAATTCCAAAAGTTTGGTTTGTTATTTATAAAAAAAAACGGTTTGTCTCGAACTTATTTTTAAAAAAATATAATTAACCCTTTTATTATTTATATTTATGAATTCTGAATTATTGTAATCTCGTTTGTTTCATTTAATTAATATTTTATTTTGAAAAGAAAGAAAAAAGTAGAATTCATTAGCACCTTCCATGCAACAGCCTCAATCTGCTTTCTCTCAATCAGCTATGAACGTCGAGAAGCTTTACGAAGTTTAAAAGTAAAAGTTACTCCATTTCATTAAAAAAAATCTACCTTCTAATCAATTTACAGGTGCACCACAACTCTTTCCAAAAAACAGCAAAATATATAGAATTACTTTGAAAAATTTCATAAATAGATTCCCCATCTGCATCTGTGTCCCCATTGTTACTTACTTTTTTTAAGACACTTCACTGCTTAAAGAAGCTATTACATTCTTGGATTCTGCTGACATGTCTGCCTGTGTTAGTCTCCTTTCATTAAAAAAACACCATCTTTTAGAAAGATGAACCCTAATGTTAACATACGCAGAGAACAGCAGCAGCAAAGGAAGATGAAGATCAGTTCATTGAAAAACATCCAATCAAATTAGTACAGAATGTAATTTCAATGTGCAAAGCCAGTTTCAATCTATAAATACATAGAAGAATACTTTATCAGTCTTCTTTCTAACTATCTAACTGCTACCCTCTTCAAGAAAAATATCTAATTGGGAAAGAAATAGGGAGTGGGATTTCAATGGAGATATCAAGTTAAGTTGGTATCAACTAGAACCTCATTTAACTCATCATCTTCACCATTTGGTAGGAAGAACAGCTCCGCATCCTGATCATCACCGCTTGAATAACCCCGTTTTTCGAGCTTGCCTTGTGCTGCAAGGAATATCAGCTTCTGAGCTCTCTCCAATCCACACCTCGAGGGTCCCCTAGCCGACATCCACCTCAACAAAGACCAATTACACTTGAACCCACATGAAGTGGCACGCAGGAAAATAAGCCTGACCGCAACTTTACCAAGTGATTTGAATTCGGTTAGGTAAGTTTCCCATACAAGCCTGCTGCTCTGTGGATTGGCGAGCTTCATCTTGCCTGTGTTTGGATCCTGTTCCTTCATCTGCACTGCACGAGCGTACACTGGATCGAGGCCCTCCGTCCTCCATTTCATGAGCTCCATTAGTGCAATGTGAGCCTCTTCTCTTGACACAAGGCGGGTTATTAACTTATCGACATCCTTTTCCTGCTCGGGGGTCAAGCATTTGAATGGTGGAAGGTATTGACCGCTCGTGTCCCTAATCAAGTAAAGTGGGTCGAGTATAAATGCAGCTGCCCAAGCCGGGTGGTAATTCTTTCTAAATCGTCTCTCAATGATTTTTTCTAGTTGAGGCTCAGGAATTTGGTGTTTAGAGCACCATTCCTTGACTTTGAGGCGGAGGTCATTCCACAGAGGGAGGCAGTGCCCTATTAGAGGCCTCTCGGCCTCTATTTCAAGGACCATGTCCTTCACCAACTTCACCAATGAATGGCTCGCCTCGACCTCTCTCCAAAACCCCGTGTCACGGATCATATCCACTGCTTCAGCAGCAACAATGCTGGTATCCATGGGAGTGGTGTTATCTAAAAGAACTAGCTGCAATGCCTGAATGGAATTCAAGATATCCTCCATCATCATATAGATGGATTCAAAGTCTGAATTTTGATGAACATGGGGCGAAACCCGAATCATTCTAGAAGACCCATTTTCCTGCCGTTGGTATTTTTGGAAGTTTTTTCGAATCCGGGCATTTTCATTTACGAAAGTTGCGACCTTTAGGCAGTTTTCAGCTGCAAATTTGAATAAAGGAAGCTCCTTTGTTAAGTCCTTGATCAGATCACTAAACCCCTGAAATTGACAAGAAAGATTAACCATCCAAGGGTTTTGATTCTCCAAATTGGTTAAAGCCTTGGACTTGAACTTGTCTCCAACAATTCCTACACACTGTCGGAAATTATTTCCGACAATGCCTGTAATCGTTTCCAAGAACACCTCCTCTGCATAATTTGAAGGAACTGAGCCATTGATGAAGATACCGCTTCTATAAAGGCTGCTTCCATTTGGGAGATTCACAATCAAGTTAACTAAACTGTCTTCTCCAGAAACTCCCTTATAATTCCATCCATCGGAGGCTAATTGAAAGAACATTGCATCTCGAATTCGTACCTCGGACTCGGTTCTTGCTTCTTGGAACCGAATGTCCAATCGAGCGCCTAAATCACAGCGAGAAATCGAAGGCAGACCGATTTGATTAAGAAAAGCCTTGAATTTGGAGTGGTCGAGACTTGAGAAGGCGACGGCGCCACAAGAATCGAAGACCCAGTCTGCTAAGCTATCAATGGCAGATTCAGCTTGAGACTTACTGAGAACTGGAGCCGGGGATGTCGGCTTAGGGCTCTTGAGCTTCTTCACGCTGTCTTCAAACTTCGCAAGCGACCCCAAATCGTCTTTCCCGCCGGAGAGGAGAAAATGCGGCTGAGGGGAGGCCGTCGTCGTAATCATGGCCGTGGTGGAGGTATAATCGGGTGGGAACCTCGACGGGTCGACGATTGCCAGAGGTGGGACCTGGTAGAGTGGCGAAGAATATGAGCTGATCCGCTTCCGGTGGTTCTGCTGCTGCGGTGGTGCTGACGTGGACGGCGACGGAGAGAGTGACGAGATGGGTTTCGGAAGGGAGCTGAAATTGGGGCAGGTACCGCGCTTGAGATGCTCGGAGGCAGTCCGGGAGGGATTTGACGCGGAGAAGAGGGCGTCGCAGAGGGAGCACCGGAGCTTGACGGCCTTGGGGAGACCGGAGTCGGTGTTTTGAACGACGGGTTCCAAGTAAGCCCAGTACCACGCGCCTTTCCCCTTGACGGCCTTGTTCCGTACCATCATGAGGCCCTCGAAGCGCTTCTTGACGGTCTTGGCGGCCATCTCGTCGGTGGATACAGCTGGTTCCAGCGACGGCGGCTGCGAGGAAGTGTTGGTAGCCGACATGGAGGGAATTAGTGTCGTGTCTGAGTTTGGGAGCTCAGGGAGGTGGGTTGTGAGCAGCTTCGTCCGACGTGTCGGGGAGGTGCATTCAGCCATTTCCGGCGGCAGAGACTGAGAAGGGAGGTGTACACTCCATGGGCTCCTTCTCCGACGAGCTTGGAGGAGTGGTTTGATGGGGTGTGGAGCTTATTTAATTGATGGGTCAATTATGCTGAGTAAGAAAAGATGACATACAGAAGAGGAGAGAGAGGAAGAAGAAGAAGAGAACAGTGAGTGAAGATTGACAGAAGACGAAAAATGACGATTACAGGATCCAATATTCAACTGCTATTCTTATTTAATTTTAAAATTGGTTGTAATAATTAAGATTATTTAAAGTAAATTTTATGATTAATATACATAAAACACATAAATTATAGTACATTTTAATTAAACAAAGTCGTTTTACAATGGTAATGACATGCGTACTTTCATCATCAAAAATTAATCATACATTTAATTACATTAGCATTCGTATTATCATTTGTAGGAGTTAGAATAATAATGCGGGTTAGAAACGAGAAATGTAGAAAAGAGAGGCCGTACGAGATGAAGGGACTGGACTCACGCGCCGTATAGATGCAAGTGGCAGAAGGCGTGAATGTCGGGGTGATTGGAACTAATTAGTAATTACTAATTAACAAATCAACAAACGTTAAAGCCTCACGTACCAAAGTCATCCTTACACTTCATTGTCACTTTCACGCGATTGGAGAGTTCCATTCACGCGCTGTTCTAGCGGGGGGGTCCTTCTGATTATGCATTCTTTTCATGCTGTTTGCCTTTTTGAGATTTTTTCCTTTAAAAAAAAAAAAATATTAGTTGAGTCGTATTTACTATTTTGTCCCTATCGGAGGGTTTGTAGGGTAGACTTTATTGGTCTTTTTCTTAATTCGTGTTAGATTCCTCTCCCCCACTAAACTCACCTAAATTAAATAGTTTTTTTTTTTTTTACCAAAAACAAATAGTTTTTTTTTTATAATAAATTTGAATTCACCTATACATTGAACAAAATAATTAATAAATACAGTTTTATTTGTGAAAAATGTATTTTGAATATTTTTCCAATAAATAGATAAAACATTACAACTTATATGATAAATTTACATTTTAAAAAAATACAATAAAATATTTCTATAGATTTTCATACATCCTAATTTCAGTTTTGTTCATGTCGGAAACTTTTTCCTTCTAAGCATTGTTGACTACAAGCTGGTCCATTATTTGAAAAGGGATTATTCGCTTTAGTATAGACTATAGAGTTTCTTTTTTTTTTTTTTTTTTTCATTTCTGTCATTTATTTTATTATTATCTTCACATTTTACAATTACCTAAATACCCTTCCTGTATTTTCTGTCTATTATGTTGCAATTTGCAAGGGGTAATCCAGGTCCGGCAGGAGGAGCTCAGCAAGGGGTAATCCAGATCCGGCAGGAGGAGCTCAACAAGGGGTAATTCAGGTCCGGCAGGAGGAGCTGGGGTAATGCGAAATGAATGAGGAGGTTGAATAATAAGCTTCCAAAGGCGTATTAGAATCACAAATAGTCTTGTGGCGGAACTGTGGGCTATAAGAGACGGGCTAACCATAACAACGAATTTGGGAGTTCAGGATCTCTACGTCGAAGCAGACGCACATGAAGCAATTAATTTGATAATTGAGGATCCAAATGCAGATAGACCACTAATGCCTCTCATATTGGATTGCAAGAAATTTATTTTGGAATTTAACAAATTCAAAATCAGACACGTATTCCGAGAAGCCAATGGGGTGGCAGATGCTTTGGCTAAAGAAGCTGTTAATCTGGATGAGCCATTTCACACTTTAACAGATCCTCCATCGGACATTTTGAAGCTTCTTATGTTTGATAGTGAAGGAAAATTCACTACTAGAATAGTTAAAAATAATTAGTATTTAGTTTTGGTTTGTTGTACTTTCTGTTTTACAAAAAAAAAAAATGTTGCAATTTGCATGTACATGCAACACTCTTACAAGGGGTTCTCCATCTAACAAAATGGATGATGAATGAGTCTAATAAGAAGGACAATAAAATAAAAATATATAATATAAATTATTACTCGAAAAACATTCAAATTTTGATGTATATAGTTCCTTAATTTGTGGATTATTTATCAAATATATAGTTTTTTTTGTCATCATCAAATATATAGTTGAACAACTATGTAACTGAATTTTCTTTTAAATTAAATTAGTAAGACTCTTTTAAATGAATAAATACAGATTTTCGGGTAATTTTACGTTTAAAACAGATAGACTCAGTCACTCTATTATTAAATGATAAACATATTTAGTTATTCTTTTTGGAACTAAAATATTTATGTTACGAAGTAGACATAACCTAAGGGTTTGAAACCATTAAATTTTATTAGTTTTGTAACATAAAGTTAGACGAAAATTTGTATTTTCTATCAAAAAAAGATTTACTACTTATTTGTTTAAAAAAAGTTCAATTATTTAATTATCATACCATATGAAGATTAACTAAATGTGTGATAATTATTCCTTATTTTTTCCCTCAAAAATTACAAACCAAATGGATACCCTCAACCAATCCTATATTGGATTCTAAATATAACATATGATATGATACTAGTTTTGGCACAAAACTAGACTCATTGTAAATTGTTATAGAATGTAAGAGTTTGGGAATTTTGTAAATCAACTTTAAATTAGGGGTGAGCAAATTACCCATTTGGACCTGAAACCTATCCGGAACCGAAACTTCAGGTAGGTTCCGGGTAGACGTTTTAAAAATTGGGTAGGTTTCGTAAAAAATATTTGTATTTAAAGTTTAAATACAAATTAATTTTTTAAATTACATACTTAACAATATAATTGTCACTCTTATCTAGATCTAAGGAAAAATCTCTGATTTCACCCTATGAGTTTTTAACTTGAATAGACTAGTGATCCAAATTTCACATGAAAGGACAAATGGAAAAGGGTGCCATTCCTTCCCTAAATGACTTAAATTCAGAAATTTATTAATTATTACTGTCATAAAATGCCTTAGCATTTACACCCACTATACTTACCTTATGTTAATGGAGTTTTTTCAAAAAGTAACTACTTTCGAAAAAATATTTAAAAAAGTGTATATCGAAAAAAAATATTTAGAAAAGTATTCATACGCGCGTCGCGCCTATTGAATAGGCGCACCCTAGGGATGCGCCTATTCAATAGCCGCATCCCTAGGGTGCGCCTATTCAATAGGCGCATCCCTAGGGTGCGCCTATTCAATAGGCGCATCCCTAGGGTGCGCCTATTCCAATAGGCGCATCCCTAGGGTGCGCCTATACTACATAATTTTTTTTTTTTTTTAATTTTTTTCGAAGGTGCAATGATACCGAAAACAAAATTTTCGAAGGTCGGAAACTGAAATAACAAAAGATATCGAATATCCGGGACAAAAATATATTTTGTATCAAAATAATCGATTTATTTTGTCATGGGAGCATAACGGTGCTCAACCAAACCTAGGAACTTGCTTTGTTGGGGGACAAGTAATGGGGGTATTACTTGATATTGTTATTATTTAATTTTCCAATGTATGAAGGAAAGAGGGATAGTGATTTTTATTAGAAAATTAATTAATTAATAATAATAAATATTTCTTTTGGTCGAAAATAATATATATAAATAAATAAATAGAAAGTTTGTTGCCAAAAGAAATATTTATTATTATTTTCGACCTAGGAACTTGCTTTGTTGGGAGACAAGACAAGGGGTATTAATTGATATTGTTATTATTTAATTTTCCAATGTATGAAGGAAGAGGGATAGTGATTTTTATTAGAAAATTAATTAATTAATAATAATAAATATTTCTTTTGGTCGAAAATAATATATATAAATAAATAAATAGAAAGTTTGTTGCCAAAAGAAATATTTATTATTATTTTCGACCTAGGAACTTGCTTTGTTGGGAGACAAGACAAGGGGTATTACTTGATATTGTTATTATTTAATTTTCCAATGTATGAAGGAAGAGGGATAGTGATTTTTATTAGAAAATTAATTAATTAATGATAATAAATATTTCTTTTGGTCGAAAATAATATATATAAATAAATAAATAGAAAGTTTGTTGCCAAAAGAAATATTTATTATTATTTTCGACCTAGGAACTTGCTTTGTTGGGAGACAAGACAAGGGGTATTACTTGTCTCCCAACAAAGCAAGTTCCTAGGTTTGGTTGAGCACCGTTATGCTCCCATGACAAAATAAATCGATTATTTTGATACAAAATATATTTTTGTCCCGGATATTCGATATCTTTTGTTATTTCAGTTTCCGACCTTCGAAAATTTTGTTTTCGGTATCATTGCACCTTCGAAAAAAATTAAAAAAAAAAAAAATATGTAGTATAGGCGCACCCTAGGGATGCGCCTATTGAATAGGCGCACCCTAGGGATGCGCCTATTGAATAGGCGCATCCCTAGGGTGCGCCTATTCAATAGGCGCGACGCGCGTATGAATACTTTTCTAAATATTTTTTTTCGATATACACTTTTTTAAATATTTTTTCGAAAGTAGTTACTTTTTGAAAAAATTCATGTTAATGTCAATGAAATGCTTGTATTTATGTATATAATAATAATAATAATATTTATTATATCTTGTATAAGTTTGCATAAATAGAAATAATAGGATGCCTATAATTGTACTAAAAAATAAAAACATATAAAGTAGGACTGTATTGGGCCAGACCCCTACACTTACCTAGGACAGCTAATATCCCACTGCCTTCCATTTACATCTTTGGGTATTTTTAATTATTTTTACATAATAATAATAATAATAAAACTCTATAAGAGTAACATTACAATAAATAAAAGAAAAAAAGGAAAAACAGAGTTAGAAAACATAGAAGGAAGGTGTTTTTTTCTCCACTATAGAAAACGTAATATTTAAATGCATTTATTTAACGTATAAAATATTAAAATATATAGTTAACTAACTTTATATTTTGAGAAAGACCTAAAATTAAAAACTGTACAATAAAAAATAATTAAAGGCTTTGAGTAAAAATAAAAATGATTAGTTGGTTTTACTTTACTTTTAGCTTTCTAGGCCTTCAAAAAAGAAGAAAACGGCCTTGAAAAAAGTTAAAATTATTAGGTGGTTTTACCTTCTCAGGCCTTGGGCCCCAAGGTTTAAGTATAAACAAAATATGAAAACATCACATAAAATAGTTGATTTCGGTCCCAAATATATGTATTATATTAACATTAATACCTCAATATATATATCGAGTTAGAATACGAATAAAACTAATTTAATTGAAAACGAAGTTGCAAGTGATAAGATATTGACAAAACTACGAAATGAGAAGAAGCTAATATGGTGCCACCTAGGAAAAAGTATTTAACCTCTTATAAACAAGTGATAAAAGAAAACAGTTGATCTTATATTTTGAGTAAGAATATTTAGAATATATATTTGATCGATTCCGGAAGAATTCAAAATTTATTTCATCAAAAATAGAGTTCCGATTGAGGAGTAATTTATAAAACTAAAAAAATCGGTCGAAACTCAAAGGAGTACCATCACAGAAAATAGTGAATTTTGGTTTCAAAAATAAGTATTATGTTAACATTACTATCTCTATATATATATTGAGTAATAATGCGAATAAAACTAATTTCACTGAAAACGAAGTTCTGATTGATCAGATATTGACAAAACTACGAAATGAGACAAAACTAAATGGTGCCACCTTGGAAAAAAGTATTTAACCTATAATAAACAAGTGATAAAAGAAAACATTTGATCTTAAATTTTGAGTAAGAATGTTTAGAATATATATTTGATCGATTCCGGAAGAATACAAAATTTATTTAATTGAAAATAGAGTTCCAATTGAGGAATAACTCATAAAACTTCAAAATCGTCCGAAACTCAAAGGGGTACCATCACAAAAATAGTTGATTTCAGTCCAAAAAATATGTATTAAATTAACATTACTACCTTAATATATGTCGAGTTAGAATCCGAATAAAACTATTTTCATTGAAAACGAACTTGTGAGTGATGAGAGATTGACAAAACTACGAAATGGGACGAAACTAACATGGTCCCACCTAGGAAACAAGTATTTAAGCTATTATAAAAAAGTGATAAATAAATACATTTTATCTTATATTTTGAGTAAGAATGTTTAGAAAATATATTTGATCGATTTCGGAAGAATATAAAATTTATTTCATCGAAAATAGAGTTCTGATTGGGGAGTAATTCAAAAAACTACAAAATCGGTCGAAACTCAAAGGGGTACCATCACAGAAAATAGTTGATTTCGGTCCCAAAAATATGTATTATATTAACATTACTACCTCAATTTATATCGAGTTAGAATGTGAATAAAACTAATTTCATTGAAAACGAAGTTGTGAGTGATGAGATATTGACAAAACTACGAAATGGGACGAAACTAACTTGCTCCCACCTAGGAAACAAGTATTACACCTCTTATAAACAAGTGATAAAATAAAACATTTGATCTTAGATTTTGAGTAAGAATGTTTAGAAAATATATTTGATCGATTTCGGAAGAATACAAAATTTATTTGATTGAAAATAGAGTTCCGATTGAGGAGTAATTCAAAAACCTACAAAATCGGTCGAAACTCATAGGGGTACCATCACAGAAAATAGTTGATTTCGGTCCCAAAAATATGTAATATATTAACATTACTAGCTCAATATATATCGAGCTAGAATCCAAATGAAACGAATTTCATTGAAAACGAAGTTGCGAGTGATGAGATAATGATAAAAATACGAAATGAGACAAAACTTAATGGTGCCACCTTGGAAAAAAGTATTTAAATATTATAAACAAGTGATAAAAGAAAACATTTGATCTTAAATTTTGAGTAAGAATGTTTAGAATATATATTTGATCGATTCCGGAAGAATACAAAATTTATTTCATTGAAAATAGAGTTCCGATTGAGGAATAACTCATAAAACTTCAAAATCGCCCGAAACTCAAAGGGGTACCATCACAAAAATAGTTGATTTCAGTCCAAAAAATATGTATTAATTAACATTACTACCTTAATATATGTCAAGTTAGAATCCGAATAAAAATAATTTCATTGAAAACGAACTTAAGAGTGATGAGAGACTGACAAAACTAGGAAATGGGACGAAACTAACATGGTCCCACCTAGGAAACAAGTATTTAAGCTATAATAAACAAGTGATAAATAAAAACATTTCATCTTATATTTTGAGTAAGATTGTTTAGAAAATATATTTGATCGATTTCGGAAGAATATAAAATTTATTTCGTCGAAAATAGAGTTCTGATTGGGGAGTAATTCAAAAAACTACAAAATCGGTCGAAACTCAAAGGGGTACCATCACAGAAAATAGTTGATTTCGGTCCCAAAAATATGTATTATATTAACATTACTAGATCAATATATATCGAGTTACAATCTAAATAAAACTAATTTCTTTGAATACGAAGTTGAGAGTGATGAGATATTGACAAAACTACGAAATGTGACGAAACTAACATGGTGCCACCTAGGAAAACAATACTTAACTTCTTATAAACAAGTGATAAAAGAAAACATTTGATCTTACATTTTGAGTAAGAATGTCTAGAAAATATATTTGTTCAATTTCGGAAGAATACAAAATTTATTTCATCAAAAATAGAGTTCCAATTGAGGAGTGATTCAAAAAATTACGAAATCGGTCGAAACTCAAAGGGGTACCATCACAGAAAATAGTTGATTTCGTTCCCAAAAATATGTATTATATTAACATTACTACCTCAATTAATATCGAGTTAGAATGTGAATAAAACTAATTTCATTGAAAACGAAGTTGTGAGTGATGAGATATTGACAAAACTACGAAATGAGACGAAACTAACTTGCTCCCACTTAGGAAACAAGTATTACACCTCTTATAAACAAGTGACAAAATAAAACATTTGATCTTAGATTTTGAGTAAGAATGTTTAGAAAATATATTTGATCTATTTTGGAAGAATACAAAATTTATTTCATTGAAAATAGAGTTCCGATTAGGGGTAATTCAAAAACCTACAAAATCGGTCGAAACTGAAAGGGGTACCATCACAGAAAATAGTTGATTTCGGTCCCAAAAATATGTATTATATTAACATTACTAGATCAATATATATCGAGTTAGAATCCAAAGAAAACTAATTTCATTGAAAACGAAGTTGCGAGTGATGAGATATTGACAAAACAATTGAGGAATAACTCATAAAACTTCAAAATCGTCCGAAACTCAAAGGGGTACCATCACAAAAATAGTTGATTTCAGTCCCAAAAATATGTATTAAATTAACATTACTACCTTAATATATGTCGAGTTAGAATCCGAATAAAACTAATTTCATTGAAAACGAACTTGTGAGTGATGAGAGATTGACAAAACTACGAAATGGGACGAAACTAACAAGGTCCCACCTAGGAAACAAGTATTTAAGCTATTAGGAAACAAGTATTTAAGCTATGATAAATAAAAACATTTCATCTTATATTTTGAGTAAGAATGTTTAGAAAATATATTTGATCGATTTCAGAAGAATATAAAATTTATTTTATCGAAAATAGAGTTCTGATTGGGGAGTTATTCAAAAAACTACAAAATCGGTCGAAACTCAAAGGGGTACCATCACAGAAAATAGTTAATTTTGGTCCCAAAAATATGTATTACATTAACATTACTAGATCAATATATATGGAGTTATAATCCAAATAGAGTTCCGATTGAGGAAAAACTCACAACACTTCAAAATCGATCGAAACTCAAAGGGGTACCATTTCAGAAAATAGTTGATTTCCGTTCCAAAAATATGTATAATATTAACTTTAGGACCTCAATATATATCGAGTTAGAATGCTAATAAAACTAATTTCATTGAAAATGAAGTTTCGAGTGATGAGATATTAACAAAACTACGAAACGGAACGAAACTAACATGGTTCCACCTAGGAAAAAAGTATTAAACCTCTTATAAAAAAGTGATAAAAAAACATTTGATCTTACATTTTGAGTAAAAATGTTTGTAAGAATACAAAATTTATTTCATCAAAAATAGAGTTCCGATTGAAGAGTAATTCAAAAACAAACAAAATCGGTCGAAACCAAAGGGGTACCATCATAGAAAATAGTTGATTTCGGTCCCAAAAATATGTAATATATTAACATTACTAGCTAAATATATATCGAGTTAGAATCCAAGTAAAACGAATTTCATTGAAAACGAACTTGTTAGTGATGAGAGATTGACAAAACTACGAAATGGGACGAAACTAACATGGTCCCACCTAGGAAACAAGTATTTAAGCTATTATAAACAAGTGATAAATAAAAACATTTCATCTTATATTTTGAGTAAGAATGTTTAGAAAATATATTTGATCGATTTCGGAAGAATATAAAATTTATTTCATCGAAAATAGAGTTCCGATTGAGGAATAACTCATAAAACTTCAAAATCGTCCGAAACTCAAAGGGGTACCATCACACAAATAGTTGATTTCAGCCCCAAATATATGTATTAAATTAACATTAATACCTTAATATATGTCGAGTTAGAATCCGAATAAAACTAATTTCATTGAAAGCGTACTTGTGAGTGATGAGAGATTGACAAAACTACGAAATAGGACGAAACTAACATGGTCACACCTAGGAAACAAGTATTTAAGCTATTATAAACAAGTGATAAATAAAAACATTTCATCTTATATTTTGAGTAAAGAAAATATATTTGATCGATTTCGGAATAATATAAAATTTATTTCATCGAAAATAGAGTTTTGATTGGGGAGTTATTCAAAAAACTACAAAATCGGTCGAAACTCAAAGGGGTACCATCACAGAAAATAGTTGATTTTGGTCCAAAAAATATGTATTATATTAACATTACTAGATCAATATATATCGAGTTAGAAACCAAATAAAACTAATTTCATTGAAAACGAAGTTGCGAGTGATGAGATATTGACAAAACTACGAAATGAGACGAAAATAAATGGCTCCACCTAGGAAAAAAGTATTAAACCTCTTATAAACAAGTGATAAAAGTAAACATTTGATATTACATTTTGATTAAGGATGTTAATAAAGTATATTTAATTGATTTCGTAAGAATACAAAATTTATTATATCGAAAATAGAGTTCCGATTGAGGAGTAATTCAAAAACCTACCAAATCGATCGAAACTGAAACCATCACAGAAAATAGTTGATTTCAGTCCCAAAAATAGGTAATATATTAACATTACTAGCTCAATATATATCGAGTTAGAATCCAAATAAAACGAATTTCATTGAAAACGAAGTTGCGAGTGATGAGATATTGACAAAACTACGAAATGAGACGAAACTAAATGGCTCCACCTAGGAAAAAAGTATTAAACCTCTTATAAACAAGTGATAAAAGGAAACAATTGATCTTACATTTTGATTAAGGATGTTCAGAAAGTATATTTGATCGATTTCGGAAGAATACAAAATTTATTTCATCGAAAATAGAGTTCCGATTGAGGATTAATTCAAAAACCTACAAAATCGGTCGAAACTGAAAGGGGTACCATCACAGAAAATAGTTGATTTCGGTCCCAAAAATATGTAATATATTAACATTACTACCTCAATATATATTGAGTTAGAATCCAAACAAAACGAATTTCATTGAAAACGAAGTTGCGAGTGATGAGATAATGACAAAACTACGAAATGAGACAAAACTAAATGGTGCCACCTTGGAAAAAGGTATTTAACCTATTATAAACAAGTGATAAAAGAAAACATTTGTTCTTAAATTTTGAGTAAGAATGTTTAGAATATATATTTGATCGATTCCGGAAGAATCCAAAATTTATTTCATTAAAAATAGAGTTCCGATTGAGGAATAACTCATAAAACTTCAAAATCGTCCGAAACTGAAAGCGGTACCGTCACAAAATTAGTTGATTTCAGTCCCAAAAATATGTATTAAATTAACATTACTACCTTAATATATGTCGAGTTAGAATCTGAATAAAACTAATTTCATTGAAAACGAACTTGTGAGTGATGAGCGATTGACAAAACTACGAAATGGGACGAAACTAACATGGTCCCACCTAGGAAACAAGTAATTAAGCTATTATAAACAAGTGATAAATAAAAACATTTCATCTTATATTTTGAGTAAGAATGTTTAGAAAATATATTTGATCGATTTCAGAAGAATGTAAAATTTATTTCATCGTAAGTAGAGTTCTGATTGGGGAGTTATTCAAAAAACTACAAAATCGGTCGAAACTCAAAGGGGTACCATCACAGAAAATAGTTGATTTCAGTCCCAAAAATATGTATTATATTAACATTACTAGATCAATATATATCGAGTTAGAATCCAAATAAAACTAATTTCATTGAAAACGAAGTTGCGAGTGATGAGATATTGACAAAACAACGAAATCGGACGAAACTAAATGGTGCCACCTAGGAAAAAAGTATTAAACCTCTTATAAACAAGTGGTAAAAGTAATCATTTGATCTTGCATTTTGAGTAAGGATGTTAACAAAGTATATTTGATCGATTTCGGAAGAAAACAAAATTTATTTCATCGAAAATAGAGTTCCGATTGAGGAGTAATTCAAAAAACTACAAAATCGGCCGAAACTCAAAGGTGTACGATCACAAAAATAGTTGATTTCAGTCCCAAAAATATGTATTAAATTAACATTACTAACTTAATATATGTCAAGTTAGAATCCAAATAAAAATAATTTCATTGAAAACGTACTTGTGAGTGATGAGAGATTGACAAAACTACGAAATGGGACGAAACTAACATGGTCCCACCTAGGAAACAAGTATTTAAGCTATTATAAACAAGTGATAAATAAAACCATTACATCTTATATTTTGAGTAAGAATGTTTAGAAAATAAATTTGATCGATTTCGGAAGAATATAAAATTTATTTCATCGAAAATAGAGTTCTGATTGGGGAGTAATTCAAAAAACTACAAAATCGGTCGACACTCAAAGGGGTACCATCACAGAAAATAGTTGATTTCGGTCCCAAAAATATGTATTATATTAACATTACTACATTAATATATGTCGAGTTAGAATCCAAATAAAACTAATTTCATTGAAAACGAAGTTGCGAGTGATGAGATATTGACAAAACAACGAAATGGGACGAAACTAAATGGTGCCACCTAGGAAAAATGTATTAAACATCTTATAAACAAGTGATAAAAGTAGACATTTGATCTTGCATTTTGAGTAAGGATGTTAAGAAAGTATATTTGATCGATTTCGGAAGAATAGAAAATTTATTTCATTGAAAATAGAATTCCGATTGAGGAGTAATTCAAAAAACTACAAAATCGATCGAAACTCAAAGGGCACCATCACAGAAAATAGTTGATTTCGGTCCCAAAAATATGTAATATATTAACATTACTAGCTCAATATATATCGAGTTAGAATCCAAATAAAACGAATTTCATTGAAAACGTACATGTGAGTGATGAGAGATTGACAAAACTACGAAATGGGACGACACTAACATGGTCCCACCTAGGAAACAAGTATTTAAGCTATTATAAACAAGTGATAAATAAAACCATTACATATTATATTTTGAGTAAGGATGTTAAGAAAGTATATTTGATCGATTTCGGAAAAATAGAAAATTTATTTAATTGAAAATAGAGTTCCGATTGAGGAGTAATTCAAAAAACTACAAAATCGGTCGAACTCAAAGGTGTACCATCACAAAAAATAGTTGATTTCGGTCCCAAAAATATGTATTATATTAACATTACTACATTAATATATGTCGAGTTAGAATCCAAATAAAACTAATTTCATTGAAAACGAACTTGTGAGTGATGAGAGATTGACAAAACTACGAAATGGAACGAAACTAACATGGTCCCACCTAGGAAACAAGTATTTAAGCTATTATAAACAAGGGATAAATAAAAACATTTCTTCTTATATTTTGAGTAAGGATGTTAAGAAAGTATATTTGATCGATTTCGGAAGAATAGAAAATTTATTTCATCGAAAATAGAGTTCTGATTGGGGAGTTATTCAAAAAACTACAAAATCGGTCGAAACTCAAAGGGGTACCATCACATAAAATAGTGGATTTCGTTCCTAAAAATATGTATTATATTAACATTATTATCTCAATATATATCGAGTTAGAATCCAAATAAAACTAATTTCATTGAAAACGAAGTTGCGAGTGATGAGATATTGACAAAACAACGAAATGCGACAAAACTAAATGGTGCCAACTAGGAAAAAGGTATTAAACCTCTTATAAACAAGTGATAAAAGTAGACATTTGATCTTGCATTTTGAGTAAGGATGTTAAGAAAGTATATTTGATCGATTTCGGAAGAATAGAAAATTTATTTCATTGAAAATAGAGTTCCGATTGAGGAGTAATTCAAAAAACTACAAAATCGGTCGAAACTCAAAGGTGTACCATCACAGAAAATAGTTGATTTCGGTCCCAAAAATATGTATTATATTAACATTACTAGATCAATATATATCGAGTTAGAATCTAAATAAAACTAATTTCATTGAAAACGAAGTTGCGAGTGATGAGATATTGACAAAACAACGAAATGGGACGAAACTAAATGGTGCCACCTAGGAAAAATGTATTAAACCTCTTATAAAAAAGTGATAAAAGTAGACATTTGATCTTGCATTTTGAGTAAGGATGTTAAGAAAGTATATTTGATCGATTTCGGAAGAATAGAAAATTTATTTCATTGAAAATAGAGTTCAAATTGAGGAGTAATTCAAAAAACTACAAAATCGATCGAAACTCAAAGGGGTACCATCACAGAAAATAGTTGATTTCGGTCCCAAAAATATGTATTATATTAACATTACTTGATCAATATATATCGAGTTAGAATCCAAATAAAACTAATTTCATTGAAAACGAAGTTGCGAGTGATGAGATATTGACAAAACAACGAAATGGGACGAAACTAAATGGTGCCACCTAGGAAAAATGTATTAAACCTCTTATAAACAAGTGATAAAAGTAGACATTTGATCTTGCATTTTGAGTAAGGATGTTAAGAAAGTATATTTGATCGATTTCGGAAGAATAGAAAATTTATTTCATTGAAAATAGAGTTCCAATTGAGGAGTAATTCAAAAAACTACAAAATCGATCGAAACTCAATGGGGTACCATCACAGAAAATAGATGATTTCGGTCCCAAAAATATGTATTATATTAACATTACTAGATCAATATATATCGAGTTAGAATCCAAATAAAACTAATTTCATTGAAAACGAAGTTGCGAGTGTTGAGATATTGACAAAACAACGAAATGGGACGAAACTAAATGGTGCCACCTAGGAAAAATGTATTAAACCTCTTATAAACAAGTGATAAAAGTAGACATTCGATCTTGCATTTTGAGTAAGGATGTTAAGAAAGTATATTTGATCGATTTCGGAAGAATATAAAATTTATTTCATCGAAAATAGAGTTCTGATTGGGGAGTAATTCAAAAAACTACAAAATCGGTCGAAACTCAAAGGGGTACCATCACAGAAAATAGTTGATTTCGGTCCCAAAATTATGTATTATATTAACATTACTAGATCAATATATATTGAGTTAGAATCTAAATAAAACTAATTTCATTGAATACGAAGTTGAGAGTGATGAGATATTGACAAAACTACGAAATGGGACGAAACTAACATGGGGCCACCAATAAAAAAAGTATTTAACTTCTTATAAACAAGTGATAAAAGAAAACAGTGGATCTTACATTTTGAGTAAAAATGTTTAGAAAATATATTTGATCGATTTCGAAAGAATACAAAATTTACTTAATCGAAAATAGAGTTCCAATTGAGGAGTGAATCAAAAAACTTCAAAATCGGTCGAAACTCAAAGGGGTAACATCACAAAAATAGTTGATTTCGTTCCCAAAAATATGTATTATATTAACTTTACTACCTCAATTTATATCGAGTTAGAATGTGAATAAAACTAATTTCATTGAAAACGAAGTTGTGAGTGATGAAATATTGACAAAACTACGAAATGGGACGAAACTAACTTGCTCTCACCTAGGAAACAAGTATTACACCTCTTATAAACAAGTGATAAAATAAAACATTTGATATTATAATTTGAGTAACAATGTTTAGAAAATATATTTAATCGATTTTAGAAGAATACAAAATTTATTTCATTGAAAATAGAGTTCCGATTGAGGAGTAATTCAAAAACCTACAAAATCGGTCGAAACTGAAAGGGGTACCATCACAGAAAATAGTTGATTTCGGTCCCAAAAATATGTATTAAATTAACATTACTAGATCAATATATATCGAGTTAGAATCCAAATAAAACTAATTTCATTGAAAACGAAGTTGCGAGTGTTGAGATATTGACAAAACAACGAAATGGGACGAAACTAAATGGTGCCACCTAGGAAAAATGTATTAAACATCTTATAAACAAGTGATAAAAGTAGACATTTGATCTTGCATTTTGAGTAAGGATGTTAAGAAAGTATATTTGATCGATTTCGGAAGAATAGAAAATTTATTTCATTGAAAATAGAATTCCGATTGAGGAGTAATTCAAAAAACTACAAAATCGATCGAAACTCAAAGGGTACCATCACAGAAAATAGTTGATTTCGGTCCCAAAAATATGTAATATATTAACATTACTAGCTCAATATATATCGAGTTAGAATCCAAATAAAACGAATTTCATTGAAAACGTACATGTGAGTGATGAGAGATTGACAAAACTACGAAATGGGACGACACTAACATGGTCCCACCTAGGAAACAAGTATTTAAGCTATTATAAACAAGTGATAAATAAAACCATTACATATTATATTTTGAGTAAGGATGTTAAGAAAGTATATTTGATCGATTTCGGAAAAATAGAAAATTTATTTAATTGAAAATAGAGTTCCGATTGAGGAGTAATTCAAAAAACTACAAAATCGGTCGAAACTCAAAGGTGTACCATCACAAAAAATAGTTGATTTCGGTCCCAAAAATATGTATTATATTAACATTACTACATTAATATATGTCGAGTTAGAATCCAAATAAAACTAATTTCATTGAAAACGAACTTGTGAGTGATGAGAGATTGACAAAACTACGAAATGGAACGAAACTAACATGGTCCCACCTAGGAAACAAGTATTTAAGCTATTATAAACAAGGGATAAATAAAAACATTTCTTCTTATATTTTGAGTAAGGATGTTAAGAAAGTATATTTGATCGATTTCGGAAGAATAGAAAATTTATTTCATCGAAAATAGAGTTCTGATTGGGGAGTTATTCAAAAAACTACAAAATCGGTCGAAACTCAAAGGGGTACCATCACATAAAATAGTGGATTTCGTTCCTAAAAATATGTATTATATTAACATTATTATCTCAATATATATCGAGTTAGAATCCAAATAAAACTAATTTCATTGAAAACGAAGTTGCGAGTGATGAGATATTGACAAAACAACGAAATGCGACAAAACTAAATGGTGCCACCTAGGAAAAAGGTATTAAACCTCTTATAAACAAGTGATAAAAGTAGACATTTGATCTTGCATTTTGAGTAAGGATGTTAAGAAAGTATATTTGATCGATTTCGGAAGAATAGAAAATTTATTTCATTGAAAATAGAGTTCCGATTGAGGAGTAATTCAAAAAACTACAAAATCGGTCGAAACTCAAAGGTGTACCATCACAGAAAATAGTTGATTTCGGTCCCAAAAATATGTATTATATTAACATTACTAGATCAATATATATCGAGTTAGAATCTAAATAAAACTAATTTCATTGAAAACGAAGTTGCGAGTGATGAGATATTGACAAAACAACGAAATGGGACGAAACTAAATGGTGCCACCTAGGAAAAATGTATTAAACCTCTTATAAAAAAGTGATAAAAGTAGACATTTGATCTTGCATTTTGAGTAAGGATGTTAAGAAAGTATATTTGATCGATTTCGGAAGAATAGAAAATTTATTTCATTGAAAATAGAGTTCAAATTGAGGAGTAATTCAAAAAACTACAAAATCGATCGAAACTCAAAGGGGTACCATCACAGAAAATAGTTGATTTCGGTCCCAAAAATATGTATTATATTAACATTACTTGATCAATATATATCGAGTTAGAATCCAAATAAAACTAATTTCATTGAAAACGAAGTTGCGAGTGATGAGATATTGACAAAACAACGAAATGGGACGAAACTAAATGGTGCCACCTAGGAAAAATGTATTAAACCTCTTATAAACAAGTGATAAAAGTAGACATTTGATCTTGCATTTTGAGTAAGGATGTTAAGAAAGTATATTTGATCGATTTCGGAAGAATAGAAAATTTATTTCATTGAAAATAGAGTTCCAATTGAGGAGTAATTCAAAAAACTACAAAATCGATCGAAACTCAATGGGGTACCATCACAGAAAATAGATGATTTCGGTCCCAAAAATATGTATTATATTAACATTACTAGATCAATATATATCGAGTTAGAATCCAAATAAAACTAATTTCATTGAAAACGAAGTTGCGAGTGTTGAGATATTGACAAAACAACGAAATGGGACGAAACTAAATGGTGCCACCTAGGAAAAATGTATTAAACCTCTTATAAACAAGTGATAAAAGTAGACATTCGATCTTGCATTTTGAGTAAGGATGTTAAGAAAGTATATTTGATCGATTTCGGAAGAATATAAAATTTATTTCATCGAAAATAGAGTTCTGATTGGGGAGTAATTCAAAAAACTACAAAATCGGTCGAAACTCAAAGGGGTACCATTACAGAAAATAGTTGATTTCGGTCCCAAAATTATGTATTATATTAACATTACTAGATCAATATATATTGAGTTAGAATCTAAATAAAACTAATTTCATTGAATACGAAGTTGAGAGTGATGAGATATTGACAAAACTACGAAATGGGACGAAACTAACATGGGGCCACCAATAAAAAAAGTATTTAACTTCTTATAAACAAGTGATAAAAGAAAACAGTGGATCTTACATTTTGAGTAAAAATGTTTAGAAAATATATTTGATCGATTTCGAAAGAATACAAAATTTACTTAATCGAAAATAGAGTTCCAATTGAGGAGTGAATAAAAAAACTTCAAAATCGGTCGAAACTCAAAGGGGTAACATCACAAAAATAGTTGATTTCGTTCCCAAAAATATGTATTATATTAACTTTACTACCTCAATTTATATCGAGTTAGAATGTGAATAAAACTAATTTCATTGAAAACGAAGTTGTGAGTGATGAAATATTGACAAAACTACGAAATGGGACGAAACTAACTTGCTCTCACCTAGGAAACAAGTATTACACCTCTTATAAACAAGTGATAAAATAAAACATTTGATATTATAATTTGAGTAACAATGTTTAGAAAATATATTTAATCGATTTTAGAAGAATACAAAATTTATTTCATTGAAAATAGAGTTCCGATTGAGGAGTAATTCAAAAACCTACAAAATCGGTCGAAACTGAAAGGGGTACCATCACAGAAAATAGTTGATTTCGGTCCCAAAAATATGTATTATATTAACATTACTAGATCAATATATATCGAGTTAGAATCCAAATAAAACTAATTTCATTGAAAACGAAGTTGCGAGTGTTGAGATATTGACAAAACAACGAAATGGGACGAAACTAAATGGTGCCACCTAGGAAAAATGTATTAAACCTCTTATAAACAAGTGATAAAAGTAGACATTCGATCTTGCATTTTGAGTAAGGATGTTAAGAAAGTATATTTGATCGATTTCAGAAGAATATAAAATTTATTTCATCGAAAATAGAGTTCTGATTGGGGAGTAATTCAAAAAACTACAAAATCGGTCGAAACTCAAAGGGGTACCATCACAGAAAATAGTTGATTTCGGTCCCAAAATTATGTATTATATTAACATTACTAGATCAATATATATCGAGTTAGAATCTAAATAAAACTAATTTCATTGAATACGAAGTTGAGAGTGATGAGATATTGACAAAACTACGAAATGGGACGAAACTAACATGGGGCCACCAATAAAAAAAGTACTTAACTTATTATAAACAAGTGATAAAAGAAAACAGTGGATCTTACATTTTGAGTAAAAATGTTTAGAAAATATATTTGATCGATTTCGAAAGAATACAAAATTTACTTAATCGAAAATAGAGTTCCAATTGAGGAGTGAATCAAAAAACTTCAAAATCGGTCGAAACTCAAAGGGGTAACATCACAAAAATAGTTGATTTCGTTCCCAAAAATATGTATTATATTAACTTTACTACCTCAATTTATATCGAGTTAGAATGTGAATAAAACTAATTTCATTGAAAACGAAGTTGTGAGTGATGAAATATTGACAAAACTACGAAATGGGACGAAACTAACTTGCTCTCACCTAGGAAACAAGTATTACACCTCTTATAAACAAGTGATAAAATAAAACATTTGATATTATAATTTGAGTAACAATGTTTAGAAAATATATTTAATCGATTTTAGAAGAATACAAAATTTATTTCATTGAAAATAGAGTTCCGATTGAGGAGTAATTCA
The DNA here is from genome assembly GCA_946814005.1 of Chamaenerion angustifolium. Classification (NCBI taxonomy): domain Eukaryota; kingdom Viridiplantae; phylum Streptophyta; class Magnoliopsida; order Myrtales; family Onagraceae; genus Chamaenerion; species Chamaenerion angustifolium. Next base: position 37,548,501 of record OX328270.1, read on the forward strand.
AAAACCTACAAAATCGGTCGAAACTGAAAGGGGTACCATCACAGAAAATAGTTGATTTCGGTCCCAAAAATATGTATTATATTAACATTACTAGATCAATATATATCGAGTTAGAATCCAAATAAAACTAATTTCATTAAAAACGAAGTTGCGAGTGATGAGATATTGACAAAACAACGAAATGGGACAAAACTAAATGGTGCCACCTAGGAAAAAGGTATTAAACCTCTTATAAACAAGTGATAAAAGTAGACATTTGATCTTGCATTTTGAGTAAGGATGTTAAGAAAATATATTTTATCGATTTCGGAAGAATACAAAATTTATTTCATCTAAAATAGAGTTTCGATTGAGAAGTAATTCAAAAAACTACAAAATCGGTCGAAACTCAAAGGGGTACTATCACAGAAAATCGTTGATTTCGGTCCCAAAAATATGTATTATATTAACATTACTAGCTTAATATATATCGAGGTAGAATCTAAATAAAACTAATTTCATTGAATACTAAGTTGAGAGTGATGAGATATTGACAAAACTACGAAATGGGACGAAACTAACATGGTGCCCCCTAGGAAAAAAAGTACTTAACTTCTTATAAACAAGTGATAAAATAAAACATTTGATCTTACATTTTGAGGAAGAATGGTTAGAAAATATATTTGATCAATTTCGGAAGAATCCAAAATTTATATCATCGAAAATATAGTTCCAATTGAGGAGTAATTCAAAAAACTACAAAATCGGTCGAAACTCAAAGGGGTACCATCACAGAAAATAATGGATTTCGTTCCTATAAATATGTATTATATTAACATTATTACCTCAATTTATATCGAGTTAGAATGTGAATAAAACTAATTTCTTTGAAAACGAAGTTTTGAGTGATGAGATATTGACAAAACAACGAAATGCGACAAAACTAAATGGTGCCAACTAGGAAAAAAGTATTAAACCTCTTATAAACAAGTGATAAAAGTAGACATTTGATCTTGCATTTTGAGTAAGGATGTTAAGAAAGTATATTTGATCGATTTCGGAAGAATAGAAAATTTATTTCATTGAAAATAGAGTTCCGATTGAGGAGTAATTCAAAAAACTACAAAATCGGTCGAAACTGAAAGGGGTACCATCACAGAAAATAGTTGATTTCGGTCACAAAAATATGTATTATATTAACATTACTAGATCAATATATATCGAGGTAGAATGCTAATAAAACTAATTTCATTGAAAACGAAGTTGCGAGTGATGAGATATTGACAAAACAACGAAATGGGACGCAACTAAATGGTGCCACCTAGGAAAAACGTATTAAACCTCTTATAAACAAGTGATAAAAGAAAACATCTGATCTTACATTTTGAGTAAGGATGTTAACAAAGTATATTTGATCGATTTCGGAAAAATACAAAATTTATTTCATTGAAAATAGAGTTCCGATTGAGGAGTAATTCAAAAAACTACAAAATCGATCGAAACTCAAAGGGGTACCATCACAGAAAATAGTTGATTTCGGTCCCAAAAATATGTATTATATTAACATTACTAGCTCAATATATATCGAGTTAGAATCTAAATAAAACTAATTTCATTGAATACTAAGTTGAGAGTGATGAGATATTGACAAAACTACGAAATGGGACGAAACTAACACAGTGCCACCTAGGAAAAAAGTACTTAACTTCTTATAAACAAGTGATAAAATAAAATATTTGATCTTATATTTTTAGTAAGAATGTTTAGAAAATATATTTGATCGATTTCGGAAGAACCCAAAATTTATATCATCGAAAATAGAGTTCTAATTGAGGAGTAATTCAAAAAACTACAAAATCGGTCGAAACTCAAAGGGGTACCATCACAGAAAATAGTGGATTTTGTTCCTAAAAATATGTATTATATTAACATTATTACCTCAATTTATATCGAGTTAGAATGTGAATAAAACTAATTTCATTGAAAACGAAGTTTTGAGTGATGAGATATTGACAAAACTACGAAATGAGACAAAAATAAATGGTGCCACCTTGGAAAAAACTATTTAACCTATTATAAACAAGTGATAAAAGAAAATATTTGATCTTAAATTTTGAGTAAGAATGTTTAGAATATATATTTGATCGATTCCGGAATAAAACAAAATTTATTTCATCCAAAATAGAGTTCCGATGGAGGAGTAATTCAAAAACCTACAAAATCGGTCGAAACTGAAAGGGGTACCATCACAGAAAATAGTTGATTTCGGTCACAAAAATATGTAATATATTAACATTACTATCTCAATATATATCGAGTTAGAATCCAAATAAAACTAATTTCATTGAAAACGAAGTTGCGAGTGATGAGATATTGACAAAACAACGAAATCGGACGAAACTAAATGGTGCCACCTAGGAAAAAGGTGTTAAACCTCTTATAAACAAGTGATAAAAGTAGACATTTGATCTTGCATTTTGAGTAAAAATGTTAACAAAGTATATTTGATCGATTTCGGAAGAATACAAAATTTATTTAATTGAAAATAGAGTTTCGATTCAGAAGTAATTCAAAAAACTACAAAATCGGTCGAAACTCAAAGGGGTACTATCACAGAAAATCGTTGATTTCTGTCCCAAAAATATGTATTATATTAACATTACTAGATCAATATATATCGAGTTAGAATGCTAATAAAACTAATTTCATTGAAAACGAAGTTGCGAGTGATGAGATATTTACAAAACAACGAAATGGGACGCAACTAAATGGTGCCACCTAGGAAAAACATATTAAACCTCTTATAAACAAGTGATAAAAGTAGACATTTGATCTTGCATTTTGATTAAGGATGTTAAGAAAGTATATTTGATCGATTTCGGAAAAATACAAAATTTATTTCATTGAAAATAGAGTTCCGATTGAGAAGTAATTCAAAAAACTACAAAATCGGTCGAAACTCAAAGGGGTACCATCACAGAAAATAGTGGATTTCGTTCCTAAAAATATGTATTATATTAACATTATTACCTTAATTTATATCGAGTTAGAATGTGAATAAAACTAATTTCATTGAAAACGAAGTTTTGAGTGATGAGATATTGACAAAACTACGAAATGAGACAAAACTAAATGGTGCCACCTTGGAAAAAACTATTTAACCTATTATAAACATGTGATAAAAGAAAATATTTGATCTTAAATTTTGAGTAAGAATGTTTAGAATATATATTTGATGGAATCCGGAAGAATACAAAATTTATTTAATTGAAAATAGAGTTCCGATTGAGGAGTAATTCAAAAAACTACAAAATCGATCGAAACTCAAAGGGGTACTATCACAGAAAATAGTTGATTTCGGTCCCAAAAATATGTATTATATTAACATTACTAGCTCAATATATATCGAGTTAGAATCTAAATAAAACTAATTTCATTGAATACTAAGTTGAGAGTGATGAGATATTGACAAATCTACGAAATGGGACGAAACTAACATGGTGCCACCTAGGAAAAAAGTACTTAACTTCTTATAAACAAGTGATAAAATAAAACATTTGATCTTATATTTTTAGTAAGAATGTTTAGAAAATATATTTGATCGATTTCGGAAGAATCCAAAATTTATATCATCGAAAATAGAGTTCCAATTGAGGAGTAATTCAAAAACCTACAAAATCGGTCGAAACTCAAAGGGGTACCATCACAGAAAATAGTTGATTTCGGTCACAAAAATATGTAATATATTAACATTACTATCTCAATATATATCGAGTTAGAATCCAAATAAAACTAATTTCATTGAAAACGAAGTTGCGAGTGCTGAGATATTGACAAAACAACGAACTGGGACAAAACTAAATGGTGCCACCTAGGAAAAAGGTATTAAACCTCTTATAAACAAGTGATAAAAGTAGACATTTGATCTTGCATTTTTAGTAAAAATGTTAACAAAGTATATATGATCGATTTCGGAAGAATACAAAATTTATTTCATCGAAAATAGAGTTTCGATTGAGAAGTAATTGAAAAAACTACAAAATCGGTCGAAACTCAAAGGTGTACTATCACAGAAATCGTTGATTTCGGTCCCAAAAATATGTATTATATTAACATTACTAGATCAATATATATCGAGTTAGAATGCTAATAAAACTAATTTCATTGAAAACGAACTTGTGAGTGATGAGATATTGACAAAACTACGAAACGAGACGAAACTAACATGGTGCCACCTAGGAAAAAAGTATTTAACCTCTTATAAACAAGTGATAAAAGAAATAATTTGATCTTAAATTTTGAGTGAGATTGTTTAGAAATAATATTTCATCAATTTCGGAAGAATACAAACTTTATTTCATCGAAAATAGAGTTCCGATTGAGGAGTAATTCAAAAATCTACAAAATCGGCTGAAACTCAAAGGGGTACCATCACAAAAATAGTTGATTTCAGTCCCAAAAATATGTATTAAATTAACATTACTACCTTAATATATGTCGAGTTAGAATCCAAATAAAAATAATTTCATTGAAAACGTACTTGTGAGTGATGAGGGATTGACAAAACTACGTAATGGGACGAAACTAACATGGTCCCACCTAGGAAACAAGTATTTAAGCTATTATAAACAAGTGATAAATAAAACCATTACATCTTATATTTTGAGTAAGAATGTTTATAAAATATATTTGATCGATTTCAGAAGAATATAAAATTTATTTCATCGAAAATAGAGTTCTGATTGGGGAGTAATTCAAAAAACTACAAAATCGGTCGAAACTCAAAGGGGTACCATCATAGAAAATAGTTGATTTCGGTCCCAAAAATATGTATTATATTAACATTACTACATTAATATATGTCGAGTTAGAATCCAAATAAAACTAATTTCATTGAAAACGAAGTTGCGAGTGATGAGATATTGACAAAACAACGGAATGGGACGAAACTAAATGGTGCCACCTAGAAAAAATGTATTAAACCTCTTATAAACAAGTGATAAAAGTAGACATTTGATCTTGCATTTTGATTAAGGATGTTAAGAAAGTATATTTGATCGATTTCGGAAGAATAGAAAATTTATTTCATCGAAAATAGAGTTCCGATTGAGGAGTAATTCAAAAAACTACAAAATCGGTCGAAACTGAAAGGGCTACCATCACAGAAAATAGTTGATTTCGGTCCCAAAAATATGTATTATATTAACATTACTAGATCAATATATATCGAGTTAGAATCTAAATAAAACTAATTTCATTGAATACGAAGTTGAGAGTGATGAGATATTGACAAAACTACGAAATGGGACGAAACTAACATGGGGCCACCAATAAAAAATGTACTTAACTTCTTATAAACAAGTGATAAAAGAAAACAGTTGATCTTACATTTTGAGTAAGAATGTTTAGAAAATATATTTGATCGATTTCGAAAGAATAGAAACTTTATTTAATCGAAAATAGAGTTCCAATTGAGGAGTGATTCAAAAAACTTCAAAATCGGTCGAAACTCAAAGGGGTACCATCACAAAAATAGTTGATTTCGTTCCCAGAAATATGTATTATATTAACATTACTACCTCAATTTATATCGAGTTAGAATGTGAATAAAATTAATTTCATTGAAAACGAAGTTTTGAGTGATGAGATATTGACAACGAAATGGGACGCAACTAAATGGTGCCACCTAGGAAAAACGTATTAAACCTCTTATAAACAAGTGATAAAAGAAAACATCTGATCTTACATTTTGAGTAAGGATGTTAACAAAGTATATTTGATCGATTTCGGAAAAATACAAAATTTATTTCATTGAAAATAGAGTTCCGATTGAGGAGTAATTCAAAAAACTACAAAATCGATCGAAACTCAAAGGGGTACTATCACAGAAAATAGTTGATTTCGGTCCCAAAAATATGTATTATATTAACATTACTAGCTCAATATATATCGAGTTAGAATCTAAATAAAACTAATTTCATTGAATACTAAGTTGAGAGTGATGAGATATTGACAAAACAACGGAATGGGACGAAACTAAATGGTGCCACCTAGAAAAAATGTATTAAACCTCTTATAAACAAGTGATAAAAGTAGACATTTGATCTTGCATTTTGATTAAGGATGTTAAGAAAGTATATTTGATCGATTTCGGAAGAATAGAAAATTTATTTCATCGAAAATAGAGTTCCGATTGAGGAGTAATTCAAAAAACTACAAAATCGGTCGAAACTGAAAGGGCTACCATCACAGAAAATAGTTGATTTCGGTCCCAAAAATATGTATTATATTAACATTACTAGATCAATATATATCGAGTTAGAATCTAAATAAAACTAATTTCATTGAATACGAATTGAGAGTGATGAGATATTGACAAAACTACGAAATGGGACGAAACTAACATGGGGCCACCAATAAAAAATGTACTTAACTTCTTATAAACAAGTGATAAAAGAAAACAGTTGATCTTACATTTTGAGTAAGAATGTTTAGAAAATATATTTGATCGATTTCGAAAGAATAGAAACTTTATTTAATCGAAAATAGAGTTCCAATTGAGGAGTGATTCAAAAAACTTCAAAATCGGTCGAAACTCAAAGGGGTACCATCACAAAAATAGTTGATTTCGTTCCCAGAAATATGTATTATATTAACATTACTACCTCAATTTATATCGAGTTAGAATGTGAATAAAATTAATTTCATTGAAAACGAAGTTTTGAGTGATGAGATATTGACAACGAAATGGGACGCAACTAAATGGTGCCACCTAGGAAAAACGTATTCAACCTCTTATAAACAAGTGATAAAAGAAAACATCTGATCTTACATTTTGAGTAAGGATGTTAACAAAGTATATTTGATCGATTTCGGAAAAATACAAAATTTATTTCATTGAAAATAGAGTTCCGATTGAGGAGTAATTCAAAAAACTACAAAATCGATCGAAACTCAAAGGGGTACTATCACAGAAAATAGTTGATTTCGGTCCCAAAAATATTTATTATATTAACATTACTAGCTCAATATATATCGAGTTAGAATCTAAATAAAACTAATTTCATTGAATACTAAGTTGAGAGTGATGAGATATTGACAAAACAACGGAATGGGACGAAACTAAATGGTGCCACCTAGAAAAAATGTATTAAACCTCTTATATACAAGTGATAAAAGTAGACATTTGATCTTGCATTTTGATTAAGGATGTTAAGAAAGTATATTTGATCGATTTCGGAAGAATAGAAAATTTATTTCATCGAAAATAGAGTTCCGATTGAGGAGTAATTCAAAAAACTACAAAATCGGTCGAAACTGAAAGGGCTACCATCACAGAAAATAGTTGATTTCGGTCCCAAAAATATGTATTATATTAACATTACTAGATCAATATATATCGAGTTAGAATCTAAATAAAACTAATTTCATTGAATACGAAGTTGAGAGTGATGAGATATTGACAAAACTACGAAATGGGACGAAACTAACATGGGGCCACCAATAAAAAATGTACTTAACTTCTTATAAACAAGTGATAAAAGAAAACAGTTGATCTTACATTTTGAGTAAGAATGTTTAGAAAATATATTTGATCGATTTCGAAAGAATAGAAACTTTATTTAATCGAAAATAGAGTTCCAATTGAGGAGTGATTCAAAAAACTTCAAAATCGGTCGAAACTCAAAGGGGTACCATCACAAAAATAGTTGATTTCGTTCCCAGAAATATGTATTATATTAACATTACTACCTCAATTTATATCGAGTTAGAATGTGAATAAAATTAATTTCATTGAAAACGAAGTTTTGAGTGATGAGATATTGACAACGAAATGGGACTCAACTAAATGGTGCCACCTAGGAAAAACGTATTAAACCTCTTATAAACAAGTGATAAAAGAAAACATCTGATCTTACATTTTGAGTAAGGATGTTAACAAAGTATATTTGATCGATTTCGGAAAAATACAAAATTTATTTCATTGAAAATAGAGTTCCGATTGAGGAGTAATTCAAAAAACTACAAAATCGATCGAAACTCAAAGGGGTACTATCACAGAAAATAGTTGATTTCGGTCCCAAAAATATGTATTATATTAACATTACTAGCTCAATATATATCGAGTTAGAATCTAAATAAAACTAATTTCATTGAATACTAAGTTGAGAGTGATGAGATATTGACAAAACAACGGAATGGGACGAAACTAAATGGTGCCACCTAGAAAAAATGTATTAAACCTCTTATAAACAAGTGATAAAAGTAGACATTTGATCTTGCATTTTGATTAAGGATGTTAAGAAAGTATATTTGATCGATTTCGGAAGAATAGAAAATTTATTTCATCGAAAATAGAGTTCCGATTGAGGAGTAATTCAAAAAACTACAAAATCGGTCGAAACTGAAAGGGCTACCATCACAGAAAATAGTTGATTTCGGTCCCAAAAATATGTATTATATTAACATTACTAGATCAATATATATCGAGTTAGAATCTAAATAAAACTAATTTCATTGAATACGAATTGAGAGTGATGAGATATTGACAAAACTACGAAATGGGACGAAACTAACATGGGGCCACCAATAAAAAATGTACTTAACTTCTTATAAACAAGTGATAAAAGAAAACAGTTGATCTTACATTTTGAGTAAGAATGTTTAGAAAATATATTTGATCGATTTCGAAAGAATAGAAACTTTATTTAATCGAAAATAGAGTTCCAATTGAGGAGTGATTCAAAAAACTTCAAAATCGGTCGATACTCAAAGGGGTACCATCACAAAAATAGTTGATTTCGTTCCCAGAAATATGTATTATATTAACATTACTACCTCAATTTATATCGAGTTAGAATGTGAATAAAATTAATTTCATTGAAAACGAAGTTTTGAGTGATGAGATATTGACAACGAAATGGGACGCAACTAAATGGTGCCACCTAGGAAAAACGTATTCAACCTCTTATAAACAAGTGATAAAAGAAAACATCTGATCTTACATTTTGAGTAAGGATGTTAACAAAGTATATTTGATCGATTTCGGAAAAATACAAAATTTATTTCATTGAAAATAGAGTTCCGATTGAGGAGTAATTCAAAAAACTACAAAATCGATCGAAACTCAAAGGGGTACTATCACAGAAAATAGTTGATTTCGGTCCCAAAAATATTTATTATATTAACATTACTAGCTCAATATATATCGAGTTAGAATCTAAATAAAACTAATTTCATTGAATACTAAGTTGAGAGTGATGAGATATTGACAAAACAACGGAATGGGACGAAACTAAATGGTGCCACCTAGAAAAAATGTATTAAACCTCTTATATACAAGTGATAAAAGTAGACATTTGATCTTGCATTTTGATTAAGGATGTTAAGAAAGTATATTTGATCGATTTCGGAAGAATAGAAAATTTATTTCATCGAAAATAGAGTTCCGATTGAGGAGTAATTCAAAAAACTACAAAATCGGTCGAAACTGAAAGGGCTACCATCACAGAAAATAGTTGATTTCGGTCCCAAAAATATGTATTATATTAACATTACTAGATCAATATATATCGAGTTAGAATCTAAATAAAACTAATTTCATTGAATACGAAGTTGAGAGTGATGAGATATTGACAAAACTACGAAATGGGACGAAACTAACATGGGGCCACCAATAAAAAATGTACTTAACTTCTTATAAACAAGTGATAAAAGAAAACAGTTGATCTTACATTTTGAGTAAGAATGTTTAGAAAATATATTTGATCGATTTCGAAAGAATAGAAACTTTATTTAATCGAAAATAGAGTTCCAATTGAGGAGTGATTCAAAAAACTTCAAAATCGGTCGAAACTCAAAGGGGTACCATCACAAAAATAGTTGATTTCGTTCCCAGAAATATGTATTATATTAACATTACTACCTCAATTTATATCGAGTTAGAATGTGAATAAAATTAATTTCATTGAAAACGAAGTTTTGAGTGATGAGATATTGACAACGAAATGGGACGCAACTAAATGGTGCCACCTAGGAAAAACGTATTAAACCTCTTATAAACAAGTGATAAAAGAAAACATCTGATCTTACATTTTGAGTAAGGATGTTAACAAAGTATATTTGATCGATTTCGGAAAAATACAAAATTTATTTCATTGAAAATAGAGTTCCGATTGAGGAGTAATTCAAAAAACTACAAAATCGATCGAAACTCAAAGGGGTACTATCACAGAAAATAGTTGATTTCGGTCCCAAAAATATGTATTATATTAACATTACTAGCTCAATATATATCGAGTTAGAATCTAAATAAAACTAATTTCATTGAATACTAAGTTGAGAGTGATGAGATATTGACAAATCTACGAAATGGGACGAAACTAACATGGTGCCACCTAGGAAAAAAGTACTTAACTTCTTATAAACAAGTGATAAAATAAAACATTTGATCTTATATTTATAGTAAGAATGTTTAGAAAATATATTTGATCGATTTCGGAAGAATCCAAAATTTATATCATCGAAAATAGAGTTCCAATTGAGGAGTAATTCAAAAACCTACAAAATCGGTCGAAACTCAAAGGGGTACCATCACAGAAAATAGTTGATTTCGGTCACAAAAATATGTAATATATTAACATTAATATCTCAATATATATCGAGTTAGAATCCAAATAAAACTAATTTCATTGAAAACGAAGTTGCGAGTGATGAGATATTGACAAAACAACGAAATGGGACGAAACTAACATGGGGCCACCAATAAAAAAAGTACTTAACTTCTTATAAACAAGTGATAAAAGAAAACAGTTGATCTTACATTTTGAGTAAGAATGTTTAGAAAATATATTTGATCGATTTCGAAAGAATACAAACTTTATTTAATCGAAAATAGAGTTCCAATTGAGGAGTGATTCAAAAAACTTCAAAATCGGTCGAAACTCAAAGGGGTAGCATCACAAAAATAGTTGATTTCGTTCCCAGAAATATGTATTATATTAACATTACTACCTCAATTTATATCGAGTTAGAATGTGAATAAAACTAATTTCATTGAAAACGAAGTTTTGAGTGATGAGATATTGACAACGAAATGGGACGCAACTAAATGGTGCCACCTAGGAAAAACGTATTAAACCTCTTATAAACAAGTGATAAAAGAAAACATCTGATCTTACATTTTGAGTAAGGATGTTAACAATGTATATTTGATCGATTTCGGAAAAATACAAAATTTATTTCATTGAAAATAGAGTTCCGATTGAGGAGTAATTCAAAAAACTACAAAATCGATCGAAACTCAAAGGGGTACTATCACAGAAAATAGTTGATTTCGGTCCCAAAAATATGTATTATATTAACATTACTAGCTCAATATATATCGAGTTAGAATCTAAATAAAACTAATTTCATTGAATACTAAGTTGAGAGTGATGAGATATTGACAAATCTACGAAATGGGACGAAACTAACATGGTGCCACCTAGGAAAAAAGTACTTAACTTCTTATAAACAAGTGATAAAATAAAACATTTGATCTTATATTTTTAGTAAGAATGTTTAGAAAATATATTTGATCGATTTCGGAAGAATCCAAAATTTATATCATCGAAAATAGAGTTCCAATTGAGGAGTAATTCAAAAACCTACAAAATCGGTCGAAACTCAAAGGGGTACCATCACAGAAAATAGTTGATTTCGGTCACAAAAATATGTAATATATTAACATTACTATCTCAATATATATCGAGTTAGAATCCAAATAAAACTAATTTCATTGAAAACGAAGTTGCGAGTGCTGAGATATTGACAAAACAACGAAATGGGACAAAACTAAATGGTGCCACCTAGGAAAAAGGTATTAAACCTCTTATAAACAAGTGATAAAAGTAGACATTTGATCTTGCAATTTTAGTAAAAATGTTAACAAAGTATATTTGATCGATTTCGGAAGAATACAAAATTTATTTAATCGAAAATAGAGTTTCGATTGAGAAGTAATTGAAAAAACTACAAAATCGGTCGAAACTCAAAGGTGTACCATCACAGAAAATAGTTGATTTCGGTCCCAAAAATATGTATTATATTAACATTACTACATTAATATATGTCGAGTTAGAATCCAAATAAAACTAATTTCATTGAAAACGAAGTTGCGAGTGATGAGATATTGACAAAACAACGAAATGGGACGAAACTAAATGGTGCCACCTAGGAAAAATGTATTAAACCTCTTATAAACAAGTGATAAAAGTAGACATTTGATTTGCAATTTGAGTAAGGATGTTAAGAAAGTATATTTGATCGATTTCGGAAGAATAGAAAATTTATTTCTTTTAAAATAGAGTTCCGATTGAGGAGTAATTCAAAAAACTACAAAATCGGTCGAAATTGAAAGGGGTACCATCACAGAAAATAGTTGATTTCGGTCCCAAAAATATGTATTATATTAACATTACTAGCTCAATATATATCGAGTTAGAATCTAAATAAAACTAATTTCATTGAATACTAAGTTGAGAGTGATGAGATATTGACAAAACTACGAAATGGGACGAAACTAACACGGTGCCACCTAGGAAAAAAGTACTTAACTTCTTATAAACAAGTGATAAAATAAAACATTTGATCTTATATTTTTAGTAAGAATGTTTAGAAAATATATTTGATCGATTTCGGAAGAATCCAAAATTTATATCATCGAAAATAGAGTTCCAATTGAGGAGTAATTGAAAAAACTACAAAATCGGTTGAAACTCAAAGGGGTACCATCACAGAAAATAGTGGATTTTGTTCCTAAAAATATGTATTATATTAACATTATTACCTCAATTTATATCGAGTTAGAATGTGAATAAAACTAATTTCATTGAAAACGAAGCTTTGAGTGATCAGATATTGACAAAACTACGAAATGAGACTATTTAAATGGTGCCACCTTGGAAATGGTGCCACCTTGGAAAAAACTATTTAACCTATTATAAGCAAGTGATAAAAGAAAATATTTGATCTTAAATTTTGAGTAAGAATGTTTAGAATATATATTTGATCGATTCCAGAATAAAACAAAATTTATTTCATCCAAAATAGAGTTCCGATGGAGGAGTAATTCAAAAACCTACAAAATCGGTCGAAACTGAAAGGGGTACCATCACAGAAAATAGTTGATTTCGGTCACAAAAATATGTAATATAATAACATTACTATCTCAATATATATCGAGTTAGAATCCAAATAAAACTAATTTAATTGAAAACGAAGTTGCGAGTGATGAGATATTGACAAAACAACGAAATCGGACGAAACTAAATGGTGCCACCTAGGAAAAAGGTATTAAACCTCTTATAAACAAGTGATAAAAGTAGACATTTGATCTTGCATTTTGAGTAAAAATGTTAACAAAGTATATTTGATCGATTTCGGAAGAATACAAAATTTATTTAATTGAAAATAGAGTTTCGATTGAGAAGTAATTCAAAAAACTACAAAATCGGTCGAAACTCAAAGGGGTACCATCACAGAAAATAGTGGATTTCGTTCCTAAAAATATGTATTATATTAACATTATTACCTCAATTTATATCGAGTTAGAATGTGAATAAAACTAATTTAATTGAAAACGAAGTTTTGAGTGATGAGATATTGACAAAACTACGAAATGAGACAAAACTAAATGGTGCCACCTTGGAAAAAACTATTTAACCTATTATAAACATGTGATAAAAGAAAATATTTGATCTTAAATTTTGAGTAAGAATGTTTAGAATATATATTTGATCGATTCCGGAATAAAACAAAATTTATTTCATCCAAAATAGAGTTCCGATGGAGGAGTAATTCAAAAACCTACAAAATCGGTCGAAACTGAAAGGGGTACCATCACAGAAAATAGTTGATTTCGGTCACAAAAATATGTAATATATTAACATTACTATCTCAATATATATCGAGTTAGAATCCAAATAAAACTAATTTAATTGAAAACGAAGTTGCGAGTGATGAGATATTGACAAAACAACGAAATCGGACGAAACTAAATGGTGCCACCTAGGAAAAAGGTATTAAACCTCTTAGAAACAAGTGATAAAAGTAGACATTTGATCTTGCATTTTGAGTAAAAATGTTAACAAAGTATATTTGATCGATTTCGGAAGAATACAAAATTTATTTAATTGAAAATAGAGTTTCGATTGAGAAGTAATTCAAAAAACTACAAAATCGGTCGAAACTCAAAGGGGTACCATCACAGAAAATAGTGGATTTCGTTCCTAAAAATATGTATTATATTAACATTATTACCTCAATTTATATCGAGTTAGAATGTGAATAAAACTAATTTAATTGAAAACGAAGTTTTGAGTGATGAGATATTGACAAAACTACGAAATGAGACAAAACTAAATGGTGCCACCTTGGAAAAAACTATTTAACCTATTATAAACATGTGATAAAAGAAAATATTTGATCTTAAATTTTGAGTAAGAATGTTTAGAATATATATTTGATCGATTCCGGAATAAAACAAAATTTATTTCATCCAAAATAGAGTTCCGATGGAGGAGTAATTCAATAACCTACAAAATCGGTCGAAACTGAAAGGGGTACCATCACAGAAAATAGTTGATTTCGGTCACAAAAATATGTAATATATTAACATTACTATCTCAATATATATCGAGTTAGAATCCAAATAAAACTAATTTAATTGAAAACGAAGTTGCGAGTGATGAGATATTGACAAAACAACGAAATCGGACGAAACTAAATGGTGCCACCTAGGAAAAAGGTATTAAACCTCTTATAAACAAGTGATAAAAGTAGACATTTGATCTTGCATTTTGAGTAAAAATGTTAACAAAGTATATTTGATCGATTTCGGAAGAATACAAAATTTATTTAATTGAAAATAGAGTTTCGATTGAGAAGTAATTCAAAAAACTACAAAATCGGTAGAAACTCAAAGGGGTACTATCACAGAAAATCGTTGATTTCGGTCCCAAAAATATGTATTATATTAACATTACTAGATCAATATATATCGAGTTAGAATGCTAATAAAACTAATTTCATTGAAAACGAAGTTGCGAGTGATAAGATATTGACAAAACAACGAAATGGGACGCAACTAAATGGTGCCACCTAGGAAAAACGTATTAAACCTCTTATAAACAAGTGATAAAAGAAAACATCTGATCTTACATTTTGAGTAAGGATGTTAACAAAGTATATTTGATCGATTTCGGAAAAATACAAAATTTATTTCATTGAAAATAGAGTTCCGATTGAGAAGTAATTCAAAAAACTACAAAATCGGTCGAAACTCAAATGGGTACCATCACAGAAAATAGTGGATTTCGTTCCTAAAAATATGTATTATATTAACATTATTACCTCAATTTATATCGAGTTAGAATGTGAATAAAACTAATTTCATTGAAAACGAAGTTTTGAGTGATGAGATATTGACAAAACTACGAAATGAGACAAAACTAAATGGTGCCAACTAAATTTCGTTTTAATTGAAAATAGAGTTTCGATTGAGAAGTAATTCAAAAAACTACAAAATCGGTCGAAACTCAAAGGGGTACCATCACAGAAAATGGTGGATTTCGTTCCTAAAAATATGTATTATATTAACATTATTACCTCAATTTATATCGAGTTAGAATGTGAATAAAACTAATTTCATTGAAAACGAAGTTTTGAGTGATGAGATATTGATAACGAAATGGGACGCAACTAATGGTGCCACCTAGGAAAAACGTATTAAACCTCTCATAAACAAGTGATAAAAGAAAACATCTGATCTTACATTTTGAGTAAGGATGTTAACAAAGTATATTTGATCGATTTCGGAAAAATACAAAATTTATTTCATTGAAAATAGAGTTCCGATTGAGGAGTAATTCAAAAAACTACAAAATCGATCGAAACTCAAAGGGGTACTATCACAGAAAATAGTTGATTTCGGTCCCAAAAATATGTATTATATTAACATTACTAGCTCAATATATATCGAGTTAGAATCTAAATAAAACTAATTTCATTGAATACTAAGTTGAGAGTGATGAGATATTGACAAATCTACGAAATGGGACGAAACTAACATGGTGCCACCTAGGAAAAAAGTACTTAACTTCTTATAAACAAGTGATAAAATAAAACATTTGATCTTATATTTTTAGTAAGAATGTTTAGAAAATATATTTGATCGATTTCGGAAGAATCCAAAATTTATATCATCGAAAATAGAGTTCCAATTGAGGAGTAATTCAAAAACCTACAAAATCGGTCGAAACTCAAAGGGGTACCATCACAGAAAATAGTTGATTTCGGTCACAAAAATATGTAATATATTAACATTACTATCTCAATATATATCGAGTTAGAATCCAAATAAAACTAATTTCATTGAAAACGAAGTTGCGAGTGCTGAGATATTGACAAAACAACGAACTGGGACAAAACTAAATGGTGCCACCTAGGAAAAAGGTATTAAACCTCTTATAAACAAGTGATAAAAGTAGACATTTGATCTTGCAATTTTAGTAAAAATGTTAACAAAGTATATTTGATCGATTTCGGAAGAATACAAAATTTATTTCATCGAAAATAGAGTTTCGATTGAGAAGTAATTGAAAAAACTACAAAATCGGTCGAAACTCAAAGGTGTACTATCACAGAAATCGTTGATTTCGGTCCCAAAAATATGTATTATATTAACATTACTAGATCAATATATATCGAGTTAGAATGCTAATAAAACTAATTTCATTGAAAACGAACTTGTGAGTGATGAGATATTGACAAAACTACGAAACGGGACGAAACTAACATGGTGCCACCTAGGAAAAAAGTATTTAACCTCTTATAAACAAGTGATAAAAGAAATAATTTGATCTTAAATTTTGAGTGAGATTGTTTAGAAATAATATTTCATCAATTTCGGAAGAATACAAACTTTATTTCATCGAAAATAGAGTTCCGATTGAGGAGTAATTCAAAAATCTACAAAATCGGCTGAAACTCAAAGGGGTACCATCACAAAAATAGTTGATTTCAGTCCCAAAAATATGTATTAAATTAACATTACTACCTTAATATATGTCGAGTTAGAATCCAAATAAAAATAATTTCATTGAAAACGTACTTGTGAGTGATGAGGGATTGACAAAACTACGTAATGGGACGAAACTAACATGGTTCCACCTAGGAAACAAGTATTTAAGCTATTATAAACAAGTGATAAATAAAACCATTACATCTTATATTTTGAGTAAGAATGTTTATAAAATATATTTGATCGATTTCGGAAGAATATAAAATTTATTTCATCGAAAATAGAGTTCTGATTGGGGAGTAATTCAAAAAACTACAAAATCGGTCGAAACTCAAAGGGGTACCATCACAGAAAATAGTGGATTTCGGTCCCAAAAATATGTATTATATTAACATTATTACCTCAATTTATATCGAGTTAGAATGTAAATAAAACTAATTTCATTGAAAACGAAGTTTTGAGTGATGAGATATTGACAAAACTACGAAATGAGACAAAACTAAATGGTGCCACCTTGGAAAAAAACTATTTAACCTATTATAAACAAGTGATAAAAGAAAATATTTGATCTTAAATTTTGAGTAAGAATGTTTAGAATATATATTTGATCGATTCCGGAATAAAACAAAATTTATTTCATCCAAAATAGAGTTCCGATGGAGGAGTAATTCAAAAACCTACAAAATCGGTCGAAACTGAAAGGGGTACCATCACAGAAAATAGTTGATTTCGGTCACAAAAATATGTAATATATTAACATTACTATCTCAATATATATCGAGTTAGAATCCAAATAAAACTAATTTCATTGAAAACGAAGTTGCGAGTGATGAGATATTGACAAAACAACGAAATCGGACGAAACTAAATGGTGCCACCTAGGAAAAAGGTATTAAACCTCTTATAAACAAGTGATAAAAGTAGACATTTGATCTTGCATTTTGAGTAAAAATGTTAACAAAGTATATTTGATCGATTTCGGAAGAATACAAAATTTATTTAATTGAAAATAGAGTTTCGATTGAGAAGTAATTCAAAAAACTACAAAATCGGTCGAAACTCAAAGGGGTACCATCACAGAAAATAGTGGATTTCGTTCCTAAAAATATGTATTATATTAACATAATTACCTCAATTTATATCGAGTTAGAATGTGAATAAAACTAATTTAATTGAAAACGAAGTTTTGAGTGATGAGATATTGACAAAACTACGAAATGAGACAAAACTAAATGGTGCCACCTTGGAAAAAACTATTTAACCTATTATAAACATGTGATAAAAGTAGACATTTGATCTTGCATTTTGAGTAAAAATGTTAACAAAGTATATTTGATCGATTTCGGAAGAATATAAAATTTATTTAATTGAAAATAGAGTTTCGATTGAGAAGTAATTCAAAAAACTACAAAATCGGTCGAAACTCAAAGGGGTACCATCACAGAAAATAGTGGAATTCGTTCCTAAAAATATGTATTATATTAACATTATGACCTCAATTTATATCGAGTTAGAATGTGAATAAAACTAATTTCATTGAAAACGAAGTTTTGAGTGATGAGATATTGACAAAACTACGAAATGAGACAAAACTAAATGGTGCCACCTTGGAAAAAACTATCTAACCTATTATAAACATGTGATAAAAGAAAATATTTGATCTTAAATTTTGATGAAGAATGTTTAGAATATATATTTGATCGATTCCGGAATAAAACAAAATTTATTTCATCCAAAATAGAGTTCCGATGGAGGAGTAATTCAAAAACCTACAAAATCGGTCGAAACTGAAAGGGGTACCATCACAGAAAATAGTTGATTTCGGTCACAAAAATATGTAATATATTAACATTACTATCTCAATATATATCGAGTTAGAATCCAAATAAAACTAATTTCATTGAAAACGAAGTTGCGAGTGATGAGATATTGACAAAACAACGAAATCGGACGAAACTAAATGGTGCCACCTAGGAAAAAGGTATTAAACCTCTTATAAACAAGTGATAAAAGTAGACATTTGATCTTGCATTTTGAGTAAAAATGTTAACAAAGTATATTTGATCGATTTCGGAAGAATACAAAATTTATTTAATTGAAAATAGAGTTTCGATTGAGAAGTAATTCAAAAAACTACAAAATCGGTAGAAACTCAAAGGGGTACTATCACAGAAAATCGTTGATTTCGGTCCCAAAAATATGTATTATATTAACATTACTAGATCAATATATATCGAGTTAGAATGCTAATAAAACTAATTTCATTGAAAACGAAGTTGCGAGTGATGAGATATTGACAAAACAACGAAATGGGACGCAACTAAATGGTGCCACCTAGGAAAAACGTATTAAACCTATTATAAACAAGTGATAAAAGAAAACATCTGATCTTACATTTTGAGTAAGGATGTTAACAAAGTATATTTGATCGATTTCGGAAAAATACAAAATGTATTTCATTGAAAATAGAGTTCTGATTGAGAAGTAATTCAAAAAACTACAAAATCGGTCGAAACTCAAAGGGGTACCATCACAGAAAATAGTGAATTTCGTTCCTAAAAATATGTATTATATTAACATTATTACCTCAATTTATATCGAGTTAGAATGTGAATAAAACTAATTTCATTGAAAACGAAGTTTTGAGTGATGAGATATTGACAAAACTACGAAATGAGACAAAACTAAATGGTGCCACCTTGGAAAAAACTATTTAACCTATTATAAACATGTGATAAAAGAAAATATTTGATCTTAAATTTTGAGTAAGAATGTTTAGAATATATATTTGATGGAATCCGGAAGAATACAAAATTTATTTAATTGAAAATAGAGTTCCGATTGAAGAGTAATTCAAAAACCTACAAAATCGGTCGAAACTGAAAGGGGTACCATCACAGAAAATAGTTGATTTCGGTCACAAAAATATGTATTATATTAACATTACTAGATCAATATATATCGAGGTAGAATGCTAATAAAACTAATTTCATTGAAAACGAAGATTTGAGTGATGAGATATTGACAACGAAATGGGACGCAACTAAATGGTGCCACCTAGGAAAAACGTATTAAACCTCTTATAAACAAGTGATAAAAGAAAACATCTGATCTTACATTTTGAGTAAGGATTTTAACAAAGTATATTTGATCGATTTCGGAAAAATACAAAATTTATTTCATTGAAAATAGAGTTCCGATTGAGGAGTAATTCAAAAAACTACAAAATCGATCGAAACTCAAAGGGGTACCATCACAGAAAATAGTTGATTTCGGTCCCAAAAATATGTATTATATTAACATTACTAGCTCAATATATATCGAGTTAGAATCTAAATAAAACTAATTTCATTGAATACTAAGTTGAGAGTGATGAGATATTGACAAAACTACGAAATGGGAAGATACTAACATGGTGCCACCTAGGAAAAAAGTACTTAACTTCATATAAACAAGTGATAAAAGTAGACATTTGATCTTACATTTTGAGTAAGGATGTTAAGAAAGTATATTTTATCAATTTCGGAAGAATAGAAAATTTATTTCATTGAAAATAGAGTTCCGATTGAGGAGTAATTCAAAAAACTACAAAATCGATCGAAACTCAAAGGGGTACCATCACAGAAAATAGTTGATTTCGGTCCCAAAAATATGTATTATATTAACATTACTAGTTCAATATATATCGAGTTAGAATCTAAATAAAA
Organism: Chamaenerion angustifolium; assembly: GCA_946814005.1. Lineage (NCBI taxonomy): Eukaryota > Viridiplantae > Streptophyta > Magnoliopsida > Myrtales > Onagraceae > Chamaenerion > Chamaenerion angustifolium. Next base: position 37,569,249 of record OX328270.1, read on the forward strand.
CTAATTTCATTGAATACTAAGTTGAGAGTGATGAGATATTGACAAAACTACGAAATGGGACGATACTAACATGGTGCCACCTAGGAAAAAAGTACTTAACTTCATATAAACAAGTGATAAAAGTAGACATTTGATCTTACATTTTGAGTAAGGATGTTAAGAAAGTATATTTGATCGATTTCGGAAGAATAGAAAATTTATTTCATCGAAAATAGAGTTCTGATTGGGGAGTAATTCAAAAAACTACAAAATCGGTCGAAACTCAAAGGGGTACCATCACAGAAAATAGTGGATTTCGGTCCCAAAAATATGTATTATATTAACATTACTACATTAATATATGTCGAGTTAGAATCCAAATAAAACTAATTTCATTGAAAACGAAGTTGCGAGTGATGAGATATTGACAAAACTACGAAATGGGACGAAACTAATTGGTGCCACCTAGGCAAAATGTATTAAACCTCTTATAAACAAGTGATAAAAGTAGACATTTGATCTTGCATTTTGAGTAAGGATGTTAAGAAATTTTATTTGATCGATTTCGGAAAAATACAAAATTTATTTCATTGAAAATAGAGTTCCGATTGAGGAGTAATTCAAAAAACTACAAAATCGGTCGAAACTGAAAGGGCTACCATCACAGAAAATAGTTGATTTCGGTCCCAAAAATATGTATTATATTAACATTACTAGATCAATATATATCGAGTTAGAATCTAAATAAAACTAATTTCATTGAATACGAAGTTGAGAGTGATGAGATATTGACAAAACTACGAAATGGGACGAAACTAACATGGGGCCACCAATAAAAAAAGTACTTAACTTCTTATAAACAAGTGATAAAAGAAAACAGTTGATCTTACATTTTGAGTAAGAATGTTTAGAAAATATATTTGATCGATTTCGAAAGAATACAAACTTTATTTAATCCAAAATAGAGTTCCAATTGAGGAGTGATTCAAAAAACTTCAAAATCGGTCGAAACTCAAAGGAGTACCATCACAAAAATAGTTGATTTCGTTCCCAGAAATATGTATTATATTAACATTACTACCTCAATTTATATCGAGTTAGAATGTGAATAAAACTAATTTCATTGAAAACGAAGTTGTGAGTGATGAAATATTGACAAAACTACGAAATGGGACGAAACTAACTTGCTCTCACCTAGGAAACAAGTATTACACCTCTTATAAACAAGTGATAAAATAAAACATTTGATCTTATATTTTGAGTAAAAATGTTTAGAAAATATATTTAATCGATTTTAGAAGAATACAAAATTTATTTCATTGAAAATAGAGTTCCGATGGAGGAGTAGTTCAAAAACCTACAAAATCGGTCGAAACTCAAAGGGGTACCATCACAGAAAATAGTGGATTTCGGTCCCAAAAATATGTATTATATTAACATTACTATCTCAATATATATCGACTTAGAATCCAAATAAAACTAATTTCATTGAAAACGAAGTTGCGAGTGATGAGATATTGACAAAACAACGAAATGGGACAAAACTAAATGGTGCCACCTAGGAAAAAGGTATTAAACCTCTTATAAACAAGTGATAAAAGTAGACATTTGATCTTGCATTTTGAGTAAGGATGTTAAGAAAGTATATTTGATCGATTTCGGAAGAATGGAAAATTTATTTCATTGAAAATAGAATTCCGATTGAGGAGTAATTCAAAAAACTACAAAATCGATCGAAACTCAAAGGGGTACCATCACAGAAAATAGTTGATTTCGGTCCCAAAAATATGTAATATATTAACATTACTAGCTCAATATATATCGAGTTAGAATCCAAATAAAACTAATTTCATTGAAAACGTACATGTGAGTGATGAGAGATTGACAAAACTACGAAATGGGACGACACTAACATGGTCCCACCTAGGAAACAAGTATTTAAGCTATTATAAACAAGTGATAAATAAAACCATTACATCTTATATTTTGAGTAAGGATGTTAAGAAAGTATATTTGATCGATTTCGGAAGAATAGAAAATTTATTTAATTGAAAATAGAGTTCCGATTGAGGAGTAATTCAAAAAACTACAAAATCGGTCGAAACTCAAAGGTGTACCATCACAGAAAATAGTTGATTTCGGTCCCAAAAATATGTATTAAATTAATATTACTACCTTAATATATGTCGAGTTAGAATCCAAATAAAAATAATTTCATTGAAAACGTACTTGTGAGTAATGAGAGATTGACAAAACTACGAAATGGGACGAAACTAACATGGTCCCACCTAGGAAACAAGTATTTAAGCTATTATAAACAAGTGATAAAAGTAGACATTTGATCTTTCATTTTGAGTAAGGATGTTAAGAAATTATATTTGATCGATTTCGGAAGAATAGAAAATTTATTTCATTGAAAATGGAGTTCCGATTGAGGAGTAATTTAAAAAACTACAAAATCGATCGAAACTCAAAGGGGTTCCATCACAGAAAATAGTTGATTTTGGTCCCAAAAATATGTATTATATTAACATTACTAGCTCAATATATATCGAGTTAGAATCTAAATAAAACTAATTTCATTGAATACTAAGTTGAGAGTGATGAGATATTGACAAAACTACGAAATGGGACGAAACTAATTGGTGCCACCTAGGAAAAATTTATTAAACCTCTTATAAACAAGTGATAAAAGTAGACATTTGATCTTGCATTTTGAGTAAGGATGTTAAGAAATTTTATTTGATCGATTTCGGAAAAATACAAAATTTATTTAATTGAAAATAGAGTTCCGATTGAGGAGTAATTCAAAAAACTACAAAATCGATCGAAACTCAAAGGGGTACCATCACAGAAAATAGTTGATTTCGGTCCCAAAAATATGTATTATATTAACATTACTAGCTCAATATATATCGAGTTAGAATCTAAATAAAACTAATTTCATTGAATACTAAGTTGAGAGTGATGAGATATTGACAAAACTACGAAATGGGACGATACTAACATGGTGCCACCTAGGAAAAAAGTACTTAACTTCATATAAACAAGTGATAAAAGTAGACATTTGATCTTACATTTTGAGTAAGGATGTTAAGAAAGTATATTTGATCGATTTCGGAAGAATATAAAATTTATTTCATTGAAAATAGAGTTCCGATTGAGGTGTAATTCAAAAAACTACAAAATCGGTCGAAACTCAAAGGTGTATCACAGAAAATAGTTGATTTCGGTCCCAAAAATATGTATTATATTAACATTACTACATTAATATATGTCGAGTTAGAATCCAAATAAAACTAATTTCATTGAAAACGAAGTTGCGAGTGCTGAGATATTGACAAAACAACGAAATGGGACGAAACTAAATGGTGCCACCTAGGAAAAATGTATTAAACCTCTTATAAACAAGTGATAAAAGTAGACATTTGAATTTTCATTTTGAGTAAGGATGTTAAGAAAGTATATTTGATCAATTTCGGAAGAATAGAAAATTTATTTCTTTGAAAATAGAGTTCCGATTGAGGAGTAATTCAAAAAACTAGAAAATCAGTCGAAATTGAAAGGGGTACCATCACAGAAAATAGTTGATTTCGGTCCCAAAAATATGTATTATATTAACATTACTAGATCAATATATATCGAGTTAGAATGCTAATAAAACTAATTTCATTGAAAACGAACTTGTGAGTGATGAGATATTGACAAAACTACGAAACATGACGAAACTAACATGGTGCCACCTAGGAAAAAAGTATTTAACCTCTTATAAACAAGTGATAAAAGAAATAATTTGATCTTAAATTTTGAGTGAGATTGTTTAGAAATAATATTTCATCAATTTCGGAAGAATACAAACTTTGTTTCATCGAAAATAGAGTTCCGATTGAGGAGTAATTCAAAAAACTACAAAATCGGCTGAAACTCAAAGGGGTACCATCACAAAAATAGTTGATTTCAGTCCCAAAAATATGTATTAAATTAACATTACTACCTTAATATATGTCGAGTTAGAATCCAAATAAAAATAATTTCATTGAAAACGTACTTGTGAGTGATGAGAGATTGACAAAACTACGAAATTGGACGAAACTAACATGGTCCCACCTAGGAAACAAGTATTTAAGCTATTATAAACAAGTGATAAATAAAACCATTACATCTTATATTTCGAGTAAGAATGTTTATAAAATATATTTGATCGATTTTGGAAGAATCCAAAATTTATATCATCGGAAATAGAGTTCCAATTGAGGAGTAATTCAAAAAACTACAAAATCGGTCGAAACTCAAAGAGGTACCATCACAGAAAATAGTGGATTTCGTTCCTAAATATATGTATTATATTAACATTATTACTTCAATTTATATCGAGTTAGAATGTGAATAAAACTAATTTCATTGAAAACGAAGTTTTGAGTGATGAGATATTGACAAAACTACGAAATGAGACAAAACTAAATGGTGCCACCTTGGAAAAAACTATTTAACCTATTATAAACAAGTGATAAAAGAAAATATTTCATCTTCAATTTTGACTAAGAATGTTTAGAATATATATTTGATCGATTCCGGAAGAATACAAAATTTATTTAATTGAAAATAGAGTTCCGATTGAAGAGTAATTCAAAAAACTACAAAATCGGGTGAAACCTAAAGGGGTACCATCACAAAAATAGTTGATTTCAGTCCCAAAAATATGTATTAAATTAACATTACTACCTTAATATATGTCGAGTTAGAATCCAAATAAAAACAATTTCATTGAAAACGTACTTGTGAGTGATGAGAGATTGACAAAACAACGAAATGGGACGAAACTAAATTGTGCCACCTAGGAAAAATGTATTAAACCGCTTATAAAAAAGTGATAAAAGTAGACATTTGATCTTGCATTTTGAGTAAGGATGTTAAGAAAGTATATTTGATCGATTTCGGAAGAATAGAAAATTTATTTCATTGAAAATATAGTTCCGATTGAGGAGTGATTCAAAAAACTACAAAATCGGTCGAAACTCAAAGGTGTACCATCACAGAAAATAGTTGATTTCAGTCCCAAAAATATGTATTATATTAACATTATTACTTCAATTTATATCGAGTTAGAATGTGAATAAAACTAATTTCATTGAAAACAAAGTTTTGAGTGATGAGATATTGACAAAACTACGAAATGAGACAAAACTAAATGGTGCCACCTTGGAAAAAAATATTTAACCTATTATAAACAAGTGATAAAAGAAAATATTTGATCTTAAATTTTGAGTCAGAATGTTTAGAATATATATTTGATCGATTCCGGAAGAATACAAAATTTATTTAATTGAAAATAGAGTTCCGATTGAAGAGTAATTCAAAAACCTACAAAATCGGTCGAAACTGAAAGGGGTACCATCACAGAAAATAGTTGATTTCGGTCACAAAAATATGTAATATATTAACATTACTATCTCAATATATATCGAGTTAGAATCCAAATAAAACTAATTTCATTGAAAACGAAGTTGCGAGTGATGAGATATTGACAAAACAACGAAATGGGACGAAACTAAATGGTGCCACTTAGGAAAAATGTATTAAACCTCTTATAAACAAGTGATAAAAGTAGACATTTGATCTTGCATTTTGAGTAAGGATGTTAAGAAAGTATATTTGATCGATTTCGGAAGAATAGAAAATTTATTTCATTGAAAATAGAGTTCCGATTGAGGTGTAATTCAAAAAACTACAAAATCGGTCGAAACTCAAAGGTGTACTCATCACAGAAAATAGTTGATTTCGGTCCCAAAAATATGTATTATATTAACATTACTACATTAATATATGTCGAGTTAGAATCCAAATAAAACTAATTTCATTGAAAACGAAGTTGCGAGTGATGAGATATTGACAAAACAACGAAATGGGACGAAACTAAATGGTGCCACCTAGGAAAAATGTATTAAACCTCTTATAAACAAGTGATAAAAGTAGACATTTGAATTTTCATTTTGAGTAAGGATGTTAAGAAAGTATATTTGATCGATTTCGGAAGAATATAAAATATATTTCTTTGAAAATAGAGTTCCGATTGAGGAGTAATTCAAAAAACTACAAAATCGATGGAAACTCAAAGGGGTACGTACCATCACAGAAAATAGTTGATTTCGGTCCCAAAAATATGTATTATATTAACATTACTAGCTCAATAAATATCGAGTTAGAATCTAAATAAAACTAATTTCATTGAATACTAAGTTGAGAGTGATGAGGTATTGAAAAAAGTACGAAATGGGACGATACTAACATGGTGCCACCTAGGAAAAAAGTACTTAACTTCATATAAACAAGTGATAAAAGTAGACATTTGATCTTACATTTTGAGTAAGGATGTTAAGAAAGTATATTTGATCGATTTCGGAAGAATAGAAAATTTATTACATTGAAAATAGAGTTCTGATTGAGGAGTAATTCAAAAAACTACAAAATCGGTCGAAACTCAAAGGGGTACCATCACAGAAAATAGTGGATTATGTTCCTAAAAATATGTATTATATTAACATTATTACCTCAATTTATATCGAGTTAGAATGTGAATAACACTAATTTCATTGAAAACGAAGTTTTGAGTGATGAGATATTGACAAAACTACGAAATGAGACAAAACTAAATGGTGCCACCTTGGAAAAAACTATTTAACCTATTATAAACAAGTGATAAAAGAAAATATTTCATCTTAAATTTTGAGTAAGAATGTTTAGAATATATATTTGATCGATTCCGGAAGAATACAAAATTTATTTAATTGAAAATAGAGTTCCGATTGAAGAGTAATTCATAAACCTACAAAATCGGTCGAAACTGAAAGGGGTACCATCACAGAAAATAGTTGATTTCGGTCACAAAAATATGTAATATATTAACATTACTATCTCAATATATATCGATTTAGAATCCAAATAAAACTAATTTCATTGAAAACGAAGTTGCGAGTGATGAGATATTGACAAAACAACGAAATGGGACAAAACTAAATGGTGCCACCTAGGAAAAAGGTATTAAACCTCTTATAAAAAAGTGATAAAAGTAGACATTTGATCTTGCATTTTGAGTAAGGATGTTAAGAAAGTATATTTGATCGATTTCGGAAGAATAGAAAATTTATTTCATTGAAAATATAGTTCCGATTGAGGAGTGATTCAAAACATTACAAAATCGGTCGAAACTCAAAGGTGTACCATCACAGAAAATTGTTGATTTCAGTCCCAAAAATATGTATTATATTAACATTATTACTTCAATTTATATCGAGTTAGAATGTGAATAAAACTAATTTCATTGAAAACAAAGTTTTGAGTGATGAGATATTGACAAAACTACGAAATGAGACAAAACTAACATGGGGCCACCAATAAAAAAAGTACTTAATTTCTTATAAACAAGTGATAAAAGAAAACAGTTGATCTTACATTTTGAGTAAGAATGTATAGAAAATATATTTGATCGATTTCGAAAGAATACAAACTTTATTTAATCGAAAATAGAGTTCCAATTGAGGAGTGATTCAAAAAATTTCAAAATCGGTCGAAACTCAAAGGGGTACCATCACAAAAATAGTTGATTTCGTTCCCAGAAATATGTATTATATTAACATTACTACCTCAATTTATATCGAGTTAGAATGTGAATAAAACTAATTTCATTGAAAACGAAGTTGTGAGTGATGAAATATTGACAAAACTACGAAATGGGACGAAACTAACTTGCTCTCACCTAGGAAACAAGTATTACACCTCTTATAAACAAGTGATAAAATAAAACATTTGATCTTATATTTTGAGTAAGAATGTTTAGAAAATATATTTAATCGATTTTAGAAGAATACAAAATTTATTTCATTGAAAATAGAGTTCCGATGGAGGAGTAATTCAAAAACCTACAAAATCGGTCGAAACTCAAAGGGGTACCATCACAGAAAATAGTTGATTTCGGTCCCAAAAATATGTATTATATTAACATTACTATCTCAATATATATCGACTTAGAATCCAAATAAAACTAATTTCATTGAAAACGAAGTTGCGAGTGATGAGATATTGACAAAACAACGAAATGGGACAAAACTAAATGGTGCCACCTAGGAAAAAGGTATTAAACCTCTTATAAACAAGTGATAAAAGTAGACATTTGATCTTGCATTTTGAGTAAGGATGTTAAGAAAGTATATTTGATCGATTTCGGAAGAATAGAAAATTTATTTCATCGAAAATAGCGTTCCGATTGAGGAGTAATTCAAAAAACTACAAAATCGGCCGAAACTCAAAGGGGTACCATCACAAAAACAGTTGATTTCAGTCCCAAAAATATGTATTAAATTAATAGTACTACCTTAATATATGTCGAGTTAGAATCCAAATAAAAATAATTTCATTGACAAAACTACGAAATGGGACGAAACTAACATGGTCCCACCTAGGAAACAAGTATTTAAGCTATTATAAACAAGTGATAAAAGTAGACATTTGATCTTTCATTTTGAGTAAGGATGTTAAGAAAGTATATTTGATCGATTTCGGAAGAATAGAAAATTTATTTCATTGAAAATAGAGTTCTGATTGAGGAGTAATTCAAAAAATTACAAAATCGATCGAAACTCAAAGGGGTTCCATCACAGAAAATAGTTGATTTCGGTCCCAAAAATATGTATTATATTAACATTACTAGCTCAATATATACCGAGTTAGAATCTAAATAAAACTAATTTCATTGAATACTAAGTTGAGAGTGATGAGATATTGACAAAACTACGAAATGGGACGAAACTAATTGGTGCCACCTATGAAAAATGTATTAAACCTCTTATAAACAAGTGATAAAAGTAGACATTTGATCTTACATTTTGAGTAAGGATGTTAAGAACGTATATTTGATCGATTTCGGAAGAATAGAAAATTTATTTCATTGAAAATAGAGTTCTGATTGAGGAGTAATTCAAAAAGCTACAAAATCGGTCGAAACTCAAAGGGGTACCATCACAGAAAATAGTTGATTTCGTTCCCAAAAATATGTATTATATTAACATTACTACCTCAATTTATATCGAGTTAGAATGTGAATAAAACTAATTTCATTGAAAACGAAGTTTTGAGTGATGAGATATTGACAAAACTACGAAATGTGACAAAACTAAATGGTGCCACCTTGGAAAAAAGTATTTAACCTCTTATAAACAAGTGATAAAAGAAATAATTTGATCTTGCATTTTAAGTAGGGATGTTAAGAAAGTATATTTGATCGATTTCGGAAAAATAGAAAATTTATTTCATTGAAAATAGAGTTCCGATTGAGGAGTAATTCAAAAAACTACAAAATCGATCGAAACTCAAAGGGGTACGTACCATCACAGAAAATAGTTGATTTCGGTCCCAAAAATATGTATTATATTAACATTACTAGATCAATATATATCGAGTTAGAATCTAAATAAAACTAATTTCATTGAATACTAAGTTGAGAGTGATGAGATATTGACAAAACTACGAAATGGGACGAAACTAACATGGTGCCAACTAGGAAAAAAGTACTTAACTTCTTATAAACAAATGATAAAATAAAAAATTTGATCTTATATTTTTAGTAAGAATGTTTAGAAAATATATTTGATCGATTTCGGAAGAATCCAAAATTTATATCATCGAAAATAGAGTTCCAATTGAGGAGTAATTCAAAAAACTACAAAATCGGTCGAAACTCAAAGGGGTACCATCACAGAAAATAGTTGATTTCGTTCCCAAAAATATGTATTATATTAACATTACTACCTCAATTTATATCGAGTTAGAATGTGAATAGAACTAATTTCATTGAAAACGAAGTTTTGAGTGATGAGATATTGACAAAACTACGAAATGAGACAAAACTAAATGGTGCGACCTTGGAAAAAAGTATTCAACCTATTATAAACAAGTGATAAAAGAAAACATTTGATCTTAAATTTTGAGTAAGAATGTTTAGAATATATATTTGATCGAATCCGGAAATATACAAAATTTAATTCATTGAAAATAGAGTTCCGATTGAGGAATAACTCATAAAACTTCAAAATCGTCGGAAACTCAAAGGGGTACCATCACAAAAATAGTTGATTTCAGTCCCAAAAATATGTATTAAATTAAAATTACTACCTTAATATATGTCGAGTTAGAATCCGAATAAAACTAATTTCATTGAAAACGAACTTGTGAGTGATGAGAGATTGACAAAACTACGAAATGGGACGAAACTAACATGGTCCCACCTAGGAAACAAGTAATTAAGCTATTATAAACAAGTGATAAATAAAATCATTTCATCTTATATTTTGAGTAGGAATGATTAGAAAATAGAGTTCTGATTGGGGAGGAATTCAAAAAACTACAAAATCGGTCGAAACACAAAGGGGTACCATCACAGAAAATAGTTGATTTCGTTCCCAAAAATATGTATTCTATTAACATTACTACCTCAATTTATATCGAGTTAGAATGTGAATAAAACTAATTTCATTGAAAACGAAGTTATGAGTGATGAGATATTGACAAAACTACGAAATGAGACAAAACTAAATTGTGCCACCTTGGAAAAAACTATTTAACCTATAATAAACAAGTGATAAATAAAACCTTTCCATCTTATATTTTGAGTAAGAATGTTTAGAAAATATATTTGATCGATTTCGGAAGAATATAAAATTTATTTCATCGAAAATAGAGTTCTGATTGGTGAGTAATTCAAAAAACTACAAAATCGGTCGAAACTCAAAGGGGTACCATCACAGAAACTAGTTGATTTCGGTCCCAAAAATATGTATTATATTAACATTTCTAGATCAATATATATCGAGTTAGAATTCTAATAAAACTAATTTCATTGAAAACAAACTTGTGAGTGATGAGATATTGACAAAACTACGAAACGGGACGAAACTAACATGGTGCCACCTAGGAAAAAAGTATTTAACCTCTTACAAACAAGTGATAAAAGAAATAATTTGATCTTAAAGTTTGAGTGAGAATGTTTAGAAATAATATTTGATCAATTTCGGAAAAATACAAAATTTATTTCATTGAAAATAGAGTTCCGATTGAGGAGTAATTCAAATAACTACAAAATCGGCCGAAACTCAAAGGGGTACCATCACAAAAATAGTTGATTTCAGTCCCAAAAATATGTATTAAATTAACATTACTACCTTAATATATGTCGATTGAGAATCCGAATAAAAATAATTTCATTGAAAACGAACTTGTGAGTGATGAGAGATTGACAAAACTACGAATTGGGACGAAACTAACATGGTCCCACCTAGGAAACAAGTATTTAAGCTATTATAAACAAGTGATAAATAAAACCATTCCATCTTATATTTTGAGTAAGAATGTTTATTTGATCCTACATTTTGAGTAAGAATGTTTAGAATATATATTTGATCGATTCCGGAAGAATACAAAATTTATTTCATTGAAAATAGACTTTCGATTGACAAATAACTCATAAAACTTCAAAATTGATCGAAACTCAAAGGGGTACCATCACAGAAAATACATGATTTCGGTCCCAAAAATATTTATTATATTAACATTACTAGATCAATATATATCGAGTTAGAATGCTAATAAAACTAATTTCATTGAAAACGAACTTGTGAGTGATGAGATATTGACAAAACTACGAAATGGGACGAAACTAACATGGTGCCGCCTAGGAAAAAAGTATTTAACCTCTTATAAACAAGTTATAAAAGAAAACATTTGATCTTACATTTTGAGTAAGAATGTTTAGAAAATATATTTGATCGATTTCAGAAAAATATAAAATTTAGTTCATCGAAAATAGAATTCCGATTGAGGAGTAATTCTAAAAACTACAAAATCGGTTTAAACTCAAAGGGGTACCATCACAGAAAATAGTTGATTTCGGTCCCAAAAATATGTATTATATTAAAATTACTACATCAATATATATCGAGTTAGAATCCAAATAAAACTAATTTCATTGAAAACGAATTTGCGAGTGATGAGATATTGACAAGACAACGAAATGGGACGAAACTAAATGGTGCCACCTAGGAAAAAAGTATTAAACCTCTTATAAACAAATTATAAAAGTAAACATTTGATATTGCATTTTGATTAAGGATGTTAAGAAAGTATATTTGATCGATTTCAGAAGAATACAAAATTTATTTCTTCGAAAATAGAGTTCCGATTGAGGAGTAATTCAAAAAGCTACAAAATCGGTCGAAACTCAAAGGGGTACCATCACAGAAAATAGTTGATTTCAGTCCCAAAAATATGTATTATATTAACATTACTAGATCAATATATATCGAGTTAGAATCCAAATAAAACTAATTTCATTGAATACGAAGTTGAGAGTGATGAGATATTGACAAACTACGAAATGGGACGAAACTAACATGGTGCCACCTAGGAAAAAAGCACTTAACTTCTTATAAACAAGTGATAAAAGAAAACATTTGATCTTACATTTTGAGTAAGAATGTTAAGAATATATATTTGATCGATTCCGAAAGAATACAAAATTTATTTCATTGAAAATAGAGTTCCGATTGAGAAAGAACTCATTAAACTTCAAAATCGATCGAAACTCAAAGGGGTACCATCACAGAAAATAGTTGATTTCAGTTCCAAAAATATGTATTATATTAACATTACGACTTCAATATATATCGAGTTAGAATTAGGGTTGTCGATGGTTAGGGTATGGTACGGGTATGAGAAATACTGTAACCATACCATATTTTTAAATCAAAATCCATAACCATAACCATTACGGGTACAATTTTCAATACCATAACCATGAAAATAACTGTGGTTATTAACCATGGTTTTACCCGTATACCCATATTTATTCCACATATGTAATATAATAAAAGACCGGAAATTTTATTTTAAAAAATACATAAATCTATATTGTCAACAATAAACATATATAAAACAAACATCATGGTTATTTATTACATGTATCTAGAGTAACTTCCATTATTTAGTATATGTTAGTTTATTAATAATAAATAATTTTTATATTTATATAATAACCATGGGTATTACTCAAATACCATAACCATAACCATAACCATTATGGGTAGAAAATTCATCACCATAACCGTACTGCACCATAATGGTACGGCTAACCATATTAAACAGTAACGGTTATAACCATGGTTATGATTTTTTCACCGTACCATTTCCGGCCCTAGTTAGAATGCTAATAAACTAATTTCATTGAAAACGAAGTTGCGAGTGATGAGATACTAACAAAACTACGAAATGGGACGAAACTAACATGGTGCCACATAGGAAAAAAGTACTTAAACCTCTTATAAACAAGTGATAAAAAAATCATTTGATCTTACATTTTGAGTAATAATGTTTAGAAAATATATTTGATTGATTTCGGAAGAATACAAAATTTAGTTCATCGAAAATAGAGTTCCGATTGAGGTGTAATTCAAAAACCTACAAAATCGGTCGAAACTGAAAGGGGTACCATCACAGAAAATAGTTGATTTCGTTCCCAAAACTATGTATTATATTAACATTACTACCTTAATTTATATCGAGTTAGAATGTGAATAAAACTAATTTCATTGAAAACGAAGTTGTGAGTGATGAGATATTAACAAAACTACGAAATGGGACGAAACTAACATAGTCCCACCTAGGAAACAAGTATTACACCTCTTATAAACAAGTGATAAAAGAAAAATTCGATCTTAAATTTTGAGTAAGAATGTTTAGAAAATATATTTGATCGATTTTGGAAGAATACAAAATTTATTTCAACGAAATCAGAGTTCTGATTGAGGAGTAATTCAAAAAACTACAAAATCGGTCGAAACTTAGAGTTCTGATTGAGGAGTAATTCAAAAAACTACAAAATTGGTCGAAATTCAAAGGGGTAAACGAAGTTCTGAGTAAACATATAAGGTACCCACTTAGAAGAAGATGTTTCACGTCTGATATACAAGTGATCATAACGTTCATTTGATCTTATATTTTGTGTAAGAACGTTTAGAAAAGATATTTGATCGAGTACGGAAGAAAACAAAATTTATTTCATCGAAAATAGATTTCCGATTAATGAGAAATTCAAAAAACTAGAAAATCGGTCGAAACTCAAAGGGGTACCATCACGGAAAATAGTTGATTTAGGTTCCAAAATTATGTGTTATATTAACATTAATACCTCAATATGTATCGAGTTAGAATGCGAATAAAACTAATTTCATTGAAAACGAAGTTGTGAGTGATGAGATATTAACAAAACTCTGAAATCAGATAAACTAATAAGGTACCCACTCAGAAGAATGTGTTTAACGTCTGATATTCAAGTGATCGCAACATTCATTTGATCTTATATTTTGTGTAAGAATGTTTAGAAAATATATTTGATCGATTTCGGAAGAATACAAAATTTAGTTCATCGAAAATAGAGTTCCAATTGAGGAGTAATTCAAAAACTTACAAAATCGCTCGAAACTGAAAGGGGTACCATCACAGAAAATAGTTGATCGTTCCCAAAAATATGTATTATATTAACATTACTACCTCAATTTATATCGAGTTAGAATGTGAATAAAACTAATTTCATTGAAAACGAAGTAATGAGTGATGAGATATTGACAAAACTACGAAATGGGACGAAACTAATATGGTGTCACCTAGGAAAAAGTATTTAATGTCTTATATACAATTGATAAATAGAGTTCCGATTAATGAGAAATTTAAAAAAAACTACAAAATCTGTCGAAACTTAAATGAGTACCATCACAGAAAATGGTTGATTTCGGTTCCAAAAATATGTATTATATTAACATTATATCGAGTTAGAATGCGAATAAAACTATTTCATTGAATACGAAGTTGGGAGTGATGTGATATTTACAAAACTACGAAATGAGACGAAACTAATATGGTGCCACCTATATAAACAAGTGATAAAAGAAAACGTTTGATCTTACATTTTGAGTAAGAATGTTTAGAAAATATATTTGATTGATTTCGGAAGAATAGAAAAAAAAATCATCGAAAATAGAGTTCTATTTGAGGAGTAATTCAAAATCTACAAAATCGATCGAAAATCAAAGGGGTACCATCACATAAAATAGTGAATTTTGGTTCCAAAAATATATATTATATTAACATTAATACCTCAATATATATTGAGTTAGAAGGCGAATAAAATTAATTTTACTGAAAACGAAATTGTAATTAACGAGATATTGACAAAACTTCAAAATTGGACGAAACTAATATGGTGCAACCTTGGAAAAAAGTATTTGACGTTGTATTTATATACAAGTGATAACAACAAACATTTGATCTTATATTTTGAATAAAAATGTTTAGAGTATGTATTTGATCGAGTATGGTAGAATACAAAATTTATTTTATCGAAAATAGAGTTGTGAATATATAGTAACAAATAATAGATTACCAATCACGTAAATGTTTATTTTCTTTTAAAACTTAGAAACCTCACTGAGGTGCTACTGTAACCAAAGCCCGGCCCCTCTACATATCGGACTGAGTCTCCGACCTTGAGCTCACCACTGGAACTTGCCCCCTCCGCCGTCCCCTCCGCCCTGGCCGCTTGTGACTGCCGCCAAACTTGAGCCTCCCAGTGTCCTTAAACCGCTCCTTCTCGGCACTGTCGATGACGCACTCAGGTGGCGGGACTGGGTACCGGAGTGAGTCATAGCAGTATGAATAATACATGAACCTCTTCCGGAACCTCCGCATGGCCTCCCTCCGCTTCGATGTGACGGAGACGTAGTCCTTGGACTCTAGGAGTGCGTTCCTGTAGTAGCAGTCGTCTGAGGGGAGTTTCTGGAGTGGGTCGACGGCGCATCCCTCAAGGACGAGGTCCTTGAACTCGGTGGTGAAGGGGGCGTACTTGTAATCGGCCTTGTATCGTCCGCCGGCGGTAGCCCAGTCGGAGCCGTCCCAGATGGTAGCGTAGAGAGACATTGGTTTGGAAGGGTAATCTGATCCCATCGCGTCGTTGCGGATTACTTCTCTGATCGGAACTTCGTCCACGTAGAATCTGAACAGTAAAAAATGATAAAAAAATTAGAATTTAAATCTACGTTATTAAGTAACCTATCATTGTTTTTCTCATTAATTCAAATCATATAGTACAATTCATCTACCAAAGATAATATTTGTTTTTTTTATAAAAATACTTTTGTACATATATTAAGGATTAAATACCAATGAGCTATCTTTAAACGTTTTGCAACGAGCTAACCGAATTTTAAAAATTCAAAACGGACTATCTCAACTTTGGTGAAGATGCAACGAGCTAGCTCTGTCCAAATTACGGTCAACTCTTGACAAAAATTCGTCAGAAATTCGTCGGAAATTTGTCAGAAATTGGATGGAGGTAGCTCGTTGCACCTTCGTCAAAATTGAGGTAGCACATTTTGATTTTTTAAAGTTTGTGTAGCTCGTTGCAAAACGTCCAAAATTCATATAGTTCCTTGGTATTTAACCTTATATTTAAGGTAACAATACCCTTACTAGTTACTAGTTATATTTATGCTGAATACAGACGTATGCACGTATCTAATTGTTTACATGCATGCATGTGACGACAATATGGATAACGTAAAATCCCGACCGTCCGAATCTTAATTAATTCTATACGTATATGCTTATGACCAGCATGCTTATCGAATTCCGACTTATATATTTATTAAATCAAATCAGCTAGTGGTTCATTTGTATATAACTCACATGATATTTGTGTCTGTCCAAAGGATGCTATACCGATGAAACTCCCTCGACGGATCAAACCATAAGGTGTACCGCTCTTCCCGACCACGGCCGGTGCTCCCGTTTCCGTACAAATTCGTTTGGAACCGCCAGTTCTTCCCTCTTATGTTGCCTAAGAACTCGATGTCCAACTCATCGTGCGTTTTGGAAAACACATCAACGTTCGATGTCTAAAAAAGAATAAATAAATAACAATCACCCTAGGAATGGAATCAATTAATAGAAGAAGAAGAAGAAGAAATACGATTTATTGCCTTAATTGATTAAAAAAAGGTGGGTAAGTAACAAAAAGTTGGATAGTGACCATCCGTAGAAAAAGGGAAGAATCCAATCAAATGATGAACTTACATAGAATGCGATGACGATACCGGCCGTGTAATCTCCGGGCAGTTTGATGTTGGCGCTGAAGAAACCGTGTTGATAGAGATTGGAGGATATGAAACCGGAGCCTGAAGAAAGACACCGTCAATCATATGCAAAATATGCATGGGATTATTGGGGAGAAATACGTACCGGTGTAGCGATCGAGGAGAAGGCGGACGCCATCTCCATCCGGGTAAGGGGAAACGTTGGCGTCTCCGAAGAGGGGATTGTAGCCTTCGTCGAAGGATATAGGGGTAATGTTGAAACCTGAAGCTTTTGTGGAGGTGAAGAAGAGAGAGAGGAAGAAGAGAGAGAGAAAGAAAGGGGGAGAAGAAGAAGGAGAGGAGAGAAACGGTGACGTTGAAGTTGTGGAGAGAAAGAGACGACGATGATGATGAAGATCCATTCTAAATTCTAATTCCTAAAGACGCATTTTCTTCTCATTCTTTGAGTAAATATGTATTTTTATACTCAGTCTTTCACGGAAAGTTTCCAGTGGACGATGTGGAATGGGAATTGTGGATGGACAATAGTGCCCTTCATTAACTACTTTTGTTCAGTACACTCTACACTTGATGATTAATTAAGTTGAAGATTTTTTGTTTTTATTATTATGTCGACTTCTAAGAGCTAATCAAATAATCAGTGTGAATATATCTTTTGTTGGGTCGAGAGCTACTTTAAATCACTTTCACTACTAATCAATCTATGGATTTCATTATCCAGATAATGTGTCAAAATCGTAACCCGTGTGTCAAACTTTGACGAAGATAACTTCACGAGCGTACTAATCAATCTATGGATTTCATTATCCAGATAATGTGTCAAAATCGTAACCCGTGTCTCAAACTTTGACGAAGATAACTTCACGAGCGGCTAATAGTTTTTTTTTTCTTTTCCTTCTGAATATTAATAGATTTTTTAAGGTAAACAATCCGCAGGACATTCCAATCACATATATTGTTATTAAGTACAGCGTCCACTTATAAATATATTAAGATTAGTAGAAGTTAGGACTTAAAAGTTGAGAGTTGCTTGAGTCATAAGTTAAAACATTAAATAGACATTATTATCCAACCAATATAAAACAGAGGGATATGTAATTCACAGGTGCATAGGGGCATTCCAGTAAATGAACAGAAAGTGTCTTATTACGGAAAAGTTGAATCGGAGCCGAAAAACGCGTCCGAGATTAACGGAGACATTACGACCATTGAGTCGCGTCGTCCCTGACCACGGGCTATTTCACCACTAAAAGAAGAAGAAAAACAAGAATAATGTATATAGTTGATAAGTTTTATAGTAGATTAATGATATTTTAGAGGGACTTAAGCTCTCCAGAACTAGATAAGCCCAACCTGGTTTAAACACTGGATTTTCTTTTTATTTCTTTTCTATTTAGGAAGAACTATATGATATCGTATGACTCTCTCATGAGAGACAATCATGAATATAGAAGAATATTTGTATCCAACTTCCATGCAAAAACATCCTCAATTATTTGTTGATGATTTATAGAGTTCAGATGAATTTCTGCAGAAAAACAAGGAAACAAAAATCCATGAAAAAAATACAGCATGAAACATAAAAGCATGGGAAATAAGATATACTCAGCAGACAGCACAAAGAGCATTGAGTTGGAACAGCAACAAGAGGATAAAAAAATATATATAAAGAACACTGATGCAATGAAAATGCTGAACAAAAATATATAGAGCCCTTTCTATGCTTTTACTATCCATCTAGAAAATGGTTAAGCTGCCAACGAACACTACACTTTTACATGGATAGATGAAGTAACGTACCCGTAGTTTGCTTGTGTTCAGTCACTCCATTTGTATGCATTTTAACCGACTCACTGCAAAAAGAATTGAATGCTGGAAAATTACCTTGCGTGAAGATATATTTACCCAAATGAGACTGTAAGTTCCATATCAACAGACCATCCATGAATTTTCTACAATTTCTCTCGTGCAAAAATCTAGCAGCTGTTTCATATTAACCATGATAAACCGAGAACTACGATAGATATAAGAAGTAACTTACATTTAGTAGGGATTATTTGTTTCTAGCTGTTAAGGAAGTTGTACTTGGACACAATATAGTTCTCATATCCCGCAAGAATGATCCAACCGCCACTGCCTCCAGAATCAACATCGTCAATCCTGAAAAATTCAACGAAATTACTTCATCATTTAACGTATCAATTGTCCCGTCCTCAGCAATCTTAATGAATTGTCTGGTCTTCCAAACAGCGCCTAAGTCTGCTTTTCTATAAGAGAAATAGCTTCCTTCAATCTTATGGTTTCATATCTCTGGACCGTCTCTGCATCCAAGTACATATGAGCGTAGGCTGTATGATTTTCCATCACCCTCATCCACTAAACTATCAGTATCATAAACCCCTCCATCCTTGGGTTGGATTCGATAAGAGAGTCGGGGTTCCACAAAGGGTTCACATGTGTTGGATCTGTTCAGGAAAACCCTTTGGAAGGGTATTCATTGATGGTTGACCTTTCGAGTTGAAACCGTTCATCGACCTTGTTAAATTTATCATCTGTGCCGACCCAAATCCAAAGGGAAACCACACTATTATACAACTTGGGTTCTATCCTAAACAAATTGATGTTAGGAAGAGTTAGCCAAATTGTTGCTCAGAACAAGAGAACCGAGTGGACCCACTGTCCTCTCTCCAAGAAAAAGGGATAAGTGACTTTGGATCATTTCAAAAGCTTCTTCGGAGTGAACTGATTCTAGTTTCTGTTCATGGTTTGGCCAGAAATCCACATGACCGACTAGGTCTGAGATTGGAGCTATCTTCTGAATCATTGAAATGCTGTTGTCTAAGAGCTTTTGCACAATAAAGCAGTATATGATATCAGCTAGTAAGTTGCGCTTGTCGTTCTTCTTGACTTCAGTGATTCTCCTACAGAAATAATAACAGTACACAATTTTAAATAGTTTAAAAATAGATGCAACATTATAGAAATTGCTGCAATATCAGATATCTCTCTGACTACATACAGCTGATATAGATTGTCTTCCCGAGAGGCCCCAAGTAATTAAATCTATAGCCGCAGTTTCAATTAGCAACAGCAGATAAGGTTCCACGTAATACAAAATTCACTCAACAGCACTGAAAATTTTCTTATAGTTAAACTTAGCACACTGGTTTGAATCAGACGGGTTCAAGTGATAACTGCAAAACCACATTTAGAGCTACCTTTATGAATATAATGGATATGCTTCTTTACTAAGAATCTATAGTGGAATACTAATTGATGCAAGTAATACTATTGATATCAAATACTATATACAACACTATACGCTTCACTTAAGAGTCAACTTCAATGCAGAGTGCTGTATAACAGGAGAAAACAAGGATCCACTGAATAAGCTGAAACATAATATAGATAGAGATAAATAAATAGTAACAGGAGGCCAATGCCAACTACATACTTGTATGGGACATCTGCAACAGTAGAAGTCTATTCTTCTCAGCATCTCTCTCGAACTGAAGGTTCTCATGCTTCTGATCAGCAGCAGCAGAAAGTAGATGCGGATGAGTTTGCAGTATTTGTGCCAAATACTGACCAACCGGGGACTCAAATGCAAGAGGCACAACTGAGGCCAAATTATTACTTGATTCACCAGCTGCTTTGATATGGGAGACTCTTGATTTATCTCTCTTTTGTCCAGTTCTTAGCCTCTGAAACAGAATGGTTGGCACCTCCTCTATAACAGACAAGAAAATGCTATTTTAGTATCGAGGTTCTATAAAGTACACCAAAAAGCAACTTTAAGTTATCATAATAAGAAAAGCACGGATCAAATGCATAGATATTGAAATATTAAAAGCATTAGTTATAAAGAGCATTATATGTACAGTTGTCATCATTTCCTACATGACCAGACTCACACATGATCTACAGCATCTGCACTCTAGCATGATGTTCAACTTCATATCAAACATTACATACTCAAAGCTGTTCTGTATTAACTTAACATAAGACTATGGGCGTTATAAACAATGATTTAGCTTCCAGGTTCATGTGCAAGCTGTGTTATAAAATCCTTACCAGCTTTGAACCTCATGAAAAAAAAATCGAGCTGCTCCTTTAGGTGGCTGAAGCAGAAGCTAGCAATAAGAACAGACACGTACATGAAGTATGGCCTTGAATTAGTATATGAAAATCATAACAAAGGTTGCAGGAAACTTACGGCGTTATCATCTCTAAATTAGAGCATCTATGGTCATATGTTCCTCCATACAAAAGGACAAAGCAAGTTCAGACTACTGAACTTTCTATCTTCTCCAAAAACAAAGTCGCAACTTCTTAAGGATAGCATGAATCCAAATCAAACTGGAAATGATCTCTTATCTTATATATAACCAAAAGATACTAGCTCCTAGTACAGAGATCCCAATAAACAGCTCAACTCCATCACCTATTTTCAATTCCTTACCCACTCAAAGCACGCGATTGGGCAAAGAAGCGCCCCTTAGCAGAAAAGCAAAGTGGCGCAGAATCGACGAGACAGAGGAGAGCGTACCTTGATGAGTACACCGGAAAGGAAGACTCAGGAGCAGGACATTGAACTACAATCCCTCAATTCAGGCGATCTGTAGTCGCCAGATAACGGATCTCGGATCAGGACGTCGTTTATGGCGCCTAAAATCTGTATTTGTTTCTTGTAGAAGGAAGGGAGAGTGTGGTTGTTGAGTGATGAAGGAGTTTATTCTGTTCACAGGTCAGCAGGAGTCGGCGCTCTTCAGATGTTTCGGGACGATTTCTTTTTTTAGTGAAAGACTTAGAAAACACTACCATACTAAATTACACTATCGCTTTCTTTTCTTGAATTGTCCTAAGCAATCATATAAAATAAAATCAATCATTACAGTTTTTCTCTTCATCTTCATTAATGAGGTTAATACTTTCTTAACATCCATTAATGAGGTTAATACTTCGTAAACTAAGTTAATGCATACCGATAATGGCTGGGGGAAAGAAGATGTTGGTGATCACAACACGATAATTGGATATAGTCAAATCAAATCATGTCGGGTTTGGCACATCAATAGACCCCTCTTAGTACATATAGTGTTTCATAGTTACTACTACTCCCCTTGTCAAAATTAAAGGGAAAGACAAGACACAAACTTACTTTTACAGTGCTCAAAGCCATACCTACACCCCCTCCCTCCTATGCTTAACAACATGCACCCAACATATCCTACAAATTACCGACACTCTCCAGTAAAAATAAACAATTTTTAAAGCTACACACTATGTGAAATAGGAACCTCTTGTTGCTAATGGTTAGATTATGCTTCCAGAAAGCAGCGTTCAGCCTCTGCCCCTGCCTGAGGTTCAGTCGCTTGTCTGCTGAGAATCACCGTTTGTGTTTTTATCAGTTCTCCCGTTTTCGTGTCCCGGGACTTCACCTAGTCTCTCCTGCAATAATTAAAGCATACCTATGATACAATGTAGAAATAATATTCATACTTTTCAGAAACCAAAACTGCCCATTTTTGCTGTTTTCATGCACATAAGGTATGGTCTCCAGATTGATGCATTTTTATGTGCATTGTAAGACAAAGATTGCATGATAAATTCATTGGCATGTGTACTTGCGGTGAGAATTAGACTAATGGACGAGCTACTGACTTGGATCCTCTCCATTTCCTATAAAAGTCCATTTCACAGCTAAGGTCTAACTCTGAGTAAGATTAATAGATGAAATTCTGCTACATTATTAATTTCTCGGTGCAGCATATTGCATACTTTTAAGATTTTGAATGAGGTGGCAGAATCTTATCCATTGATCAAGCCTAAAATTCAATAACGACCAAGAAAATAAGCCAAATGGAGAGCATCCGATTTCAGCAAGAAATATTGCTTTCTCGTTCCACTCCCAAATCCTCCTTTGCAGCATGGTCTAGAAATTACTAGCAAGAAAAAGAAGCCTGTTATCACCTTGAGAGAAGCACTCTCTGCACGAAGCTTCTCATACTCGCTCCTAATCCGGATGACTTCAGCTCTTAGATTAGCATTTTCATCTTTCAAAGCATCGGCACGGTGGGCAAGTTCGTCGCATTCAGCCTAATAAATGTACACCTTACTTAGTACTAATACAAATAAAATACTTCCCTTCACAAATCTTAATGGAAAAACATACTAAAAACCCATTGGCTAAACTATAAAAATAAGCTTGAAAAACATATCACCTGCTTCCGAAGCCGTGACCGTCTAGCAGATTCTCTGTTCGATTGTTTCCTTCGTTGACGTTTAAGCTCTCGTTCATCCTGGTACATGCGAAAATTAAACCTTACGACTGGACTATGAGGAACGAAAGTACACAACCTTTCTCAAGTTGGTATGAGTTTGAAATGTATGATATATAGTGTTCTCACATAGTCCCCAGCTTTAAATACATAGTGTGATTTCAAAGATGGATCTCTGAGGTGATTTCAAAGATGGATCTCTGAGTGGATACCACACCAAAACCAGCTAAGTTGCATATACTATTGGAACGTATAGCAATATGAGAAAAAAAAAATTCTTAATTGTATTTGTAAAAGAGAAGGTTGGCTTTGACTAACTTGTAGCCACATTTGAGGCTGGACATTGTCTCTTGACCCAGCAGTGACCATTCCCCCTGCATGAGGATTAGGCGGAACCTTCCCATGAAGCGCAGGGATGGCGGTTGAAGTTGGAGTGCCCCAATAATCCATTCCAATATTCAAATTTGTAGTAGGTCCAGGAACACCTCCTGGGGGAGCACCAGTACTAACGGGAGCAATGGCCATCGATGGTTTTACCATACCATGAGGTGCACTTGTTACTCCATTCTGAGGAGCATGAGTAATTTTTCCATTTGGCGATGCTTCTGCAATAAACAGACGGTCTACAATTCAGTAAATACAGCTACTGGTTACCAACCTAACACTAGTTGAAACTACACATAAAAATAAACTATGAAACCTTCCACGGAATCTTGTCCACCTCCTGATTTCAATTGTGAGTCCTGCCAATAGACATATTGAACACATCAACTACCAGAAGAAAAGGGTTGGTGGATTTATATGGGTGTGTAAAATCCAGTTCCTTGAACAAATGAATAAGTGACTCAGATTAAAGGAATAATTTTGACTAAGTTACAGCTTTTACTGCAAACAACAAAGGAGGACTTTGCAGAAATTATAGCTACTGCCAAAAAAAAGCTTAGGAGAAATATATTAGGAAGTCCGAAAAAAAAAACACATGCTCAAGGCACCATGAAAACCTTAGTCATGCAAACAACTTGAAGATCCTACTAACTCTTGATTTGACGAAGTAACGTGGTTATCAGAACTAAGAGAAACAATGCATCTTAAAATTTATGTTTATCATAATGATATCACTCTGAGGTTTGAATGGAGCTCAAGTAAAGTTGATAGATTCTACAACATTACTTACACTCTGGGAGTTATCATCACTTCCTTCACTTGTTCCTTCACTTTCGCTGTCAGCACTGCAAATAAATATTATCTAACATAAAAAATTGTGCTTGACAATGTCAAGAGATTGTTATATGAAAACCTAACAAGGCAATTTGTGTACATATGCCAAGTGAGAGATTGCAAGAGCTAAATTCATGGAAATAACCACCAAGGTGTGCCTATACAAAGTTGCTATATGAAAGGAAAACAATATGCTACTACTATTCACTCAGGACACAAGAAACTTGTAGGAAGGTTTTATAGCAATTTGCTCCTGAAAGGTAGTGACAGATAAGATTAAGAACCCAATGGTAGACCATATCAGATCCAAAGAAAATGATAGATGATTTTCAAGTGAGAGCAGCCTTCTGCTACCTTTTGGAATAAGCACCATTTGCAGAAGTTCCTGATGATTTTGATGCATCATTAGCCTTCCCCGTGATCATATTTAAACTACCCAGACTTCCTTTCGATCTTTTAATAGGCAACTTTTCTTTTCCTTCAGATGGCTTACCATCACCTTCCACGTTCACAGATGCAGTTCCCTAGAATTGAGCTTAGTAAGGTTCCTGCCAAAAAGAAGTGGGGAAAGAAAATTTATGAAATGACTGATACTGTTCAGGGATCTAGTAGAAACCTCTGGCATTCCATTTGGTGAAGGCATAGCAAAAGGACTGAAAGGATATGACCCCTGTTCAATTTTAAGCAGATAGCATGCAGTTAAGAAATTCAAAGTATTACTATATGGCACAAGAAAGTAGAAACATTAAAGAGAAAAAAAAATTAAGCACGGAACATAGAAAGATAAATACCGGAGGCATTCCAGGATGAGCATATATTCCACCATGGGGATACATTGCTACATACGGATGAGGTGGAGTACCATACGGAGGCATAATATGCTGCAACAAAATTTAGACTATAACATCAGATAGCTATACCCCAGGTTGATGGAAATATAAAGAAAACATTATGGTTGATTGCATCAAATTATATTCTCAAACTACAGAACCCGGACATTCCCACATTAAAGACTTATTTTAAATGATTCCAGTTCTTTATTTGCTTCTATATTTGTCTCAGGCTCAGACCAGGGTTTCAATAGCTCTACAGAGTGCAGACTCCTCTTATATTATTAAAGCTTTACATGGCCTGTTATCATCTGGTTCACTTATTACCCACTTGATTTTTCTTGCTGCTTCTATACAAGTTCAGTCTCCTTAAATCCAGATTACGTATTCGTCCAAAAGAAAGTATTCATATCAAACTTAAATTTACACTAATACTATGGAAAAAAAGTGATGGAAGATGAGAACTGGGAGTTAGTTTCATCTCGAGGTTACTTAGAGAATGAACTATGCACATTAGAGCTCTAAGTATAGATGATTATAAAATGTGTCATTCATTCAAAAAAACATTCATCTGATGCAGAATATCTGATTTAAATTTAGAAACATTCTTTGACTGCAGTGTATACATATAAAATACACAAGGATATAACATAAGCATGCTTAGAGACATGCTTGAAAGGGCCATCTGTGATAATTCCAATAATAATATAATGATATACATGTGTCTGCAGTGATAAAAAGTATAAAATGATGGTAAATTATCATGGAAAGTTGAAATCGGTACATATACCTGGACACCCCACATATAAGGAGGAGCTTGCGGGCTCGAAGCCAAGTAACCATGTGGAGGAATATGAGAATATGCCTATTGGAGAGATAAATGAATTATGCAATAGAGAAATTTCATTTCTACAAAAACTTCTTGAGACGAAATTTTGTCTACTAACCTGAAAACCAGGCCATTCTGCATTAACTGTTCCGGCAGTGATAGAGGAGTGTTCTTGAGCAGGTGGTGGAGTGGAGGCGGGTACTGCCTTTGCCTCTTTCTCCTTTGTCGATTTATCAGCCTCACTGCTACCCATATCTCCAAGTTTTATCTTCTGGAAATTCTCAGATTATACAGAGAAACAGTAATCAGATGGAACTTATCATGCCAGCCTAATTAGTAATTTAGTACTTTGCACATTAAAACATCACAGAAAAATGGAATTTACTGTTTACAGCCAATTTAAACTGTTGAGAAGCATATCAGTCTGAATACTACTATTTTACACAGGAATCAGCATTTTCAAGTTGTTAGCTGGACAGCATTACAAATTATGCTCGGTTCAAAACGATATCTCTCATTGACTAACCAGTAGATTGTGATCCAGCAACCATGCATGAGCTAAATGAAGCAAAATTCTTGCATCGTATGATCAAAAGACGACATATGAGCAGCAATTCAGCTCAAACGGAAGGAAAAAGAAGCTCAGAGCTTTAGTATCTAATCTGAATTACCGGTATGGTCGGGATCTCGGAGCAATGAATCGTGAGCACAGTGAGGCAGCAGCTTCCTCAATTAGCTTGAACAATTGCAGATTACGATTGCATTCTAACAGTTACTGCAGAAAAAAATCTATGATGAGGGAGATCAAAGAGGAATTAGGGTTGTGCTTTGGGGATTAACGGAGCTGTGCACATAGTCGCTGTCCTGACTCCTGAAAATTTTTATTTCCCGTCTAGCACCTTCATATTTATGACATTTACGATCCGATCCCTATGTTTGTAAACGTGAAGTATAACAAAATACTTTATACTTACGCTATAATAATCCCTGATCTTTCGTAATGGTCTCAAATCTCTATACAACAGCGAGTTATCAAACCTTCATCTTCTCTAATCCCTCAGCAGCACTAAGGGGCTTCGAGGTAGAAGCTGCAGAGCCTCACGCGATCACCAATTCGTTCATCTTCTATCTTCAGAGAGTGAAATTAAGCTCCATTCGGCAATATGGGCTACGAAGATGATCCGTAGGATTGCACTTTTATCATCAATTCTTTAGTTTCTTTGATTCTGCGCAACCCTAGGGTTTCTTCATTTTTCGATTTGGCAGCATCTCAAAAGTTTTATTTTTACAGGTATCGTGATGAAGACGGTGAGCCGTTGATGGACTACGACGACATGCCGTCCGAGGGTGAAGGATCTCCCAAAGCGCCGCCGAAGCACGATCACTTCCTTGACGACAATCTAGAAGATGATGTTGAAGATTGGCAGAACGAACAGCAGGCTCCAGCTTATGATTCTGATCCATCCGCTTCAAAATCGAAACCCAAGAAGCGACTAATCAAGAAGAGTGGAGATGGCAATAATGATGGTAGAGGGTTTCGTGATTTTGATGATGCTGATGAGGGTTTTTCGAGGGGTGGATCTGACGATAGAAAGATGAAGAGGAAGAAAGTACAGGAAGGGAGTGGGAAGGAGAAGCGACAGAAGAGTGGGGATAAGAAATTCGGGCTCAAGTCTGGGTCTTCTTCGAAGAGAGGGATTGTCAGCTCTGGTAGAGGTTCCTCCAGGGATCATGATGGCGAGGTCAAAGAGATGTGGGACACCATTGCTGGTGGTGATTCAGAGGTATTCTGTCAACAGCTCGTAATCTGTGTTTCTGCAATCCGATTATCTCCACTGTCATGTTTACTTAAGCGTCTCAAAGTTCAATTATGGAATTCTAATTATGACCATAAATTTATTGTTAATATGTTGTATTTCTGATCCGAACATTGTAGTTTCTCTTGATTTTTATTGAATCCCTTTCCTGACCTTTTCTGTAAAAATGGGTCAACAGTAGATTATCTGATAGCAAATGCTGATTTGATATCTTTACTGATCATTAACCTTCTTCTATATAATTTTTTCTTTTGTTTGGTACCTCTGTTGGCCTTTGCTTGTTGCTTTCTCATATGTCTGTTTGCTTGGAACAGGATGATCACGAAGGAGTCAAGACGTTTGATGATGACAACTTCATAGATGATACTGGTGTTGATCCTGCTGATCGTTATGATGAGCCAAATTCTCCTGGCCATGCTCCTCAGGTATCTGTTCTCGATAACAATTTATTATTTGTTCCGATTCTGGATAATCGTTTCCATTTGCTCACAGTTCCGCCATCTGGGTATTCATCTTGAACTATGCTATGGAAACAATGTATTCTTAGAGATATAGTTCATAATATTCTAACATAATAATTCCAGGCTGAAGAGGGCGAAGAGGATGATGACATCAAGGCCCTTTTCAGGTCGGGTAAGAAAAAGAAGAAAAATGAAAAAAGTCCTGCAGAAATTGCATTGCTGGTTGAGAATATTATGGCAGAGCTCGAGGTCACGGCTGAGGAAGATGCCGAACTTAATAGGCAATCGAAACCTGCTATTAATAAACTTAAGAAGCTGCCTCTTCTGACAGAAGTTCTCTCCAAGTATAAAGGCTGCCTTTTCTCTTCATAATGTTCTCCTCACGACATCTTTTATACAATATTTCGTATTTTTGTCTGTTGGCATGTTTGGGCGGTTACAGGAGGCAGCTTCAACAAGAATTCTTAGATCATGGAGTCTTAACACTTCTAAAGAACTGGCTAGAGCCTCTTCCTGATGGAAGCTTGCCTAACATAAACATACGAGAAGCAGTTTTAAGGATATTGAACGATGTATGGGAGTAGTTCTTCACTTTCTAGACTATCAATTACTAAGTAGCTGTTTCTCGGACATTTTTTTCTGAATGATGCTTGCCTTGATACAGTTCCCAATTGACCTGGAACAGTATGACCGTAGAGAGCAATTAAAGAAAAGTGGACTTGGAAAGGTATTGAGTCAGAACTTAATCTATATTTTATATTTTTAAAGAAAAGTGGCTGTAATTGGCTAAGTCGGACTCATGCTTTTATTACTGATGGTAGGTAATTATGTTTTTGTCAAAATCGGATGAAGAAACCACTTCCAATAGAAGGCTTGCGAAGGAACTAGTTGATAAATGGGTAATTCTTGTTTCTTTCCCTCCAATTTCTGGATGTATGGATATTCTCTCTTCATAGTAGAGACTGTTTCATATGATACTGCATTCTTAGAATCTTATTGACTTAAATAATTGAATTGGCTTAAATTCGGTTTGGTATTTGTCACACAAAGCACAAAAAGGTGCAGTAATGTTTTTGCAGTCCACCCAAAGTTTGGTATACAGTTTGGTAGTTAACCCTTTGGTTAATGTTAGAGGTCCATCTTTTATATGAATATTACTGCATACTGGTGTGTGGTTCTGGTAGTAATCGGATATTTGATGCAGAGCCGTCCTATCTTTAACAAGAGTACGCGGTTTGAGGACATGAGGAGTGCTGATGATGAACGTATGCCCTATCGACGGCCAACTGGTAAAAGGTACTTATCAATCATTTTGGTGTTACAATTTATTTTGAAAGATTTTCCGTTATTTGGTGATAACTCTCTTACTGCACCTTTATTTCTTGGCAATAGACCGGCAAAAGCTACTGCGGACATGGAATCTAGAGAAGATGAGGCAGACGAATTCTCACGGTAAATACTGATGAAAGGTTAACTTGATTGAGCTTATTCTACTGCCTAAGCAATCATGATTGAATCTCCAACAACTACAATGCAGGGAACGGAAATCAGGACAATCATCTTCAAGAACTTCGAGACCAGAGGCAACCCCATTAGATTTTCTGGTGCGCCCTCAGTCTAAGGTTGATCCCGATGAAGTTAGGGCCCGAAACAAGCAAGTGGTACAAGATCAGCGTCGCATCAAGGTTACCCAATACTCCTCTGCAATATTTACCAATTCCAAAGAAAAAATTCCAATTTTTTGTTATCTTTATCAATTACAGATGAACAAGAGGTTGCAACAGTTGAAAGCACCGAAAAAGAAGCAACTGCAGGCTACAAAACTCAGCGTGGAAGGTCGTGGTATGCTGAAATACTTGTGAAGCAGCTACGATATGTGTGAGAGGGCTCAAGTCCTCGAGGTTCATCCATGGAGGAGCTCAAGAAGTCGGAATAGATGGCCATGTCCAGCTATACGATGGGAAGTTGTCAATGTGAAATTGGGATATGCTGCTTTTGTTAATGAGAGGAATTACGTTTATGGAGCTCCGTTGTTTCATGGAGGGAATAAATGTTATCCATGTTTGTTGTTTTATGCTTTTTCTTTCTACATAAGTTGTGTGGTGGACCGTAATTATGCACAATTACAGGGTCCATATGTGATTCGATTTTTACAGTTAATGGCAAATATTGATTTTTTTTAATAGTACATGCCCAAGTTGATTCATACCCATGATTCGATCGAATTAACTGAATATATCCTTGGCTCGTGGATCACGCACGTAGAATATATACACCGTGTTCTTCACTTCGATCCAGCTCTCTGCTTCTTCTTCTTTACTCAAATTCTTCACATGACTTGCTGCATATTTTCTTAGTTCTATGTTGCTAACTGCCATGAACGCGACAAACTCCTAAAAACGGGCGCCAGAAAAGCATCTGCAACCAAAATCATCTTCTGTTGGATGAAGTCGAGAGCGCTTCCTCAAGACCATGCATGCATAGTGCTCCATTGTGGGACAATCACGTATTCTTTCTGCATGGAATCGAAGTGCTTCCATCCCTCAGAGTCAGAGACCAGACCGACACATGGCTGCAACTGCAAGCAGACAATACAACAACACAGGTGGTGATCTCTTGTTCGGCCCGTGTTTGCAAAACCCATGATCATGGAAGTCCAAGCAGCCTTGTGTTATGGCCTATATGGGCTATTGATTCATCTATTCGGTTAATTACAAAATATCCCGGGTCTGAATTTTTGCCCCGTTAACTTTTTGTCGGATCGGAGGCGGTACTGGTAGCTATTCGCGCCACCACCGGTCCACCGCTACGCTAGATACTGGTGAGGTGACTGGCACTAGCTCATCAAGCGGCATCAATGGCAAGCTCTGCAGAAGCGAAGCTTGAGCTCTTCCTCGCATGGCTACAGGTCATTTCTCGAACCTTCATTGCTTCTCTGCTTGTGGTAGAGGACCTTCTCATCGATTAACATCACCGAACTGAAAAGTTGCGAATTTGTGTTCAGGCGAATGCCGTTGAACTCCGAGGTTGCGAGATCAAGTACTGTGATTCCACTAAGGGATTCGGTGTCTTCTCGTCTACTGTATCTCCTGATGGTAAACTTTGCTCGCTAATTTACTATAACTAATCCTTGAAATTTTGCTCCTACTTGAGGTTGTGATTGTGGATATGGATATGGTAGACGTTGCCCTTGTTGTGAATGCTGCCGAATTACATACTAGAATCTTCTTTAGCTGTATTGCATGATTTTCTTGTCCCGTCTTCTCATTAGTTGAAAATTGCCTGATTCTTGATGATCGTGGGAGATTTACTTGCTGCTGATTACATTTCTTTACAATCTGATTCGAGAGTTTTCTGGCTAATCTCAGGGGTTCTTCTAGTAGTTCCGCTTAATTTAGCTATTACTCCTATGAGAGTGTTGGAAGATCCTCTTTATGGACAGGAGTGCAGAGCAATGTTTGAAGAAGGAGAGGTCGATGATAGATTTTTGATTATTTTATTCCTAACAGTTGAGCGCCTTCGCAAGAATTCTCCATGGAAGCCGTATGTGTTAAATCTTCATTGCATTTTTATGCTCACTTGTACATACTCTCTTTCAGATTGTTCCTGTAATCTTATTTTGCTGAAATGGTTACCGTAAGGTACCTTGATATGCTCCCAACCACCTTTGGGAGTCCACTTTGGTTTACTGATGAAGAGTTCACTGAGCTGAAGGGAACAGCATTGCATCAAGCAACAAACTTACAGGTAGTGGAAATACCAATTAGTGATTGGAATTGGAGCTACATTTTCAATATGTTGAACCAATAATTGGATGTGTTGGACTAATGCTGTCAGCACGTATACTAAATGGTTGCGTCTAAAGAATCCATCTCTACAAGAAGCTATTCCCCTCCTTAATGGTTGCGTCTGAGAGGGTAGATCACCACCAAGTAATTTAAAGCATGAACTTCATTTTATGCTAGATTTTGATCACCTGATTAACTTTATCTTTATCTATAACAGTTCTTTTTATTTGGATTCATTTAAGGAAATGCATCTCCTTGTCAGTTTGTTGAAAGGCCACATTAGGCACAGGGAGCTTCGGTCTAGTCATTGATTTTAATATGTGGTTAGTGTATTGCTAAAGATAGTTAATTTTTCAGAGGAAACAATTGCTGTGTCTATATGAAGAGAAAGTAAAGGCTTTGGTGGAGAAGTTTCTTAGTCTTGAAGGCGAGATAGAAAGGTGAGTAGAAAAGTAATTAATTAAGAGGCTGCATACTATTTCATTTGTTTGTTTGTTCTATTGCATTACTTAGACATTTTCTTACCTAATACTTTTTGGTCTTTCATTTGCTTGGAATCAGGAGAAAGAAAATTAAACTGTAGCTAATCAGGAACACAAAAAAAAAATGAAAAGGGAAGGAGAAAGACCTAACTATGTGCATGTACTGTTTAGTATCTGAACTTATGGGTTGATATGTTTTCCACTTTCTCGCAGGAATATAGGTTTTGAAGACTTCCTCTGGTAAGTAGTCTCTCTAATACATTGTCAAATTAGATTGTCATGACCTATGTTAGTGTATCTTAATAATGTTTTTGTGGTTGCTACTTTAACCTGTCTAAGGGCGAACTCCATATTCTGGACCCGTGCTTTGAATATCCCTTTTCCACGTTCCTATGTATTTCCAGAGAAGGAAACTGAAGAGAGCTTTTGTAATGATGGAGCTACAACTTCTTTGACTTACAATCCTTCTTCTGAAAACTACTCCGAGACAAAGGATCCGAAAGGTGAGTTCTCCATCTCCATTCCATATTCCTTTTATTACAGCCTATAGGATTGGCCCTATAAAGTAGCAATAGACATGCATCTTCCTATATGTCCTAAGCGTATGATTTTCATCTCAGCATCTAGTGGTCATATGGATAATAGTGAAGCAGAACCAACACGGGTTCAAGATGAAACTGTTTGGGTTGAGGGTCTTGTTCCTGGTATTGACTTTTGCAACCACGGTATGCTTCTCTTTTTCTCTTCGCTTTAGTCTTACAATGTGATCTAAGTTTGTAACATTGTTGAACTGATCTCTATTTTGCTTTTGACTGGTTAGATCTGCAGGCAGTAGCAACGTGGGAAGTTGATGGAACAGGATCAGCTACTGAAGTTCCCAACTCTATGTACCTTCTTTCCGGTAGTGTGCTCACTTTTACCCTGTCAAATTTTTTAAAATTATTTTTTAAAAAATACCAAAGTAAGTGTCTTTGATGCACATCTTGGATAGTTGAAGATTAGGCACTTTGGGGGGGTATATATATCAAAGGAAACATATATTATCTCTGCTAAATTACATCAAATGCAAAGTTCAAATCGTTAAATCAACACCATGGTGTTTGACTGTGAAGGAAACTTGAAAGATACACTGAACTTTGTTTTCTCTTTTAAAAAAGCTCTGCAGGGTCCACTTGAGAACGGAAAAGAGATTCGTATCAGTTATGGTAACAAAGGCAATGAGGTACCTGCCAAGGGCTGAATACCCAAATCAACTCTAACTCGAGCTGCGCCTTTTATTGACACGTCTTTGTACTTTATTGTATTTTTATTTGATAAGCCAGTAGTTCTTAATCATCAAAGTAAACATCACTGTTCATTCAGGAACTACTATACCTCTATGGATTTGTGATTGACAAAAATCCAGATGATTATTTAATGGTATGGTAATGTTCTCTCTGTATATATCCGACTCTTAAGTTAGGAGATTTCACTTCTTTAAGCTTTTCTGCTTCTGTTATGACTGTGATTGACGGTGATTGATTCATTTCAAAGGTCCATTATCCAGCAGAAGCAATGCAGATGTCTCAATCTTCTGATGCTAAATTCCAGCTTCTTGAATTCCAGGTCATCATCTTATAATTATTTAATCTTTCTATACGAGTTTAGAGCATTATATATTTTGACTTCTAATTGTTCAATAAAACCATGTCATTCTCTAGAATGCTGAAATGAGGTGTCTTCTACCTAGAAGCTTGCTTGAGAAAGGTTTCTTTCCATCAACGTCTTCTACAAATGGAGGCAATGACACAAACGGGGAAGATAGAGTACCCAACTTTAGCTGGAGTGGCCATCGAAAGATACCTTCCTATATCAACAAACTTGTCTTCCCCGAAAATTTTCTCACTGCTTTGAGGACTGCAGCCATACAAGAAGAGCAGCTTTCTGAAATTACTCACTTACTTGAAGAGG
This sequence comes from Chamaenerion angustifolium, assembly GCA_946814005.1. Taxonomy (NCBI): domain Eukaryota; kingdom Viridiplantae; phylum Streptophyta; class Magnoliopsida; order Myrtales; family Onagraceae; genus Chamaenerion; species Chamaenerion angustifolium. The sequence goes on from OX328270.1 coordinate 37,604,073, forward strand.
TGCTTCTTCTGTCTCTTTCGCCAAGCTGAAGGCTCGAACACCCATATCTAAGAAAAGAAACACCATTCTCTTCTTTATTGCTCATCTTTCTCCAAATCATCTCCATAGAAAAACTGCTGCCATTTTCACGCTCTCTTCTTAACATTGAATGAAATTGCTGCTCTTTTTATTGAAGGTTTTTGAGTCTAAAGACGATAGACAACCATCAGAGGCAGAAGTGAGAGCTGCTGTGTGGGAAGTGTGTGGGGATTCGGGAGCTTTGCAACTGCTTGTTGATCTCCTTCAGACAAAGTAAGCAGTCTTGCTATCTCATCAATATTAATAACATTGATACTTATACCAACACTTTGCTACGATATGCAAGATAACCGAAATTACAAATCTGCTGCAACTTCCCTGCCTTTGTTGTTTACTTACTAATATCAAATAGATGAAGCAAATGTCAGAATCCTAGGCATTAAGAACACATTTTAAGTGAACCATTCACTGTTAGAATAGACTGTGTGATTTCATCTAACCATTGAAAACGAAGCAGTGAATTCAACTGCCTCTAGAAAAATCACATTAGAAGTTACAGTATTGGGTTAAACATGAAACTTGTGCCTATGTGCTGCTTGCTAGCTAAACATCATTTTTTTGCGATTTCTTACCAGTTGAACTAATGCTGAAGCGCAACTTGCTAGCTCCACTCATTTTTATGTCAAAGTCTATGGCATAAAATGTATACATTGCGCCCTACTGAACAACACATATGCACTGCTATCGTTTTTTAGTTTGAGACTTCATAGAAAAATAGATGAATCTAGCCCGTTACACTTCCGTATTAGTTCATCTAGTAAAATGTCGCAAAAAATAAAGGGCTCAAGTAGCAATCAGCAAGCAAATTGGTATATATCCCTTCAAATTTGCATGGACTTATTTACCATAATCTGATTAGCAGTTGTTATGGTCAATCAGGTTGATGAACTTGGAAGAAGGTACGGGAAGTGTGGAGACCGATACCAAACTACTGAAAAACGTCTCCTCCTCTGAGAACTCCGAGGAACACACGATGCATGAGAATGGACTAAGGTTGTCTTTGTGTGATCTTCCCTCTTCTTTAATTTCTGATTTTATTTCAATGTTTTGATTTCTGATATTTCATTGGATCAAACTAATTTGGTTGTGAAGTAATTGCAGAGGAACTGAAAATGGCACCATCGCTATCAGCAGAAACAGATGGTCGGCGATTGTATATAGGCGTGGACAGAAGGAGCTTGCGAGGTTGTTCTTGAAGGAAGCAGAGCATGCATTGCAACTCTCTCTAAGTGAAGCCAACTCTCTCTAAGAGAAGGAGCTTGCAGTGTTGATGTTGAAACTTGAAATCATTAAACGAGAAGGCTTAATTACAAAACGCACCCTAAACTTATCTATTATTGCTATATATATCTACTAGAGGTAGCCAAATTCTGGTCTTGATCGGTTCGGTTCAGTCCTAGCAACGAGACTGAAATTTTCGTTCATTATATTGTCTCTAGAAGAATTATTTTTCTTTGTAAAATGTATTATACATCAAGTCAGATTTTGTTATTTAAAATAAAATTATTGATTTGGACAAATGTTGAAATCAAAATATTTATATCATACAATATAATTTATTATTATAATATTAAATTACTATATAGTAATAGTATTTGAAATACTTTTTGTTCAATTTATGATTTTTTATAAAGTTATTTTACCTAATTGTGTTTAAAGAAGGTAATTTATCCCTTAACAAGATCTACTCAGTCGTCCCTATTACTATCTGCCACCTAACCTTGGTTTATTTTAAACATTAAATATCTTGCTCGAGGGTATTTTGGTAATTCAAGTCCAGCACCTTCTTCCACGTGATTCTACATGCACGCACGTGGGTATCTAAGCCAGCGCAAAGCTCACAAAACGACAAAATGTTTGCCCAACCCACACATACACGTGGACATATCAACCACGTCATCTTCCTGTCGAGCGTGGATGAGCAGATTCAAATTCTTGAACCAATATGCAACGGTAACATACAGGGTACGATGATGAAATCTACAACAGAAGATCTCAGCCGTTGGATTTGCAATTATTGTCGATATTTCATCTGCTGTCCCGCAGTGAAGTATACAAAGTTTGAATTTTTGAATGTGAAGCATTTATATATTCTTCATCTTCCTCTCCCTATCTTCTGTAGTAGAACACTCTGTTTTATAGATCATGGCTGGAAAAGAAGAGACCATCAGATCGACAGAAGATTGGTTGGTGCATGCTCAGAGTCTTGTTCCCACAGCCTTAGTCAAGGCCAAGGAGATCAAAGGATTCCCGACCCGATGGAAGACGATCATGTCGAAGCTCGAGCTGGTTCCGTCTTGTTTGTCGGATTTATCCAGCCACCCCTGCTTCTCGAAGAACACTCTCTGCGTCGAGCAGCTACAGGCGGTGTCGGAGACATTAGCGACCGCCGTGGAATTAGCAGGGCTTTGCCTATCGGAGAAGTACGACGGGAAGTTGAAGATGCAGAGCGACCTCGACTCACTATCGGGGAAGCTCGACCTGAATTTAAAAGACTGTAGGCTTCTGATTAAGACCGGTGTGCTCGGGGAATCCATGCCGCCGCCATCGGAATCCCCTGTGCAAGGCGGAGTCAGGGAGCTGCTGGCGAGGCTACAGATCGGACATGCGGAGGCGAAGCATAACACTCTTGATGCTTTACTGCAAATTGTGAAGGAGGATGACAAGAGCTTTCTCAGCGTGGTGGGGCGGAGCCACGTGGTGGCTCTGGTCAAGCTCCTTACGGCGGCGGCTCCTCGCGGGAAGGAGAAGGCGGCCACTCTTGTCTGCTCCATGGCGGAGTCAGGAACCTGGGACGAATGTCTGGTTAATGAGGGCGTCCTTCCACCGCTGATCCGCCTCGTCGAATCAGGCAGTCTGGTCGGAAAAGAGAAGGCCTTGATCACTCTTCAGAAGCTGTCAACCCGCCCCGATACGGCCCGGGAAATCGTGGGTCAAGGCGGGTCAAGGCCCCTGCTCGAGACTTGCTTGGGTACTGATTCGGCCGCACAAGCCGCAGCCGCGAGCACAATTAAAAACATATCAGCCGCCCCGGAGGCTCGACAGGTTCTAGTGGAGGAAGGAGTTGTGGCGGCCATGATCGATCTCCTCGACAAAGGATCCTCGATCGGGGCGAAAGAATATGCGGCTCAGTGTCTTGAGAATCTGACTTCGACCAACGAGAATCTTCGAAGATTCGTCTTATCAGAAGGCGGCCTGACGAGCTTAATCGCTTATCTCGGTGGGCCACTGCCTCAAGCACCTGCCGCTGCCGCGCTCCGGAACCTCATCGGACTGATTCCGACCCTAAGTTTAGGTTCCAATGGCCTTTTAACATGTCTTGTCCACGTGCTCAAATCAGGCTCCCCCGGAGCCCAACAGGCCGCCACTTCATCGATATGTCGTCTCTGCACCTCCGACGAGACCAAGAGTCTAATCGGCGAATCCGGAATCATCCCACTCATAGTGAAACTTCTAGAAGCTAAATCCAGCGGGGTTAGGGAAGTTGCAGCTCAAGCGATCGTCGCCCTGATAACTGTCCCTCATAACCGCCGCGAAATCAAACGGAACAACGACTGTGTCCCGAGCCTGGTTCACTTGTTGGACCCGTCGCCGCAGAATGCAGCGAAGAAGTACGCGGTGTCGTGCCTTATGTGGGTTTCCCCAAGCAGGAGCTGTCGGAAGGTGATGGTGTCTTACGGTGCGATTGGTTACTTGAAGAAGTTGACGGAGATGGAGGTTCCGGGATCGAAGAAGCTTCTAGAGAGGTTGGAGAAGGGGAGGTTCAAGAGCTTGTTCATCAGCAAGAAGTAGAAGTTATGGATGGCATTGTATGTAATTTTTATGTAGTTGGTATTTAGTGTGAAGAGAGAGGGGGCATAAGCTCTTTGCCCTTTTTCTTTGTAATCTCAGTGTCGGTTTGTTCCCAAAATTGCTTTGATTATGAGAAAATCATGCATTTTCACATCCTAATGTGATAGAATTATTCGTCTCATTGCACCACTCGTGTTTTATCTATTATAAAAATTATTTCTGCCTTAATAATATAGATTTACACATATTATTTGAATTTATATGCTTGAATATGTTTTTGGGTAGTATTTGAATATATTATGTTAAAAGAATTATTTCTACCCTTAGCAAAGGAAATAAAAAATTAGAAATTATGTTGAAAAACTAAACTTTGATTTTTTTTTTAAATGAAGACAAAAATAATACTTTTGCATTTAAAACAAACTTAAAAATGTTCATAAATTATTTTGAACCCAAAAATAGTTTTTTGGAACATTTTTTTTTATCATTTGAATACCTGAAATGTTATTGTATGTACAAAATAAACCCAAAAAAGTTTTGCTTAGTTCAAAACGAACACACACAAAAAAAAATAGTTTTAAACGTGTAACATCGATCGAGTATGGATTTCATTAGTGATTTATGGTTTTAAAAAATGAAAATAAGATGAACAAATGGATAAAATTGTTAATCCGATAATACATTTAACCACATTAACTAAACATATAGGTGCATTTAAATTTTAAACTGTATAAAAAATATATTAATACAAATAAATAATGTTAACACAATAAAGGAATACATTGAGTTCTTACTTGGTTAAATAGTTTGTACTTATACATAAACTAAGACGACCCAGATGAAATTTTCTAAATCTAGAAGTGCGAATGGGCAAAGCACTGAAGTCCAGGGGCTTTTATCCCCAAAATGTGGGAAGGTAAGTAAATAAAGGGATCAACCAAACAAGCCCTTAGGCTCCTAACCAATTAATTCTTCTACCAAAGTACGGCGGAGTCGAAGCTGACTCGATCGAGCACTCCGCACTTATCTCTTCTTCTTCTTCTTCTTCTCTCTCAAATTGGTGGTTTTCGCTCTTCGGGTATTACGATGTTGTTCTAGTTATCTCTGCAAGTATTTCTATGCTTTCATTGAAATTTCTCGATCGAGCTGCATGATCTATGTAACATTGCGCCTTTGGTCATATATGATGCTCGTTCATGTCTCTATCTATCTCTTTGCATATGTTTTCGATGGATCGCTTGAAAATCATACCTATCAAGTTTTAGCTTAGTTTTGCTGAATTTATGATTCCGATTTCGTAATTCTGTTATAGAACATGTTGGTGGTGAATTAAGCTTGATTCTTTTTTTGTCATCAGAAGCATCTTATACAAGCTTGATTTAATTAAAGGTCTTTTAGCAGCTAAATCCTGTTTTACTTTACCCTACACTTTGCACATTCACCAATTGATGTTAACAGAATTTGATTAATGATTATGATCCATGATCTATAATTAAGAATACTAGAACTGTTCATTGCTTAATCAGTTTGGCATTTTATTTTATGTCACCGTGTTCTATATATGATTATTACAAATCAATGTTCAAAATTTGGCTTTACTTTTTTTGTTCAACTCCTCACTATGTTAGAACTGTTCATGGTATTTTATCTTATGTCACTGTGCTCTATATATGAAGGCAGTCGAATTATTATTTTTTCAAACATTATTCGAATTTGATTGAAAGAATACTTTTTCATAAGCTGGTGAATGGATGCAAGCCTAGTAAACATTTAAAACTTGTTATGTACAAGTGCATAAGGCACATGCTTTATGAATATACATGGTTGGGAAACTTAAAATGGTTATGATTTATGTCAAATTAGAGCTTGGGATATTCCTTCCTTTTTATCAATCCAGTTATTCTGTGCAGTTAATCAAGTAAACGATGAGCTCACTGGATGCCGCCAGAGCTGAACTCGCACTTGCTGTAGTTTATTTGGGCAAGGCTGAGGCTAGGGACAAGATATGCAGGGCAATACAGTATGGTTCGAAATTCCTGAGCAATGGAGAGCCTGGTACAGCCCAGAATGTTGATAAGACAACAAGTCTCGCAAGGAAAGTCTTTCGTCTCTTCAAGGTGAATGTTTTTTCTTATGTTAAAAGACAGTTTTAGAATCAGTTGCTTAAGGATCATTTCCTTCTTCAATATTGGCGTATTTTTTTTTTCTTCTGATTCTTGATTCCATGTGGCTTCCGAGTTTCTGATCTTGATTTTCATAGCAGTGCATATTCTGGATGATTGAAGAAGCATAGGGTTTAGCTGTTTTATCATGCTCAAATGTTCTCTTCAATGTTAAGAAGTTATAGTTGCATGTCAATTTAAGTTATGTATACCTTTCCAAGGGTATTTATTTTATAATTTTCTATGTAAAATTAGTATTGAATATGAAGAACTTCATATTATGTTTAATGGCATCTATCGCTTTGCAGTTCATCAATGATCTCCATGGACTTATCAGCCCTACCCCTGAAGGAACCCCACTTCCTATTGTTGTACTTGGAAAGGTATTATAGCATTGGATTTTCTTCTTAACGAAGCAATGCAAAGGTCTTCTACTTTGTGTGACCTGATAGTACCTTCTTTTTTTCTTCAGTCCAAGAATGCCCTGCTCTCAACTTTCTTGTTTCTTGATCAAGTTGTTTGGCTTCACAGAACTGGTATTTATAAGGTATGCATAGAACTTTCAAAGTGGTACTCGTCTCTCTATATAATTTGGTACCCAAAACTCTAGAAGAATAAATATTTTTTTTTCTTCTTTTATCGGTGTAGAACAAAGAACGTGCAGAGTTGGTTGGTCGGATATCTCTTTTCTGCTGGATGAGTGCCTCAGTTTGCACTTCCCTGGTTGAGGTTAGTATTAAGTTACAAATCTTCGTCAATCTGCTAGCCAATAGTTAAGATGGAACATAACAACAAAACAACAGAACATTGTTCCAATGATTGTTCCCTCAGATTACCGAGCTAGGAAGGTTGTCATCATCCATGCAGAAGTTAGAAAAGAAACTCAAGAGTAGCGAGAAGTATCAAGTACGTCCCTTTCGTCATAGTTACTTTTCCATATATAGTATAGTTCTACATGTCATGTAAATACCAACCATGGTTTGTATGTACAGAATGAACAATACCGAGCTAAGCTTAAAAAGTCAAATGAAAGGACTCTGTCCCTTGTGAAGGCTGCCATGGACACTGTGGTTGCAATTGGGTTGCTTCAGTTAGCCCCGAAGAAAGTCACTCCTCGAGTTACAGGAGCCTTTGGATTTGCAAGCTCCCTCATCTCATGCTATCAGGTATGTGGCCTACTTTCCTCACCATTTTGTTGATGAGAGCGGTCCATTGTTTCATTATGCTTAGATGTTTCTACTTTTGCGATTCAGTTACTTCCATCGCCACCAAAGTCGAAGGCCATATGATTATGAATGGGGCTGCAGGTTCTCTTTGATCAGCTTGATTTAACGACTTAGTTGGGGATCGTGTAAAACAATAAGTAAGCTTCCGAAACTACATCTGGTGCTTGGGATTTGTTATTAGATGTAATTGTTGGTTTAGCGTGGGTCAAGCTAGTCCTGTTTGTTTCACAGTTGTTCCATGTTTTATTTCGTTAAATACTTGAACATCTATTATGTTAGTCTTGGTGCCTCTGAAATGCTATTATGTAGTGATTATTAATTTATTATGGTTGGGTTTAGATGTGTCAAATTTGGACATGATCCCATATTATATCTTAGTAATTTATAATAAATACTGAGAACGTCGATAATTTAACCATTTTTCGACAATCATTGAAGCTTTCATTCATTCATTCATCCATCCATCAACAATCATATGTATATTTGATTGAAATGCTCGGCCGGTCTTCTCCGTAAGATAGATATACAATACAACAACAAATCAATTCATTCCCTACATATTCAATATTATCGAACCATCCAAACTTGTAAGCGAAAAACCAAGTTACCAAGATGGATGTGACGTGTATCTCTTCTGCTCTTCATCTCCGTATCTTGGACCGACTACGCTTTGACCAAAACGGTGACATGAGTCGTGTTTCGAATGGTAATTAGCTGAGACTGCCACATCATCCATCCTATGGTATAAGACCGGAACATAATCTTCCTTTTCAGGGCAGATCTCCAAAAGGAAGTGATACTCACCCTAAACTACTACCACTAGATGTTCTTCTTCTTCTTCCCTATCAGCTAGGTGGATGCAGAATTGAGCGTCCACAAGGTTTTTGTAGCCACAAGAATCTTCTCTCTTCCGTGAGACTCGGGCTCTTGCTCGTGAAAAGTAGTCGTCCACCTCACCGCATGAGCTATTCGATCTACTTTGTCAATAACCTCAGGGGTATCTCGAATTACAACTGTTCCTTCTGGACGCAATACTCTGTCCATTTCTACCATCAAGTCCACAAGACTACACCTGCATTGCGCTCAAGGCAAAAAAATCAACCCAGGGCAGGCACGCACACAAGTGACGTTAGTCAACATGTCACCTCTTTATTTTCCATCCAATTTTAATAGAAAAATGGATGGTGCTAGAAAATTGCACTTCAATATTAGTTCAACTTTGCAAAACAACTCATCCACCACAAGTTCAGCTGGCAATTGTAGTTTAAGAAAGAATAGTAATTACCTGCTCTTGCTTGACCCTGGAGTTTTTGTTAGGGATTCGATTCCAGCAACATGGATAAAATCATAGGAACGAGGATACGTAGAGAAAGGTTCACACCTGCATCCACAAAGTCATTGCAAGATATATTAACAGGTCTCTATCCAAACTAAATTCATGGAAATATCATGAAATGACAGCTTGGCATACTCTACAGCAGTTTCTATTCTTCTCTAATTGTTGCATTTTATGATTGGATATTACTTTGGAGCATGGTAGTCATGTCATGGAGCAGTAATATTAAAAACATGTTGCACATGATCGAATTAACCTCACTTAATACACTAAGAGATCATAGCAACAATATAGGCTCACAGCATAAATGACTTGCATGGAAAAATTGAAATCATGTGTTAATGGTGTAAGTAACTCACCAATCATGATATACTCCAATAAAACCTCTATCATAGATCAAACCAAGAGTCAATGGCTTGCGGGCTGGAACAACGTTCATCACCCACACAGGATCAGCTGACAGTGCTGCTGCAAAGCCCCCAAAAAAGGCATTCGTGTCCATGATATTGCGAACAGCTGCAGTCCCAAGCTTCAAGTTCAATGAATTCTTATAATAAGAAACCCTCCTTGCCCATCTTCTAGTGTCAGCCTCAAAAAGATCTACCCCATTTTTCAATAGTGCAACCCTTGCTGGTGCTTTTGTTAGTCTCTCGGGCCATTTAGAAACTGATGATCCAACTGCATAGTCTCCGGGGATAGAACTTGTCCTGGCTACACATTTTTTCAACTTGACATACCTGTATAAAACAAAAAGAAACGACCAAACTTCTGAGTTGTAAAGTGCTGGAAAAAAAAACACCGAGAATCAAGTTGGGATAAAAAGCAAAAGCCAGAATTGCATCTGCTGAAGCAAAAGATCCTTAAAGGCATCACATCAAAAATCATTTACTAACAGCATGACACAAACAAGCCTCACAAAGATGTACTGATCATTGGAAGAATAATCTCAAGTTCAGTGCAAATAAGGAATATTACCATGCTTCGCTCGGATCATCTAACTCGTCACACAATTGAAGCCCAAATTCGTTCTGATTTGGAAGACATGAATCACCAAGAGGCTTCTTCCATATAACGGTGTTTCCATCCACAGCAATAAGGTCATAACACAATGCTCTTGCTGCAGCCTGGAGATCAGCCCACTCTTTGTCCTGCTTAGGCCACTGCACAGGAGGACCAGAGATGACTACGTATCCTCCGGGTCGAAGCAGACGATCTACTTCCATGAAGTATGTAGCATCTGAAATACATGTTTTCCTAAATCAATACTGAAGGCTGTGCAACAATTGAGTTTGTGAAAATCAATAACAAGAACTTACTGTAGGCTGTAAATGGGATCAAACACCGTGAGCAATGTACAAAATCAAAAGAAAAGGCAGGAAATGGTAGCTTCCGAGTGCCAAGCATGGCAACAAATGCTGGAATTCCTCTCTCAAGTGCAAATTGTATCTGTGATTTGTGTGAATCTCTAGGAGCAAATGACATTGTTAGAATGCCCTCAGCAAGGAATGATCCACCAAAACTCGCCACCTGACATAAAGATGTAACATAATTTAATTAGTGAATTTCCAAAAGAAGGCTCCAAAAAGCTGAGCTGTTAGAGCTCATAATTTAATTGTACATACCCCACATCCCATATCAAGAGCAGTTCTCAAAGTTCCGCCAGCTATAGGAATATACTGTTTGAGCTTTTCAATATAATGTCCAGCCCCGTCGGGAAACATCGTACCGCCCCCAGGGAATACAAAATAAGGACCTTCAGCTTTCATCCATCCTTGATGACCTTTCCTGTCAGCAATCTTGTTATGGGGCATATTGCTATGCCAAATCTACAGAAACAAGGAATAACTAGTAAGCACTCTATCATTTCTTTGTATTAGGCAATATTATAAAACAATACTCATTCCATCGTATAATTATCAAATTCAAAGACTTGTACCCACAAATTTAGATGGAATGATGGATACTATACACATCAGTCAGCTCAACCTAACAATATAAATTCAGAATAGCGTTCCAGAGATTCTGATTAGCTCAAACACAGAAACAGCAATACTCTTGACTTGATACTGTCAACCAGTTACATACAATGCTTAAGTACATCTTCTGATATCAAATCTGCAGGTCTAACATACACTAGGTACAACGAGGAGATAGTATAATCGTTGCTCCAAACCCACTGCTCAAATCTACAAACTTCAACAGAAACCTAGTACAAGCTTAAGAAGCTACCGCTGAAGTGTGTTCGTTTAAGGAACTCAGATATTAGAAGTGAGCGATCTTCATTTGAGCTACAACTTTCAGCAATTCTGAAAGGGTTAAACAATAAAACATCATATAGAAAGAAAAGAGTACCTTATCCAAGCTCTCTGGCCACTGAACGGGAATATTATAGCCGTCCGGCGGAGGGATTAGGCAAACCGGCGAATCCTCCGGCGAAGGACAGTGTCTCTCTCTGTAATAGTTCATCTCTCTACTAAGCTGGCTATTGATTTTCGGATCTTCACAAGGCATGTGGTCCACGTACTCCGCAGGACAGGGCTCGATCTGGCGAGGGTGGAGTTTCCCGGACTCTACAGCGATCACGAACCGCGCGTGGTCCCGAGAGGACAAGAGAAGTGTCTGTCGACCCGATGCGGCAAGGGAGTCCCCGAGGGGAGTGAAAATCAGGATGAAGAAGAGAAGGACGATGGCGAAGAGAATGGCAGTAACAAGGTCCAGGAGTTTCCACTGGGAAAGGCTCCGCTTCGAGGGCGGCACGTTGAGGTGGCCCATGGTTGATGAGTGCAAGTGAGTAAGTCCTCTGGATCTAAACGAACGCTTGGTGTGGGAAGTCGGATCTGGTGCAGTGGAGAAAGGAAGAGCGTTACTGTTTCTTCCTTCTTCTGTTTGGTAGAGGGAGGGTGGAGGAATTGACGGACGGTGGTCAAGTGTTGTGTAATGGAGGATCCACGGGAATTCAACAGTAGACTTGAACCATCATCATTTGTCAAACAACATTGACCACCACCGGGGGAGGGAGCATATTTTTATTTTTTCAATACCAGTCTAGAATCTAGATGGTGTGGTGAATATTTTTTGTTAGCAAAATAAAACTCTATTCAAATTTATATTTAGCATATGGGATAGCTAAGAAATAAAATAAAACTCAAACTCGTTAAACTAATTTTAATATTTTACCCACTTTTTTGTTTCTAATCAATTTCAATAATGTGTCGGACTAAAATAGATAATAATTCTCACTTTTTGCTGAATGTCTTATACTGATTGAACACATTTAAATCGCATGTTTATTTCGTTTAATCTTAACTCTTTTTCCGTTAAAACGCAGAAACTACATTCCGACTATTTTATGATCAGCAGCATTCCTAATATAACTGTAACGCCCTCAACATACAGATAGGAAATATGACATTTCCCCATCTAACATGCAAGAGTGATACTACCAAGACAAAATAGAAATGTGTTCTTTTCTTAAGCAACACTTAGTTGCTCTGTTATATATAATAATAATGGTTTAAATGTAAGTGACAATGCACCATTACCACGAAGTAGAAACAGAAAAACTCAAAGTTCACGAAGCGACCGTGGCTAACTTGATCTTTCAAAACGTAGTGACATATATATAATAACACAATTTGGCCATTCATCCATTGCTTCAAATGGGTACTATTCTCACGACACGCCCCATACTCCTCAAATGCAAAGTATGGAATCTTAGAATCCCCGAGCACGAATTGACAAGTTCCAACAATAGTTCAAGATTTTCTAGAAGATCTAAGATTGTAATCGTACTTGATAAGATTCGCTCTCAGCAGCACTGACCGGACATCACGGTCAAACTCCCTCCCAGTCTGCAACACCCGCTGGAACGTGGCATTCCTTTGATCAGCATGCCTTGCATATAGAATCTTGTTATGAGAGTCAATTCGTGCCTGCAGACCAAAACCACAGACCCATACAAGTTTAAACAATGCACTTACATATTGTGTAAGGAGTGCATATTGATGTAATTCAATGCATCTGTGTTATTATAATTCATAGTGTGCCATAGATGAACCTATCAAAGTAGGACATTCATTTAGTGGGTAAAATGTTACCTGTATCTGGTTGTCAGTAATCAAAGCTTCAAGTTCCTTTTCGAGTCCACCAACGCTCGTCTTAAATGCATTAGCCATCATGTGCATATCAACAGAGACAAAAGGATGGGTATATTGGATCAGAGCCTTGTGGCGGATTTGACTGTACAATGTATCCACATGATCATGCAAATGAATATCAAGCAGCAGATTTGGCTTCAAATTGTCCAAGTAATCCAAGCATGATGCATAACGGCTGCACAAATCGGAAAGATGATTAGGAAATGCAAGTTCAGAATTCAGATTGAAAGCACCTGCAACTACTATAACTAACATTCTGTTGATGCATAACGGCTGCACAAATCGGAAAGATGATTAGGAAATGCAAGTTCAAAATTCAGATTGAAAGCACCTGCAACTACTATAACTAACATTCTTTCGATGGCAATCTACTGCAATATTTGAGTTGCTATAAGTCTGATCCTAATGGAAATGACAACTTCGATAAGAGGAAGAGGAGCTGTAATAATAGCTTTAACAAAACCAAGTTACCTTGAGTAGAAGTCACTAATGAGCTCCCTCACTTCTGGAGACAGCTCTAAGAAATTACGGAAATTGAGATTATCAATGACTTTACTCTGCAAGTAAAAAGAAGACAGGTTACAAATCAGGTTTCAAATTCAGAAGGAAACTTGTTAACAGAATAAATTAAATACAGTAGATATGCCTTCAGTTCTGTCCGATCAAAACTTGCAAGAGCACAGAGCCCTCCATATGTTGCAACATCTTGCGGCGCAATGATTTCATTGTAGTGACTTCCCAGTTCTGGACCTGTTTCCAGGAACTGCAAGAGCATCAAAGGCATTAGATTCTGTTGCACAGAGTAATTCCAAAATACCTCAGGCCGTCATGACTTTTTACTCTTTTACTGAAGCATATATTCATTAACGGATAAAAAACAAGGTGCAGAATGTTGCATTTTTCCGTTTTGTGAGTAAAATAGCTTTGGCAGCAAGAAAAAACATAAGATAGAAGGAGAGGCAAGCAATAATGAAAATTATAAGCCAAAATATTATTTATAAATTAGCAAATCACTGTATGTTTATGGTAATCAAAGACACCAGATGGCAGAAATATTATTTTTTAAATAAGATAAAGCTACAAATGGATGATAAGCACACCACAGATATATATTTCAAGGACAATGAAACCCATTCTAAAGCAAGTTCAAGATATGTAACACCATACCTTTCGAGCAGCAAGCTTGTATTTTTTAGCCTCCAAATGAGCTAATCCTGCAGCACAGCGCAATTTTGCCACTGTGATAGGGTCTAGGGCATCCGTTGTTTGCTCTGCTTTGCTAACATAGCTAGTAACATGGGTGAATTGGCCCATCTCAATGCTCACCAAAATTGCATTCATACACATGCTAATGATGTGTTTTGATGTGGTGCAGTAGTCACGGGTACGGACATAACTTTTAAAAGCATCACCCAGTGCACCGTGAGCATAGTAAAAATCACCAAAATCATTATAGCCCATCCTTATGCTCTCCTTTATCAAGTTTGTCTACAAAAAGAAGAAAAATAGATCAGCTACAATATCAATAGGAGACAAAGAAACATAATTTTTGGTAATAATAGGAACTTCTAACTTCAAATGAGTTTAAATGAGTCAAATAGAAGAGAGGAATTAACAACTCTCCTATGTCGCCCTGAAGACTAAGCACTCGCATGACCTATAATTATCTCATGTACTTAGGAATTTTGATTTATGTAGAATTGTCGGATTCCTATCAGTTCATTACCAGTTGAAGTATTCTATTACACTCCCTTCAATTTCACTGCGTCTCTTAATCATTAGCATATGCTAAAAGCAATAAGCGAACTCCCAACAAAAAGAGAAGAGAAGATAGTGTGATCGATGAAACGTTCAGTCAGTAGAACATTTTCAGCTGTATTTCCATTAAAAACACGAGGTGGCAACAGCTATTCATTGCACATTATAATATACACCGTATCTTAGTAATACAGATTATCAACAATACGGAATATGAATATGTATCAGAATCAGCTTACTCTGTATGAATTGAGTTCGTTATCCAGCTTCTCCTTCTTCTGCTCCGCTCGCCTATCCACAGTGTCGCACCACGCCGAGTCCACCCCGTACCTCTCACCTAACCTCCCACCTATCGTGTCCACCACTTCTCTGAAAAGCTGCGTGTTCTCCCCCTTCTTAATCTCGTCATATGCTATTTTAAGCGCTTCAATCTGCATCGACTGGTTATTGCAGTGGTCCGCGATGAACAATAGCCTCGTGATCTTGGTTCGTTCCTTGTACAGACTCGCGTAAGCCTCGACATCAAGCTGCTCCCCGCTTATGATAGCCCTGCTACGCGCCAATTCCTCCTCGCCTTTCTCATAGATCTCGTCATCAGGCTCCATTGCTAGTAAGTACAGTGTGAGCTTCAAATCACGATAGATAACTAGGGTTTGGGCCGGAGAATCACAGTCTAGGAGGTCTCTGTGGTTCTCTGTCTCCACGTCTTTCCCTTCCGATTCCGAAAGCTTTGTTTTCTATAGCGCTCTAGGGACACGAATACACTGAAGTCTGAACAATAGGAATCAGGAAGACATCATACGCACGCTTGAGATATGCACAATAGAATGGGCCGTTGAAACATTACATAGGCCTAAAAAGCCTGTTACACAGGGTAGCTCAACCCTGCTTATCGACTATTCGACTTTCTAATAAGCAGTAGGGATGTAAAACGATATTAATATGTGTGAAAAAGTTGTGTCGTCGATGAAAGTATACGATAATACGAACTAATTTTCGTGTCGTATTTATATTTAAATATCAGAATACATTATACATACTAATACAAATAAAATTAAACTTGTAAGTATGATTTTTGAATATTTCTTAAATATAATTCATTTAATAATGTATTTAATTTTTTAAGTTTATCAATGTATACATTAATGACTCATTTGAATTCATAATTATTATATCAGTCCATGAATAATTATTATTTTGATATATTCTTATAAATTTCACATGTGAACATACAAATAACTAACTTAACACAATATGAACTCACATGAAAAAATGTATCGTGTCTATGTTCGTATTGAAGATCGTTATACGATAAAATTATCATGCGTGTTCATATTTGATAAGTTTAATATGAAAAATATATTAATAATGACTATTCTTAGCTTATTAATTCACCAATTCCACTATTTTTAGCTAATTAATCTACTATTTTCACTACTTCCACTAATATGGAAACCTCATTTCAACTAACACTCCTCCTAAATAAGGTTGTTGCAAACTCTCAATTTTTCCCTAAAAAGTAATACTTGTCATTGAAGTGTTTTGTCATTCCATTCATAACTCACGTTTTATTATGAAAAACTTTCTTAATTGCATTTGTCTCTCCTTTTTTATTCTTCTCAATCATGGCAAATTCCTCCTTCATTGCAGCTAGCTATTTCTTATCAATCTTGACTTCCTCATATCCTCTAGGTTCAAGGACTGCAAGATTGCATCATTGATAAATCTCAGCAAGAGATCTTGACCCCCTAACAGATTGATCATCTGTCAGTTCATCATCATCAAGGCAGACGCTTTCGCCTTCAGATGTAGGAGAAACAGAAGAACAAGACTGAAAGAGTTTGTCCTTGATATGATCCCTCGACCGCTCCAACTCCAAAGGAAGCGTATCTGCAATCACATCTGCATTCTAAAGTTGCCTCTTGGTGTTCCTTATGACTTCCATTGTCTGAGCTTCAGATTCTCTACAGTCAGCAAGTTCATTACTTAAGGTTTCCACTAGGTTTAGGGTTTCAGAGAGCTCCATACGGAGTGTATGTACATCGTGATGTACATACTCTGTAATGCCTATTGTGAAAGCAGATTGCTTCTTCTCCAATGGATTGAGTGCAAAACTCTTTACTTTCATCTTGACCGTGAACAGTTCTTGGTCTCCTGAATCTTTTATCACACATACTATGTTTTTGAAAATAACTTTAAAACATTTCTCTATTAATTGACCAACAATAAGCAGATTTTGATCAATATTTGTCACAAAGAGAACATCAGTGATTAGTTTCGTTTCAGAACACCTTGTGATAGCTATGGTTCCTTTACATTTGACGACAATATACTCACCATTTCCAATTCTGATTTTGGAAAGAACTGACTTGTCAAGAAGTTGTTTGAAAAGTCTCACATCACCAGTCATGTGATTAATGCAGTCAATGTCAAACAGCCACCCATCACTCCATGCTCCTGTTGTGAAGCAAGAAGTCGCAAACAGATGCTCCTCCTCTTCTTCATGGACAACAACATGATTTTCTCTCTTTGGCTGATTGTATTTTTCAGGGCAAATCATTTCGACATGCCTCATCTTCTGACACCTCCTGCATTTTATATCTGACATCTTCCAACATTTGTAGTGAGGATGATTCTCCTTACCACAATGCTTACAAGGAGGAAGAGTTCCTCCTTTTTGGCCCATTAATGTCGCACTTTACTCACCATCACTAAAATTAGGCTTGCGTTTCAACTTCTTTTCCTTACTCTTCTAGTTTATGTGTAGCTTGACCTTCAAAACACCTTCAATTGCCCCTTCTTCACGCATCAATCGTCTTTGCTCTTGAGCTTGAAGAGCTCTAAGGAGCTCTGCCAATTTGAGAGTTGACAGGTCTTTGGTGTTCTCCAATGAGGCAATGGTTGCTTCAAATCTCTCAGGAAGAGAGACTAATATCTTCTCCACAATTCTACTATACTTCATCTCCTTACCAAGTATTCTAACCTTGTTTGCAAGTCTCATCAATCGACCTAAGTATTCTTGGATGGTCTCAGATTTCTTCATTTGCTCTTTTTCGAATTACTTTATCAAGTCCAGAGATTTCATGCCCCTTATCCTCTCATCTCCTTTGTATTCTTCTTCGAGAAAGTCCCAAATTTTATTGACTGGCTTTATGGACATGATTCTGCTGAAAATTGCAGGTGAGACAGTCGAATAAAGGCATGAATTGGCGCATGCCTTTCTCATCTTCTTCTCCCTTTGAACCTTAATTTGAGCAAGTGTGGGGTTGGCTGGAAGAGCTGGAATTTCATAGTCTTCTTCAGCAGCCTCCCACAGA
This sequence comes from Chamaenerion angustifolium, assembly GCA_946814005.1. NCBI lineage: Eukaryota > Viridiplantae > Streptophyta > Magnoliopsida > Myrtales > Onagraceae > Chamaenerion > Chamaenerion angustifolium. The sequence continues at coordinate 37,621,899 of OX328270.1, forward strand.
TCAGTGTCCATGTACGCTTCCATTTTGATAGTCCACGCTTGGTAGTTTGAGCCATCGAATTTTGGTGGAGCTACACCTGAGAATGATTCTTCTATTTGATGAGTGTTTATGGGTGAATGATATCAAGAAATCGACAATCACACAACCTCACAAATCCCTCAAGAAGTTAAGTTTTGATACCACTGTTGTTTATCAAGAAAGATAACTCGAAGAACAACATAAAATAGAAGCAAAATATGCAGAACTTGAATTGATTTTATTCGATTTGCAATTGAGAATTTATACAAAAAATACTACACATTTTTAGCTTATTAATCCACTACCTCCACTACTTTCACTAATTCCACTACTTCAACTATTTTTAGCTTATTAATTCAGTAACTACTTCCTACTTCTACTACTTCTTACTTCTATTACTTCAACTATTTTTAACTAATTAATACATTATTTCCTCTAATATTAAAACATGATTTCAACTAACACATTAGATAGGGCCATGGCTCCATACTGGAACTCCGGTGACCGTACCATGTCTCTCCACTCTCTGAGCCACCACAGGAATCCCCAACTCTGGCACCCTCGTCGGTGCTTCTACAGAAGAATACGCCTGCGATGACGTCGGCGCTGAACAAGGGTGTGATGAGGTCACCCTCACAGAAACATTAACGATGCCATTCTTCTGCCCTTGAGCGTCCCTCAACCTGTAACTCAAAAAATGCATGTACTTCTCAGGCGTGTAGTCTCCAATGAAGTCCATCACCGGAATCCTCGCCGACCCGATGAAACACTCATGACCGCCGGAGCTCCTCCGGCAAACCTGCACCTGAAGGTGGTCCGCATAGTGGGGGATTTCCAGGTGAAGCTTCTCGTCCCAGATAGGGTAGTTTTCACCCTTTGTGTCGATCTTCGTTGACTGCAACTTGGTTGATGTTCCACTTCGCACGACCACAAAGGCATTGTTTTTGATCGGTTTCTTGTTGATGCGTAAATCCTCCGCCGACAAGACAGTTAGTTCTAAGGAACGCACGCGTGTCGTGTCTGTAGGCATGCTGAATCTGTCGTTTGTGTGATGGGAAATCTGCATGGATTAAGAATGCAGACAATACTTGCGGGTGTTTGTGTGTGTATATATATATATATATGTATATACGTATATATATACGTTATGTAGTTTGTGGATAGAGATGAAGGACGATGGAGGGAAATATCTTGAGCTATATATGGGATTGGACGGATCAAAGTCAATATTTTTTTATCATATAAAGTCAAGTTAATTATTTCTCTATAAATGAGAGAAGACTAAATAGTAAATTTATTTTGTCTAGTTGCGTAGTGAAATTGTCATGCCTTTATTTATTATAAACAACGACTTTTCTTAGTCTTCAAGGTTGATTAAGGATAAGTTTATGACCAAAAAATAATAATTAAGGATAAGTACAACCGGACGAACTAGATTTAGATTTGGTCTTTTACTATGCTAAATAAATAAAGTAGGATGTTTATTTGGAAAACAAAAAGATTATCAATTAAGTATTTTCAATGTTAACATTACAGGTAAAAGATTGTAGGTATATTGAACCAATTAATTAAATGCATTACTAACTTAATTATTTTATACTATAGAAATAATATTTTATTTCTTAATTTAAGAAATATGTAAGTCTATAAATATATAATAAATATTTTTCATAAACTTGTAAAAAAAACTTAATGTACACATAATTGTTTTAACTAACTTTTATGGTTTATGACTTCTATGAATGTCCATATAAAAATGTTAAAAGTATTAGTATTTTTTGTTTATTTTAATAATAGTAACAATCTATTATGTTTTAATCATACATATGATATATTTTGTTAATTTAAAAAAATATTTAGTCTATAAATATATAACATCTATTTTCGTAAAATTGTTAAAATTTATCTTAATAAGGTATGTGATGTTGATATGTGACAAATTTTGATAAGAATATTATGTGATAGAGATAAAATTTATCCTTAATTAATCTTAATTTGTAAAAGTAAATTTTAATATGTACATACTAGATATTCATATAATATAATATTATATATTTTAGTATTGTATAAATTTTAGTTCATAAAATATATTTAAGACAAAGTCATAAATATACATGTGATTTAAAGAGAAATATTTGAGATTTCGTACTGAAGGATAGATTTTGAAATATTTTAAATTAATTTACATATACCACTCAGGAATAACAGTTATATAATTAATATGAACTAATTAAGGATATTGATTTAATATTTAAAGGAGAAAATACAATAACTATTTTATTCATCAATATTTTAAGTGATTTATTTAAATTAATATACATATATATTCCATAATAATAACCCAATTAATTAATTATTTTTTCTCTGCCACAAGTTTCTTCGTCTACGTGAGATGACAATTATGCATGACGTATGCAAATATTACGTATGGAAATCGATTAGGAAGTGACACAATAGAAACTACCAAAAAATAAAGAAAATGTGACATAATAGATAAAGACGACTACGAACGACCTCATCGACATCGACTAGAAAAACTAGTCATTGACTGAAAGTCACAATGGGTTGGTTAGATATACCAATAACTAGGATGTGTTAATGTATTAAACCTAGTGTAACATTTTCTTTTACGTACTAGTATGACTACTTTTCGTATTGTATATCATGCACTATAATAATTATTATTTTTTTATTTTACAATAAATCTTATTTTAATAGAATTCCATCTAATAATTTATTTATTAGAACTCATCTTAGGTTAAGAATCTTGTACAATATAATATTTAAAATTCAATAAATTTTATTATAAATAGATTATTATTACAAGGGCTGCTATGCAAGGTGGATCAAATGCCTACTCACATGCTGAAAGACGCATGACAGCCTTTGAAGCCAAGCCACCGAACCCAACGGAGGTGATTATGACAATCCGACAAGCATACAAGGAACATACAGTTCACGGACGGAAGGAACCAGCATTTGGTATGGCACGAGTGAATCACAAATGGGAGAAGCCGGGTAGAAACACAATCAAGATAAACTGGGACACATCGATGTACACACGAACGACAAAAGCGGGCATTAGAGTTGTGTCTAGAGACACTGAAGGAAACCTAACTGGAGGAGTAAATCGACAACTACAAAGTGACAATGTCGATATAATGGAAGCCACAACAATCCATGAAGAACTTCGGTTGGCGATACAAAAGGGATGGACGGACATTGTTACCAAGTCAGATTCACAAAACATAATGCACCAAATACAGGAGGGTCCAACACATTGGAGAGTATAGATAATAATACAAAATATTTGAGAACTATCAAGACAACAATGACAAGTGCAATGACGAGCTATACCAAGGATGAATACGTGAATTGGATAGTCAAATAAACCCGCACGAGAGTGAGATTGAACGATTGGGTCGAGAGTCCCCACTCCCTTTATATGTTTACTAGTTAATGATTGTAATACCGAAAAAGTGACATGTTGTCACGACGTTTTATTTCTTCGAATAAAATGATAATTGACCCAAAAAAAAATCAAATTATTTGAAGGATTCAATTAGCATAATACGTTAGTTAAGGTTGTAATTATCATATTTAACTTTAATACCTAAACGACGCAGTTTTGGAACATGTACTTTTTGAAAGATAAAACGACACGCCGTTTCTTCCCTATCCATTTTCGTACCAATTTTAGATATCGTCGTCTTTGGCTAGTCACTAGCCGCTAGTGTGAGCTCAGCAGTAAGCTCAGACATGGCTTCGTCTCCTTCTACTCCTCCGTCATCGATTCACCTCTCTCTCCTTCGCAACCCACTGACGTCACAGAGCTTCAACCTCCCTATGATAGGTCGTGCTGCGCCGGGGATCTCCCGTCCGGCGACTTCCGGATTTGCGTGCTTCGCTGGCCAGACCGGCTTCTTCTCCAGACTCGGCCGGTTGATCAAGGAGAAAGCCAAGAGCGACGTGGATAAGATATTCTCCGGATTCTCGAAGACGAGAGATAACCTCGCTGTCATCGATGAGCTCCTGCTGTTCTGGAACCTTGCGGAGACTGATCGTGTCCTTGACGAGCTCGAAGAGGTCCTGTATACTGTCTTCTCAAGTGATCACTTGGTCTTGTAATTGCTTGCTGGATTGATTTTCATTTTTTCAATTTATATTCCAGAATTTGTTCAATTTCGTTGATGTTCTGCTATTCAATTCAGGCATTGCTGGTGTCTGACTTTGGACCGAAAATTACGATTCGGATTGTGGAGAGCTTGCGTGAGGACATATTGGCAGGGAAGCTTAAATCAGGAACTGAGATAAAGGTACCGACAACATGATCTGATCAACTGGAATTTTTATTTTTTTGGCCAAATGATCAACTGGAATAACTTGGCATTTGATGTAATGAACCGTTACTATCCGGAGATGCCTTCACCGTTAGATATGATAGTACGTTTAGAGTCAAGATAAGTTTAGATAAATCAAGTGGATTTGATAAGACCAATTTTTTAGTGCGAACATTTGGCTTTTGTCATTTAGGATGCCTTGAAGAAGTTTGTACTGGATTTGTTAACAGCAAAGGGGAGTAAAACAGAGCTTAATCTTGGTTTCAGGTTTGATTTCTCAGAACATGATGTTGGATTCAATGGTATGCAAGTATTATCTACTTACTTTTCTTTTATCCAGGAAGCCAGCTGTTATCATGATCGTTGGTGTTAATGGAGGTGGAAAAACAACTTCTCTTGGTAAGTCGCAGAATTTAGTGATTGCTTCATTTGGAACGTCAGGGCATACTTGGAAAATTAATTTCTGCGTAGGTTTATGTAGTGAGTGTGTGTAAGTATCAATTGGTACATCTACTGTTTCCTATTCAATCTTCATGAAAGCTATCAAAAAATTTCACAATCGGGTCTGGGATCTTTCTTTCTGTCGAAAGTAGCAAGAGGCACCCTTTTCTGGTTTTCCTTATTTTCAACCATCCGTAACATTTTCAACGCAACCGTGCAGGTAAGCTGGCTTATAGACTAAAGAAGGAAGGAACCAAGGTGAGAAGTGATTTCCTTCAGTTCAGACATTGGATACTTCGAACTATTTCCGACTGGAATAAAAGCATGTTTGATATACCAAGGAATCATACAACATGGATGAAAAAAGCAGTTTATATTACTACTTTTGACTTAATCTTCTTTTCCGTAGCTGTACTTTTAAGAGTTGCATGTTCATTATACATTAAGCCTATCTTACCATATAGAGATATATTTAAGTAACTCAGCCTTATGCTAAGAATTGGATCAGGTACTGCTTGCTGCAGGTGACACATTCCGAGCAGCTGCTAGTGATCAGCTCGAGATATGGGCAGAGAGAACTGGATGTGAGATTGTTGTAGCCGAAACCGATAAGGCTAAAGCGTCGACAGGTAGGAAACTAGACAAAATGAATCCACAATTTAATCCTTGTGCTTGAAAAATTTAAGCGCATCTCTTAATAATTTGACGGTAACGATGCTAACTATGATCTTAGTAGCGCTTCCTGAATAGTTATCTCACAGGCTGTGAAGCAAGGGAAACAACAAGGCTATGACATTGTCTTGTGTGACACATCTGGACGTAAGAACAAAGTATCTTGCTTCTGTTTGTTTCTCTCGTGACCAGTTATGCAATTAGTCTGACAATGATAGTCATTTAATATCTTCAGGTTTGCATACTAATTACAGTTTGATGGAAGAGTTGATTGCATGCAAGAAAGCTGTGTCCAAAGTTGTTTCTGGCGCACCAAATGTAAGCTCAATATTCATAATGATTAAATTTGTTGCATTCGGTTTGTGTAGATTTAGAGCTGAAGGTTTCTAAGACTATTTTGAAACGTATTAATCAGGAGATTTTGCAAGTTCTTGATGGGACCACGGGTCTGAATATGCTTCCACAGGCGAGAGAGTTTAACGATGTAATATAACTTCCTTCTACCTCTCTTAGATACGCTCTGCTTATTCAATTCATAGTTGTACAACATATCAGTATGTTGGTCTGGCTAAAGTAAGGTATACAATAACATGTTTTTGTATTCTGTTGGAACTTGAAAAGGTTGTGGGAATCACTGGTCTGATATTGACTAAGCTCGACGGCTCTGCTAGAGGAGGTTGTGTGGTATGCAAGAAAAGATAACCATCCATTCGATTAGGTAGTATGGTCATGGCTCGTATTGTTAATGCTTATTTTGCATTGGTGCAGGTTAGTGTGGTTGATGAGCTCGGCATCCCTGTAAAATTTGTGGGCGTTGGGGAGGGTGTAGAGGATCTACAACCCTTCGACGCAGAGGCATTTGTTGATGCCATATTCTCATGATGGGTCGTTCATATATGGATTATTACCTATTAGGTGTTATTGTTGGTAATACCCTGTAATGCTAGTTCTTTTTGCACTTCTCAGCTCTCCAGTCAATCTAAATTCAGTTACTTTTCAAACAGAGATTATTCCATTTTATGAGGAACAAACAATTTGAATGAATATACACTTACATTATATTCAATTATGTTGAGGGAATTCTTTATTCACATCTTCATAGTAACATAAACCACTATCAGGTTCCTTGTGCATACACAGGTCAGGACTTTGGATGTGGAAGGCAACTAACTGCATTTGTATTGCCTTCATTAACAGATGGTCAAATTTATACAGCTTACGCGAACAACCAATTCGGCTCTAGCAAAGCTGCCTGTGGAGAGTGGACAATGGACAATATCTAGTCATCATCAGGTAGCCCTCATCAAATTGAATACAAGGGAAAGAAGAGACCCTTTAAATCAATGTAGAAAGAGTGGAGTTAATGTAAAGAGGATGTCATACCTAAAACGCATACCTAATCAACAGGGGAGGATGTCATTGTTCATAAACTGGCGACTGGTGATGCATAGAAGGTAGATCGAGCTAGGAAGACAAGCTTTCTGGTCAGTTGGAGCTTGAACTCAACTGTTACCACAGTTATATTTCTTCCACTCCTTACAACAGAGGCCTCCACAGTCACCTTCGTCCAATTGAACCAATGATAGAAACAAAATGATTACCTAATAATGTTTACTATGAATCTCGTAATCCACCACCATTGCATTTGCATTGCTTACTTACATCCCTGGGAGCAGCATAGAGATAAGAGATGCCTGATTCACCAAGAAATAACTCTTTATCGTCGGATACAACTGTGCATGGTGCATTGTTGTAAGTACATTACTACATAGGAGGTTGTTGAATATACAAGAGTGACCAAATCAGAATCATTATTTTGATGAACTTTACAGAGCTAACAAACTGTTTTAGCTTAAAATTTATCTATTAATTATAGCAAAAAAAGAGAGTTAAATTAGTATTTTTCCAATAAAATACATGTTTAACTAGTATTTTGATTTTGATAATTAAAACAATATAATATTCTGGCCGATACATGCAATAGCTAAACATACATACATCGAGCTTAATGGGTTGTTTATTAAGTTGAAGGCCTGAAATTCATCAAAATTAAACCGTGAAAGGGAAGGACGAGCTAGCTGCAAAATGCGCAAAGACTGGTAGTTTGGTTTCGGCTTCCGCTCTCATCTGACAGATTCAGCTCTCAACGGAACTCCATATTCAATTCCCGGAGTTTCTCGAGGAATTCGATTTCGTCGGCGGCGGATTCGATACTTACTGGTAATCTCCTCTACATTTGGTCGATGTTTCAGATCATCCGTTCGAGATTTCATTTGCTAAAACCATTGGAAGCTATTGGTCTTTTTTGTTTTCCCCTGAGGTTAGCTACTTAAGTTTAAAAGTCTACTAAATTTGTCTTGAATCAGTAATGCTGTATCGAGAAGGTAGAGATTCAATTCGTGGACTGTAGTAATCGATTTCCTTATTTTGATTGCATTTTCCCTGCAGTAATGCTGCATATGTAGCCGCTGACTGTAGTTGCATCATCATTATCATATGAGATAATTCCTGATCGGGAAATTTTTGTTTGAGAACGGTTCTTGGAAGAGTTGGAGGAGCATTTTTCTGATAGGTGAAGGTATTAATCATGAACTTATATGATTCTATTAGCTGTGATGTTTTTCTTGAAACTAGCCAACTTTGTTTTTTTGCCATTAGTTTTAGCTCAAGATGTTGTTGGGCCATGCTGATCGTCTCTCAGAAATCACTGGATCAAATCATAATCTGCTTGATCGTGAATCTGTATTAGATGAAGATGGAAGTACAGATTCCAGCGAGAATATTCTGTACATGGCTTCATTTGAAGAACTTGCTAGGAATCACATCAAGTATGACACAATTATATGGCTATCCATATCCCTTCTGCTCGTATTAGCTTGGGGAGTTGGTGTTCTTATGCTGCTGTTTCTTCCCATAAGAAGATATATTCTTCGGAAAGATATTTCTTCACGCAAGCTATATGTGACGCCGACTAAAATAGTGTACAAGGTTTCAAGGCCCTCATTTATACCATTTCGGGGTACCATGAGAATAGAGAAGCATGTGCCTCTTGAAAGGTTGATTGATATCGTCATTGAGCAAGGTACTAGCTAGCACCAATGTTATTGCATGCAAATTTTTATGATGTCCTGCAAAAGTAAAAGCTGTATCAATGTCGTATATTAGTGCTTCAACAACTTATAAATGTGCTCCAGCTTGTTCAACCCTGGCTTGCTGCTTGTTTCGTCATCAAGTTATCGACAATCTCTGGATAGAAATCATAATATTTTGTAAACCTCTTCATTATCTGCATTTCTTACCTTCTTATCTGCATTTCTTATCATCAGTGCATATGAATTTGATCTTTTTTCAATTAAGTTTTCACTGATGGCCTACCTCACTTTTTGATACTAATGGTTCATTATATATGTCTAGGTTGCCTACAGTCTATTTACGAAATTCATACCTTCAGAATTGAAAGCATATCCCGAGGAAAAACGTCACCTGTTGATGAGCTGCAGGTGCAAGGGGTTTCAGATCCTGCAATGCTTAGGAAGGTACTATTTTTTTTTACTTAATGTACTGTATTCTCTCATTTTTATTGCTTATCCTTCATTATCCTACTATAAAGCAATTAGCCAGAATATAAAGATAACTTTGATCCTTCTACTCTTCCGCAGATCATTATAAGAGAAGCCTCTAAGGTTATACAAGAAGTTCAGAGTTGGAAACCTGCTGCTTTAGCTCCTAATGAAGGAGAAACTATGGCTCGTATGACATCCTTGAATGAGGCCCCGCCTTTTCTAAAATCACCATCTCTAAAATCACCATCGAGAAGTCTGAAGGTACCTTTTAGATTTTATGCAGTTGGTTTTCTGCTCATGCAGAATGGTTCCACTTTCTCCACCTCTAGTAAAGTAGAGCTCCTTCCTGAAGTGTTTGCTTCTTCAGGTATTCGACTTAGTTGAACTATTTGAAAACTACAGAAAAATAATATAGCATGGGAACAAATCTAGGAAATAACAATGAACATGAGGATTCTTATTAGCAGAAGTGCTGTTACTGCAGTGCATTCACAGATTTAGGGAAATGAATTCTTTGCAGCGAATATGACCCTTTATTTATTACATTTTTCTACCTGACAACTTCAGACCATACAAAATTCTCACCACAAACAATAAGCTGTCTTTTGTAACATTCTGTGTATATGCAGAAATGTTAAACATGGAATGACCGGATAAATTGATCCATTCTTCCACTGAATTTCTGCAGATGGCCGCTTCCCCACGTTACCCTTCAATGGAGCGGAGAACAGTTGCTCCTGGAGAACTGCTGTTGAATAAACTTGACAAAGTCCGTAAGTCAGTTAAGGTAAGGGGGGACACCGTCCTACACCAACACTCTGCTGAATTCGCTGCGTGTTGATTGTTGAATTCTCAAGCAATTCAAACTTTAAAATGAAATGCTGCTGCTTTCTCCAGAAAATTGAACTCTTGATTGAGAGATCTCAAGGTGCTCCAGCAACTGAAAGTAGTTGAAATGAGGTTATAAGGATGACCTCTCAGCCTCTGATGCGATTCAAACTTTCACAGCTCTGGTAAAATCTCTATTACTCACTCCCAATCGTGTACACTTTTTGCATATTGGTGATATTAATTCCACCCTCATGTGAGTTATCGAAAAAGCATTGAGCCGATTTGCGGACTGCATTATGCAGATTTTGTAACAAAGATAATTTGGATGGACTCTTATTAAATATTGAGTATTACAAACTCACTTCGATGATATCTTACAAGTTGCCTGTTTACAACATTACTATGTTCTAAGTTTCTAACCTCTGGAGTAGTCGGTTTGGGAGGTTAAAAGTTAGATGTCTCTGTAGAGTATTTGATTAATGAGAATGGTGAACACTGATTGAATCATTCAAACAAATTGGTTCCAAAATAAAAATTCTCCTAATATGCTATTTTGCTTATTCGTTTAATACTAAAAAATGCATATAATGGAAGGGAAAAAATCAAAACTATGTCCATAATGTCAATGCCAGTATTTCAATATGTGGGTTCGACTACTCTGGTTGTAGAATTGGTCCTCCGATTCATTTGGATTATGTCCATCAGCCGATTTATTCTAACAACATCTATAGTCGATGCAAATATGTAAGGAATCGAATCACGAATGGAGTGTGCAGAGATCAGAGTGTGCAAATTGGTAGTTTCTGTCACGGTTAAATCAGAAACACGGACCAAATCTAACATCATTTCCCGGCAAATCCATCCAGACAGTGATTATTGTACCAGAAAACTTCATGAAAACGCAGATCCTTTTACCAAAAAGATATTGTTGGAACATGAAAATATGAAATTAATGGAGTGAAGTGAGATCAGAGAGTGCAATATGGTGTTTCAGTCACGGTTAAATCAGAAACACGGACCAATTATTCACATCATTTCTCAGCAAAACAATCAGATCGTTGTATTTGAAATCAACAGAGTGAAAAAAGAAAGGAAGAAGATTTGAAGAAAAGAAAGCGATGAGCCATCAGAGACTTAAATACTAGTAATCATGGTGATGATAATCAATCAGCTTGTTGCAGTTTTTTCTTCATCATATGACTCAGCTTCGATTGACAAGAAATACGCAATTTTGTAAGGGATTCATGGAGTCGTGAACTTGAAAACACAGAAAATGCAGAGCAGCTGGGTTCAGAAATCTGCAAATTTAAAATTTGATTTGGACTAGTACAAGGCGATTTATGGAAATGATAGACCTAGAAGAAGCAGGGGGAATTGGGAAAAGTAGAAGGGCAGGCGGAACAAATTGAGAGCTGATGCCGCAGTATCGGAGATGGGAAGAGTTTATATAAAGAGGAAGAAGCCCTGGAAAATCGGCTGGAATGGAATTCGCAAACCCTAGCGACGGCGCTGCTGGAAGTGGATGAAGAGAGGATGTTCTCCACTGGGCTGGACTCGATGAGAACATTTGGGCGGAAGAATTAATAATTCATTGGGCTGTATCTCGATGGCAGAACCAGTGACGACGACAAGGCCCTTTACATTTTGTAGACACCTGACGTGACGCGCGAAGCTTCTCTCTGTATTCTACGCGCCAAAGAGCGAAGCTCGTCGCCATTAGAGGCTAATTTGGTTACTCTGAGGAGCGACAGAGAGAATATGAGCAGTGGAAAGAGAGTGTTGGTGGTCGGAGGCACCGGCTACCTGGGGCAGCACCTGCTGCAAGTTTTGTCAGAGATCGCCGGAGCTCCGTTCAACCTCGCATTAACGTATCACTCTCATCTACCACAAGCTCTGCTTGATGCCATTCCTCAGTGTGTCGGTTTCCATGTGGACTTGCAGACAGGACAAGGACTCGACGCCATTGCAGAAGCATTCGGGAAGGTCAGAACTCAATGATAAATCCAAGTAGATTCGATTAATGGTGGATTTGAGTTGCTGCTGCTTTGGTAGCTTCAAATGGCTAGAGATTCAGTCCAAGAATGTACTCCATTGGCTAAAATTTATCAATCCATATCCAAGTCATATTTTAGAAATCGAATTGATTAATGTAACATTTGAGTTATTGCTGATTTGGTCGCTGAAAATAGCTAAAAAATTAAATAGTTTAGTTCGTGGTTGATAGATTTCTTCAAAACCCAAGTGCTTATTACTTCTAAGAATGTCTTCAGTGACAAAAGGCTCTTTTAATTGTTGAAAGCTTTGATGTTTTGGAGATGTAGCTGTCTTTGCTGCTTTAAAAGAGGATGGTTTTCTTCAGTTCTAGCTATGGATGAGTGATTCTTTTGATCTACTTTAAGCTCTGAATCTCAGTTAAGATCTATCTGCAAATTTCATGTTTTGGGTAATTATAGAGCTATAAACGATTCCATGACACAATTCAAAGCATCTCAGGTAATTCCCAGATTATATCCTATCTTTTCATTATAATTTAATAAGTTGAAATATCTTCATAGTCACTAATTAAGAGCATTGCGTGTTTGGATTCTACAGCCAGATGTAGTTGTGAACTGTGCTGCGCTCTCGGTGCCTCGTGCTTGTGAAGTAGATCCCGATGCTGCCATGTCCATAAATGTTCCTTCCTCTCTTATAAAGTGGCTGTCAAGTTTGCAGAGCTGCCCAGATGTCCTCTTAATTCATCTATCAACTGATCAAGGTAATTCTCCTCTGCAAGTAATGATTCATCAATTTATGTACTTCGAAACAATATTGCCCATGCTGACCGATTGGTTACCAAAATCTAGTTTATGAAGGGGTGAAGTCATTTTACAAGGAAGATGATGAAACCAAAGCAGTGAATGTATATGGGAAATCGAAAGTAGCAGCAGAAAAGTTCATTTCCGAGAACTGCTCAAACTTTGCAATACTGAGAAGCAGCATTATTTATGGACCTCAAACTATTTCGCCCGTGCCAAAGTCTCTTCCTATTCAGGTGTGAAAAACTCATTTACCTTACGTAACATCAAGAACTGTTCAGTAAATGTTCTATTTGAATGTTATACAATAACTTGGTTAATTAAATTTTTATATCTGAAATCTAATTTGCCAGTGGATGAATGGCGTCCTTTCTAAAGGAAATAAAGTAGATTTTTTCCACGACGAGTTCCGCTGCCCTGTATATGTCAAGGATGTAGTGGCTATCATAACATCTCTTACAAATAAATGGATATCAGGTACAATTCTCAATTAGTATGTTTAACCGAAAAAAATGTGATGATATTGGTGGTGTTTGATCCAGATGGGATGCCAATGCAGTTGCTGCTCAATGCTGGTGGACCCGACAGAGTATCTCGTGCTCAAATGGCTGAGGCTGTTGCGAAAGTTAGAGGATATGATGCTTTGTTGATCAATAAAGTTTCTGCATCAACTGTAAGTTGCATTGCCTTCATTTTTGAAAAGTAAAGAGTGTTTTATATGAGATAATTATAGTTTTCTGAAATGGTATGAAAGTTTGCTTGAACTTTCACCGTCTCTAGCATTGCTCCCTGTTTGAATACTGAAACATAACCCTCCATGACGTTAGGTCGATCGTGGCGTGAAATCTCCTGCTGATATATCCATGGACATCAGCAAGTTGGTTCAAACTCTGAATATATCACCCCTTCCATTCGAAGAGGGTGTCAGATTGACCCTAGATGCCGAGGATTGTTCCTGATCCACGTATTTATATTGGTTACCTCCTCCATTGTTCAAGGGGAATGCTACTCTGTTGATCTTTATAGTTACCTGATTCGTGTTCGATTCGGTAGGTGGAACGAGTACAAGAACACAATTCACTACTTTTATGAGTTTGCATAGTTTCATTATGTTTGATTGTGTGGATCCTAATTGGGTTTACTTGTACTCCAAAGAACTGATTATTATTCTCCAGAAAATTTAAGAACTTTGTACGTTCTTTCACCATTCTCCAGTTCTTCAAATCATTTTTCATGACGACGGGCATGGATTAGCACTGCACCAACAGATTTCGGTAACTCCAAATTTTTTGAATTGTTTTGAATTGGGATTGGGATTGGGATCGACCAAAATCTCTTCAAGAGGAAATAGCAGAGAAGTTTCGTCCCAGATTGAAACTTCCAAAAATACACATTATTCCAACTTTATGAATACACCATTCTCCATGCCATTGCCAACAAAATGGCGTGGAAGGTGAACGACAAAACTAATGGCCCCAGATCCAAGATTAAACGAATAATATATGCAATAATTTAATTTAGAAAATTGAAGAAAAAAAATACAAAAATTCAGCTTGAAGAAAAGGAAAAGAATAAAAAATTATAAAGCGATTTGTTTGCAGCGGCATCTCCACTCCTCGGCTTGCTCACCTCCCAGTTTGCTCGCTGCTCAACTTTATCGCGTCGTCAAATCTTCATCTTCTTCAGGTATCAAACATTCTCTACCATCTATACTCTGGGCAGGATTAACCTTGAACTTCTACCTTTATTTTTAAATCTGGATGTTTGATTGGCTTGCTTCGATTTTCAGCATTGTGATTGAGTTGTTTTGAATTGTACTGGTGCTTGTGCTGTATTGCTTGCGTTTCCATTGGATTTAATCTCTGATACGTTTCATCCCTGTTTAAATGCTAGAACTAAAGATATCCTGCTTTTGAGCAGCGTCAAAAGTGAATTAGATCTCTCTTTTTCCTGCTGATTAGTTGTGTAGTTTCACTGAGTTTTCACTTTAGACGGCTTATATCAAACAAATAGTAAAATTTAATTGCTAGATAAATGCTGCTCCTAATTGCATGCTGTAAGTTGTCTTTACTTGATCAAAAGACCACCTCAAATACTTTAAGCATATGTACTTTCCTTGAAGTATTAGACTGATCCGTTTGTTACACATTGGATGAAGTCAGACCGAATGGGATTGATTGATTCACTATGACATTGAAAATGATCTAATTAGCAACCTGAGGTAGGATCCAAAATATTCCTGGAGGTTTGAGGACATGTTTTGTTTTGTTTTAAATAGAAAACAGCAATTTAAATTTAAATCTTTGTGTTTTTTTCTGCCATGGCAGAATCACAGTATAATGGCTATCAGGAAGCCTGGTTTGATTGCTCTATTCGATGTGGATGGGACTCTTACTGCTCCAAGAAAGGTATAGATTTTGTTTTCTTATTATTGCATTAATATCACAGATCAATTTAAATTCTCTAGCATGATATTGGCTGCATGACTCTTATATGTGGTTTACTTGCTTCTTTCAAGGCGTCTACTCCTGAGATGGCACAGTTCATGAAGGATCTTCGCAAGGTGCAGCATAGCTTTTACTTTTTATGAACATTGTTTCACTTTCACCTACCTTCCTAACCATCTGATAGGGTATTAACATCAATTATTTATGCTGTCAATGCACACTAATAAGCCCTCTGAATACAGGTGATTACAGTCGGAGTTGTGGGGGGTTCTGACCTTTCTAAGATATCTGAGCAGCTTGGAAAGTCAGGTTGGTCTAAGTTGTCTCTTATTCTATTCTTGTACTAACTGCTCCATGTATCATGTTGCTTTCTGGAGGTCTCTAAGCTGTTTATTTCTCTTAGACGTAGTTTTCCTGTATTTTTAGCCAATCAATCTTGTTTTGGAACTTCAAGTTTCTGTTGTAAAAGCTTAGGGTCACCCAAATAGTAATTAACTATGTGAAATCTTTTGGTCCGTAGTCTTCTGTAGGTGTTTGTAGATTCTCTTGATGAAAATCGTTTTATGCCACTCTTCCATTTTGATTCTTTTAAGAGTTTTATCTCTCCTCACTTTTGCAGTTACTGAGGACTACGACTTTGTATTTTCGGAGAACGGCCTTGTGGCACATAAAGATGGAAAGCTAGTTGGCCTGCAGGTAATTTAGCATACCCTAATAAGGTTTATGAAGCTCATAATTTGTCAAATAATCACCTTCTAGTGCGCATTGTTTTACATAAGGATCATTAATCACCATTTCAGTATTATCTCTCAAGTAAACCGAATCAGTCTTTTGTAGTTTTGCCTATTTAGTGGTGTTCTTTTTGGACTCTTGACCTGCAAGCCTTGATGAGTAGTTCTATGTGTTTTTTTTCCTATGACAGAGCTTAAAGTCATTCCTTGGTGAAAACCAACTTAAGGCAAGGATCCTTGTATTAATGACCCTCACCTTGCGCTGAACAAGATTTGTTATCATTGATTTCTTTCTAAATCAAATTATGTTGTCTCAGGAATTTATCAACTTTACACTTCACTACATTGCTGACTTGGACATTCCGATAAAAAGGTGAGAAAAATTCAAAGCTCACTTGCGGTTGTCCCTCCAAGTAACCGTTTGCATGACATGACCTCTCTTTGATCTTTCAGGGGAACATTCATTGAGTTTCGAAATGGGATGCTCAATGTATCCCCGATTGGGCGAAACTGCAGTCAAGAAGAGAGAGATGAATTTGAAAAGTATGACAAGGTAAGATCCGGTACAGGGATATTTAAAATGCAAAATTTTATTTCACTCTGTATCTAATATTTGGTTGGGTATTTGGCATATGCAATGCAACCATTTCAGGTTCATAACATACGCCCGAAAATGGTGTCTATCCTGCGCGAGAAGTTTGCTCATTTGAACCTGACATTTTCCATCGGTGGGCAGATAAGCTTCGACGTAAATAGCTCCCAAATTTGTCCATTATTTAGACGTTTAGCTGGCTTAATAGATACCAAAGTATGCACTAAACCAATCACAGCACTCTAAACAAGTGGATCTGTGGTCTCAACCAGAAAGGACATGATCCCGTCTGAATCTCGACCTTTATGTCTGGCTTAGAGCATCAAGATATAATCGTTTTTTGTTGCAGGTTTTCCCTCAAGGTTGGGACAAGACCTACTGCCTGAGATACCTCGATGACTTCCCTGAAATCCACTTCTTCGGTGACAAAACTTACCAGGGTGGGAATGACTATGAGATTTACGAATCGGAGAGGACAACTGGTCATACAGGTGTAAACTCCAATTCAATCTTACAAACACGTATCTATCTATCTACACGGGCATCTTTAATGTGGTAGCTTTGGTTTTCATTTTTTCAGTGACTAGCCCGGACGACACAGTCGAGAAATGCAAGGCGCTATTCTTGTCGAATGCATAGAAGGGTCATGCGACCATGTCACAATCTCGGTTTTAAAGTTTGTATTGTCTGTAATTTTTTCGTGGTGTCTAAACGTACTATTTTATGAGTAATGGAGGAACCTTACTCTCTGTAAGAGGACGTATTGGTATTATTCCTGTTTTATGTCAAATTGTCGTCCCAGTTGTTTGCTAAATCGAAAATCTCAGTTTCGGTTAAGTAAGAAGCTTGATACAATCGATCAAATTCAACACTTATCTTCCATAAATATACTATCACCTGTTTGATAAAATACTTCCCAAATAAAAGCTATTATCATACCTGCAGTAGTTGATGGTGAGGTAGAATAGTAGACTCTCAAAGTGCTGAGTGAGCCTGGACACTTCACATGGCCATCTCGACTTTGAAAGTTAGGATGATACATTTTGTTCAATGCATGTGGATTTTTGGTTATCTCCAATGTGATGGCCTGACCCATATCGGATAGAAATAACTAATTTGAAACTCATATAAGCAGAGATGTACTACTCAAGTTCAACAATAATTTCTCATTTTCTGAGCTCAAGTGAGGACAACGGGTTCAGTTAGTCTGGGTTGGGCCAGTAAGGACAGTCACTCAGGCTTTGGATGTTACAAATGGTATCAGAGCCGACTTGGGACCGTGATCGGGCTTGCAAGATCGAAAGCCCGTGCCAACGGGAAAAAATAGTTGGCTAAACCCTGAAAGGGTTTTTGAAAAGTATATGACTTGCAAGACCGAGTCACTTAACGGGGACAAAAATCCTGGACTTTAAGGGGGTAGATTGTGATACCCGTCCCGCATCGAATATAAATAAGTGATTTGGAACTCATATAATCAGAGATTACTAATCAAGCAAGCTATATGTGTAACTACTAAATACTGATCAACTTGAAATGTCTATTTTTCACTTCCTGTATATTTTATAAACAACATTAATTATCTCTTCTTCATTGTTATTAAAAGGTTCACAATGTGACAATATATATTGCTTAATTAGTACTTATGTTTATCATGAAGTTTTAGATTAAGATAAGGAAATGTTGTTATGTAGTTTCATTTAAATATTGTTCACAAACTCACAATCACATAAGAACAAGACAGCATCCATTTTAATGAGCAATAAGCGTGATACATTCACCTAATATACTACGTATTAATTTTCAAGTACTCCACGTTGCATGGGAGGATAATGGATATAATAAAATATACAGTATATATATATATCTTTGTGATCGAATACAAAAATTGAGAGAAAATCAAATATATAATTAATAATTAGGTCTGTCAAAAGTTATCACCGATTCAACTTGTCCTATTCCTCGGTATGTGCATCTGTTTCGTTGGTCTTCTCCTCCTCAGCTAGCTCCGGCGGCGGTGTGGTGGTGGCCGACGACGAACGCTTATGGGCAGCCGACTTGAGTATATGATTGTAGTCCCCTTTCTCCATGAACAATCGAGCAAAGTGGTGCTTGCAGTAGAGAACCCCATTCAAAGCAGCGTACGAGGAGTGGGTCAGGGGACAACCTCCATGAGCGCACCTGAAACATGTCTTGTGGTAACATTCTCCCTCCATTGTCACCTGTAGCTCCCAAACCAAACAAGCTTCTTTTCAACCTACTAGCTAGATAATAGATATGGCATTCATCATCTAATGTACGTGGGTGCAGGGAAAATTAGCCAAACCTTTTCCAAGGGATATACAGTTTTACTGCAAGCTGCACACTTATCCTGGGTGCCAGAGAACATCGCAGAGACTTTGTTGGGAGGAGCCCTGGTCTGAAAGAAAATATAATATATATATATTAGTTAAAAATATATACAAAGTTTGTATATATAGATTTACAAAATTATTAACCTACTGTATATATAAAAAGAAATTAAAGATTTACCACCATTAACTTTTAAGCTTGATTATATGTGTATCTTAATTTTTTTTGATTTATTATACTCTAAATGTTTAGAAGGGATGTGTACACGTACCGCATCGCTATGCTTGTCTGGATTCTTGGCTGCCATATATAGAATAAAGACTGAATAAGATAGTTGGTCGTTTTGTTATAACTATATATATATATATATAATAAGTATAGCGTACGTACGTGCATGGAAGTTCTTGCTGAAGTTTCCCGATTCCTTGAACAACTGCTCAAAATGAGTCTTGCAGTAGAGGACACCATCCATGGATGAATAGTTGCTCATCTGTCCAATAACCCAAACAAGACCATATATATATATATATAACATCGATCAGTCCATGTCGTCCATCTATTCAAATTTCAAAACAACCTTAAACTATTGAAAGAAGAAGATGCGATGGATGATATTGTTTACTTACCACAAGAGTGCCATGGCAGTGGCTGCATTTAAAACACGTTTTGTGGTATGGAACACCCTCCAGGGACAGCATATCCACAAAATACACCGTCTTGTCACAAGCCTTGCACTTATCTAGGGTGCCGGTGAACGCCATTTCTCCCTCTTTCCCACAAGAATAATCAATACCTCTATTCTCTGAGACTTTTGACCACAAACGGAATTATATATGTCCATCACGTACGTTGCAACGATATCAAAGCGATATTACTTTGCAGTACAATCGGGTGGAGGTACGAAATATATTGAGACGTAAATAGATCTGGCCATTGAGGGTGTAGAGAAACAAGGTCGGTCTGACACGTATCTTGCAACATTCGTACGTTGACTCTTTCTCATAACTACTTGACGATGATAGAAAGAGTTTATAATTAATTTATTAACATGAAAAAGTAGAATCATTTCAGTGAAGAAAAAAATCACAATTAATTACAACTAAGAGTTAAACAAATCTAATTAACAATGCAGAGGAGAGAGGGCTTCATTACTAGATAATGCCTTAAACATCACATTACGGACTACGGAGACACAGATTAGGTTATATTACGAAGTCTGATTATTATGTAATGTCTTTTATTTATTAATGTTCATGCGTATCACAATTCAACTTAGGTGAGGTTGCCGAGATGTGGGAGACAGGAGCCCCGAACAACAGTTTAGGCTGCATTGTAGTTGTGGAAGGTGTCTAACAAGACAATGAACTTGACGGTGCACATGGGTGATTATACGATGGTCAACACGGACGACTGGACGGTAGTCAACACGAGCAGCTAGACAATGCAAGCTGGAAAATGTGGTGTGCAAGCTAACGTGTTGCACTTAAAATTTTGTACTATATATATTTCTCAATCCATGTATTGTCCAAAATAGAGGGTTTTTTGGCCAGTTAAAATAGAGAGTTGAACAATCATTCATCCATATTAAAACCGACGTGAACGTTAACTCAAAGAGTGTTATCACAAACTCTCTCACATTTTCTCTCTTTATTTCTAAAATTTCTCTCATTTCCCGATCTCTTTATCAGTTTCCGTGTGTTTTGCGAAATTGATCTGACACATTAGTCTTTCTTCAACCTTATCATTGTGTACGTAATTAACACAAATCGTACGTGAAGAAGTTTCCCGCGTGTTCTTGGCACCCAAACAGAACAGAGAACCAAGCGAAAAACAACAGCATAAGATGGGGGTCGACTGGTCTTCGATTCTGATGTCGCCTTCACAAACTCCTGTCCTAATAAATGACTCTCCACATCTCGCCCTGTCAACTTCGCGAGAATCCGCCATTAATGCCCTTCGCTTTCGACTTCAATGCATCTCTCTCTAGTTCTTTGTCCCTTCTTTGAAACATTACTCCGAGCACTGCCCATATCACACGACACCAGGTAAATCACGCATATGTGGATCTTGACTTTATTTAACTGCTAATTTGGCGCCATTTCAGCTGTGGTTGCATTGAATAGAGGATAGCTAATGAATGTTGGTTCAATTGCTCTGTACTGTAGCTCCAATCCAATACAGTACACGCAAGTTATGGGTAGTGATGGTATTAAATGCAGGCAGCGTGGACAAAGGACGCAGCTTGAAGTGCGCTGCTGCTTGCTCTCGGGCTCCAAACATGCAATGATCGATGTGGATATTCCAAGATGATGTCGGAACTGTATTAAATGTTCCATTGATTAATTATTACAGAACATCAAATACATGATCCATTGCTTTTGTCTGGTCTCTCTTGTGAATTGTGGTAAATGTAAAAGTAAAACCTTTAGTCAATTGGAGGAGCCCCCAATCACATTAAAAACTGAATTTTGTGGGAATCGGTGCATTACCAACGATGGATTGTGGTAAATGTATGATAATTGACTACTATTAGTCCATTTCAATACAGAGCAATCTCCAATCACATTTCACTTCTGTTGGTATAAATCAGTTTTTACTATTTAAATTGCTGCTACTCCAACATGTGTTTTACTATTGAAAATGCTGCATATCTACTATTGAAAAAACTGCACCAACCTTGTAAACTTTGTCAACAAAGTGTTGTAAACTTTGTCAACAAAGTACTACTATGTATTAGTATAAATAGGTGGTTATGTTTGTATGTTTTGTATGAGAGTTGTATGAGTTTTATAAGAATTTATGAGAGTTTGTTCAACACATATAAGATTTGTATTTGTGTTATTCAACTCCATGTTGAATCTCATATTCTTCAATTTCTCTTGATTGAAGAACAACAGTGGTATCAGAGCTTTCTTCTTGAGGGATCTGTGAGGTTGAGTGATTGTCGATTTCTTGAGATCATCCACCCATAGCTTAACTTCTTGAGGGATTTGTGAGGTTGTTTGATTGTCGTTTTCTTGAGATCATCCACCTATAAACACTCTAAGCTCTCATCAAATGGAAGAATCCTTCTCAGGCGTTGCTCCACCAAAATTTGACGGCTCAAACTACCAAATTTGGGCTATCAAAATGGAAGCTTACATGGAGGGCACTGATCTGTGGGAAGCTGTTGAAGAAGACTATGAAATTCCAGCTCTTCCACCCAACCCTTCACTTGCTCAAATCAAGGTTCAAAGGGAGAAGAAGATGAGAAAGGCACGAGCCAAGTCATGCCTTTATTCGGCTGTCTCACCTGCAATTTTCAGTCGAATCATGTCCATAAGGTCAGCCAATGAAATTTGGGACTTCCTCGAAAATGAATACAAAGGAGATGAGAGGATAAGGGGCATGAAATCTCTGAACTTGATAAGGGAATTCGAGAAGGAGCAGATGAAGGAATCTGAGACCATCAAAGAATACTCAGATCGATTGGTGGGACTGGCAAACCAGGTTAGAATACTTGGTAAGGAGATGAAGGATAGCAGAATTGTGGAGAAAATATTAGTCTCTCTTCCTGAGAGATTTGAAGCAACCATTGTCTCATTGGAGAACACCAAGGACCTGTCAACTCTCAAATTGGCAGAGCTCCTTAGTGCTCTTCAAGCTCAAGAGCAAAGAAGATTGATGCGTGACGAAGGTGTAATTGAAGGTGCTTTGAAGGCCAAACTGCACTTAAACCAGAAAAGCTACGGCGACGGTGAATCGAGTGCAGCAGAAAGGGGTCCCAACGGAAGAAATTTTCCTCCTTGTATGCATTGTGGTAAGGAGAACCATCCTCACTACAAATGTTGGAAGAGACCCGACATAAAATGCAGGAGGTGTCAGAAGATGGGGCATGTCGAAAAGATTTGCCCTGAAAAGTACGATCAACAGAAAAGAGAAACTCAAGTTGCTGTCCATGAAGAAGAAGAGGAGCATCTGTTTGCGGCTTCTTGCTTCACAACTGGAGCATCAAGTGATGGCTGGCTGGTTGACAGTGGCTGCACTAGTCACATGACTGGTAATGTGAGACTTTTCAAACAACTTGACAGGTCAGTTCTTTCCAAAGTCAGAATTGGAAATGGTGAGTATATTGCAGTCAAAGGTAAAGGAACCATAGCTATCGCAAGTTGTTCTGGAACAAAACTAATCACTGATGTTCTCTATGTGCCAAATATTGATCGAAATCTTCTTAGTGTTGGTCAATTAATAGAGAAAGGTTTTGAAGTGATTTTTGAAAACAAAGTATGTGTGATAAAGGATGCAACCGTCCAAGAACTATTCACGGTCAAGATGAAGGGTAAGAGTTTTGCACTCAATCCACTGGAGGAGGAGCAATCTGCTTTCACACTCAAAGAAGGCATCAAAGAAGTATGGCATAAGAGGCCCGGGCATTATCATCATCGGGGGCTGCTGCAAATCAAAGCCAAGATGATGGTGAAGGACCTACCCGAACTTGATGATCACATTCCAAGCTGTGAAGCACGTCAGTATGGAAAACAAAGCAGGAAAACATTTCCCAAAACAGCATGGAGAGCATCAAAGAAGCTGAAATTAATCCACGCGAACATTGCAGGTCCACAAAGAATGCCCTCTCTGAAAGATATAAAGAAGCCGAGAGTCCAGTTGGGGAGAGCTGCAGAGTGTGAAATCATGCAGAGTAAGCATGCAGAGTCTGCACATCAGGATGTTCATACACTCCGTATGAAACACTATGAAGTTCTTGAACCTGGAGGATATGAGGAGGCCAAGATTGATGAGAAATGGCTAGCTGCAATGAAGGAGGAGCTTGCCATGATTGAGAAGAATGAAAAAGGAAAGACAGTTGCAATTAAGAAGGTTTTTTCAGGATAAACGATTTGGGTTTCTTAGAGAAAGATTGGGAGTTTGCAGCAAACCTGATTTAGGAGGAGTGTTGGTATAAATCAGTTTTTACTATTTAAATTGCTGCTACTCCAACATGTGTTTTACTATTGAAAATGCTGCATATCTACTATTGAAAAAACTGCACCAACCTTGTAAACTTTGTCAACAAAGTGTTGTAAACTTTGTCAACAAAGTACTACTATGTATTAGTATAAATAGGTGGTTATGTTTGTATGTTTTGTATGAGAGTTGTATGAGTTTTATAAGAGTTTATGAGAGTTTGTTCAACACATATAAGATTTGTATTTGTGTTATTCAACTCCATGTTGAATCTCATATTCTTCAATTTCTCTTGATTGAAGAACAACAACTTCCAACAACAAAAAAAAGTGATCTCAAAGAATCGGGAAAAATATATTTCTTACAATATATGAAACTTATAAGAAAATGAAATCTGTTATGTTTTCATTAAAGAATAATATTGAGTAAGATACAAAATAACTATCTAAATAAAAAGATTTCACCCATGTACTAAATACTAAGTTTCTGTATGAACTCTACACTTTGTAGCTTTACTCTTGTGATAAATGTGTAATCTTTGACTACAGCTGCTAGAAATTGCCACTTACGTTTTTTATATATATTAAAATAACAAGTTTTTTGGAAATTACTGCATTAAAACAGTGGATTTTAGTCTTCTACCAAGAAGCAACCTTTATTTACCTGGGATACTACTAGGAGTCACTCGCTGTGACCATCTTTGACTGCTATTCCAGAGAGGGAAAGAGAGAGGACAGGGCAGGACAGGACAGCATTTAAGAACTTGCAATTTCAGGGTCCATAATAACTCCTCAGGCTGGTAATTACTTGCCCAGAAAAGGAGCCCCTCCTCTCCGAATAGGTAGACACCACATAGCAGAAGAGTGTGGTATCTCCTTTGATAAAGGTTTTGTGCTCTTTAAAGCCCTTCGGGTAGTTGTGATAGAAATTCTAGGTTGGTAAGAGCTTTGAAGATGGGAAGGACTCCATGCTGTGACAAGAAGACTTTAAAGAAAGGGCCATGGACTCCTGAAGAAGATGAGATCCTCGTTAACTACATCAACAAGAATGGCCATGAAAATTGGCGCTACCTACCCAAGAATGCTGGTACCTTTATCATTATTATACTTTTCCTCCTTTAATTTCTTAGAGACATACATTCTTCCAAAGATTAAATCTGCCTGTTAATGATATCTTGGCTCCATTATGTAGATTCTCATGTTCTTGTCAGGTCTCCGGCGCTGCGGGAAGAGTTGCAGACTTAGGTGGACAAATTATCTGCGACCAGATATTAAACGTGGCCCCTTTACTGTGGAGGAGGAGAAGCTTGTGATGCAGCTTCATGGTATGCTTGGAAACAGGTTAGTGAATTTGTCTATCCATTGAAAAGACAAATTAGAATATTGTTTTGTAGGAAGAAGAACATTATCGTTCTTAATAAAGTTGGGTCTCTGCAGTAACCAAATTACTGTGACCTTAGTATTGTTCTAAACAATATATCATTTTGTCCAAATCTGCCACTTTAGCCATTTCTTGAATGTGGGTAAGGAAGGAGAGGAAGAAGTCTGATTTTTAATTAGTTTAGGGACTAATCTGACCTTAGTATTTTTCTAATAAAAATTTGTGTATTTTCTCCAACTTTTTTTCTTTAAGCACTTCTTGAATGTGGTAAGAAAGGTAATGCTTTCTATTTAGTTTAAGGACTAATCTGATTGTTCTAGAAATTTTATTTTTATTCCAAGTTTGTTACTTTAGCCACTTCTTGAATCTGGGCAAGTAAGTAGAGGAAAAAAAATTGATCTTTGTAGGAAAGGCTATCAATAAAAGATCTGATTTTTTATGTTAATGCGCCATTAATCGTGCATGAAACGATCAATCTGGACACACTTTTCATCTCTGATGACTTGTGTTGCGATCTAGGTGGGCAGCCATTGCAGCTCAGCTGCCGGGAAGAACTGATAACGAGATCAAGAACTTGTGGAACACGCATCTAAAGAAGCGCCTTCTCTGCCTTGGCCTCGACCCCTTGACTCACGAGCCCTTCCTTTCTCAAGAACACTCTAGAAGGGCACCAACGTCCCCCACCACACGCCACATTGCACAGTGGGAGAAAGCTAGGCTTGAAGCTGAGACTCGGCTTTCACAGAACTCCTCCATGTCGGGTCTCGCCTTTGAACCAAGATCAGAACCTGATTATTTTCTTCTCATGTGGAATTCCGAAGTTGGAGAGTCATTTCGAAAGAACTCTATTGAGAAGGTAAATCAAGACCCGAATGTGCAGATTTCTCGATGCGTTAAATCTGAACACATGTCGACTCCTGATAATGGCCCTTCGCCACTAGCCTTGGCTCCAAGGGTGGACCCTGAACCTGAAGATGTGGACTTCAAGAATGGATGGCTGTACAATGGAGGGAAGCTGCTGGGGCCTGATGAATCAAGCTCTAGCGAATTTGAGAGCTCTTCGGATACTGCGTTGCATATGCTGTTGGATTTCCATGGCAGCAATGATATGAGTTTCCTGGAGGGAAGCAATGACAAGACAGCTCTACTTCTTCTTCATTGAGAGAGATCAAAAGATTCAAAACTACTTCTGAGCTCGATTTATGATTTCTTAGGTAGCAAGTAACTCTTTCTGTTTTGGGTAAATATCAACTTTTGAAATAGCACTTTATTAGAAGTTGCTTGTGTCTGGAGAGTGGAGAGTAGAAAGACTCCTTTTTGATTCGTTATATATACAGTAGGAGATGTTGAGACGATGTTTGATTCAAACTTTGTTTGGAATGTCAGAGCTGATCTAGTGTTTGGTTCTGTTCACTTGCTCATCAAGAAATGAAATTGCTAATCATTCTATTGATAATTGGCTGCAGTCTCCTTAAGCCTTGAGATTTTCTTCCATTCTTCTAGACTCAACTTCGGCCCTTCTCTCCTCTGCTTCCTTGTGTACCAGGCCAACCTTGTTTCTGGCCTTTTTCACATACCTTGCCTTATTCCTCTCTAGATTTTCCTGAAACTTGTTGCAGAAAGGATCATATCTCGTTAGATTAAACCCGACCCTAATAACTTTTGGTAGATAAATATAGTTTGAATATCATGAAGGATTTGAACTTTGAAATTGTGAAAATAATTATTGATTTGAGTTAAAAGGAGATACATTTGTTGGTTCTAAGTAATTCTTGAGTTTTGGATAGCACGCCCATAAATCCAGCGGTAAAGGAAACTCAATTCTATCTAAGCAGGATTTAAGTCAAATGACTTGATCTAAATCAAAAAACAAAATCCCCGTATATCGGGCACCAAGGTAACTCCGATCGTCATTCACACCAGAAGAATGAGATGCCTTTCCTTGTCAATGCACGATCTTTTAGTTCGTCCAAATCATCAGTGGAATCACTTCACACACAAAGTTTCATAGTTTGGAAATCCGCAGTGTCTGCTCTCACGAAGAATCGTCGAGTTTGGCTCTTCTTCTTAGCTTTTCCGAGCATCTCTTCATCTGTCAACCATGGAGCTTTGGCCTCAAGACATCTCAGACCCCTCAGATTCTAAACAAGACAGCAGAGAGTTCAACCATGGTAGACGACATAAAATCCTAGATCGGAGGATGGAGATGAAGTCCGTAACATGAAGAGAGAAGTTCCTTCGTGTCCAGGTAGATGTTTGTTCATTGTTCGTAGGAACAGAGCTTTGCGTAAAGTAGCTTCATTGGTGCAGCTTCTGTATGGCGGAGATGATAGATGCTGTCCAGAGATTTATGTACTCCGGGTTGACGTACAAGCCGCCTAAAACGAATAAATTTTATTGTTTTGAAGCCAATTTTGTATAGGATAGTATACACCGGGTGCACCTCGAAACAGACTTGTGTCTTCACAGTTTATGCATTCTAGAGTGTGTGCACCGGGAGCACGCGAAGACAGCTCCAAAAAAATAGATTTTAGTTGTTTTAGTGCCATTTTGATTGGCTTGTGTGAAGTCCCGGTGCATCCAAAAATGATACTTTTATTTCCAGTTAGTTCACGTGGTCCTTATACTCTAATTGCATTTAATTTGATCCTCAAACTATGACCAATGATTATTTATACCCTCAAACTTTACTTATACTCTCCAATTTAATGCTCAAACTCTGACAGAATATTAATTCTCATCCTCAAGCTCTAATCTTCTCCAATTTGATTTTCAAACTCTGACCAACTATTCATCTTCATCCTCGAACTCTACGCCCGTCCAATTTGATCCTCAAACTCTATTCGATCACTCTAATTATCCTCAAGCTCTGATCAAATATTATTTTAATTGTCGAATTCTAATTTCCTTTCTTCTAGCCTCGACTTCAGCCCGTATCTCCTCGTTTTCCTTGTGTACAAGCCAATCTTGTCTCTGACTTTCTTCCCATACCTTGTCTGCTTCCTATCCAGATTTTCATGCAACTCGTTGCAGATTCAAGCTCTTCATGTCTACGAAAGAATAAATTTGCTTCTCGCGGCAAACAACAAACTAATGGATTAAGGTTGAAATGTTTCATATTTCTATGTTTATATGGGTTAAGTTTGAAAAAAATGTAATCTGTTTGCCAAAAGTGGTGCTTGATTAAACGTGTTTTGGGATGTAGGTATTTAATGTAACATGTTGAATTTTGTAGGTTTTAGATGAAAACGTTTGTTTTTCCGTTTGTTGTCTCGTTAAAACTTCTCATGTGCCACACACGTGACATGTTTAAAGAAAATTTATTGGAAATGCCGAAGTTACCCCTACCTCTATTTCCCTCCATATGACACATTAAGTCTCCTCATGTTCCAGGAAGTCTCTCCCCGTCCCGTCTTCCTCATCGAATCTCTTCCCCAAGCATGAGTGTTGAAGAAACTGAATTAGAAATCGTGCTAGAGTTTCTATCAAATACCCTTGATGAAGATTCTGCAATTCAAGTATGGAACCACCAAATTATCTACAAAGTTCAGCCTCAAATAAATATATCAGTAGTATGACTGATGAAAAACAACTGCTAGTAAATTGGACCGTACTCATTAAGCACAATGTCAGGTTCAATTTGATAGTTGCAGAATCAGAACTAACCAAATGGAAAAGGTTAGATGCTTCACAATTTGGATCCAATCAACAATGCATCAAGTTCAAGTATATGATTCCAAGGGACCTACAAATTTTGGATGTGATCATTCGGAGTGGTGTAAATCAACAAATTTTGTCAAAAGGTTTTGGAATGAAATATTTAAAAGACAGCAGAATCTGCAGCAGAGATGACATCATATTGGTATTTACAGAAAATAAAAAACACATTCATCCACCTAAACTTTGTCTAGATCAAATCAGTAGCCTCCAGTGCAAAAAAATCAAGACTTTGTATTTAAAACCACTACGTTAACCTCAAGTCTATGAAGAATCTGACTCTATAATAACAAAAGTATTTGTGCCATTAAGTTGTTATCTTGTACGTTGGGATTGCTAAAAGATAAACAATATCAAATTTGTTCTAAGTCCAATAAGTTAGCAAGACAAAAGAATCGCTTCACCTTAAAGTCTTCAAACCGTTTATGAATTCATTGTTTTCAGTAAATTAACTAAACCAAAATAAAATATTTAGCCATGTGAGCTAATTAAAGCCTTACTTAATGGTCACTTCATTTGACTACCCATAATTAAAACACAACTTATATTTGAATTATGCGCTAGTAAATATATAACTGGAAATGAATTCCAAAAGTAAATCAGACGAATCAGCTTCTGTAAGGTTGAGTAGAGATTATACCCTATCATCATTGTTCGTTTTGATTCGTCACGGTGAGATTAAAATGCGTACATAAAAAAAAAGTTGCATTTACCATAAAAATATAATGCATGCTATCTAGGTTGCATCTCCAACGGACTCCTATTATATTATTACTATTAATCTATTATTATCATGACCTTTCATTTATTTGTAGTGTCTTTACTTTCGTAGTTGACTTTTATTTCTATTTTTATGTATTCGGGGAGAAGGGCCGATAGAAGCAACACTTATTGCGCTAGCCATGCCGAACCCTGTCTAAGTGAAAGTCTTCTAGGCTAGCTAGACATATAAAGTTATATATGATGTCTCTTTACTTGGAAAGTGAGAAACAGAGAGTCAACCATATGGTTTAGAGGAGGAAGGAAGGAAGTTTGGTTCGTGCATGCATGTAGCTCAAAGCTACCGCAAAGAGCCCATACATGATGTGTTATTTACGTTAGTTCAACTTAATTAAGAGGATCCTGAATTAGTGTAACTTAGTCACTCTTCACCATCAATATGGATGAAGAAGAAGGGAAGCCTCTCAACCTCAGCTCGAGCAGTGGCAGCAGCTCTGCAACTAAGTCACCGCCATCTTCCTCAAAATCAAGGAGGAGGAGTTGGACTAAAACCACCGTCGTCATCTCCTTCTTCGTTATACTTATCTTCTCCGGAGTCATCTTCTCCGGGTTCGATGTCGTACGTAATTATCTCTCTCTCTCTCTCCCTCCATCTTGAACACAGTTGTTGATACTAATCTCTGATTTGTGACATACAAAACCAGGTTGTTTTCACTGGACCTCTCTTGACCATCACCACGGTCAGTACTCCAGCCGTAAGAAACGCTTCCACCACGACAAAGGCAACTCCGGCAAGGACCAATACTCATTACCCCTTGAACTGTTCCGCAATCCCGGAGCAAAAATGCCCCGCGGGTTACCCTATCCTTCAGGAGCCGGACCACGACTACACTGCAGTGTGTCCCGAGTACTTCCGATGGATCCATGAGGACCTCAGACCTTGGAGGGAATCTGGGATCACTAGAGAGGTGTCTAATATCTCATATATATATATCCCTTCTGCAGCATTTGTAGCAATTGATTCTACAGTATCTAGTTTGTCATTCAAATATAAATGACTATTTTTATAGGTTCTAGAGAGTAATGACATGAAATGGGCACATTTCCGGTTCATAATCTACAAGGGCAAGCCTTATCTGCAATCATTCCACAGAGCATGGCAAACACGCGATGTTTTCACCATTTGGGGACTCGTACAACTCCTTAGAGTATACCCTGGGAGGATCCCCGACCTAGAGCTCATATTTTGCTGTGAGGACATACCCGTGGTCAAGAAAGAAAACTATACCCGACCTGAGGGGCCCAAGCCACCCCCACTCTTTCGCTACTGTGGAGCCGATTGGAGCTTCGATATTCCTTTTCCGGACTGGTCTTTCTGGGGATGGTAGTCACTGTTTTGTTTTACACCTTCAATACACAACTTATGTTTCTTATAATATTTACACCCTAAAATTTCGGTCACTGTATTAAATGTAGGGCGGAGACGAACATTAAGCCATGGACAGATTCCTTGAAAGACATAGAAGATAAGGCAGCGGAAATGGAATGGAGGGATAGGGAGCCCTATGCTTATTGGAAGGGGAATCCGTATGTATCCCACAAGAGAGGAGAGCTTATGCAATGTCGTCCCGACAAGGACCACGATTGGAATGCTCGCCTAGATGTAATTGTAAGTACGATCTTTAAGTTATTGTTTCGATATGAAGCAGTTAAAATCCGGTGAAATATGTAACCATTTGAATACTCCACTCATCTTTTAAACTAGCTTTTGATGTTGGGTTAGAAGAGGTCCATTTTTTTAAACTGGGTGCACCAAAGTGTTCAGTCTAGCTAAGATGATGTTCTTCAATACTATTGCTTTACCAACTATATATATTAACTATTGGGAGATTAAAAAAATGATCCAGAACTGGGGCAAGGAAAGGTCTGATGGATTCAAAGATTCGAGACTGGAAGATCAGTGCAAACACAGGTAATTAACAAATTTATTGTTAATTTCTTCATTTGTTGTAATTTGTTTATTTCAATGATGGATATTATTACATATGTTATAAAAAGGTATAAGATCTACGTTGAAGGTGGTGCTTGGTCTGTAAGCGAGAAATACATACTGGCCTGTGACGCCATGACGCTGTTGATAATACCAGAGTTCTACGATTTCTTTGTGAGAGGGATGCAACCTATGCAGCATTATTGGCCCATCAGGCCAGACAACAAGTGTAGAGACATTAAATTTGCTGTTGATTGGGGAAACACTCATCCTTGGGAGGTATGCTATTCTCGTAATGCAATAGAGAAATTCTTTATATTATAATTCAATAATATAACTTTTCGCCCTTTGAACAACAAATACTTTTTGTCCTTGTTACTAAAAAGTCTTTGAAATCGGTTGAAATAATTTATATTAGGCAAAAGATATCGGTGAGGCTGGAACCAAGTTTTCAACTCAGGACCTCAGTATGCAGAACGTTTATGACTACATGTTTCATGCACTGAATGAGTACGCAAAGCTGCAGAGATATGAGGTAACTGTCCCACCGGATGCCGTGGAGATATGTTCGGAGTCGATGGCGTGTTCGGCTAATGGATTAGTGAAGAAATTCATGGAGGATTCCTTAGTGAAGGCTCCTAGTAATGCACTGCCATGCTCATTGCCCCCTCCTTATGAGCCTCGTGAGCTTAGAGAGTTTCTAGATAGGAAAGAAAGCATCTCTAGGCAAATAGGTTCATGGGAGGCTAAAGCTTGGGAGAATAGCAATACGAAACATTGACTTCCATCAAATTCTTTTTCCTATATATATTTGAGGGTTCTCTATTTGTACCAAGAACAACATAAGATCCTGCTGGCGACACAGACTGATCTGTTTATTATTAGAGAGCATTGAAGAATATTTGATAATTTTATAAAAGCAACTATGCGTCTGTTGTATGGTGATTTTATTCGTAAAAAGTTTGAGGATTAATTATGTTGAATGGCATTTTTTTTCTTCATTTTCTACCATTATATTAGAGAATAATTGATACGTGTGTTACGACCCTTGCAACCAGTTACAAAGAACATCTTTATTAGGTAAGTAGGGTTTGCATTCAACCTTTGGAGAAGAACAGCAACCAAATTAAAATATGGAATCCAACAGTGTCGTACTCTTTGTTGTCTTTTCGTTGGCAGTGACAACTAACAAGAACACGGGATTAAGAAGGCGGTTTTTATAGGTAACACGAGTAAAATATGTAATATATATATATAAATTTAACACTTCATAAATTATATGAGGAGTGCTTTGAAAAAAGCAATTTATTCCAGTTTGTTTATCTTCGTAACCAAATATGACCTAACAACTATTATAGCCATTTTGGACTCGAAAGAGATCTAAATTAAAGTAACAAAAAAATCAAGGAAATGGTCAGAGTTGTGAGACGAGATCCACCGAGGAGCAAAACCGATTGAAGGGTCTTAATTAATATCTGGAAAAGTTCAGAGAGCTCGAGCTTTTATGATGTCGATGCTGACCTCGCTCGCATCCGTGGCTTGCAACTCTACTTGAATACCATCCAACTCTCTCTTGAACCTGTCCTTTGTGCTGGCATAAACCATCTTGCTTCTCACCTTAGCTGTTTCTGGGGACCTACAAAGAACATCAACAATTTGATCAGATTTAAACAGGACTGAATCAAATAAGTAGAGATCAAATGATGTTTTGATCGGTCTATGCTTACATTTAACCTTATCAGTACGAAAAGGAAATGCTAAAAATAAGTGTGGCATACCATGCAATGAAGAAGATCTTGCTCTTCTGGCAATTCTCATCTGTTGTGAAATCGAAATCAAACACAGCATATCGGCACTGATCTGAAGGCAACGCGGCAGTGAACTCATCGTAGCTTGCAGTAGGGCTTCCGACTTTGTCCACCACCACCTGCGTGATGTTGTCATCGATCTTGTACACGATGAACCTGAAGTTCCTCTTCGCCTTGAGTTCCATGAACTTGAGCTTGCATTCGTCATTCACTTCTATCCCAGAAGCCGAGTTCGCCTTATAATCAACAGAAAACACAATATTATATCTCACAATATAGTAATCAATTAGAAACAATCCAACATTATGTAATATCAACACATATATGACATTATTGATCCTTATGATGTAGGCAAATGTTGTTTCTTCATCGTTTCATACCATTGTTGGTAAGCACCAAAAGGGAGAGGATGAATGTGTTGTGTATTGATAGAGAAAGGGAGATCTTAAACAAGAAAGAGAGGAAGAGAAGAAGAGAGAGAGGGTTGTACTAAAATGTGGTGAGGAAACTATATGTGGGCTATTTTCTAGGGTCGAAGAGAATATTAAGGCAAGGGAGATGAGATTTTTGTGGGAGAAAATAAGGGATTGATTGCTACGTATGCTTTTACTTCATCGTTGGTCTTTAAATCACGTACGTCCATTCACTTGATTTTTGTCCTATTGTCTCTCCTTCCATAATATATTGTATTAGTTAATATAATTTGAAACTCTCCATTAAGTAACCATCCGTTGTAGTCTAGTTGGTCAGGATATTCGTCTCTCACCCGAAAGACCCGGTAATGGTAGGAGTAGGGGTGAGCAAATTACCCATTTGGACCCGGAACCTACCCGGAACCGACATTTTGGGTAGGTTCCGGGTAGACGTTTTAAAAATCGGGTAGGTTCCGGGACAAAAAAATAAGAACCTATTTATTCGGTTCCGGTTCCGGTTCTCCTATATGGGTACCCTAAAGGAACCGGAACCGATTCTCTCTCTCTCTCTATATTAAAAAAAAAAAAATCTATTATCTATTTGGTTCCAAACCAGCCGCAGCATCCAAAGTCCAACCCTAGTATCTATTCGAGATTCGACGCAGACTCTTCTCTTCATCTGACTCGGAGACTCCTTTCTCTCGACGCAGCCTCTCGAGTCCCGCCCGGCGCAGCCTCTCGCGTCTCGACGCCGACGGCGTTAGCTCTCGACGATGCAGCTTCTTCTCTCAGAGGTAATCGATCGAAACGGGTAGGTTGGTTGGATTGGGGATTCATGATTCAATTCACTGATTTATTGTTTCTTTCTCTCTCTTTGGTGTTGTAGGGCAAAGCCTCGACTCTCCAGAAATGGTGTCTCAGGTACTCAATTGCTTGACTTTAGCAATTTTATCTACTTAATTGCTACGGAATACATTGGAATGTCCATGGTTAGCTGTTGAAATCGTGAATAGAGTGTGAAGATACACTTTTTTTTTGGGGGGATGTTGTAGTTTATTAGAGAAAGATATAGCAGTGCTTTGTCAATCTTTGTATTTTCATACTCATGGGAGCCCTTATGAAGATCCTGAGGGGAAGTATGAAGCCTTGACAAAATATTGGAAAGATTTAATTTCCATGGCTAAAGCAGGAAAACTCGATCCTGTTATTGGAAGAGATTATGAAATACACAGATGTATTCAATGATTGTGTCCTCTAATGATTCTTTTGTTAAAAACCTGCTCTTTCTGTTATATTTTTCAGAGACTTGCCCAGAGAATTGTGCAAGGAGATGTTCCTCAGGCTTTGATGAACCGCAAGGTGTGTGTGTATATTTAAAAAGTTATATTGCTGAATGCTGAGTTATTGAATTTGGATTTTGACATTTCAATTTTGAATCTGGATTTTGACACGACACATTGTGCTATTAGTTATTTCAATATCAAAGCTGCAAATCATGGAAAATATCAATCGCAGCATGAGAGTTCTCTTGCTTGTGAAAATGTGCTGCAGACAGACTGGTAGTCATTATCTTCATTATAAATGTGCTGCAGACAGACATGAGAATGTTGGATTCATGGTATGTTCCTATCTTCATTATCTTTTTTGCAAAGCATATCCGTTTCTTGCAGTTTATTTTTATCGCATGTACTGACTTCAGGCAGAGCGTGAAGGACTAAGAAACAGGGTTGAAAAGAAAGCTGCTTATTTGATGGAGCTGGAGGAACAAGTAGGAATAATCATTTTCCTTGAACTATAACAAATTTATTTCCTATTCTTTGTTATCTGTATGAAGTCTGAAATTTGAAACTCTACTTTATCTCTTTTTGCATCAATTTTATAGGTTTGGAGAACTTAGTGAAAAGAAATGACAGATTGTACAGCTATGGAGATTACCTTTTATTCTGGTTCAGGTGATTGCCATACTATCCTATCGCTCCAAGTCTTAGAGATAAGTTTTGCCATGTGGTTCAGGTGATTGCTACATGAAGGGAATTGTTTGTTTTTTTTACATTATTATGAGTCAATGTAGTGATTTGGAAATGTGGTTTGAACTGTAATTTGGAATTGTATATTTGGGAACTGTTCGGTTTGGACTTTAATTTAAAATTGTTTGTGTTTTGGAATTTAAATGTATTGTGTAACCTGTACCAAACCGGAACCGAACTGAAATCGAACCGGAACCGAACTGGAATCGAACCGGAACCGAACCGGAACCGAACTGAGGACTCAAACCAACCGGTTCCTAACAGGGTACCCGGAACCGTTTCTACAAACAGGTTCCGGGTAGGTTCCGGTTCCAAAACTAAACGGGTAGGTTCTGGTTCTAAAATTTAATACCCGGTATTAAACTGGGTAGGTTCCGGGAATCCCTAAATTTACAGGGTACCCGGAACCGCTCACCCCTAGGTAGGAGCACGATACGAAGGCAGTGGTGGTGGATGAATGTATAGGAGAACACAGAAGCAACACATATATAATGCTGTAGTATATAAGTTCATTCATAAAGACGATGAGAACTAGCAAGCTAGGTATAATATTTAAGCATCAGTCCATGTAATATCCATCCAACCATAGTTACTACTCCCACTAGGCACGCCCAAAGCTTCCCACACAGCCTTTGACGCATCCACAATGTTGTTATCGCATGGAGGTTGATAATCGTGGTCTGAGTCGCACCCCATGGTGGAATCGCACTCATCCACCACCATGGCTGCTACACTGTTCCCGTTTCCATGAATGGTAATGTTCTGGTGGCATCTACTGCGATGATTGAACCATCCAGTAGATAGAGCCACAACCGGTAAGTTGTCAGAGTGGTACTGGTTGTCGCACTCAGACGGGCCACCACCGTCCTTCCCCTTCTCGAAGCTGTTGAGGGTTAGGGTAGCTGGGGTATGGCCTGTCACTGTGGGTGAGCATGTATAGATCGGGTACGATTGGCCAGACTTGCAGCAGTCAGAGTCATCTCCTGTGTCACATTGCCCTGGAGGTGGGGTTTTTCCAGGGAGGCTACCACTCGAACTGCAGCTAAGAACAGGCCGAGCTGAAGCATGGAAGGATTGTGCAGCTAAAAGAAGAAACACTGCAAGACCAAGCGATGTTAGATCTACGCACTTCATTTTTTCTTCTTCTTGTAATTAGTTCTTGTTCTTGTTTGAAGTGGATGCAGAGAACTACATTGTCCTGCTAATATTTATGGTGATATTCTATCATTCTGACAATTGAGAAGTCATAAGAGAAATGCATCATTAATTATCAGCTTCATCAAAGTTACCAACTTATTGTTCAACATCTTTACTTAAATGCCACAATGCCGACGCATAAAATGTCGTGTCTTTGATCAAATCACACCTTGTTTAGATACCAAATCTTAACCATGTTGGCTATTTTATTGTCTCTTGCTGTTGATCAATTGAACTAAAAAGATCTAATCTACCGGTCAACAAATATTAAACTTACTTGTATATATATATATATATAACTTAGATGCCTTTCATTATGGCAATCTAATTAACATGCTTATTGTCATCTTCGAAAATACAAGGTTTGCGAAAATGCCAACCCATTCTTGCGTCTGTCTTAATCAAATCCTTTTGTCAAGAACATAATAATCTCACTATGTTGTAACTTCCAACTTCTCGCTTTGTCTTTGCGATGTATTAGTACTTATTAAAGGATGTTTTAAGCGGCAACTGAGTACTGGACAATCATGCGATCTGAAGTTCGATTTCATAAGTATGTTTTATCTTGACATATAATGCTAATTCAAGAACATAGATTCCATTGTAATGAGTAAGCAACAAGCTTTTATATTGGGAAGCAGTAGAAAACATGTCCATGTTTAAAGGCATGTCCAAAATATTTATCAACAGCAAGAGATGGAAAAAGAGACAACAAGTTGGATCAACATAAAAAATTATATTTGATCAATTCGTTCGTGCACTATAACGTGGTGAATACGTAATTGAAAATGCTGAAGAACGTCTCATATGCATATCATGGTATTTCAGGCAGTACGTAACTTCAAAGTTAATAATGGATTTCTTTTCTCTCTTCCGACCTCTGACTTGTCAGAAGAAACATTATAAATATCTAAGAATTGTTCATCTATGCATCCACCACCCAAAAAGAACAAGAGCTTAATTATAAGAAAAGAAAGAAAAAAAAATGAAGTTCCTGATCAGCTTAACACTGCTTGGCCTTGCAGTTTTCCATTTTCTTGCCTCAGAACCCTTCCATGCTTCAGCTCGGCCTGTTCTTAGCTGCAGTTCGAGTGGTAGCCTCCCTGGAAAAACCCCACCTCCAGGGCAATGTGACACAGGAGATGACTCTGACTGCTGCAAGTCTGGCCAGTCGTACCCCATCTATACATGCTCACCCACAGTGACAGGCCATACCCCAGCTACCCTAACCCTCAACAGCTTCGAGAAGGGGAAGGACGGTGGTGGCCCGTCTGAGTGCGACAATCAATACCACTCTGACAGCTTACCGGTTGTGGCTTTATCTACTGGATGGTTCAATCATCGCAGTCGATGCCACCAAAACATCACCATTCATGGAAACGGGAACAGCGTAGCAGCCATGGTGGTGGATGAGTGCGATTCCACCATGGGGTGCGACTCAGACCACGATTATCAACCTCCATGCGATAACAACATTGTGGATGCGTCAAAGGCTGTGTGGGAAGCATTGGGCGTGCCTAGTGGGAGTAGTAACTATGGTTGGATGGATATTACATGGACTGATGCTTCATGAAGTTTACTCATATTGATGAACTTGTAAGTGTTTTTCCATGTCGTGTTGCAGTTTGTGTAAAAACTATTATGTGATATATATATATATATATTATGTGTTGTCGATTCGATGGGTTTAGTATCAATCTACCTAAACATTATTGATGCTTGATTAATTAACGTAAGACATGTCGGTCCAATGAGCAAGAAAGACCAAATATCATTCCATGTGTTTGGGAAGGCTGATTGGAGAGTCACTATAATTCAAATTTCATGGTCTTTGGGGGTGGGTGCTTTGTTCTTACTTTTTTTTTCATTAGTAGAACTATCATTACACTAAGTTTACAGGAAAAAATATATATTAAACTCGGAATATTTCTGTTTTCATAAAACCCTTTTTGGGAATGGAGATTTTAAAAAATATGTCAACAAAAAAGAAATAAATAAAAGTTGACCGTGGGAGAAAGTCAACAATTTTTAAGTTTGAATCAACCTATATATTTAACTTGAAATTGAAGATCATTAAACTAATCTAACCCTGGGAATAAGAAGATTCAAAGGTCAAAAAACAAGCACCGAGAACGAGAAGTAAGAAATAGGAACTCAAATAACGATGAATTTTATTTTATTTTTAATTATTGATAGCTTCTTTTGATATGACTTATGAGATGGATCAATGAACTTAATTTGGTGCGTCGCATAAAGGTGAAAAGCAACTGGAAAGTTGAGATGATTACGGCATGAGTGACGGGGCAATGGGGGGGATGGAAAATGGAAAGTGGGTTTGAGCTTTTGCTGATAGACTCAGAAAATATTAGTTAAAACAAACAAAAATGGAAGAATAAATTAAGAAAATAATTTATTAACAAGTTTAAATATAAAAGTTAAAAATAAATATCTATTGTTTGGAATCAAAATTGCAAAAACATGAAAAGTTGCTCAACCCATAACCCCAACTTTCAAGATTTTTTTAAATGAAGATACAAAAAATTACACCAAAATCTCTCCCCAAAAAACCCCTTCATTGCCCTTCAAAACTCTCTAGCGGTGCAATATAGTTTCTTGGCCAAGTATTTGACTATTTTCCCACTGTCTCAATTTTTTTTTTCTTTCTTTCTTCGTGAAACCACGGCCTCAATTCACAGTATATTAATATTAATAAAAAATCCCACCTTTATGCGAAGATTCTACAGCTTTGAATTGTCGGGAAATAATTCGATTTCTCTCATCAAAATCAAGAATTGAGCCTTATACATGCATTGTATAAAATTGTTATATGTTGCTGTATAGATAGATTTAACTGTATATGCTGATCTGATCTCTGTCAATAGTTAACATTCTTGTGGTTGTGGTTTAACTAGATCTACTCTTTGTCGAAATCTTTTCTCAGTTTTCTGTAGTTCGTGCAGAATTATACCCACGTTTCCGGTTTTTCTACAAGATGGGTTTTTGAAGAACCCGTGGGAAATTGAGAAGCGTGGGATTTAGATGCTTGTGTGGCGCAAATGTGGATCTTGCTGTAGAGTGGGTGTTTTGTGACTTCGAGAAAGTTTGTGTAGTTTGGTGATTGATTGACTTTGTTCAGTGATTCTGGGATTTTGAGCTTATTTTTGAAGCTTTTGAGAAGGTTAAGGTTGTAAAACTTGCTTCTTTGTTTGTGGGTTATTGCTCATTTATCAGTGTCAGTGAAACCCAGTTGACTCTTTGAGGTAATTTCTGCTCCACTTCAATTTTAGCTTCCATTTCTGTACTTTTTGCTTCAAATTTTACTTGCCTAGATATATTGACACAGTACATAAAAGTTTTAAGAGGTGTTAAAACTGCACCTATCTTGTGGTGACGATTATCCGCTTGCGATTAGGAAAGCAACGCAATGGAACTTTACTTATGCGGAGAAATTGAAATTGTTATTTCTAGCTGTCTGCAAAATTGTTTTTAAGAAGATTGTGTATCATATGCTGTATTTTGGTTCGGGAAGCTGCTGATTTTGAAAAAATAATCGACACGTTGTGAATTCAGTTGGTAATGGGGTCTGAATGCTCCAAACTGACTCCATGTTGTGGGTACTCGCAAGGATCAGTTCTTGAAGCTCCTGATATTGGTGAGCTACATTATTCAATTTCTGAACAAAACTGGATGCATTCGAAGATTCTTACCCTGACATTTTATTGTATTATTTTGGTTTTAATTTGATTTTAGAGAAGGAGGATAAGGATGGAAACAATAAGCTACCTGCATTTCGCGAGTTTACACTCGAGCAACTGAGGACTGCCACATCAGGATTCGCAGGGGAGAATATTGTGTCTGAACATGGAGAGAAGGCTCCGAACGTTGTTTATAAAGGGAAAATGGAGAATCAGAGGTGGATTGCTGTCAAAAGGTTTAACAGAAATGCATGGCCTGATCCGAGGCAGTTTCTGGTAAATACCATTTGATTTGTCTCAAACAATAAAAAGTAGAATATGCAACAAATAC
Source organism: Chamaenerion angustifolium (assembly GCA_946814005.1). NCBI lineage: Eukaryota > Viridiplantae > Streptophyta > Magnoliopsida > Myrtales > Onagraceae > Chamaenerion > Chamaenerion angustifolium. Next base: position 37,662,900 of record OX328270.1, read on the forward strand.
TTAACCAGGGAATTTTGCATGGCTATTGAAAATTTCTGTAGTTTCTTGCCCTGAAAGTTATTAGAAATTCATCAACATTTATAAAGGACTTGCCTTTTCAATTCCTTATTATAAGATAATAAGGATTAAGGATATCTTTTTTCTTTGTCATTGACGTAATAAAAATCAAATTATTGAAGTTTCTATTTTGGCTCAAGTATCTGTTGATAAAGAGCCTATTCAAAACTATAGGTCGGTCAATATATATTTTTGCCTCCAATCATGTTCCAAAATGCATTTTTCTTTTCTGGAACAGGTAGGATCATAGAACCTAGTTATATATTCTTGTGTTGTGCAGTTATTTATGAAGATGTACTTTGTTTTATAGGAGGAAGCCAAATCAGTTGGTCAACTCCGAAACAACAGATTAGCGAATTTGCTCGGTTCTTGCTGTGAAGATGATGAAAGATTGCTTGTTGCTGAATATATGCCCAATGAAACACTTGCAAAGCACCTCTTCCATTGTAAGTTCATAAAAAAGTTTGCTTTTACTTGACAAATATTGGTTTTTGGTTTCTGCTATCTTTGACAAAAATGGTGGAAAATACATGTAGCTACAGTCTTCTGAACTCGGTTTACTCTATTTTAATCAGGGGATTCACAGCCGATGCAATGGGCAATGAGATTAAGGGTTGCACTCCATCTCGCACAAGCTCTAGATTACTGCACTAGTAAAGGACGTGCTCTTTATCACGATCTTAATGCTTACCGAGTTCTATTTGACGAGGTAAATGTTAGTTGATCTACACATGTATCATGAAAATTAGATTTGGTCCTCTCCATTTGGCTGAAAATTGTCTCAGTCCATTTCATAGCTAGGATTTGACTGTAGACTTGATCACAAAAGACGAAATTCTGCCACCACATTCAGTATCCTCCTCAAAAATGAGGACTTGGCATCATCTATTAGAAGTAAATTCTTTGGATTTTGGACCAAATGAAGAGGCTCCAAGTCCTTTAAAGATAAGGATTCTTATTTTTCAGGACGGTAACCCTAGACTTTCAAGCTTCGGCCTGATGAAAAATAGTAGGGATGGAAAAAGTTACAGCACCAATCTAGCATTTACCCCTCCAGAGTATTTAAGAACAGGTAACACTACATCAGAAGGACTAGCCATTTGTGTTATTACTGGGTTTTATTAATAAATAAATAAATTTTAAAAGCTTTCATCTTTACAGGTAGGGTGACCTCAGAGAGTGTAATATATAGCTTCGGTACGCTTCTGATTGACCTTCTAAGTGGAAAGAAAATACCACCAAGCCATGTAAGTCGGTTCAGATCCAAAATTTTCTGTTCCGAAAATTAGTATCATGCATGAAAAGTTGTCTGAATTCTAAGAGAAATTTGTAACAGGCGCTTGATTTGATACGAGATAGGAATGTTCAAAGCCTGACTGATTCTTGCTTGGAAGGGCAATTCTCTGATGATGATGGGACCGAGCTGGTTCGATTGGCTTCACGGTGTTTGCAATATGAACCCCGTGAAAGGCCAAGCCCCAAGTCGCTGTTGGCTGCATTGTCTCCTCTACAGAAGAACACTGAAGTAAGGGCTGCCCTTGTTATCTTTAGCAACCATCGATATATTCATTTATATGCTGTTTTCTTTTTTCAAAAAGTTGCAACTTAATTTGCTTTTGAAGGTTCCTTCTCATGTACTCATGGGGATCGCTAGCCGTGCTTCATTGGCTCCTCTCACTGCACTCGGTGAGGCATGTTCTAGAAGGGATTTGACAGCAATTCATGAAATACTTGAAAAACTTGGTTATAAAGACGATGAAGGAGTAGCCAACGAGGTTTACTTCATTCTTCCCTCCCTCGATTGATTAAGCTAGAAATAATGGCATAATTTATTTTTATTTTATTTTGGTGGATTTCAGCTGTCCTTCCAGATGTGGACAGATCAAATGCAGGATACTTTGACACTGAAGAAGAAAGGTGACACTGCTTTCCGACAGAAAGATTTCGGGGCTGCAATTGAGAATTACACACAGGTGAAAAGTTTACCTACTCTTTATCTTAGTTGAAAAGATGTTTTTTTGTGACTTGGTGACTGGATTTGCAGTTTATCGAGGTTGGGACAGTGATTTCACCGACAGTTTTAGCACGCCGCAGCTTGTCTCACCTGATGAACGACATGGCTCAGGAGGCTCTGAGCGATGCAATGCAGGCAGAAGTTGTCTCCCCCGCATGGTACATTGCATCTTACCTTCAAAGTGCAGCCCATTCTTATCTCGGAATGGAGACCGAAGCTCAAGCCGCCCTCAAAGAGGGCACGACTCTTGAGTCCATGAAAGCTTCTAGTCCCAGTAAAAAGTAAAAGCAAGTATGAAAAAAATGTCATTTTGGTCATTTTTCACCTCTGAAATGTGAGGAATGTTGGATTCTTTCTGGATTAGGGAGCTTTTTTCTGCTGATTTTGGTTCGGTTTCTGTTCGGTTTTGGTTTGGAAAAGAAGATATATAGAAGGAAACTGTATGCTTAGGTTGCTATTTGTGTACAGATACTGTGCTCTGTTTTGAATTGGCAATTTAAGTGGGATTCTCTGTGTTTCTTCATTCTTTTGTTAATAGCCCGTCAGTAAAAACATAGGTACCTGAGAATCCGTCAGTAACAACAGTAGAAAGTCTACAAGTCTCAATGCAAATGAGTGACTTCTAAAATGTGATTATATTAATATCATGATACATGATTGTTTCTAGACACCAAACAAAGAGCAGCTACATTACATAAATGTAATACCATCTCCGAATTGGGAGATGTAGCTGAGGTTTGCAGCAGGATAGTAAAAAAACATGTAAAAAGATCGATCATATGTTGTAAGATGATTTCAAGATTGTGTTAAGTCCAACCTTACTTTCTCTTACTTCTTTAGCTGCTTTGCAGTTTCGAAATTCATGTGTCATAAGTACCTGCACAAAGAAAAGACATTGATGACTGAGCATACTAAAAGCAGCCAAAAACTTCATTATGAAATGTAAAAGTATAGTGTGTTCTTCTCTCTATTCTAAAAGAAAAATCTTTCCTTTTTCTGTAAAACTATAAGGAAAATAATGGTTTATACACTGCGAGGGCATAACAGTAAAAATCATAAGATGCTCGGATGTTATCTCTAAAGACTTCCGACCAGGTGTAAAATTCTCCTTCACAAAAAACCGTTAATTACCTAACCTTCTACTTTCTCTGTCACTGTCCGTACACTCACTCTTCTCTCAACAACAGTCCTCCATTCTTCAACTCTTAACATGATACCCTCTTCCTCATCGCCGACAAGCAAAGCCCTAACCTTGACCCCGACCCACTTCCATGGCGACCAAACTCCGCTCCAGTTTCGCGCCAAAAGCCCTCCCCATGCTACACCCCTCCAATCCACCCTCAAAATCGAGGAGAACCGTCATCTCTTTCAAGCTTGCAGATTCCTCCGACCAAAAATCTAACCAGCCTCTGATAATCTCCCTCCTCCGGGTGATTCCCGATTGGGCCGACGACGTGAAGGAGCAAGGAATGCGGCGGCGGCGGACCCTCTACAATCACGAGAAGTGGCTCGAGCACCGTAGCTCCCTCCGACACATCAGGCACCTGTTCTCGAGCCTGACATCGCGTGTAATCCTGTCTCTGATTCCACCTGTCACGACCTTCACCACAGTGGCAGCTCTGCTCGCAGCTTACAACACCGCCGTTTTGTTGGATCTGCTGCCGGAATTCTTCCCTGTGTTAAGAACCTCGTCCTTACCGTACCAGCTCACGGCACCTGCTCTTGCGCTGCTGTTGGTGTTTCGGACAGAAGCCTCGTATTCGAGGTACCAAGAAGGGAGGCTGACGTGGACCAAGGTTGTTGCAGCGGCTAATGATTTGGCGAGGCTGGTGATTGATTCGGTGCAGAGTTCAGAGGATTCGGACATCAAGAAAGCGCTATTGGATTACATCGTCGCGTTTCCTATTGCACTTAAGGTTCGATGTTTTAAACTTGTTGAATCTTCATGGTGTTGTAAAGTTTGAAGCTTTTGCTTGATTGGAGTTACATTTCAGCTTGATAATTAGCATGCAGTGTAGAAATGGTGACTAAGGTTGAGTGAGACAGAAGTTCAAAATGTTGCTTTATGCTTAAATTTGTTAGTTTATCTCTGTTCATGAAGATTGATTGACACATATATCCTAGACCGGGACAAGACAACATAGTAGACATTCGATTTTCTCAAATGCTGATGAATGTCTTGATTCTGTAAAGTCTGAACTGAAACTTTTGATAAATTAGATATCAGATTGATTAGTATACAGCGAGAGATGATTATTCTCGATCAACCAAAGTTGCAATTTTCCTTTTCAGGTTGGTTCAATCTGGTTTCTGGAGATTGATAGCAGATGTTCCTATAGCTCAGTACTTTTTTCTTATATCTATGCAGTGTCATGTAATTTACGGCTCAGACATCGTCCAAGACCTGCGCGGTTCACTCGAAGAAGAGGATCTGTCTGTGATTGTGGAATCGAAGCATCGGCCACACTGCATTGTTCAGTTCATATCTAAAAGCCTCAAAATGGTCAACATCGAGGATTCAAAGCGAAACTTACTGGTAACTGAACTGTAGCAGTTACTGTTCTTCTTCGCTTAATCATCAGAGCTTCGTTTTCTAAAAATATAAAGTATATATAGTGCGTGTATGAGAAAACTCATATTCGAACTCGTGTTCTGTTTGATGATCAATGCTTCGTTATTTTAGGACTCCAGAATGTCGTGTTTTCACGAGGGAATCAGTGTGTGTGATCAGCTAATGGGAATCCCGATCCCTCTATCATACACTCGCCTCACCTCAAGAATCCTTGTCTTATGGCATTTGACGCTGCCTGTTATCCTGTGGGATGATTGTCACTGGATCGTCGTCCCTGCCACGTTTATTAGTGCTGCTTCCTTGTTCTGCATCGAGGAAGTACGTACTTACACTGTTTGCGACTCTTGCCACCTGAATATGTCTATATTTGTTGATTGATGTCTGTAAATTTAGGTTGGAGTCCTGATTGAGGAGCCATTTCCGATGTTGGCCCTTGATGATCTTTGCGACTCGGTTCGACAGAACATCCAACAAGTGATTGATACCGAGAAAGTTATTCAAGAACGAGTTGCTGCAAAAAGGAGATCAGTTCGTTCTTGTCAGAAATTGCAGAACGGTCGTCCGGGTTGATGAATTTCTGGACATTCGTATCAGCTTCCTTCCTATGTATCATCAATTGACTGAACCCAACCGACAGGAACAGAGCACTGCATATTCGGTTATCGAGATTAATTTCATGCAAAGATCAGTAGTGCAGTATTGAATGCACGGGGGAGTCCAAAACTGTATATATACGTATGTTATATGTAGCCTGTAGGTAGGGTAGACGAGAAAGTAAGTATATATGTATATCGTAACCAACAATGTCTTTGGTGATACTTGTTAACCAAGTAATGAATGATATGTTATGAAACTAAGTATTCCAATTCCATGAGGAAACTATCCTCATATTTTTTATCCTCAAGCAATGTTTTCTAAAAGAAGCTGAGTTCAAGGACTCCAATCTGCATGGACTATAACATATAACCGTAAAGAGTCTATCATGATGTCGACTTAGAGCTTTGATCTGAAGGGTGGGTCTAGCTTCTTGGCTTTTCGGATCAAACCCTCTTGAACTAATGTCACCAGAAGCTGCATTAAGACATTTTCATTAGTTTGAGATTCAGCCCGAAAGATAACTTAGTGATGAAGTAAGCTACCTCGCCATTTCTGTTGAACATTCGACCAGTCACAAGACCGCGTGCATTGTGAGCAGTTGGGGTAAGAATCTGTTAAAAAGAGAGGCCAATGACGAACAAGACAGTAAAACACAGATAGAATTTTTAAAAAAATTTGTAGGCTTACATCAAACAGAATCCAATCATCAGCTTTCAGAGCACGGTGAAACCACATCCTATGCAATGAGACCAAAAACAGAGAAGAAAGATGTCTGGACTTGTAATCTCCAATGGAATCACACATGGATATATGCATGTTGTAGAATACTTACGAGTGGTCGAGACTGACAGAGTACAACTTCAAGCCCTTTCTGCGATGAGGATTCAATGTTGTGCCAAGGAATATTAAATCTGAAGCAAAGGCCACAACACATCTGTAGGACAGATTCATCCAACCGCATTGCCATAAGAGCTCTCAATAGATTAATTCAAGAAATTATAAAACAACATGTTCTTCACCTGTGTAGTGCCTGATCATCTGAGAGTTTTCCCTTGGCTCGAAACCAGTATCTCACACTGAAAATGATCAGGAAAAAGTATTTGAAACTTGTGCTATCTAATTGTTGGGAAAAAAAATGGATCGTCCAACTAACCTTGGAGGGCTTTCGGTCTGATTTGTGGCAGTGCCAGGGTCACAAAACCTTACCTCGATTGGCCACGGCACAAATTTGGTTGTCGCAATTTTGTTTCGATAGCCCCTGAGATATTATCATTGACACCCATGTCATTCAACATCGAAAATCGAAAACCAAAAGCTATATTAGGGGTGAATTATTACTCAGAAGTAGTTTGAGTTGAGTTACTACTCACTTAGACCTTTACCTTGGTAGGCGAGGATCAATAAGTCGTCTTTCACGTAGTTGTTCCATTGATAGAAGCTGCAAAGAATGTCGTTCAGAGCAAAAGACAACATAAAAATTGTGCATGGCATGTTAATAGTTGCATGTCCTTACCATTTCAGGAGCTGGAACTGAAGGCATTGTCACCACTTGATGTTCAAATCCTTCTTCCTCCGTCTGCGAAAGTGAAATTTCAAAGTGGCAAAAGAATATTACAATTTTGTATTCCCATTTAAAATATAACCATGAATTCTATGAAAATTAACGGGAGCATATATTGGTACACGTTTTTCGTAACAAATAGGGAATGTTGTATTTGACAGCAAGTGATTAGCATACCTGAAATGAAGCCAGCAACGTGAATATGACTGTTCCATTTTGGATTGCTTCTACTCGTCTGGTAGCAAAACTTTTACCATCACGTAGGCGATGAACCTCATATATAATTGGCACTGCAATACAAATAACAGTACCAAATTAACATGACAAACTTCTACAAACCTGAAACACCAATATCATACAACCAAATATATGTACTTACTGTTGAAATCCCCAACAAGCAGGAAATACACATGCAAACTGTGGATAGCCTTGAGACAGTCAACAGTTTTAGATGCTGCAGCTGCTGCCTGCATTTGAAAATAGTTTGTTAGCGAAGGAAATTATTCCATATGCAGATCTTAAGCTGCCAACTATGTCATTAACCAAGTATTAGAAGAGAAGAGGACAGGTCGGAAACTAATCGTGCCTGTGCAACTAACTGTCCACCAAAGACTTTCCCAAATTTTGGCGCTTCTGGCAATGTTATGCCCTTGAATATGTTAACCTACAAAACAGATTGCAAGGGAAGTCCATCAGTGATCCAGTACAAGTCATCTCTAGTAACCAATCTTATGGAGTCTGAGACAGTATCATGTATGCTAACTAGCATAATACCCAGTAGATCTATCTATTTATTGGAGATGAGCACCTTGCCATGCAAAACCACGTAGTTGAAATAAAATAAATGTGTCTCCTTGAGGAAATGTCCGAATTAAATGGGTAAAAGCAATAACAAGAGTGTATTGTGAACATACTTCTACTGGCTCAAGGTGCAGTATTTGCTCCACAAGGGCACACTTCTCAATTTGTTCATTCGTATTCCATATTGATTTTGTCTGGAGTAAATGGCAGTGCTCATGGGGCAACACCAAACAAATCAGCTGCGAATAAACCCAATTTGGAGTGACTCTCTAAGTTAGGCTGCTGCTAAATATGGCTATCTATTAGATGTTTGAAAAGGGGAAATTACCTTAGACAAAGCAGTTACATCAGCTACATGAACAACTTTTGCAGTACCTGAAGAAATAAATTCAGAGGTCATGTATCTTCCATTCACATCTAAAGCAAACCCAAAAGACCATTGTGATAAATGCTTCCGTGGCGTCAAGAGGATATAAAGAATCAAGTGGTGAGGAAGAAAAAAAAATGCCACCTCAACAGCCATGATTCATATAATTGTTAAATGAATTCCAGCAGGACACTATTGAAGAATCTGACAAGTATAAAAGATACAGTCTTTAGAGCACGAAAGAAATCTCACCATGTCCGAAGTAATCATATTTGCTCAAACAAAAATCGGGATCCTCAGAATCAACAGGTCCAGATACTTCAGCCTGTAAAGAAAGTGCTAGACTTGAAACCAAGTGAATATATAGTCTATACTCTATAGAACAGAAAGAGGTCTCAAAAGAATACCCTTTCTTCTATATTTAATAATGTCTCATCATTATAACAATTTCCAAGGATGAAATAAACTTACCTCACCGTCCCAAATGAAGTACACGCCTTCTCCAATATCTCCTTCACGTACAATAGATTGTCCCTTGTCTATATATTGCAGGTTACAACAGGTTATAAAACGAATGACAAGTTAACTGAAACTGACCAAAAAACCCAGTAGAAACTGTTTTTTTTTTTACTTCAGATGACATTATTTTAAAAGAAAAGAAGACAAAAAATGAAGTTTGATGGTACCATAATGCCTAAACACGGCGGCTTCAGCAATCTTCTTGAGAGAGAAGCTAGGCAGCTTCTGCAGCAGCGGAACGGCTCCTAAAAACTCAGTTACTACCAATAACGGTTAAAACACAGTAAGAATTTAAGCAAATTCAAAGCCCCGTCAGAATTTAACTTAACAGACAAAAAAAAAGAGCTGTTTAATTAGAATTTGATGCGGGTTCATTAGCAGCGGATCAGGTATTTGCTTGAACCGAATACAGTAAAGCTTAACTTCCCAGAAAACCATGTAAGCGAATTAGCTAAACTATAACTGAGCTCAGTGTATTGATTTCAACTTTCAAGAGTTAATGAGAAAAGCAGCATAGTCTCTCTCGACGATTCCTTGATCCCCGCCTAAATTCAATGACTCTCCACAAAATCAAGAGTGAAACAAATCAAACGATCCTCTTCGCTCATTCTCTTCTCCAGAATCAATCCATGGTAATAAGCAAGCTAAAATCGAGATTCTAAGAAGTATACGGAAGAGAATATTACCTGATTGGGCGTCCATTGACATGCGAAGTGGAGCCAAAGATGATTACAACGGAGACCAATTGGAAGTTTACGTGTATATCTCTGTTCTGAGACCCACAGATCAGATCAGCTCTCCACCATAGTCATGGAGGTGAAGTTTTTTGTGGAGGTGAGAACGATCGCTAATGTTCTTGACTTAAGTTGCAGCAATGATATTAATTTCGACACGTGCGGAAAGAGTATAATGAAATTATTTTAATTATGTGTTGATTGACAACATGCAAGTTATTATAATCCAATAAGATCTTTGATATTGTAATGAAGTGAACATAATTTCTGATAGATCACACATTAATATTTTTCTCTTATTCGTTTCATAAGAGGAAAAAGTAATTATTTTAAAGCAGGTATAATTTTTAAAAAGTAGGGTAGGTAATTTAAATAAAAATTTAAAAAAAGTAAGTAAACCTTTATATTGCATTAATAAATTGTAAATACTATGAAATTTTAAAACAAATTTATTTATTATATTAATCGAACACTAGTATTTCATCTTCTGTCATTACTCATAATAAGTTCATGGGATATATATTTATATATATAGTAAAATTCCACTAAACTTTTAATTTTATATAATATATGTATATTAACTAATCCTCATATTTCCATAAAACTGTATTATTGTTTTTTCTTTTGGTCAATGTAATATTGTAATTAAAAGAAACATGTGTCCCAAGACTCCCAACGTCTAAATTATTATACAAAAACAAAACGTGAAAGGATAAAAGGATATTTCGCATTAGATACCCACCCACCGACCAGACTTCATTGGGCCCTCATTATCGATATCTTGGGCCTTAAATTTCTCAACAGACGGTCTTCTTTGACGCCGGCACCAACCACCGTGACCGATGGCACCGCGCGTCTGCCTCGCGTTTGGGGAAACAATAATATTGCACTACACAAATGATTTATTTTTTCGCATTTCTTAAGTTCAATGTAGATTACTGAAGCAAAACACCATTAAAGAAATTGACTTGACTCGTAGGTAAGCCTGATCTTCCGTCACCCATGCATCTACCGGTTTTTTTTTGGGTGGGTGGAGGGGAGGGGAATTATAGAACTTCTTAGAGGCAAAGAAGTGAAAAAACCACCATTTTTTGACAATTCCCAGTTGGGTTTCATTATCTTTCTGCTGACCCGATCAATTCAAGCTTGAACGTGAAGATCCCAAGCCTTCCCCTACGTCAATAATACTTCAATCACTTATCTTCCTTTATTACTCTGGTAGTCCACTCCTTTGCACATTCAGTAGCTCCACCGATTGATTCTGAGTGCTATTTTAGATGCTTCATTAGGCTGGAAATTGATACTGAGTTCATAATTTGAGCTTGTGTCCCTCTTCCAAAAAAGGTTGAAATTTTTCTGAATCCCAGATTAATTTTTCTTCAAATTCATTTCAGATACACAGATGATCTTAAGCATGACTTTCTCATTCCATTTGAGTATTATTTTATGATTTGTTACTGAGTTATCTTAAGAGTTCAGTTGAGGAACTTTTATGTTTGCTCCATAGCCGTCCATCTATGTCAATTGCTTGTTGTGTTCCCATTGTTGAAACTGTGTATTGTATTGCTTGTGTTCGCTGGGCGTGGAAGAAATGCTTGTACACTGCAGGCCATGAGAGCGAAAACTGGGGCCTTGCCACGGCCGAGGAATTCAAGCCCGTTCCGCGCCTATGTCGATATCTGCTCTCAGCCTATGAGGAAGATCTCCGGAGCCCCATGTGGGCCCCACCAGGGGGTTACGGAATCAATCCTGCCTGGGTTGTTACGCGCAAGGACTATGAAGAAACTCTAGGCCGTGCTCCTCCTTACATGTTGTATCTAGATCATGACCACAAAGACATAGTTTTGGCCGTTAGAGGCCTTAATTTGGCTGCTCAGAGTGATTATGCAGTTCTGCTTGATAATAAGCTCGGGCAGACGAAATTAGATGGAGGGTATGTACATCACGGTTTATTGAAGGCAGCTGAATGGGTTTTTGATGAAGAACTTGGAGTCTTGAGAGAACTGGTTGAGAATTTTTCAGACTATACCTTGACCTTCTTGGGACATTCCTTAGGGGCTGGAGTGGTGACATTGTTGACAATTGTTGCGATACAGAATCGGGAAAAGTTGGGGAACATTGAAAGGAGCAGGATCAGATGTTATGCGGTTGCTCCTGCTCGTTGCATTTCGTTGAATTTGGCTGTGAGATATGGAGATGTTATCAGTTCTGTTGTTTTACAGGTAAGGCAAAAACTTATAGTTGAAGTCTGATTCTTGGAGTTTATATAGTTTGATAGATGTGAGTCTGATTTTGGGAATTGGTGTCCCTCTGTTTTGTAATTTATGGCAATCTAACAGGATGATTTCTTACCTCGGACTACAACTGACCTACAAGATGTCTTTAAATGTTTTTTCTGGTAAGTTGAGGATGTATCTTTTCCCATTAGTTTATTCATTTTGGAGACTCTACAGATAATTGCAGACACAAAGGCTAAACAAGATATTGATCGCCTTAAATTTCAAGGACACTGACTTGACCTTTGGTGGGTTCTTCTGATATGTGTGTTTTTCATGTCATTTTGGACAGTTTGCCATGTCTGTTATGTCTACTGTGTATTAAAGACACGTTCACAACAGAATCTACAAGGCTTAAAGATCCAAGGAGACTCTATGCTCCCGGACGCCTCTATCACATTGTCGAGCGGAAGCCCTTACGGTAACTCCGCATGTTTTTTAACTTCGCTCTCTTTTTTTCAGCAAGGGGTTGGTTTGCTGGTTTGTTTCCTTTATCTAGAAGCTTTCAAGGTGTAGTAATTTCAAACACTTGTAGCTTTTTTGATAGAATCATGTACTGATTTTTTCGGGATTGGATAACCGCGTCTTACCATTTAAGGTGTTCCTCAATTGTAGGCTAGGCAGGTTTCCCCCGGTTGTGAGGACGGCTGTGCCCGTAGATGGGAGATTTGAGCATATGGTTCTTTCTTGCAACGCAACATCGGATCATTCCATCATTTGGATAGAGAGAGAATCTCAAAGAGCTTTTCATGTAAGAACTTTATTTTCTTGGCCACCAAGTTTTATCTGTTTCAGAAAATGTTCATTTTTCTTTTCTTTTTATGATGTGTGGAGTGCAGTTGATGCTAGAGAGAGAAAGCACAATGGACATACCGAGTAGCCAGAGAATGGAGAGACAGAAAACGATCGAGCGAGAGCATAGTGAGGAGTACGAAGCTGCAATTAGGAGGGCCGTCCATCTTCACATTCCTTCTGTTTATTCATCCACGCGCTACGGAACATTTCAAGATAAAGGGGAGGAGGACAGTCCGTCTTAAGAACAAGTCTCGTTTCTTACGAGTCAAGAAAAGGAGAGAAAATCCTACATTCGACACGGTTGGTTAGATCTACCTTATCGCATAGTTAGAGTCAGAAGAGTAACTACATTGATTAAACTCACTCTTTTATTCAAATTTTTTACAAGAAGTAACTTGACAAACAAGCAATCCCGGTCTTGATGCACAAAATTTAGATAAAATAGGAATTTGCATCCCAATGTTTATACATATAACATTTCATTCTTCTACTACTACAACTAGAGAAACAGTAAAGCTTAACAGTGGAAGTAAAGTCAATAATGTTAACTATTTATAAGAGCTAAAACACTTACCTACTTGGATTTACAACCAATACAATCTATAAACTTCTGCTCCCTCAAACACGTACCGGAATACTTCTGTTGATCCTATTGATGAACATCTAAGTCTGCTTCACCTGAAATTGTAGAAGGAAAAACTCACATGTCAAACAAGACATAAAAGAATCAGCCAATTCCAGCATTATGAAATTGAGTACTAAGAAAGGTAAATTGGAGTGATGGTTAAGTATTGTACCATGCATTCTCTTCACGAACCGTTCAAATTCGACGAAATTGTGGCTCTCAAGGAGATGAGGACTGAGTCTCAGATAGGTGAAAGCTAGCAGATGCTGTCCATCGGGATTGTTTAGTGGCTTGGCACTGTCAAGGATTTTGTTGTAGGAGTCTTGCTCGTGGCAAGAAAGACTGTTCTCGCTTGTTATCGGAATGGAAGCGTCCCATGCAGCATTGAGAACCTAATAAAATACATCTTAATCGATCACCATTAAAAGGAAAATTACAAAACCAAGAGTTCATAACATATATATTTACATGGAATGAGATTGCCAACATTTTCTTGAAATGCAATACAAAAAAGAACTATGAAGTGAACGGTGCTTACTTGCCAAGCCAAACCATTAGGATCGGCAATAGGTTCAGCCAAGTCATCATGCTGATTGTGCAACGGAGACTGAAGACCCGAGAAGTTCAAAACCACTCCATGCTTCTTTAAAATTGTAGCAATTGCAGCATAGCCATCCCTGTTGGAAGGATTGTAGTATCCAGCAGTTAACTCTGCAGCATGGCTCACAGTTCTGTACCACCAATGGATGCCAGGCAGCTGGTCCACATTTTGACAAAAAGCGTCAGGTCAGTAAACTTGACTACTAATTTGTTAATATTAGGCTGCCAAGTCAGCATTTTGTTAATTAATTTTGGGCGAAAAATTGGTTCAAATGGTGGAATTATGGCACAAACTTTGTTTCTGTGTTGGAAAGCAGACCCACCTTAGCAGCAAGATATGTTCCTTCAAATGCTAACTTAGCCAGAGAGAGTACCCTGTCAGCATGATCAAGCAACATCTGTGCATACCATTTAAGAAAGAATTTCCCATAATATCCATCATAATCACCTCCTTCACAAAAGAAACCCGTTTCTTGGGGCTTGGAATTATAGGACCCTGCATTGTCTGGACCTCTACCCCAAAATGGCTGCCCCCTTGCTTCTGCTGCCTTTCTAAGGCTTTTCAGCATGTACTGATCATAACACTTTGGGGAAAAATAAAATAATAATTCAGATTATAGAAATTCATTCATGAAAATATTTCAGCAAAAACATAAGATCATTACCTGAAATGAACCAATCCCAGGATACCTCCAACCGTGCTTTACAGGGGATGAAGGATACCTTAGCTCGCCGCATGGACCTAATCCGACCTCAATCACTGAAATTAATCCATCTTCAAAGTAGTCATGGAATTCAGCGCGGAAACTTCTCATGTAGTCAAAGTATATCTGCATCAGTTTTAAGGATCTATTATGACTTTTTAAAATGAATTATTATTATGAACAAGCGATAAGCTCTGTGGTTTTACCTCAATAGCAGTTCGGCCTTTCAATATCCGCTCCTTGTCGACTCCCCAAGAAAGGCACTCAGGGTTACGTCTTCCATCTCTATCAGTAAAAAATATGTCGGGATTGCTTCGTCCAATCTCTGCCACCCAGTGAGGTAGTGGAATACAAACATCGTCACCAAAATTGCCTCCACATTCATGAAATGACATTACAATCTGATCCATTATCAATTAAACAATGCATATAAGTCAAGAGGTGTACAATTCCATGATAATTTTTTTTAAAATTTAAAAAATTTGTTGTTTTTGCCAAGAAAAATTAAAGTATATTGACACTCACACGCAACTTCAAATTGAGCTCATGCACCATCTGGAAAAGCCTGCGGTATCCGTTCCAATTGTACTCTTGAGGGGCATGAGCTTCTACAATCCCCCACCAACAATCAACTGACACTCCATCAATATTGACAGATTTCAATATTCTTAACTGTTTAAGTATGCCATCAGGATCAGTTAGCTCACTCTTCATATTTATAACCCCCAGCTGCCAAAAAGAACAGAAATTATCATATGAAATACAGGAAGTGATAAGATGCATTCACTGATCACTTGTGATTATTCATGTAACTGTCTATATATAAACAAAAAAAGCCTTACCGGCAACATAACATAAACAGGAACAAAAGAGGTGCCAACAAAATCACGACGCTCCGGTAATTTTGGGGGAATATCAACAATCTGCAGAAAATATAAGCACTCTATTGAAAGTCAAAATAAATTATCCAAAAACCCATTCATTACTACTCAATAAGCAATGGGCACGGAATTTATTTAGTAGACATAAAAGGTAAATAGATAATACTACCTGCTTGCCATCATCAATGCAGCCACCAATAAAAGCTTGAGTTTTCAAATGCTGTCCGTCTCCTAGGACAGATGGAGTTTGAGGCCGCTGATTCTTTGAGGATGCATTATAATGTGATGAATCAGGCACGAAAATGCCTTTCATATTGCATACATTGTACTCTGTAGAATTCTGATAGTCAGAAGAAACTCCTCTTAGGGAAGTAGAGGGGGCCTGTTGGGGAGCTATCTGAGGGCACGAGGAAGCACCTGCATTAGAAATGCCGCGGCCATGTTTTGAACCCTGAATAGGATAATTAAAAATGCCAATTATTAAAAAAATGTAGCAAATTATGCAAAACAAAGATAATGTTAAATACAATCTACCTTTTCAACTATTTAATTTATGCAGCCAGTAAAGAATCACCAAACTATTAGAGGTTTGAGAAATGCTGTAACATACCTGAGATCTAGAAGGGAAGGTTGTTCCATCTGGAAGAACAACCCAACCTGCTTCCCTAGCTAGAGCTCCAATTACATCATTAATATCAGCTCTAACCCTTAGATTATAGTTCCCATGTCTTCTGAGCCCTGCCAAGATTCTTGCAGTAATGGCTCTCCGATGCCGCTCTCTTAGTTTAGTTCTCTCCTTTTCTTCGAATGGCCTGCATCTTCTGGATCCACCACCTGAGTTTCCTACTTGTTCTTGCATTTGTGACTGGTTCTGCAGCAAGTTTTCATTACCAGTGGATCTAACTGCTCCATCAACACCAGACATAGTTTTCGCATTGTCGTCTTCATCATCTTCTCCTTTTACACCCATCTCCATATCTTCCTCGTCATCTTCTTCACTTGTTGCGATGATAAGTTTCTCCATATCTGTAGCCATTGCTCACTTGGTAATCCTTATACTCGCCCCCTCTGCAGAAAATGTAAAAGCATGCAGGCTACAAAATTAGAAATTGCATAATAGGATGGCTGATTCCAGAACTTCTGCGAAAATTGGAACTTTGGATCAATATTCAATAACCATCTTAAACATTGCAAAAATTACTAGAAAACCATAGACTTAAATCAATAAATATCTAATTACAGCAAATTTGTAAAAGATAAAATCAGCTAGATCTCAGATCACACTGAGCATAGTTTTAGGAAGCTCAAATTCATAGTATTTCCCCTAAATCTCTCACCTTTTTCCCTATCATGAGCTATAACTGGATCAATTTCTTCTCAACCACTAAGCAATGAAAATATTTAGCAATAAGATATCTCACCTATACAAGTAGACCTACATTTCTTCAACAAGTGTCATCTGAGTATCTCCAATGCAGCATCGTAAGTACAGAACCATCCGCCTTCATGTGACCGTGTCAGCTTCATTGATTACCGGCAAAACAGCAGACCAGGCTTCCGAAAAGCTAGATTCTCCAAATCTATATAAGCGGCACAAGGTAGATCCAGCGACGGTATTAGGAGGTCAGGCAAGTTCTCCGGCGAGAGAACGTCGGCGCGTGGGATGGGGAGGTAAGCTAGCTAGGGTTTGTAATTTTCACGCGTGCGAGTGTGTGAGGGGTGAGAACTGGCACGGACGAGGCGTGTGTGGTTTGGTTTAAAGCGGGGGAAGAGAGCCTGTACGTGCCACACGTGCAAGATTGGGCCTCCCTTTTCTACTGTATTTTTATATTTTTTGGTCAAGTCTATACTGTATGAGGGGACTGAAACGACAGCATAGTACGAATCTTAATATGATGTTATGAAACACAATAACAGAAAAAAAAACATACAACTTTTACGGAATACAACAAGAGAATACCATGATGTTGATATGATATATATGACACAAAAACACACGATATTTTGCCATATCGATCGGATTAACTCGGCTCGGGTTTTTCTGTATGGGCATATTGAATACGTTAGGCAACAGAAATCCTTATGTTCAAAAATGACACTTCTGTATTAAGAATTACATGCCTTCCACCAGGATCGTTTCGGGGTTTAGCATTTTCCAGTATTTTGTTGTAGCCTTCTCTATCATAGCACGGAAGTGCATTTTCACTAGCAACTGGTATGCTAACATCCCATGCAGCATTCAGCACCTAAAATACGCCAAATGATTCATTTCACAGTCCAGGATTTGATTCATGAAATGATCAATGGATAAGATTATGTCAAATGTGTTTGAGAAGAGGAAAGAAATTGATTACCCGCCACACGAGATCCTCGGGATCTGCCATTACCTCAGGGAAGTCCTCGAATTGGTTCAATGTGTGCAATTCAACACAGGTGAAATTCAAGGCGGACTGATGCATCTTCAGCATGGCTGCAATTAGAGTAACCATCACGGTTGCTCGGGTTGTAAAACCCTGCAGTCAGTTCAGCAGCATGGCTTGCTGTAGTACATATGCAAGACCGATTCAAGAAATTTTGCAGGCACTTCAGAATTGGCTTGAAAACATGTACCTCAATAGCTGTCCGACCTCTTAAAACACGTTCTTTATCGATTCCCCATGTGAGGCATTCAGCATTGCGTCTTCCATCTCTATCAGTGAAGTAAATGTCAGGATTCCTTTCACAAATCTCAGTCACCCATAGTGGAAGAGGTATATGTACATCATCTCCAACTTTGCCTCCACAACATCCAAAAAATATGTATTATATTAACATTAATACCTCAATATATATTGAGTTAGAATGCAAATAAAAGCAATTTCACTGAGAACGAAGTTGTGAGTGATGATATAATGACAAAACTCAGAAATCAAACAAAACTAATAAGGTGTCACCTAGGAAAAAGTATTTACCGTCTTATATACAAGTGATAAAAGAAAATATTTGATCTTATATTTTGAGTAATAATATTTAGAATATATATTTTATCGATTCCAGAAGAATTCAAATTTATTTTATCGAAAATAGAGTTCCGATTGAGAGCTAATTCAAAACAGTACAAAATCGGTTGAAACTCAAAGGGGTACCATCACAGAAAATAGTGAATTTTGGTTCCACAAATATGTATTATATTAACATTAGTATCTCAATATATATCGAGTAAGAATGCGAATAAAACTAATTTCACAGAAAACGAAGTTATGAGTGATGAGATATTGACAAAACTATGAAATCAAACGAAACTAATATGGTGCCACCTAGAAAACAAAGTATTTAACCTCTTATAAACAAGTGATAAAAGAAAACATTTTATCTTATATTTTAAGTAAAAATGTTTAGAATATAAATTTGATCGATTCTAGAAGAATACAAAATTTATTTAATAAAAAATAGGGTTCCGATTGAGGAATAATTCAAAAAACTACAAAATCAGACGAAAATCAAAGGGGTACCATCACGGGAAATAATGAATTTTGGTTCCAAAAATATGTATTATATTAACATTACTATCTCAATAAATATCTAGTTAGAATGCGAATAAAAGTAATTTAATTGAAAACGAAGTTGTGATTCATGAGATATTGACGAGACTACGAAATGGGACGAAACAATGCCACCTAGCAAAAAGGTATTAAACTCTTATAAACAAGTGATAAAAGAAAATAGAGTTCCGATTGAGGTAGTAACATTAGTATAATACATACTTTTTGGACCGAAATCAACTATTTTCCGTGATGGTACCCCTTTGAGTTTCGACCGATTTTGTAGTTTTTTCTATTTCTCCTCTATCGGAGAACTCTATTTTCGATGAAATAAATTTTGTATTCTTCCGGAATCGATCAGAATATATTCTAAACATTCTTACTCAAAGTATAATAGCAAATGTTTTCATTTATCACATGTTTATAAGAGGTTAAATACTCTTTTCCTAGGTGCCACCCTATTAGTTTCGTCCAATTTCGTAGTATTGTCAATATCTCATCACTCACAACTTCGTTTTCAGTGAAATTAGTTTTATACGCATTCTATCTCGATATATATTGAGGTAGTAATATTAGTATAATACATATTTTTTGGACCGAAATCAACTATTTTCCGTGATGGTATCCCTTTGAGTTTCGACCGATTTTGTAGTTTTTTGTATTTCTCCTCAATCGGAACTCTATTTTCGATGAAATAAATTTTGTATTCTTCCGGAATCGATCAATATATATTCTAAACATTCTTACTCAAAATATATTAGCAAATGTTTTCATTTATCACATGTTTATAAGAGGTTAAATACTTTTTTCCTAGGTGCCACCCTATTAGTTTCGTCCCATTTCGTAGTTTTGTCATTATCTCATCACTCACAACTTCGTTTTCAGTGAAATTAGTTTTATACGCATTCTAACTCGATATATATTGAGGTAGTAACATTAGTATAATACATATTTTTTGGACCGAAAGCAACTATTTTCCGTGATGGTACCCCTTTGAGTTTCGACCGATTTTGTAGTTTTTTGTATTTCTCCTCAATCGGAACTCTATTTTCGATGAAATAAATTTTGTATTCTTCCGGAATCGATCAATATATATTCTAAACATTCTTACTCAAAGTATAATAGCAAATGTTTTCATTTATCACATGTTTATAAGAGGTTAAATACTCTTTTCCTAGGTGCCACCCTATTAGTTTCGTCCCATTTCGTAGTTTTGTCAATATCTCATCACTCACAACTTCGTTTTCAGTGAAGTTAGTTTTATACGCATTCTAACTCGATATATATTGAGGTAGTAACATTAGTATAATACATATTTTTTGGACCGAAATCAACTATTTTCCGTGATGGTACCCCTTTGAGTTTCGACCGATTTTGTAGTTTTTTGTATTTCTCCTCAATCGGAACTCTATTTTCGATGAAATAAATTTTGTATTCTTCCGGAATCGATCAATATATATTCTAAACATTCTTACTCAAAGTATAATAGCAAATGTTTTCATTTATCACATGTTTATAAGAGGTTAAATACTCTTTTCCTAGGTGCCACCCTATTAGTTTCGTCCCATTTCGTAGTTTTGTCAATATCTCATCACTCACAACTTCGTTTTCAGTGAAGTTAGTTTTATACGCATTCTAACTCGATATATATTGAGGTAGTAACATTAGTATAATACATATTTTTTGGACCGAAATCAACTATTTTCCGTGATGGTATCCCTTTGAGTTTCGACCGATTTTGTAGTTTTTTGTATTTCTCCTCAATCAGAACTCTATTTTCGATGAAATAAATTTTGTATTCTTCCGGAATCGATCAATATATATTCTAAACATTCTTACTCAAAGTATAATAGCAAATGTTTTCATTTATCACATGTTTATAAGAGGTTAAATACTCTTTTCCTAGGTGCCACCCTATTAGTTTCGTCCCATTTCGTAGTTTTGTCAATATCTCATCACTCACAACTTCGTTTTCAGTGAAGTTAGTTTTATACGCATTCTAACTCGATATATATTGAGGTAGTAACATTAGTATAATACATATTTTTTGGACCGAAATCAACTATTTTCCGTGATGGTACCCCTTTGAGTTTCGACCGATTTTGTAGTTTTTTGTATTTCTCCTCAATCGGAACTCTATTTTCGATGAAATAAATTTTGTATTCTTCCGGAATCGATCAATATATATTCTAAACATTCTTACTCAAAGTATAATAGCAAATGTTTTCATTTATCACATGTTTATAAGAGGTTAAATACTCTTTTCCTAGGTGCCACCCTATTAGTTTCGTCCCATTTCGCAGTTTTGTCAATATCTCATCACTCACAACTTCGTTTTCAGTGAAGTTAGTTTTATACGCATTCTAACTCGATATATATTGAGGTTGTTACATTAGTATAATACATATTATTTGGACCGCAATCAACTATTTTCCGTGATGGTATCCCTTTGAGTTTCGACCGATTTTGTAATTTTTTGTATTTCTCCTCAATCGGAACTCTATTTTCAATGAAATAAATTTTGTATTCTTCCGGAATCGATCAATATATATTCTAAACATTCTTACTCAAAGTATAATAGCAAATGTTTTCATTTACCACATGTTTATAAGAGGTTAAATACTCATTTCCTAGGTGCCACCCTATTAGTTTCGTCCCATTTCGTAGTTTTGTCAATATCTCATCACTCACAACTTCGTTTTCAGTGAAGTTAGTTTTATACGCATTCTAACTCGATATATATTGAGGTAGTAACATTAGTATAATACATATTTTTTGGACCGAAATCAACTATTTTCCGTGATGGTATCCCTTTGAGTTTCGACCGATTTTGTAGTTTTTTGTATTTCTCCTCAATCGGAACTCTATTTTCGATGAAATAAATTTTGTATTCTTCCGGAATCGATCAATATATATTCTAAACATTCTTACTCAAAGTATAATAGCAAATGTTTTCATTTATCACATGTTTATAAGAGGTTAAATACTCTTTTCCTAGGTGCCACCCTATTAGTTTCGTCCCATTTCGTAGTTTTGTCAATATCTCATCACTCACAACTTCGTTTTCAGTGAAGTTAGTTTTATACGCATTCTAACTCGATATATATTGAGGTAGTAACATTAGTATAATACATATTTTTTGGACCGAAATCAACTATTTTCCGTGATGGTACCCCTTTGAGTTTCGACCGATTTTGTAGTTTTTTGTATTTCTCCTCAATCGGAACTCTATTTTCGATGAAATAAATTTTGTATTCTTCCGGAATCGATCAATATATATTCTAAACATTCTTACTCAAAGTATAATAGCAAATGTTTTCATTTATCACATGTTTATAAGAGGTTAAATACTCTTTTCCTAGGTGCCACCCTATTAGTTTCGTCCCATTTCGTAGTTTTGTCAATATCTCATCACCCACAACTTCGTTTTCAGTGAAGTTAGTTTTATACGCATTCTAACTCGATATATATTGAGGTAGTAACATTAGTATAATACATATTTTTTGGACCGAAATCAACTATTTTCCGTGATGGTACCCCTTTGAGTTTCGACCGATTTTGTAGTTTTTTGTATTTCTCCTCAATCGGAACTCTATTTTCGATGAAATAAATTTTGTATTCTTCCGGAATCGATCAATATATATTCTAAACATTCTTACTCAAAGTATAATAGCAAATGTTTTCATTTATCACATGTTTATAAGAGGTTAAATACTCTTTTCCTAGGTGCCACCCTATTAGTTTCGTCCCATTTCGCAGTTTTGTCAATATCTCATCACTCACAACTTCGTTTTCAGTGAAGTTAGTTTTATACGCATTCTAACTCGATATATATTGAGGTAGTAACATTAGTATAATACATATTTTTTGGACCGAAATCAACTATTTTCCGTGATGGTACCCCTTTGAGTTTCGACCGATTTTGTAGTTTTTTCTATTTCTCCTCTATCGGAGAACTCTATTTTCGATGAAATAAATTTTGTATTCTTCCGGAATCGATCAGTATATATTCTAAACATTCTTACTCAAAGTATAATAGCAAATGTTTTCATTTATCACATGTTTATAAGAGGTTAAATACTCTTTTCCTAGGTGCCACCCTATTAGTTTCGTCCAATTTCGTAGTATTGTCAATATCTCATCACTCACAACTTCGTTTTCAGTGAAATTAGTTTTATACGCATTCTATCTCGATATATATTGAGGTAGTAATATTAGTATAATACATATTTTTTGGACCGAAATCAACTATTTTCCGTGATGGTATCCCTTTGAGTTTCGACCGATTTTGTAGTTTTTTGTATTTCTCCTCAATCGGAACTCTATTTTCGATGAAATAAATTTTGTATTCTTCCGGAATCGATCAATATATATTCTAAACATTCTTACTCAAAGTATAATAGCAAATGTTTTCATTTATCACATGTTTATAAGAGGTTAAATACTCTTTTCCTAGGTGCCACCCTATTAGTTTCGTCCCATTTCGTAGTTTTGTCAATATCTCATCACTCACAACTTCGTTTTCAGTGAAGTTAGTTTTATACGCATTCTAACTCGATATATATTGAGGTAGTAACATTAGTATAATACATATTTTTTGGACCGAAATCAACTATTTTCCGTGATGGTATCCCTTTGAGTTTGGACCGATTTTGTAGTTTTTTGTATTTCTCCTCAATCGGAACTCTATTTTCGATGAAATAAATTTTGTATTCTTCCGGAATCGATCAATATATATTCTAAACATTCTTACTCAAAGTATAATAGCAAATGTTTTCATTTATCACATGTTTATAAGAGGTTAAATACTCTTTTCCTAGGTGCCACCCTATTAGTTTCGTCCCATTTCGTAGTTTTGTCAATATCTCATCACTCAAAACTTCGTTTTCAGTGAAGTTAGTTTTATACGCATTCTAACTCGATATATATTGAGGTAGTAACATTAGTATAATACATATTTTTTGGACCGAAATCAACTATTTTCCGTGATGGTACCCCTTTGAGTTTCGACCGATTTTGTAGTTTTTTGTATTTCTCCTCAATCGGAACTCTATTTTCGATGAAATAAATTTTGTATTCTTCCGGAATCGATCAATATATATTCTAAACATTCTTACTCAAAGTATAATAGCAAATGTTTTCATTTATCACATGTTTATAAGAGGTTAAATACTCTTTTCCTAGGTGCCACCCTATTAGTTTCGTCCCATTTCGTAGTTTTGTCAATATCTCATCACTCACAACTTCGTTTTCAGTGAAGTTAGTTTTATACGCATTCTAACTCGATATATATTGAGGTAGTAACATTAGTATAATACATATTTTTTGGACCGAAATCAACTATTTTCCGTGATGGTACCCCTTTGAGTTTCGACCGATTTTGTAGTTTTTTGTATTTCTCCTCAATCGGAACTCTATTTTCGATGATATAAATTTTGTATTCTTCCGGAATCGATCAATATATATTCTAAACATTCTTACTCAAAGTATAATAGCAAATGTTTTCATTTATCACATGTTTATAAGAGGTTAAATACTCTTTTCCTAGGTGCCACCCTATTAGTTTCGTCCCATTTCGCAGTTTTGTCAATATCTCATCACTCACAACTTCGTTTTCAGTGAAGTTAGTTTTATACGCATTCTAACTCGATATATATTGAGGTAGTAACATTAGTATAATACATATTTTTTGGACCGAAATCAACTATTTTCCGTGATGGTATCCCTTTGAGTTTCGACCGATTTTGTAATTTTTTGTATTTCTCCTCAATCGGAACTCTATTTTCAATGAAATAAATTTTGTATTCTTCCGGAATCGATCAATATATATTCTAAACATTCTTACTCAAAGTATAATAGCAAATGTTTTCATTTACCACATGTTTATAAGAGGTTAAATACTCATTTCCTAGGTGCCACCCTATTAGTTTCGTCCCATTTCGTAGTTTTGTCAATATCTCATCACTCACAACTTCGTTTTCAGTGAAGTTAGTTTTATACGCATTCTAACTCGATATATATTGAGGTAGTAACATTAGTATAATACATATTTTTTGGACCGAAATCAACTATTTTCCGTGATGGTATCCCTTTGAGTTTGGACCGATTTTGTAGTTTTTTGTATTTCTCCTCAATCGGAACTCTATTTTCGATGAAATAAATTTTGTATTCTTCCGGAATCGATCAATATATATTCTAAACATTCTTACTCAAAGTATAATAGCAAATGTTTTCATTTACCACATGTTTATAAGAGGTTAAATACTCATTTCCTAGGTGCCACCCTATTAGTTTCGTCCCATTTCGTAGTTTTGTCAATATCTCATCACTCACAACTTCGTTTTCAGTGAAGTTAGTTTTATACGCATTCTAACTCGATATATATTGAGGTAGTAACATTAGTATAATACATATTTTTTGGACCGAAATCAACTATTTTCCGTGATGGTATCCCTTTGAGTTTGGACCGATTTTGTAGTTTTTTGTATTTCTCCTCAATCGGAACTCTATTTTCGATGAAATAAATTTTGTATTCTTCCGGAATCGATCAATATATATTCTAAACATTCTTACTCAAAGTATAATAGCAAATGTTTTCATTTATCACATGTTTATAAGAGGTTAAATACTCTTTTCCTAGGTGCCACCCTATTAGTTTCGTCCCATTTCGTAATTTTGTCAATATCTCATCACTCACAACTTCGTTTTCAGTGAAGTTAGTTTTATACGCATTCTAACTCGATATATATTGAGGTAGTAACATTAGTATAATACATATTTTTTGGACCGAAATCAACTATTTTCCGTGATGGTACCCCTTTGAGTTTCGACCGATTTTGTAGTTTTTTGTATTTCTCCTCAATCGGAACTCTATTTTCGATGAAATAAATTTTGTATTCTTCCGGAATCGATCAATATATATTCTAAACATTCTTACTCAAAGTATAATAGCAAATGTTTTCATTTATCACATGTTTATAAGAGGTTAAATACTCTTTTCCTAGGTGCCACCCTATTAGTTTCGTCCCATTTCGTAGTTTTGTCAATATCTCATCACTCACAACTTCGTTTTCAGTGAAGTTAGTTTTATACGCATTCTAACTCGATATATATTGAGGTAGTAACATTAGTATAATACATATTTTTTGGACTGAAATCAACTATTTTCCGTGATGGTACCCCTTTGAGTTTCGACCGATTTTGTAGTTTTTTGTATTTCTCCTCAATCGGAACTCTATTTTCGATGAAATAAATTTTGTATTCTTCCGGAATCGATCAATATATATTCTAAACATTCTTACTCAAAGTATAATAGCAAATGTTTTCATTTATCACATGTTTATAAGAGGTTAAATACTCTTTTCCTAGGTGCCACCCTATTAGTTTCGTCCCATTTCGCAGTTTTGTCAATATCTCATCACTCACAACTTCGTTTTCAGTGAAGTTAGTTTTATACGCATTCTAACTCGATATATATTGAGGTAGTAACATTAGTATAATACATATTTTTTGGACCGAAATCAACTATTTTCCGTGATGGTACCCCTTTGAGTTTCGACCGATTTTGTAGTTTTTTGTATTTCTCCTCAATCGGAACTCTATTTTCGATGAAATAAATTTTGTATTCTTCCGGAATCGATCAATATATATTCTAAACATTCTTACTCAAAGTATAATAGCAAATGTTTTCATTTATCACATGTTTATAAGAGGTTAAATACTCTTTTCCTAGGTGCCACCCTATTAGTTTCGTCCCATTTCGTAGTTTTGTCAATATCTCATCACTCACAACTTCGTTTTCAGTGAAGTTAGTTTTATACGCATTCTAACTCGATATATATTGAGGTAGTAACATTAGTATAATACATATTTTTTGGACCGAAATCAACTATTTTCCGTGATGGTACCCCTTTGAGTTTCGACCGATTTTGTAGTTTTTTGTATTTCTCCTCAATCGGAACTCTATTTTCGATGAAATAAATTTTGTATTCTTCCGGAATCGATCAATATATATTCTAAACATTCTTACTCAAAGTATAATAGCAAATGTTTTCATTTATCACATGTTTATAAGAGGTTAAATACTCTTTTCCTAGGTGCCACCCTATTAGTTTCGTCCCATTTCGCAGTTTTGTCAATATCTCATCACTCACAACTTCGTTTTCAGTGAAGTTAGTTTTATACGCATTCTAACTCGATATATATTGAGGTAGTAACATTAGTATAATACATATTTTTTGGACCGAAATCAACTATTTTCCGTGATGGTACCCCTTTGAGTTTCGACCGATTTTGTAGTTTTTTCTATTTCTCCTCTATCGGAGAACTCTATTTTCGATGAAATAAATTTTGTATTCTTCCGGAATCGATCAGTATATATTCTAAACATTCTTACTCAAAGTATAATAGCAAATGTTTTCATTTATCACATGTTTATAAGAGGTTAAATACTCTTTTCCTAGGTGCCACCCTATTAGTTTCGTCCAATTTCGTAGTATTGTCAATATCTCATCACTCACAACTTCGTTTTCAGTGAAATTAGTTTTATACGCATTCTATCTCGATATATATTGAGGTAGTAATATTAGTATAATACATATTTTTTGGACCGAAATCAACTATTTTCCGTGATGGTATCCCTTTGAGTTTCGACCGATTTTGTAGTTTTTTGTATTTCTCCTCAATCGGAACTCTATTTTCGATGAAATAAATTTTGTATTCTTCCGGAATCGATCAATATATATTCTAAACATTCTTACTCAAAGTATAATAGCAAATGTTTTCATTTATCACATGTTTATAAGAGGTTAAATACTCTTTTCCTAGGTGCCACCCTATTAGTTTCGTCCCATTTCGTAGTTTTGTCAATATCTCATCACTCACAACTTCGTTTTCAGTGAAGTTAGTTTTATACGCATTCTAACTCGATATATATTGAGGTAGTAACATTAGTATAATACATATTTTTTGGACCGAAATCAACTATTTTCCGTGATGGTATCCCTTTGAGTTTGGACCGATTTTGTAGTTTTTTGTATTTCTCCTCAATCGGAACTCTATTTTCGATGAAATAAATTTTGTATTCTTCCGGAATCGATCAATATATATTCTAAACATTCTTACTCAAAGTATAATAGCAAATGTTTTCATTTATCACATGTTTATAAGAGGTTAAATACTCTTTTCCTAGGTGCCACCCTATTAGTTTCGTCCCATTTCGTAGTTTTGTCAATATCTCATCACTCAAAACTTCGTTTTCAGTGAAGTTAGTTTTATACGCATTCTAACTCGATATATATTGAGGTAGTAACATTAGTATAATACATATTTTTTGGACCGAAATCAACTATTTTCCGTGATGGTACCCCTTTGAGTTTCGACCGATTTTGTAGTTTTTTGTATTTCTCCTCAATCGGAACTCTATTTTCGATGAAATAAATTTTGTATTCTTCCGGAATCGATCAATATATATTCTAAACATTCTTACTCAAAGTATAATAGCAAATGTTTTCATTTATCACATGTTTATAAGAGGTTAAATACTCTTTTCCTAGGTGCCACCCTATTAGTTTCGTCCCATTTCGTAGTTTTGTCAATATCTCATCACTCACAACTTCGTTTTCAGTGAAGTTAGTTTTATACGCATTCTAACTCGATATATATTGAGGTAGTAACATTAGTATAATACATATTTTTTGGACCGAAATCAACTATTTTCCGTGATGGTACCCCTTTGAGTTTCGACCGATTTTGTAGTTTTTTGTATTTCTCCTCAATCGGAACTCTATTTTCGATGATATAAATTTTGTATTCTTCCGGAATCGATCAATATATATTCTAAACATTCTTACTCAAAGTATAATAGCAAATGTTTTCATTTATCACATGTTTATAAGAGGTTAAATACTCTTTTCCTAGGTGCCACCCTATTAGTTTCGTCCCATTTCGCAGTTTTGTCAATATCTCATCACTCACAACTTCGTTTTCAGTGAAGTTAGTTTTATACGCATTCTAACTCGATATATATTGAGGTAGTAACATTAGTATAATACATATTTTTTGGACCGAAATCAACTATTTTCCGTGATGGTATCCCTTTGAGTTTCGACCGATTTTGTAATTTTTTGTATTTCTCCTCAATCGGAACTCTATTTTCAATGAAATAAATTTTGTATTCTTCCGGAATCGATCAATATATATTCTAAACATTCTTACTCAAAGTATAATAGCAAATGTTTTCATTTACCACATGTTTATAAGAGGTTAAATACTCATTTCCTAGGTGCCACCCTATTAGTTTCGTCCCATTTCGTAGTTTTGTCAATATCTCATCACTCACAACTTCGTTTTCAGTGAAGTTAGTTTTATACGCATTCTAACTCGATATATATTGAGGTAGTAACATTAGTATAATACATATTTTTTGGACCGAAATCAACTATTTTCCGTGATGGTATCCCTTTGAGTTTGGACCGATTTTGTAGTTTTTTGTATTTCTCCTCAATCGGAACTCTATTTTCGATGAAATAAATTTTGTATTCTTCCGGAATCGATCAATATATATTCTAAACATTCTTACTCAAAGTATAATAGCAAATGTTTTCATTTATCACATGTTTATAAGAGGTTAAATACTCTTTTCCTAGGTGCCACCCTATTAGTTTCGTCCCATTTCGTAGTTTTGTCAATATCTCATCACTCACAACTTCGTTTTCAGTGAAGTTAGTTTTATACGCATTCTAACTCGATATATATTGAGGTAGTAACATTAGTATAATACATATTTTTTGGACCGAAATCAACTATTTTCCGTGATGGTACCCCTTTGAGTTTCGACCGATTTTGTAGTTTTTTGTATTTCTCCTCAATCGGAACTCTATTTTCGATGAAATAAATTTTGTATTCTTCCGGAATCGATCAATATATATTCTAAACATTCTTACTCAAAGTATAATAGCAAATGTTTTCATTTATCACATGTTTATAAGAGGTTAAATACTCTTTTCCTAGGTGCCACCCTATTAGTTTCGTCCCATTTCGTAGTTTTGTCAATATCTCATCACTCACAACTTCGTTTTCAGTGAAGTTAGTTTTATACGCATTCTAACTCGATATATATTGAGGTAGTAACATTAGTATAATACATATTTTTTGGACCGAAATCAACTATTTTCCGTGATGGTACCCCTTTGAGTTTCGACCGATTTTGTAGTTTTTTGTATTTCTCCTCAATCGGAACTCTATTTTCGATGAAATAAATTTTGTATTCTTCCGGAATCGATCAATATATATTCTAAACATTCTTACTCAAAGTATAATAGCAAATGTTTTCATTTATCACATGTTTATAAGAGGTTAAATACTCTTTTCCTAGGTGCCACCCTATTAGTTTCGTCCCATTTCGTAGTTTTGTCAATATCTCATCACTCACAACTTCGTTTTCAGTGAAGTTAGTTTTATACGCATTCTAACTCGATATATATTGAGGTAGTAACATTAGTATAATACATATTTTTTGGACCGAAATCAACTATTTTCCGTGATGGTACCCCTTTGAGTTTCGACCGATTTTGTAGTTTTTTGTATTTCTCCTCAATCGGAACTCTATTTTCGATGAAATAAATTTTGTATTCTTCCGGAATCGATCAATATATATTCTAAACATTCTTACTCAAAGTATAATAGCAAATGTTTTCATTTATCACATGTTTATAAGAGGTTAAATACTCTTTTCCTAGGTGCCACCCTATTAGTTTCGTCCCATTTCGCAGTTTTGTCAATATCTCATCACTCACAACTTCGTTTTCAGTGAAGTTAGTTTTATACGCATTCTAACTCAATATATATTGAGGTAGTAACATTAGTATAATACATATTTTTTGGACCGAAATCAACTATTTTCCGTGATGGTACCCCTTTGAGTTTCGACCGATTTTGTAGTTTTTTCTATTTCTCCTCTATCGGAGAACTCTATTTTCGATGAAATAAATTTTGTATTCTTCCGGAATCGATCAGTATATATTCTAAACATTCTTACTCAAAGTATAATAGCAAATGTTTTCATTTATCACATGTTTATAAGAGGTTAAATACTCTTTTCCTAGGTGCCACCCTATTAGTTTCGTCCAATTTCGTAGTATTGTCAATATCTCATCACTCACAACTTCGTTTTCAGTGAAATTAGTTTTATACGCATTCTATCTCGATATATATTGAGGTAGTAATATTAGTATAATACATATTTTTTGGACCGAAATCAACTATTTTCCGTGATGGTATCCCTTTGAGTTTCGACCGATTTTGTAGTTTTTTGTATTTCTCCTCAATCGGAACTCTATTTTCGATGAAATAAATTTTGTATTCTTCCGGAATCGATCAATATATATTCTAAACATTCTTACTCAAAGTATAATAGCAAATGTTTTCATTTATCACATGTTTATAAGAGGTTAAATACTCTTTTCCTAGGTGCCACCCTATTAGTTTCGTCCCATTTCGCAGTTTTGTCAATATCTCATCACTCACAACTTCGTTTTCAGTGAAGTTAGTTTTATACGCATTCTAACTCGATATATATTGAGGTAGTAACATTAGTATAATACATATTTTTTGGACCGAAATCAACTATTTTCCGTGATGGTACCCCTTTGAGTTTCGACCGATTTTGTAGTTTTTTCTATTTCTCCTCTATCGGAGAACTCTATTTTCGATGAAATAAATTTTGTATTCTTCCGGAATCGATCAGTATATATTCTAAACATTCTTACTCAAAGTATAATAGCAAATGTTTTCATTTATCACATGTTTATAAGAGGTTAAATACTCTTTTCCTAGGTGCCACCCTATTAGTTTCGTCCAATTTCGTAGTATTGTCAATATCTCATCACTCACAACTTCGTTTTCAGTGAAATTAGTTTTATACGCATTCTATCTCGATATATATTGAGGTAGTAATATTAGTATAATACATATTTTTTGGACCGAAATCAACTATTTTCCGTGATGGTATCCCTTTGAGTTTCGACCGATTTTGTAGTTTTTTGTATTTCTCCTCAATCGGAACTCTATTTTCGATGAAATAAATTTTGTATTCTTCCGGAATCGATCAATATATATTCTAAACATTCTTACTCAAAGTATAATAGCAAATGTTTTCATTTATCACATGTTTATAAGAGGTTAAATACTCTTTTCCTAGGTGCCACCCTATTAGTTTCGTCCCATTTCGTAGTTTTGTCAATATCTCATCACTCACAACTTCGTTTTCAGTGAAGTTAGTTTTATACGCATTCTAACTCGATATATATTGAGGTAGTAACATTAGTATAATACATATTTTTTGGACCGAAATCAACTATTTTCCGTGATGGTATCCCTTTGAGTTTGGACCGATTTTGTAGTTTTTTGTATTTCTCCTCAATCGGAACTCTATTTTCGATGAAATAAATTTTGTATTCTTCCGGAATCGATCAATATATATTCTAAACATTCTTACTCAAAGTATAATAGCAAATGTTTTCATTTATCACATGTTTATAAGAGGTTAAATACTCTTTTCCTAGGTGCCACCCTATTAGTTTCGTCCCATTTCGTAGTTTTGTCAATATCTCATCACTCAAAACTTCGTTTTCAGTGAAGTTAGTTTTATACGCATTCTAACTCGATATATATTGAGGTAGTAACATTAGTATAATACATATTTTTTGGACCGAAATCAACTATTTTCCGTGATGGTACCCCTTTGAGTTTCGACCGATTTTGTAGTTTTTTGTATTTCTCCTCAATCGGAACTCTATTTTCGATGAAATAAATTTTGTATTCTTCCGGAATCGATCAATATATATTCTAAACATTCTTACTCAAAGTATAATAGCAAATGTTTTCATTTATCACATGTTTATAAGAGGTTAAATACTCTTTTCCTAGGTGCCACCCTATTAGTTTCGTCCCATTTCGTAGTTTTGTCAATATCTCATCACTCACAACTTCGTTTTCAGTGAAGTTAGTTTTATACGCATTCTAACTCGATATATATTGAGGTAGTAACATTAGTATAATACATATTTTTTGGACCGAAATCAACTATTTTCCGTGATGGTACCCCTTTGAGTTTCGACCGATTTTGTAGTTTTTTGTATTTCTCCTCAATCGGAACTCTATTTTCGATGATATAAATTTTGTATTCTTCCGGAATCGATCAATATATATTCTAAACATTCTTACTCAAAGTATAATAGCAAATGTTTTCATTTATCACATGTTTATAAGAGGTTAAATACTCTTTTCCTAGGTGCCACCCTATTAGTTTCGTCCCATTTCGCAGTTTTGTCAATATCTCATCACTCACAACTTCGTTTTCAGTGAAGTTAGTTTTATACGCATTCTAACTCGATATATATTGAGGTAGTAACATTAGTATAATACATATTTTTTGGACCGAAATCAACTATTTTCCGTGATGGTATCCCTTTGAGTTTCGACCGATTTTGTAATTTTTTGTATTTCTCCTCAATCGGAACTCTATTTTCAATGAAATAAATTTTGTATTCTTCCGGAATCGATCAATATATATTCTAAACATTCTTACTCAAAGTATAATAGCAAATGTTTTCATTTACCACATGTTTATAAGAGGTTAAATACTCATTTCCTAGGTGCCACCCTATTAGTTTCGTCCCATTTCGTAGTTTTGTCAATATCTCATCACTCACAACTTCGTTTTCAGTGAAGTTAGTTTTATACGCATTCTAACTCGATATATATTGAGGTAGTAACATTAGTATAATACATATTTTTTGGACCGAAATCAACTATTTTCCGTGATGGTATCCCTTTGAGTTTGGACCGATTTTGTAGTTTTTTGTATTTCTCCTCAATCGGAACTCTATTTTCGATGAAATAAATTTTGTATTCTTCCGGAATCGATCAATATATATTCTAAACATTCTTACTCAAAGTATAATAGCAAATGTTTTCATTTATCACATGTTTATAAGAGGTTAAATACTCTTTTCCTAGGTGCCACCCTATTAGTTTCGTCCCATTTCGTAGTTTTGTCAATATCTCATCACTCACAACTTCGTTTTCAGTGAAGTTAGTTTTATACGCATTCTAACTCAATATATATTGAGGTAGTAACATTAGTATAATACATATTTTTTGGACCGAAATCAACTATTTTCCGTGATGGTACCCCTTTGAGTTTCGACCGATTTTGTAGTTTTTTGTATTTCTCCTCAATCGGAACTCTATTTTCGATGAAATAAATTTTGTATTCTTCCGGAATCGATCAATATATATTCTAAACATTCTTACTCAAAGTATAATAGCAAATGTTTTCATTTATCACATGTTTATAAGAGGTTAAATACTCTTTTCCTAGGTGCCACCCTATTAGTTTCGTCCCATTTCGCAGTTTTGTCAATATCTCATCACTCACAACTTCGTTTTCAGTGAAGTTAGTTTTATACGCATTCTAACTCGATATATATTGAGGTAGTAACATTAGTATAATACATATTTTTTGGACCGAAATCAACTATTTTCCGTGATGGTACCCCTTTGAGTTTCGACCGATTTTGTAGTTTTTTCTATTTCTCCTCTATCGGAGAACTCTATTTTCGATGAAATAAATTTTGTATTCTTCCGGAATCGATCAGTATATATTCTAAACATTCTTACTCAAAGTATAATAGCAAATGTTTTCATTTATCACATGTTTATAAGAGGTTAAATACTCTTTTCCTAGGTGCCACCCTATTAGTTTCGTCCAATTTCGTAGTATTGTCAATATCTCATCACTCACAACTTCGTTTTCAGTGAAATTAGTTTTATACGCATTCTATCTCGATATATATTGAGGTAGTAATATTAGTATAATACATATTTTTTGGACCGAAATCAACTATTTTCCGTGATGGTATCCCTTTGAGTTTCGACCGATTTTGTAGTTTTTTGTATTTCTCCTCAATCGGAACTCTATTTTCGATGAAATAAATTTTGTATTCTTCCGGAATCGATCAATATATATTCTAAACATTCTTACTCAAAGTATAATAGCAAATGTTTTCATTTATCACATGTTTATAAGAGGTTAAATACTCTTTTCCTAGGTGCCACCCTATTAGTTTCGTCCCATTTCGTAGTTTTGTCAATATCTCATCACTCACAACTTCGTTTTCAGTGAAGTTAGTTTTATACGCATTCTAACTCGATATATATTGAGGTAGTAACATTAGTATAATACATATTTTTTGGACCGAAATCAACTATTTTCCGTGATGGTATCCCTTTGAGTTTGGACCGATTTTGTAGTTTTTTGTATTTCTCCTCAATCGGAACTCTATTTTCGATGAAATAAATTTTGTATTCTTCCGGAATCGATCAATATATATTCTAAACATTCTTACTCAAAGTATAATAGCAAATGTTTTCATTTATCACATGTTTATAAGAGGTTAAATACTCTTTTCCTAGGTGCCACCCTATTAGTTTCGTCCCATTTCGTAGTTTTGTCAATATCTCATCACTCAAAACTTCGTTTTCAGTGAAGTTAGTTTTATACGCATTCTAACTCGATATATATTGAGGTAGTAACATTAGTATAATACATATTTTTTGGACCGAAATCAACTATTTTCCGTGATGGTACCCCTTTGAGTTTCGACCGATTTTGTAGTTTTTTGTATTTCTCCTCAATCGGAACTCTA
The DNA here is from genome assembly GCA_946814005.1 of Chamaenerion angustifolium. Taxonomy (NCBI): domain Eukaryota; kingdom Viridiplantae; phylum Streptophyta; class Magnoliopsida; order Myrtales; family Onagraceae; genus Chamaenerion; species Chamaenerion angustifolium. The sequence continues at coordinate 37,698,233 of OX328270.1, forward strand.
TTTTCGATGAAATAAATTTTGTATTCTTCCGGAATCGATCAATATATATTCTAAACATTCTTACTCAAAGTATAATAGCAAATGTTTTCATTTATCACATGTTTATAAGAGGTTAAATACTCATTTCCTAGGTGCCACCCTATTAGTTTCGTCCCATTTCGTAGTTTTGTCAATATCTCATCACTCACAACTTCGTTTTCAGTGAAGTTAGTTTTATACGCATTCTAACTCGATATATATTGAGGTAGTAACATTAGTATAATACATATTTTTTGGACCGAAATCAACTATTTTCCGTGATGGTACCCCTTTGAGTTTCGACCGATTTTGTAGTTTTTTGTATTTCTCCTCAATCGGAACTCTATTTTCGATGAAATAAATTTTGTATTCTTCCGGAATCGATCAATATATATTCTAAACATTCTTACTCAAAGTATAATAGCAAATGTTTTCATTTATCACATGTTTATAAGAGGTTAAATACTCTTTTCCTAGGTGCCACCCTATTAGTTTCGTCCCATTTCGCAGTTTTGTCAATATCTCATCACTCACAACTTCGTTTTCAGTGAAGTTAGTTTTATACGCATTCTAACTCGATATATATTGAGGTAGTAACATTAGTATAATACATATTTTTTGGACCGAAATCAACTATTTTCCGTGATGGTACCCCTTTGAGTTTCGACCGATTTTGTAGTTTTTTCTATTTCTCCTCTATCGGAGAACTCTATTTTCGATGAAATAAATTTTGTATTCTTCCGGAATCGATCAGTATATATTCTAAACATTCTTACTCAAAGTATAATAGCAAATGTTTTCATTTATCACATGTTTATAAGAGGTTAAATACTCTTTTCCTAGGTGCCACCCTATTAGTTTCGTCCAATTTCGTAGTATTGTCAATATCTCATCACTCACAACTTCGTTTTCAGTGAAATTAGTTTTATACGCATTCTATCTCGATATATATTGAGGTAGTAATATTAGTATAATACATATTTTTTGGACCGAAATCAACTATTTTCCGTGATGGTATCCCTTTGAGTTTCGACCGATTTTGTAGTTTTTTGTATTTCTCCTCAATCGGAACTCTATTTTCGATGAAATAAATTTTGTATTCTTCCGGAATCGATCAATATATATTCTAAACATTCTTACTCAAAGTATAATAGCAAATGTTTTCATTTATCACATGTTTATAAGAGGTTAAATACTCTTTTCCTAGGTGCCACCCTATTAGTTTCGTCCCATTTCGTAGTTTTGTCAATATCTCATCACTCACAACTTCGTTTTCAGTGAAGTTAGTTTTATACGCATTCTAACTCGATATATATTGAGGTAGTAACATTAGTATAATACATATTTTTTGGACCGAAATCAACTATTTTCCGTGATGGTATCCCTTTGAGTTTGGACCGATTTTGTAGTTTTTTGTATTTCTCCTCAATCGGAACTCTATTTTCGATGAAATAAATTTTGTATTCTTCCGGAATCGATCAATATATATTCTAAACATTCTTACTCAAAGTATAATAGCAAATGTTTTCATTTATCACATGTTTATAAGAGGTTAAATACTCTTTTCCTAGGTGCCACCCTATTAGTTTCGTCCCATTTCGTAGTTTTGTCAATATCTCATCACTCAAAACTTCGTTTTCAGTGAAGTTAGTTTTATACGCATTCTAACTCGATATATATTGAGGTAGTAACATTAGTATAATACATATTTTTTGGACCGAAATCAACTATTTTCCGTGATGGTACCCCTTTGAGTTTCGACCGATTTTGTAGTTTTTTGTATTTCTCCTCAATCGGAACTCTATTTTCGATGAAATAAATTTTGTATTCTTCCGGAATCGATCAATATATATTCTAAACATTCTTACTCAAAGTATAATAGCAAATGTTTTCATTTATCACATGTTTATAAGAGGTTAAATACTCTTTTCCTAGGTGCCACCCTATTAGTTTCGTCCCATTTCGTAGTTTTGTCAATATCTCATCACTCACAACTTCGTTTTCAGTGAAGTTAGTTTTATACGCATTCTAACTCGATATATATTGAGGTAGTAACATTAGTATAATACATATTTTTTGGACCGAAATCAACTATTTTCCGTGATGGTACCCCTTTGAGTTTCGACCGATTTTGTAGTTTTTTGTATTTCTCCTCAATCGGAACTCTATTTTCGATGATATAAATTTTGTATTCTTCCGGAATCGATCAATATATATTCTAAACATTCTTACTCAAAGTATAATAGCAAATGTTTTCATTTATCACATGTTTATAAGAGGTTAAATACTCTTTTCCTAGGTGCCACCCTATTAGTTTCGTCCCATTTCGCAGTTTTGTCAATATCTCATCACTCACAACTTCGTTTTCAGTGAAGTTAGTTTTATACGCATTCTAACTCGATATATATTGAGGTAGTAACATTAGTATAATACATATTTTTTGGACCGAAATCAACTATTTTCCGTGATGGTATCCCTTTGAGTTTCGACCGATTTTGTAATTTTTTGTATTTCTCCTCAATCGGAACTCTATTTTCAATGAAATAAATTTTGTATTCTTCCGGAATCGATCAATATATATTCTAAACATTCTTACTCAAAGTATAATAGCAAATGTTTTCATTTACCACATGTTTATAAGAGGTTAAATACACATTTCCTAGGTGCCACCCTATTAGTTTCGTCCCATTTCGTAGTTTTGTCAATATCTCATCACTCACAACTTCGTTTTCAGTGAAGTTAGTTTTATACGCATTCTAACTCGATATATATTGAGGTAGTAACATTAGTATAATACATATTTTTTGGACCGAAATCAACTATTTTCCGTGATGGTATCCCTTTGAGTTTGGACCGATTTTGTAGTTTTTTGTATTTCTCCTCAATCGGAACTCTATTTTCGATGAAATAAATTTTGTATTCTTCCGGAATCGATCAATATATATTCTAAACATTCTTACTCAAAGTATAATAGCAAATGTTTTCATTTATCACATGTTTATAAGAGGTTAAATACTCTTTTCCTAGGTGCCACCCTATTAGTTTCGTCCCATTTCGTAGTTTTGTCAATATCTCATCACTCACAACTTCGTTTTCAGTGAAGTTAGTTTTATACGCATTCTAACTCGATATATATTGAGGTAGTAACATTAGTATAATACATATTTTTTGGACCGAAATCAACTATTTTCCGTGATGGTACCCCTTTGAGTTTCGACCGATTTTGTAGTTTTTTGTATTTCTCCTCAATCGGAACTCTATTTTCGATGAAATAAATTTTGTATTCTTCCGGAATCGATCAATATATATTCTAAACATTCTTACTCAAAGTATAATAGCAAATGTTTTCATTTATCACATGTTTATAAGAGGTTAAATACTCTTTTCCTAGGTGCCACCCTATTAGTTTCGTCCCATTTCGTAGTTTTGTCAATATCTCATCACTCACAACTTCGTTTTCAGTGAAGTTAGTTTTATACGCATTCTAACTCGATATATATTGAGGTAGTAACATTAGTATAATACATATTTTTTGGACCGAAATCAACTATTTTCCGTGATGGTACCCCTTTGAGTTTCGACCGATTTTGTAGTTTTTTGTATTTCTCCTCAATCGGAACTCTATTTTCGATGAAATAAATTTTGTATTCTTCCGGAATCGATCAATATATATTCTAAACATTCTTACTCAAAGTATAATAGCAAATGTTTTCATTTATCACATGTTTATAAGAGGTTAAATACTCTTTTCCTAGGTGCCACCCTATTAGTTTCGTCCCATTTCGTAGTTTTGTCAATATCTCATCACTCACAACTTCGTTTTCAGTGAAGTTAGTTTTATACGCATTCTAACTCGATATATATTGAGGTAGTAACATTAGTATAATACATATTTTTTGGACCGAAATCAACTATTTTCCGTGATGGTACCCCTTTGAGTTTCGACCGATTTTGTAGTTTTTTGTATTTCTCCTCAATCGGAACTCTATTTTCGATGAAATAAATTTTGTATTCTTCCGGAATCGATCAATATATATTCTAAACATTCTTACTCAAAGTATAATAGCAAATGTTTTCATTTATCACATGTTTATAAGAGGTTAAATACTCTTTTCCTAGGTGCCACCCTATTAGTTTCGTCCCATTTCGTAGTTTTGTCAATATCTCATCACTCACAACTTCGTTTTCAGTGAAGTTAGTTTTATACGCATTCTAACTCGATATATATTGAGGTAGTAACATTAGTATAATACATATTTTTTGGACCGAAATCAACTATTTTCCGTGATGGTACCCCTTTGAGTTTCGACCGATTTTGTAGTTTTTTGTATTTCTCCTCAATCGGAACTCTATTTTCGATGAAATAAATTTTGTATTCTTCCGGAATCGATCAATATATATTCTAAACATTCTTACTCAAAGTATAATAGCAAATGTTTTCATTTATCACATGTTTATAAGAGGTTAAATACTCTTTTCCTAGGTGCCACCCTATTAGTTTCGTCCCATTTCGCAGTTTTGTCAATATCTCATCACTCACAACTTCGTTTTCAGTGAAGTTAGTTTTATACGCATTCTAACTCGATATATATTGAGGTAGTAACATTAGTATAATACATATTTTTTGGACCGAAATCAACTATTTTCCGTGATGGTACCCCTTTGAGTTTCGACCGATTTTGTAGTTTTTTCTATTTCTCCTCTATCGGAGAACTCTATTTTCGATGAAATAAATTTTGTATTCTTCCGGAATCGATCAGTATATATTCTAAACATTCTTACTCAAAGTATAATAGCAAATGTTTTCATTTATCACATGTTTATAAGAGGTTAAATACTCTTTTCCTAGGTGCCACCCTATTAGTTTCGTCCAATTTCGTAGTATTGTCAATATCTCATCACTCACAACTTCGTTTTCAGTGAAATTAGTTTTATACGCATTCTATCTCGATATATATTGAGGTAGTAATATTAGTATAATACATATTTTTTGGACCGAAATCAACTATTTTCCGTGATGGTATCCCTTTGAGTTTCGACCGATTTTGTAGTTTTTTGTATTTCTCCTCAATCGGAACTCTATTTTCGATGAAATAAATTTTGTATTCTTCCGGAATCGATCAATATATATTCTAAACATTCTTACTCAAAGTATAATAGCAAATGTTTTCATTTATCACATGTTTATAAGAGGTTAAATACTCTTTTCCTAGGTGCCACCCTATTAGTTTCGTCCCATTTCGTAGTTTTGTCAATATCTCATCACTCACAACTTCGTTTTCAGTGAAGTTAGTTTTATACGCATTCTAACTCGATATATATTGAGGTAGTAACATTAGTATAATACATATTTTTTGGACCGAAATCAACTATTTTCCGTGATGGTACCCCTTTGAGTTTCGACCGATTTTGTAGTTTTTTGTATTTCTCCTCAATCGGAACTCTATTTTCGATGAAATAAATTTTGTATTCTTCCGGAATCGATCAATATATATTCTAAACATTCTTACTCAAAGTATAATAGCAAATGTTTTCATTTATCACATGTTTATAAGAGGTTAAATACTCTTTTCCTAGGTGCCACCCTATTAGTTTCGTCCCATTTCGTAGTTTTGTCAATATCTCATCACTCACAACTTCGTTTTCAGTGAAGTTAGTTTTATACGCATTCTAACTCGATATATATTGAGGTAGTAACATTAGTATAATACATATTTTTTGGACCGAAATCAACTATTTTCCGTGATGGTACCCCTTTGAGTTTCGACCGATTTTGTAGTTTTTTGTATTTCTCCTCAATCGGAACTCTATTTTCGATGAAATAAATTTTGTATTCTTCCGGAATCGATCAATATATATTCTAAACATTCTTACTCAAAGTATAATAGCAAATGTTTTCATTTATCACATGTTTATAAGAGGTTAAATACTCTTTTCCTAGGTGCCACCCTATTAGTTTCGTCCCATTTCGCAGTTTTGTCAATATCTCATCACTCACAACTTCGTTTTCAGTGAAGTTAGTTTTATACGCATTCTAACTCAATATATATTGAGGTAGTAACATTAGTATAATACATATTTTTTGGACCGAAATCAACTATTTTCCGTGATGGTACCCCTTTGAGTTTCGACCGATTTTGTAGTTTTTTCTATTTCTCCTCTATCGGAGAACTCTATTTTCGATGAAATAAATTTTGTATTCTTCCGGAATCGATCAGTATATATTCTAAACATTCTTACTCAAAGTATAATAGCAAATGTTTTCATTTATCACATGTTTATAAGAGGTTAAATACTCTTTTCCTAGGTGCCACCCTATTAGTTTCGTCCAATTTCGTAGTATTGTCAATATCTCATCACTCACAACTTCGTTTTCAGTGAAATTAGTTTTATACGCATTCTATCTCGATATATATTGAGGTAGTAATATTAGTATAATACATATTTTTTGGACCGAAATCAACTATTTTCCGTGATGGTATCCCTTTGAGTTTCGACCGATTTTGTAGTTTTTTGTATTTCTCCTCAATCGGAACTCTATTTTCGATGAAATAAATTTTGTATTCTTCCGGAATCGATCAATATATATTCTAAACATTCTTACTCAAAGTATAATAGCAAATGTTTTCATTTATCACATGTTTATAAGAGGTTAAATACTCTTTTCCTAGGTGCCACCCTATTAGTTTCGTCCCATTTCGCAGTTTTGTCAATATCTCATCACTCACAACTTCGTTTTCAGTGAAGTTAGTTTTATACGCATTCTAACTCAATATATATTGAGGTAGTAACATTAGTATAATACATATTTTTTGGACCGAAATCAACTATTTTCCGTGATGGTACCCCTTTGAGTTTCGACCGATTTTGTAGTTTTTTCTATTTCTCCTCTATCGGAGAACTCTATTTTCGATGAAATAAATTTTGTATTCTTCCGGAATCGATCAGTATATATTCTAAACATTCTTACTCAAAGTATAATAGCAAATGTTTTCATTTATCACATGTTTATAAGAGGTTAAATACTCTTTTCCTAGGTGCCACCCTATTAGTTTCGTCCAATTTCGTAGTATTGTCAATATCTCATCACTCACAACTTCGTTTTCAGTGAAATTAGTTTTATACGCATTCTATCTCGATATATATTGAGGTAGTAATATTAGTATAATACATATTTTTTGGACCGAAATCAACTATTTTCCGTGATGGTATCCCTTTGAGTTTCGACCGATTTTGTAGTTTTTTGTATTTCTCCTCAATCGGAACTCTATTTTCGATGAAATAAATTTTGTATTCTTCCGGAATCGATCAATATATATTCTAAACATTCTTACTCAAAGTATAATAGCAAATGTTTTCATTTATCACATGTTTATAAGAGGTTAAATACTCTTTTCCTAGGTGCCACCCTATTAGTTTCGTCCCATTTCGTAGTTTTGTCAATATCTCATCACTCACAACTTCGTTTTCAGTGAAGTTAGTTTTATACGCATTCTAACTCGATATATATTGAGGTAGTAACATTAGTATAATACATATTTTTTGGACCGAAATCAACTATTTTCCGTGATGGTATCCCTTTGAGTTTGGACCGATTTTGTAGTTTTTTGTATTTCTCCTCAATCGGAACTCTATTTTCGATGAAATAAATTTTGTATTCTTCCGGAATCGATCAATATATATTCTAAACATTCTTACTCAAAGTATAATAGCAAATGTTTTCATTTATCACATGTTTATAAGAGGTTAAATACTCTTTTCCTAGGTGCCACCCTATTAGTTTCGTCCCATTTCGTAGTTTTGTCAATATCTCATCACTCAAAACTTCGTTTTCAGTGAAGTTAGTTTTATACGCATTCTAACTCGATATATATTGAGGTAGTAACATTAGTATAATACATATTTTTTGGACCGAAATCAACTATTTTCCGTGATGGTACCCCTTTGAGTTTCGACCGATTTTGTAGTTTTTTGTATTTCTCCTCAATCGGAACTCTATTTTCGATGAAATAAATTTTGTATTCTTCCGGAATCGATCAATATATATTCTAAACATTCTTACTCAAAGTATAATAGCAAATGTTTTCATTTATCACATGTTTATAAGAGGTTAAATACTCTTTTCCTAGGTGCCACCCTATTAGTTTCGTCCCATTTCGTAGTTTTGTCAATATCTCATCACTCACAACTTCGTTTTCAGTGAAGTTAGTTTTATACGCATTCTAACTCGATATATATTGAGGTAGTAACATTAGTATAATACATATTTTTTGGACCGAAATCAACTATTTTCCGTGATGGTACCCCTTTGAGTTTCGACCGATTTTGTAGTTTTTTGTATTTCTCCTCAATCGGAACTCTATTTTCGATGATATAAATTTTGTATTCTTCCGGAATCGATCAATATATATTCTAAACATTCTTACTCAAAGTATAATAGCAAATGTTTTCATTTATCACATGTTTATAAGAGGTTAAATACTCTTTTCCTAGGTGCCACCCTATTAGTTTCGTCCCATTTCGCAGTTTTGTCAATATCTCATCACTCACAACTTCGTTTTCAGTGAAGTTAGTTTTATACGCATTCTAACTCGATATATATTGAGGTAGTAACATTAGTATAATACATATTTTTTGGACCGAAATCAACTATTTTCCGTGATGGTATCCCTTTGAGTTTCGACCGATTTTGTAATTTTTTGTATTTCTCCTCAATCGGAACTCTATTTTCAATGAAATAAATTTTGTATTCTTCCGGAATCGATCAATATATATTCTAAACATTCTTACTCAAAGTATAATAGCAAATGTTTTCATTTACCACATGTTTATAAGAGGTTAAATACTCATTTCCTAGGTGCCACCCTATTAGTTTCGTCCCATTTCGTAGTTTTGTCAATATCTCATCACTCACAACTTCGTTTTCAGTGAAGTTAGTTTTATACGCATTCTAACTCGATATATATTGAGGTAGTAACATTAGTATAATACATATTTTTTGGACCGAAATCAACTATTTTCCGTGATGGTATCCCTTTGAGTTTGGACCGATTTTGTAGTTTTTTGTATTTCTCCTCAATCGGAACTCTATTTTCGATGAAATAAATTTTGTATTCTTCCGGAATCGATCATTATATATTCTAAACATTCTTACTCAAAGTATAATAGCAAATGTTTTCATTTATCACATGTTTATAAGAGGTTAAATACTCTTTTCCTAGGTGCCACCCTATTAGTTTCGTCCCATTTCGTAGTTTTGTCAATATCTCATCACTCACAACTTCGTTTTCAGTGAAGTTAGTTTTATACGCATTCTAACTCGATATATATTGAGGTAGTAACATTAGTATAATACATATTTTTTGGACCGAAATCAACTATTTTCCGTGATGGTACCCCTTTGAGTTTCGACCGATTTTGTAGTTTTTTGTATTTCTCCTCAATCGGAACTCTATTTTCGATGAAATAAATTTTGTATTCTTCCGGAATCGATCAATATATATTCTAAACATTCTTACTCAAAGTATAATAGCAAATGTTTTCATTTATCACATGTTTATAAGAGGTTAAATACTCTTTTCCTAGGTGCCACCCTATTAGTTTCGTCCCATTTCGTAGTTTTGTCAATATCTCATCACTCACAACTTCGTTTTCAGTGAAGTTAGTTTTATACGCATTCTAACTCGATATATATTGAGGTAGTAACATTAGTATAATACATATTTTTTGGACCGAAATCAACTATTTTCCGTGATGGTACCCCTTTGAGTTTCGACCGATTTTGTAGTTTTTTGTATTTCTCCTCAATCGGAACTCTATTTTCGATGAAATAAATTTTGTATTCTTCCGGAATCGATCAATATATATTCTAAACATTCTTACTCAAAGTATAATAGCAAATGTTTTCATTTATCACATGTTTATAAGAGGTTAAATACTCTTTTCCTAGGTGCCACCCTATTAGTTTCGTCCCATTTCGTAGTTTTGTCAATATCTCATCACTCACAACTTCGTTTTCAGTGAAGTTAGTTTTATACGCATTCTAACTCGATATATATTGAGGTAGTAACATTAGTATAATACATATTTTTTGGACCGAAATCAACTATTTTCCGTGATGGTACCCCTTTGAGTTTCGACCGATTTTGTAGTTTTTTGTATTTCTCCTCAATCGGAACTCTATTTTCGATGAAATAAATTTTGTATTCTTCCGGAATCGATCAATATATATTCTAAACATTCTTACTCAAAGTATAATAGCAAATGTTTTCATTTATCACATGTTTATAAGAGGTTAAATACTCTTTTCCTAGGTGCCACCCTATTAGTTTCGTCCCATTTCGTAGTTTTGTCAATATCTCATCACTCACAACTTCGTTTTCAGTGAAGTTAGTTTTATACGCATTCTAACTCGATATATATTGAGGTAGTAACATTAGTATAATACATATTTTTTGGACCGAAATCAACTATTTTCCGTGATGGTACCCCTTTGAGTTTCGACCGATTTTGTAGTTTTTTGTATTTCTCCTCAATCGGAACTCTATTTTCGATGAAATAAATTTTGTATTCTTCCGGAATCGATCAATATATATTCTAAACATTCTTACTCAAAGTATAATAGCAAATGTTTTCATTTATCACATGTTTATAAGAGGTTAAATACTCTTTTCCTAGGTGCCACCCTATTAGTTTCGTCCCATTTCGTAGTTTTGTCAATATCTCATCACTCACAACTTCGTTTTCAGTGAAGTTAGTTTTATACGCATTCTAACTCGATATATATTGAGGTAGTAACATTAGTATAATACATATTTTTTGGACCGAAATCAACTATTTTCCGTGATGGTACCCCTTTGAGTTTCGACCGATTTTGTAGTTTTTTGTATTTCTCCTCAATCGGAACTCTATTTTCGATGAAATAAATTTTGTATTCTTCCGGAATCGATCAATATATATTCTAAACATTCTTACTCAAAGTATAATAGCAAATGTTTTCATTTATCACATGTTTATAAGAGGTTAAATACTCTTTTCCTAGGTGCCACCCTATTAGTTTCGTCCCATTTCGCAGTTTTGTCAATATCTCATCACTCACAACTTCGTTTTCAGTGAAGTTAGTTTTATACGCATTCTAACTCGATATATATTGAGGTAGTAACATTAGTATAATACATATTTTTTGGACCGAAATCAACTATTTTCCGTGATGGTACCCCTTTGAGTTTCGACCGATTTTGTAGTTTTTTCTATTTCTCCTCTATCGGAGAACTCTATTTTCGATGAAATAAATTTTGTATTCTTCCGGAATCGATCAGTATATATTCTAAACATTCTTACTCAAAGTATAATAGCAAATGTTTTCATTTATCACATGTTTATAAGAGGTTAAATACTCTTTTCCTAGGTGCCACCCTATTAGTTTCGTCCAATTTCGTAGTATTGTCAATATCTCATCACTCACAACTTCGTTTTCAGTGAAATTAGTTTTATACGCATTCTATCTCGATATATATTGAGGTAGTAATATTAGTATAATACATATTTTTTGGACCGAAATCAACTATTTTCCGTGATGGTATCCCTTTGAGTTTCGACCGATTTTGTAGTTTTTTGTATTTCTCCTCAATCGGAACTCTATTTTCGATGAAATAAATTTTGTATTCTTCCGGAATCGATCAATATATATTCTAAACATTCTTACTCAAAGTATAATAGCAAATGTTTTCATTTATCACATGTTTATAAGAGGTTAAATACTCTTTTCCTAGGTGCCACCCTATTAGTTTCGTCCCATTTCGTAGTTTTGTCAATATCTCATCACTCACAACTTCGTTTTCAGTGAAGTTAGTTTTATACGCATTCTAACTCGATATATATTGAGGTAGTAACATTAGTATAATACATATTTTTTGGACCGAAATCAACTATTTTCCGTGATGGTATCCCTTTGAGTTTGGACCGATTTTGTAGTTTTTTGTATTTCTCCTCAATCGGAACTCTATTTTCGATGAAATAAATTTTGTATTCTTCCGGAATCGATCAATATATATTCTAAACATTCTTACTCAAAGTATAATAGCAAATGTTTTCATTTATCACATGTTTATAAGAGGTTAAATACTCTTTTCCTAGGTGCCACCCTATTAGTTTCGTCCCATTTCGTAGTTTTGTCAATATCTCATCACTCAAAACTTCGTTTTCAGTGAAGTTAGTTTTATACGCATTCTAACTCGATATATATTGAGGTAGTAACATTAGTATAATACATATTTTTTGGACCGAAATCAACTATTTTCCGTGATGGTACCCCTTTGAGTTTCGACCGATTTTGTAGTTTTTTGTATTTCTCCTCAATCGGAACTCTATTTTCGATGAAATAAATTTTGTATTCTTCCGGAATCGATCAATATATATTCTAAACATTCTTACTCAAAGTATAATAGCAAATGTTTTCATTTATCACATGTTTATAAGAGGTTAAATACTCTTTTCCTAGGTGCCACCCTATTAGTTTCGTCCCATTTCGTAGTTTTGTCAATATCTCATCACTCACAACTTCGTTTTCAGTGAAGTTAGTTTTATACGCATTCTAACTCGATATATATTGAGGTAGTAACATTAGTATAATACATATTTTTTGGACCGAAATCAACTATTTTCCGTGATGGTACCCCTTTGAGTTTCGACCGATTTTGTAGTTTTTTGTATTTCTCCTCAATCGGAACTCTATTTTCGATGATATAAATTTTGTATTCTTCCGGAATCGATCAATATATATTCTAAACATTCTTACTCAAAGTATAATAGCAAATGTTTTCATTTATCACATGTTTATAAGAGGTTAAATACTCTTTTCCTAGGTGCCACCCTATTAGTTTCGTCCCATTTCGCAGTTTTGTCAATATCTCATCACTCACAACTTCGTTTTCAGTGAAGTTAGTTTTATACGCATTCTAACTCGATATATATTGAGGTAGTAACATTAGTATAATACATATTTTTTGGACCGAAATCAACTATTTTCCGTGATGGTATCCCTTTGAGTTTCGACCGATTTTGTAATTTTTTGTATTTCTCCTCAATCGGAACTCTATTTTCAATGAAATAAATTTTGTATTCTTCCGGAATCGATCAATATATATTCTAAACATTCTTACTCAAAGTATAATAGCAAATGTTTTCATTTACCACATGTTTATAAGAGGTTAAATACTCATTTCCTAGGTGCCACCCTATTAGTTTCGTCCCATTTCGTAGTTTTGTCAATATCTCATCACTCACAACTTCGTTTTCAGTGAAGTTAGTTTTATACGCATTCTAACTCGATATATATTGAGGTAGTAACATTAGTATAATACATATTTTTTGGACCGAAATCAACTATTTTCCGTGATGGTATCCCTTTGAGTTTGGACCGATTTTGTAGTTTTTTGTATTTCTCCTCAATCGGAACTCTATTTTCGATGAAATAAATTTTGTATTCTTCCGGAATCGATCAATATATATTCTAAACATTCTTACTCAAAGTATAATAGCAAATGTTTTCATTTATCACATGTTTATAAGAGGTTAAATACTCTTTTCCTAGGTGCCACCCTATTAGTTTCGTCCCATTTCGTAGTTTTGTCAATATCTCATCACTCACAACTTCGTTTTCAGTGAAGTTAGTTTTATACGCATTCTAACTCGATATATATTGAGGTAGTAACATTAGTATAATACATATTTTTTGGACCGAAATCAACTATTTTCCGTGATGGTACCCCTTTGAGTTTCGACCGATTTTGTAGTTTTTTGTATTTCTCCTCAATCGGAACTCTATTTTCGATGAAATAAATTTTGTATTCTTCCGGAATCGATCAATATATATTCTAAACATTCTTACTCAAAGTATAATAGCAAATGTTTTCATTTATCACATGTTTATAAGAGGTTAAATACTCTTTTCCTAGGTGCCACCCTATTAGTTTCGTCCCATTTCGTAGTTTTGTCAATATCTCATCACTCACAACTTCGTTTTCAGTGAAGTTAGTTTTATACGCATTCTAACTCGATATATATTGAGGTAGTAACATTAGTATAATACATATTTTTTGGACCGAAATCAACTATTTTCCGTGATGGTACCCCTTTGAGTTTCGACCGATTTTGTAGTTTTTTGTATTTCTCCTCAATCGGAACTCTATTTTCGATGAAATAAATTTTGTATTCTTCCGGAATCGATCAATATATATTCTAAACATTCTTACTCAAAGTATAATAGCAAATGTTTTCATTTATCACATGTTTATAAGAGGTTAAATACTCTTTTCCTAGGTGCCACCCTATTAGTTTCGTCCCATTTCGCAGTTTTGTCAATATCTCATCACTCACAACTTCGTTTTCAGTGAAGTTAGTTTTATACGCATTCTAACTCGATATATATTGAGGTAGTAACATTAGTATAATACATATTTTTTGGACCGAAATCAACTATTTTCCGTGATGGTACCCCTTTGAGTTTCGACCGATTTTGTAGTTTTTTCTATTTCTCCTCTATCGGAGAACTCTATTTTCGATGAAATAAATTTTGTATTCTTCCGGAATCGATCAGTATATATTCTAAACATTCTTACTCAAAGTATAATAGCAAATGTTTTCATTTATCACATGTTTATAAGAGGTTAAATACTCTTTTCCTAGGTGCCACCCTATTAGTTTCGTCCAATTTCGTAGTATTGTCAATATCTCATCACTCACAACTTCGTTTTCAGTGAAATTAGTTTTATACGCATTCTATCTCGATATATATTGAGGTAGTAATATTAGTATAATACATATTTTTTGGACCGAAATCAACTATTTTCCGTGATGGTATCCCTTTGAGTTTCGACCGATTTTGTAGTTTTTTGTATTTCTCCTCAATCGGAACTCTATTTTCGATGAAATAAATTTTGTATTCTTCCGGAATCGATCAATATATATTCTAAACATTCTTACTCAAAGTATAATAGCAAATGTTTTCATTTATCACATGTTTATAAGAGGTTAAATACTCTTTTCCTAGGTGCCACCCTATTAGTTTCGTCCCATTTCGTAGTTTTGTCAATATCTCATCACTCACAACTTCGTTTTCAGTGAAGTTAGTTTTATACGCATTCTAACTCGATATATATTGAGGTAGTAACATTAGTATAATACATATTTTTTGGACCGAAATCAACTATTTTCCGTGATGGTATCCCTTTGAGTTTGGACCGATTTTGTAGTTTTTTGTATTTCTCCTCAATCGGAACTCTATTTTCGATGAAATAAATTTTGTATTCTTCCGGAATCGATCAATATATATTCTAAACATTCTTACTCAAAGTATAATAGCAAATGTTTTCATTTATCACATGTTTATAAGAGGTTAAATACTCTTTTCCTAGGTGCCACCCTATTAGTTTCGTCCCATTTCGTAGTTTTGTCAATATCTCATCACTCAAAACTTCGTTTTCAGTGAAGTTAGTTTTATACGCATTCTAACTCGATATATATTGAGGTAGTAACATTAGTATAATACATATTTTTTGGACCGAAATCAACTATTTTCCGTGATGGTACCCCTTTGAGTTTCGACCGATTTTGTAGTTTTTTGTATTTCTCCTCAATCGGAACTCTATTTTCGATGAAATAAATTTTGTATTCTTCCGGAATCGATCAATATATATTCTAAACATTCTTACTCAAAGTATAATAGCAAATGTTTTCATTTATCACATGTTTATAAGAGGTTAAATACTCTTTTCCTAGGTGCCACCCTATTAGTTTCGTCCCATTTCGTAGTTTTGTCAATATCTCATCACTCACAACTTCGTTTTCAGTGAAGTTAGTTTTATACGCATTCTAACTCGATATATATTGAGGTAGTAACATTAGTATAATACATATTTTTTGGACCGAAATCAACTATTTTCCGTGATGGTACCCCTTTGAGTTTCGACCGATTTTGTAGTTTTTTGTATTTCTCCTCAATCGGAACTCTATTTTCGATGATATAAATTTTGTATTCTTCCGGAATCGATCAATATATATTCTAAACATTCTTACTCAAAGTATAATAGCAAATGTTTTCATTTATCACATGTTTATAAGAGGTTAAATACTCTTTTCCTAGGTGCCACCCTATTAGTTTCGTCCCATTTCGCAGTTTTGTCAATATCTCATCACTCACAACTTCGTTTTCAGTGAAATTAGTTTTATACGCATTCTAACTCGATATATATTGAGGTAGTAACATTAGTATAATACATATTTTTTGGACCGAAATCAACTATTTTCCGTGATGGTACCCCTTTGAGTTTCGACCGATTTTGTAGTTTTTTGTATTTCTCCTCAATCAGAACTCTATTTTCAATGAAATAAATTTTGTATTCTTCCGGAATCGATCAATATATATTCTAAACATTCTTACTCAAAGTATAATAGAAAATGTTTTCATTTACCACATGTTTATAAGAGGTTAAATACTCATTTCCTAGGTGCCACCCTATTAGTTTCGTCCCATTTCGTAGTTTTGTCAATATCTCATCACTCACAACTTCGTTTTCAGTGAAGTTAGTTTTATACGCATTCTAACTCGATATATATTGAGGTAGTAACATTAGTATAATACATATTTTTTGGACCGAAATCAACTATTTTCCGTGATGGTATCCCTTTGAGTTTGGACCGATTTTGTAGTTTTTTGTATTTCTCCTCAATCGGAACTCTATTTTCGATGAAATAAATTTTGTATTCTTCCGGAATCGATCAATATATATTCTAAACATTCTTACTCAAAGTATAATAGCAAATGTTTTCATTTATCACATGTTTATAAGAGGTTAAATACTCTTTTCCTAGGTGCCACCCTATTAGTTTCGTCCCATTTCGTAGTTTTGTCAATATCTCATCACTCACAACTTCGTTTTCAGTGAAGTTAGTTTTATACGCATTCTAACTCGATATATATTGAGGTAGTAACATTAGTATAATACATATTTTTTGGACCGAAATCAACTATTTTCCGTGATGGTATCCCTTTGAGTTTGGACCGATTTTGTAGTTTTTTGTATTTCTCCTCAATCGGAACTCTATTTTCGATGAAATAAATTTTGTATTCTTCCGGAATCGATCAATATATATTCTAAACATTCTTACTCAAAGTATAATAGCAAATGTTTTCATTTATCACATGTTTATAAGAGGTTAAATACTCTTTTCCTAGGTGCCACCCTATTAGTTTCGTCCCATTTCGTAGTTTTGTCAATATCTCATCACTCACAACTTCGTTTTCAGTGAAGTTAGTTTTATACGCATTCTAACTCGATATATATTGAGGTAGTAACATTAGTATAATACATATTTTTTGGACCGAAATCAACTATTTTCCGTGATGGTACCCCTTTGAGTTTCGACCGATTTTGTAGTTTTTTGTATTTCTCCTCAATCGGAACTCTATTTTCGATGATATAAATTTTGTATTCTTCCGGAATCGATCAATATATATTCTAAACATTCTTACTCAAAGTATAATAGCAAATGTTTTCATTTATCACATGTTTATAAGAGGTTAAATACTCTTTTCCTAGGTGCCACCCTATTAGTTTCGTCCCATTTCGCAGTTTTGTCAATATCTCATCACTCACAACTTCGTTTTCAGTGAAATTAGTTTTATACGCATTCTAACTCGATATATATTGAGGTAGTAACATTAGTATAATACATATTTTTTGGACCGAAATCAACTATTTTCCGTGATGGTACCCCTTTGAGTTTCGACCGATTTTGTAGTTTTTTGTATTTCTCCTCAATCAGAACTCTATTTTCAATGAAATAAATTTTGTATTCTTCCGGAATCGATCAATATATATTCTAAACATTCTTACTCAAAGTATAATAGAAAATGTTTTCATTTACCACATGTTTATAAGAGGTTAAATACTCATTTCCTAGGTGCCACCCTATTAGTTTCGTCCCATTTCGTAGTTTTGTCAATATCTCATCACTCACAACTTCGTTTTCAGTGAAGTTAGTTTTATACGCATTCTAACTCGATATATATTGAGGTAGTAACATTAGTATAATACATATTTTTTGGACCGAAATCAACTATTTTCCGTGATGGTATCCCTTTGAGTTTGGACCGATTTTGTAGTTTTTTGTATTTCTCCTCAATCGGAACTCTATTTTCGATGAAATAAATTTTGTATTCTTCCGGAATCGATCAATATATATTCTAAACATTCTTACTCAAAGTATAATAGCAAATGTTTTCATTTATCACATGTTTATAAGAGGTTAAATACTCTTTTCCTAGGTGCCACCCTATTAGTTTCGTCCCATTTCGTAGTTTTGTCAATATCTCATCACTCACAACTTCGTTTTCAGTGAAGTTAGTTTTATACGCATTCTAACTCGATATATATTGAGGTAGTAACATTAGTATAATACATATTTTTTGGACCGAAATCAACTATTTTCCGTGATGGTACCCCTTTGAGTTTCGACCGATTTTGTAGTTTTTTGTATTTCTCCTCAATCGGAACTCTATTTTCGATGAAATAAATTTTGTATTCTTCCGGAATCGATCAATATATATTCTAAACATTCTTACTCAAAGTATAATAGCAAATGTTTTCATTTATCACATGTTTATAAGAGGTTAAATACTCTTTTCCTAGGTGCCACCCTATTAGTTTCGTCCCATTTCGTAGTTTTGTCAATATCTCATCACTCACAACTTCGTTTTCAGTGAAGTTAGTTTTATACGCATTCTAACTCGATATATATTGAGGTAGTAACATTAGTATAATACATATTTTTTGGACCGAAATCAACTATTTTCCGTGATGGTACCCCTTTGAGTTTCGACCGATTTTGTAGTTTTTTGTATTTCTCCTCAATCGGAACTCTATTTTCGATGAAATAAATTTTGTATTCTTCCGGAATCGATCAATATATATTCTAAACATTCTTACTCAAAGTATAATAGCAAATGTTTTCATTTATCACATGTTTATAAGAGGTTAAATACTCTTTTCCTAGGTGCCACCCTATTAGTTTCGTCCCATTTCGCAGTTTTGTCAATATCTCATCACTCACAACTTCGTTTTCAGTGAAGTTAGTTTTATACGCATTCTAACTCGATATATATTGAGGTAGTAACATTAGTATAATACATATTTTTTGGACCGAAATCAACTATTTTCCGTGATGGTACCCCTTTGAGTTTCGACCGATTTTGTAGTTTTTTCTATTTCTCCTCTATCGGAGAACTCTATTTTCGATGAAATAAATTTTGTATTCTTCCGGAATCGATCAGTATATATTCTAAACATTCTTACTCAAAGTATAATAGCAAATGTTTTCATTTATCACATGTTTATAAGAGGTTAAATACTCTTTTCCTAGGTGCCACCCTATTAGTTTCGTCCAATTTCGTAGTATTGTCAATATCTCATCACTCACAACTTCGTTTTCAGTGAAATTAGTTTTATACGCATTCTATCTCGATATATATTGAGGTAGTAATATTAGTATAATACATATTTTTTGGACCGAAATCAACTATTTTCCGTGATGGTATCCCTTTGAGTTTCGACCGATTTTGTAGTTTTTTGTATTTCTCCTCAATCGGAACTCTATTTTCGATGAAATAAATTTTGTATTCTTCCGGAATCGATCAATATATATTCTAAACATTCTTACTCAAAGTATAATAGCAAATGTTTTCATTTATCACATGTTTATAAGAGGTTAAATACTCTTTTCCTAGGTGCCACCCTATTAGTTTCGTCCCATTTCGTAGTTTTGTCAATATCTCATCACTCACAACTTCGTTTTCAGTGAAGTTAGTTTTATACGCATTCTAACTCGATATATATTGAGGTAGTAACATTAGTATAATACATATTTTTTGGACCGAAATCAACTATTTTCCGTGATGGTACCCCTTTGAGTTTCGACCGATTTTGTAGTTTTTTGTATTTCTCCTCAATCGGAACTCTATTTTCGATGAAATAAATTTTGTATTCTTCCGGAATCGATCAATATATATTCTAAACATTCTTACTCAAAGTATAATAGCAAATGTTTTCATTTATCACATGTTTATAAGAGGTTAAATACTCTTTTCCTAGGTGCCACCCTATTAGTTTCGTCCCATTTCGTAGTTTTGTCAATATCTCATCACTCACAACTTCGTTTTCAGTGAAGTTAGTTTTATACGCATTCTAACTCGATATATATTGAGGTAGTAACATTAGTATAATACATATTTTTTGGACCGAAATCAACTATTTTCCGTGATGGTACCCCTTTGAGTTTCGACCGATTTTGTAGTTTTTTGTATTTCTCCTCAATCGGAACTCTATTTTCGATGAAATAAATTTTGTATTCTTCCGGAATCGATCAATATATATTCTAAACATTCTTACTCAAAGTATAATAGCAAATGTTTTCATTTATCACATGTTTATAAGAGGTTAAATACTCTTTTCCTAGGTGCCACCCTATTAGTTTCGTCCCATTTCGCAGTTTTGTCAATATCTCATCACTCACAACTTCGTTTTCAGTGAAGTTAGTTTTATACGCATTCTAACTCGATATATATTGAGGTAGTAACATTAGTATAATACATATTTTTTGGACCGAAATCAACTATTTTCCGTGATGGTACCCCTTTGAGTTTCGACCGATTTTGTAGTTTTTTGTATTTCTCCTCAATCGGAACTCTATTTTCGATGATATAAATTTTGTATTCTTCCGGAATCGATCAATATATATTCTAAACATTCTTACTCAAAGTATAATAGCAAATGTTTTCATTTATCACATGTTTATAAGAGGTTAAATACTCTTTTCCTAGGTGCCACCCTATTAGTTTCGTCCCATTTCGCAGTTTTGTCAATATCTCATCACTCACAACTTCGTTTTCAGTGAAATTAGTTTTATACGCATTCTAACTCGATATATATTGAGGTAGTAACATTAGTATAATACATATTTTTTGGACCGAAATCAACTATTTTCCGTGATGGTACCCCTTTGAGTTTCGACCGATTTTGTAGTTTTTTGTATTTCTCCTCAATCAGAACTCTATTTTCAATGAAATAAATTTTGTATTCTTCCGGAATCGATCAATATATATTCTAAACATTCTTACTCAAAGTATAATAGAAAATGTTTTCATTTACCACATGTTTATAAGAGGTTAAATACTCATTTCCTAGGTGCCACCCTATTAGTTTCGTCCCATTTCGTAGTTTTGTCAATATCTCATCACTCACAACTTCGTTTTCAGTGAAGTTAGTTTTATACGCATTCTAACTCGATATATATTGAGGTAGTAACATTAGTATAATACATATTTTTTGGACCGAAATCAACTATTTTCCGTGATGGTATCCCTTTGAGTTTGGACCGATTTTGTAGTTTTTTGTATTTCTCCTCAATCGGAACTCTATTTTCGATGAAATAAATTTTGTATTCTTCCGGAATCGATCAATATATATTCTAAACATTCTTACTCAAAGTATAATAGCAAATGTTTTCATTTATCACATGTTTATAAGAGGTTAAATACTCTTTTCCTAGGTGCCACCCTATTAGTTTCGTCCCATTTCGTAGTTTTGTCAATATCTCATCACTCACAACTTCGTTTTCAGTGAAGTTAGTTTTATACGCATTCTAACTCGATATATATTGAGGTAGTAACATTAGTATAATACATATTTTTTGGACCGAAATCAACTATTTTCCGTGATGGTACCCCTTTGAGTTTCGACCGATTTTGTAGTTTTTTGTATTTCTCCTCAATCGGAACTCTATTTTCGATGAAATAAATTTTGTATTCTTCCGGAATCGATCAATATATATTCTAAACATTCTTACTCAAAGTATAATAGCAAATGTTTTCATTTATCACATGTTTATAAGAGGTTAAATACTCTTTTCCTAGGTGCCACCCTATTAGTTTCGTCCCATTTCGTAGTTTTGTCAATATCTCATCACTCACAACTTCGTTTTCAGTGAAGTTAGTTTTATACGCATTCTAACTCGATATATATTGAGGTAGTAACATTAGTATAATACATATTTTTTGGACCGAAATCAACTATTTTCCGTGATGGTACCCCTTTGAGTTTCGACCGATTTTGTAGTTTTTTGTATTTCTCCTCAATCGGAACTCTATTTTCGATGAAATAAATTTTGTATTCTTCCGGAATCGATCAATATATATTCTAAACATTCTTACTCAAAGTATAATAGCAAATGTTTTCATTTATCACATGTTTATAAGAGGTTAAATACTCTTTTCCTAGGTGCCACCCTATTAGTTTCGTCCCATTTCGCAGTTTTGTCAATATCTCATCACTCACAACTTCGTTTTCAGTGAAGTTAGTTTTATACGCATTCTAACTCGATATATATTGAGGTAGTAACATTAGTATAATACATATTTTTTGGACCGAAATCAACTATTTTCCGTGATGGTACCCCTTTGAGTTTCGACCGATTTTGTAGTTTTTTGTATTTCTCCTCAATCGGAACTCTATTTTCGATGAAATAAATTTTGTATTCTTCCGGAATCGATCAATATATATTCTAAACATTCTTACTCAAAGTATAATAGCAAATGTTTTCATTTATCACATGTTTATAAGAGGTTAAATACTCTTTTCCTAGGTGCCACCCTATTAGTTTCGTCCCATTTCGTAGTTTTGTCAATATCTCATCACTCACAACTTCGTTTTCAGTGAAGTTAGTTTTATACGCATTCTAACTCGATATATATTGAGGTAGTAACATTAGTATAATACATATTTTTTGGACCGAAATCAACTATTTTCCGTGATGGTACCCCTTTGAGTTTCGACCGATTTTGTAGTTTTTTGTATTTCTCCTCAATCGGAACTCTATTTTCGATGAAATAAATTTTGTATTCTTCCGGAATCGATCAATATATATTCTAAACATTCTTACTCAAAGTATAATAGCAAATGTTTTCATTTATCACATGTTTATAAGAGGTTAAATACTCTTTTCCTAGGTGCCACCCTATTAGTTTCGTCCCATTTCGCAGTTTTGTCAATATCTCATCACTCACAACTTCGTTTTCAGTGAAGTTAGTTTTATACGCATTCTAACTCGATATATATTGAGGTAGTAACATTAGTATAATACATATTTTTTGGACCGAAATCAACTATTTTCCGTGATGGTACCCCTTTGAGTTTCGACCGATTTTGTAGTTTTTTGTATTTCTCCTCAATCGGAACTCTATTTTCGATGATATAAATTTTGTATTCTTCCGGAATCGATCAATATATATTCTAAACATTCTTACTCAAAGTATAATAGCAAATGTTTTCATTTATCACATGTTTATAAGAGGTTAAATACTCTTTTCCTAGGTGCCACCCTATTAGTTTCGTCCCATTTCGCAGTTTTGTCAATATCTCATCACTCACAACTTCGTTTTCAGTGAAATTAGTTTTATACGCATTCTAACTCGATATATATTGAGGTAGTAACATTAGTATAATACATATTTTTTGGACCGAAATCAACTATTTTCCGTGATGGTACCCCTTTGAGTTTCGACCGATTTTGTAGTTTTTTGTATTTCTCCTCAATCAGAACTCTATTTTCAATGAAATAAATTTTGTATTCTTCCGGAATCGATCAATATATATTCTAAACATTCTTACTCAAAGTATAATAGAAAATGTTTTCATTTACCACATGTTTATAAGAGGTTAAATACTCATTTCCTAGGTGCCACCCTATTAGTTTCGTCCCATTTCGTAGTTTTGTCAATATCTCATCACTCACAACTTCGTTTTCAGTGAAGTTAGTTTTATACGCATTCTAACTCGATATATATTGAGGTAGTAACATTAGTATAATACATATTTTTTGGACCGAAATCAACTATTTTCCGTGATGGTATCCCTTTGAGTTTGGACCGATTTTGTAGTTTTTTGTATTTCTCCTCAATCGGAACTCTATTTTCGATGAAATAAATTTTGTATTCTTCCGGAATCGATCAATATATATTCTAAACATTCTTACTCAAAGTATAATAGCAAATGTTTTCATTTATCACATGTTTATAAGAGGTTAAATACTCTTTTCCTAGGTGCCACCCTATTAGTTTCGTCCCATTTCGTAGTTTTGTCAATATCTCATCACTCACAACTTCGTTTTCAGTGAAGTTAGTTTTATACGCATTCTAACTCGATATATATTGAGGTAGTAACATTAGTATAATACATATTTTTTGGACCGAAATCAACTATTTTCCGTGATGGTACCCCTTTGAGTTTCGACCGATTTTGTAGTTTTTTGTATTTCTCCTCAATCGGAACTCTATTTTCGATGAAATAAATTTTGTATTCTTCCGGAATCGATCAATATATATTCTAAACATTCTTACTCAAAGTATAATAGCAAATGTTTTCATTTATCACATGTTTATAAGAGGTTAAATACTCTTTTCCTAGGTGCCACCCTATTAGTTTCGTCCCATTTCGTAGTTTTGTCAATATCTCATCACTCACAACTTCGTTTTCAGTGAAGTTAGTTTTATACGCATTCTAACTCGATATATATTGAGGTAGTAACATTAGTATAATACATATTTTTTGGACCGAAATCAACTATTTTCCGTGATGGTACCCCTTTGAGTTTCGACCGATTTTGTAGTTTTTTGTATTTCTCCTCAATCGGAACTCTATTTTCGATGAAATAAATTTTGTATTCTTCCGGAATCGATCAATATATATTCTAAACATTCTTACTCAAAGTATAATAGCAAATGTTTTCATTTATCACATGTTTATAAGAGGTTAAATACTCTTTTCCTAGGTGCCACCCTATTAGTTTCGTCCCATTTCGCAGTTTTGTCAATATCTCATCACTCACAACTTCGTTTTCAGTGAAGTTAGTTTTATACGCATTCTAACTCGATATATATTGAGGTAGTAACATTAGTATAATACATATTTTTTGGACCGAAATCAACTATTTTCCGTGATGGTACCCCTTTGAGTTTCGACCGATTTTGTAGTTTTTTCTATTTCTCCTCTATCGGAGAACTCTATTTTCGATGAAATAAATTTTGTATTCTTCCGGAATCGATCAGTATATATTCTAAACATTCTTACTCAAAGTATAATAGCAAATGTTTTCATTTATCACATGTTTATAAGAGGTTAAATACTCTTTTCCTAGGTGCCACCCTATTAGTTTCGTCCAATTTCGTAGTATTGTCAATATCTCATCACTCACAACTTCGTTTTCAG
Source organism: Chamaenerion angustifolium (assembly GCA_946814005.1). NCBI lineage: Eukaryota > Viridiplantae > Streptophyta > Magnoliopsida > Myrtales > Onagraceae > Chamaenerion > Chamaenerion angustifolium. Next base: position 37,723,567 of record OX328270.1, read on the forward strand.
TGAAATTAGTTTTATACGCATTCTAACTCGATATATATTGAGGTAGTAACATTAGTATAATACATATTTTTTGGACCGAAATCAACTATTTTCCGTGATGGTACCCCTTTGAGTTTCGACCGATTTTGTAGTTTTTTGTATTTCTCCTCAATCAGAACTCTATTTTCAATGAAATAAATTTTGTATTCTTCCGGAATCGATCAATATATATTCTAAACATTCTTACTCAAAGTATAATAGAAAATGTTTTCATTTACCACATGTTTATAAGAGGTTAAATACTCATTTCCTAGGTGCCACCCTATTAGTTTCGTCCCATTTCGTAGTTTTGTCAATATCTCATCACTCACAACTTCGTTTTCAGTGAAGTTAGTTTTATACGCATTCTAACTCGATATATATTGAGGTAGTAACATTAGTATAATACATATTTTTTGGACCGAAATCAACTATTTTCCGTGATGGTATCCCTTTGAGTTTGGACCGATTTTGTAGTTTTTTGTATTTCTCCTCAATCGGAACTCTATTTTCGATGAAATAAATTTTGTATTCTTCCGGAATCGATCAATATATATTCTAAACATTCTTACTCAAAGTATAATAGCAAATGTTTTCATTTATCACATGTTTATAAGAGGTTAAATACTCTTTTCCTAGGTGCCACCCTATTAGTTTCGTCCCATTTCGTAGTTTTGTCAATATCTCATCACTCACAACTTCGTTTTCAGTGAAGTTAGTTTTATACGCATTCTAACTCGATATATATTGAGGTAGTAACATTAGTATAATACATATTTTTTGGACCGAAATCAACTATTTTCCGTGATGGTACCCCTTTGAGTTTCGACCGATTTTGTAGTTTTTTGTATTTCTCCTCAATCGGAACTCTATTTTCGATGAAATAAATTTTGTATTCTTCCGGAATCGATCAATATATATTCTAAACATTCTTACTCAAAGTATAATAGCAAATGTTTTCATTTATCACATGTTTATAAGAGGTTAAATACTCTTTTCCTAGGTGCCACCCTATTAGTTTCGTCCCATTTCGTAGTTTTGTCAATATCTCATCACTCACAACTTCGTTTTCAGTGAAGTTAGTTTTATACGCATTCTAACTCGATATATATTGAGGTAGTAACATTAGTATAATACATATTTTTTGGACCGAAATCAACTATTTTCCGTGATGGTACCCCTTTGAGTTTCGACCGATTTTGTAGTTTTTTGTATTTCTCCTCAATCGGAACTCTATTTTCGATGAAATAAATTTTGTATTCTTCCGGAATCGATCAATATATATTCTAAACATTCTTACTCAAAGTATAATAGCAAATGTTTTCATTTATCACATGTTTATAAGAGGTTAAATACTCTTTTCCTAGGTGCCACCCTATTAGTTTCGTCCCATTTCGCAGTTTTGTCAATATCTCATCACTCACAACTTCGTTTTCAGTGAAGTTAGTTTTATACGCATTCTAACTCGATATATATTGAGGTAGTAACATTAGTATAATACATATTTTTTGGACCGAAATCAACTATTTTCCGTGATGGTACCCCTTTGAGTTTCGACCGATTTTGTAGTTTTTTCTATTTCTCCTCTATCGGAGAACTCTATTTTCGATGAAATAAATTTTGTATTCTTCCGGAATCGATCAGTATATATTCTAAACATTCTTACTCAAAGTATAATAGCAAATGTTTTCATTTATCACATGTTTATAAGAGGTTAAATACTCTTTTCCTAGGTGCCACCCTATTAGTTTCGTCCAATTTCGTAGTATTGTCAATATCTCATCACTCACAACTTCGTTTTCAGTGAAATTAGTTTTATACGCATTCTATCTCGATATATATTGAGGTAGTAATATTAGTATAATACATATTTTTTGGACCGAAATCAACTATTTTCCGTGATGGTATCCCTTTGAGTTTCGACCGATTTTGTAGTTTTTTGTATTTCTCCTCAATCAGAACTCTATTTTCAATGAAATAAATTTTGTATTCTTCCGGAATCGATCAATATATATTCTAAACATTCTTACTCAAAGTATAATAGCAAATGTTTTCATTTATCACATGTTTATAAGAGGTTAAATACTCTTTTCCTAGGTGCCACCCTATTAGTTTCGTCCCATTTCGTAGTTTTGTCAATATCTCATCACTCACAACTTCGTTTTCAGTGAAGTTAGTTTTATACGCATTCTAACTCGATATATATTGAGGTAGTAACATTAGTATAATACATATTTTTTGGACCGAAATCAACTATTTTCCGTGATGGTATCCCTTTGAGTTTGGACCGATTTTGTAGTTTTTTGTATTTCTCCTCAATCGGAACTCTATTTTCGATGAAATAAATTTTGTATTCTTCCGGAATCGATCAATATATATTCTAAACATTCTTACTCAAAGTATAATAGCAAATGTTTTCATTTATCACATGTTTATAAGAGGTTAAATACTCTTTTCCTAGGTGCCACCCTATTAGTTTCGTCCCATTTCGTAGTTTTGTCAATATCTCATCACTCACAACTTCGTTTTCAGTGAAGTTAGTTTTATACGCATTCTAACTCGATATATATTGAGGTAGTAACATTAGTATAATACATATTTTTTGGACCGAAATCAACTATTTTCCGTGATGGTACCCCTTTGAGTTTCGACCGATTTTGTAGTTTTTTGTATTTCTCCTCAATCGGAACTCTATTTTCGATGAAATAAATTTTGTATTCTTCCGGAATCGATCAATATATATTCTAAACATTCTTACTCAAAGTATAATAGCAAATGTTTTCATTTATCACATGTTTATAAGAGGTTAAATACTCTTTTCCTAGGTGCCACCCTATTAGTTTCGTCCCATTTCGTAGTTTTGTCAATATCTCATCACTCACAACTTCGTTTTCAGTGAAGTTAGTTTTATACGCATTCTAACTCGATATATATTGAGGTAGTAACATTAGTATAATACATATTTTTTGGACCGAAATCAACTATTTTCCGTGATGGTACCCCTTTGAGTTTCGACCGATTTTGTAGTTTTTTGTATTTCTCCTCAATCGGAACTCTATTTTCGATGAAATAAATTTTGTATTCTTCCGGAATCGATCAATATATATTCTAAACATTCTTACTCAAAGTATAATAGCAAATGTTTTCATTTATCACATGTTTATAAGAGGTTAAATACTCTTTTCCTAGGTGCCACCCTATTAGTTTCGTCCCATTTCGCAGTTTTGTCAATATCTCATCACTCACAACTTCGTTTTCAGTGAAGTTAGTTTTATACGCATTCTAACTCGATATATATTGAGGTAGTAACATTAGTATAATACATATTTTTTGGACCGAAATCAACTATTTTCCGTGATGGTACCCCTTTGAGTTTCGACCGATTTTGTAGTTTTTTCTATTTCTCCTCTATCGGAGAACTCTATTTTCGATGAAATAAATTTTGTATTCTTCCGGAATCGATCAGTATATATTCTAAACATTCTTACTCAAAGTATAATAGCAAATGTTTTCATTTATCACATGTTTATAAGAGGTTAAATACTCTTTTCCTAGGTGCCACCCTATTAGTTTCGTCCAATTTCGTAGTATTGTCAATATCTCATCACTCACAACTTCGTTTTCAGTGAAATTAGTTTTATACGCATTCTATCTCGATATATATTGAGGTAGTAATATTAGTATAATACATATTTTTTGGACCGAAATCAACTATTTTCCGTGATGGTATCCCTTTGAGTTTCGACCGATTTTGTAGTTTTTTGTATTTCTCCTCAATCGGAACTCTATTTTCGATGAAATAAATTTTGTATTCTTCCGGAATCGATCAATATATATTCTAAACATTCTTACTCAAAGTATAATAGCAAATGTTTTCATTTATCACATGTTTATAAGAGGTTAAATACTCTTTTCCTAGGTGCCACCCTATTAGTTTCGTCCCATTTCGTAGTTTTGTCAATATCTCATCACTCACAACTTCGTTTTCAGTGAAGTTAGTTTTATACGCATTCTAACTCGATATATATTGAGGTAGTAACATTAGTATAATACATATTTTTTGGACCGAAATCAACTATTTTCCGTGATGGTACCCCTTTGAGTTTCGACCGATTTTGTAGTTTTTTGTATTTCTCCTCAATCGGAACTCTATTTTCGATGAAATAAATTTTGTATTCTTCCGGAATCGATCAATATATATTCTAAACATTCTTACTCAAAGTATAATAGCAAATGTTTTCATTTATCACATGTTTATAAGAGGTTAAATACTCTTTTCCTAGGTGCCACCCTATTAGTTTCGTCCCATTTCGTAGTTTTGTCAATATCTCATCACTCACAACTTCGTTTTCAGTGAAGTTAGTTTTATACGCATTCTAACTCGATATATATTGAGGTAGTAACATTAGTATAATACATATTTTTTGGACCGAAATCAACTATTTTCCGTGATGGTACCCCTTTGAGTTTCGACCGATTTTGTAGTTTTTTGTATTTCTCCTCAATCGGAACTCTATTTTCGATGAAATAAATTTTGTATTCTTCCGGAATCGATCAATATATATTCTAAACATTCTTACTCAAAGTATAATAGCAAATGTTTTCATTTATCACATGTTTATAAGAGGTTAAATACTCTTTTCCTAGGTGCCACCCTATTAGTTTCGTCCCATTTCGCAGTTTTGTCAATATCTCATCACTCACAACTTCGTTTTCAGTGAAGTTAGTTTTATACGCATTCTAACTCGATATATATTGAGGTAGTAACATTAGTATAATACATATTTTTTGGACCGAAATCAACTATTTTCCGTGATGGTACCCCTTTGAGTTTCGACCGATTTTGTAGTTTTTTGTATTTCTCCTCAATCGGAACTCTATTTTCGATGATATAAATTTTGTATTCTTCCGGAATCGATCAATATATATTCTAAACATTCTTACTCAAAGTATAATAGCAAATGTTTTCATTTATCACATGTTTATAAGAGGTTAAATACTCTTTTCCTAGGTGCCACCCTATTAGTTTCGTCCCATTTCGCAGTTTTGTCAATATCTCATCACTCACAACTTCGTTTTCAGTGAAATTAGTTTTATACGCATTCTAACTCGATATATATTGAGGTAGTAACATTAGTATAATACATATTTTTTGGACCGAAATCAACTATTTTCCGTGATGGTACCCCTTTGAGTTTCGACCGATTTTGTAGTTTTTTGTATTTCTCCTCAATCAGAACTCTATTTTCAATGAAATAAATTTTGTATTCTTCCGGAATCGATCAATATATATTCTAAACATTCTTACTCAAAGTATAATAGAAAATGTTTTCATTTACCACATGTTTATAAGAGGTTAAATACTCATTTCCTAGGTGCCACCCTATTAGTTTCGTCCCATTTCGTAGTTTTGTCAATATCTCATCACTCACAACTTCGTTTTCAGTGAAGTTAGTTTTATACGCATTCTAACTCGATATATATTGAGGTAGTAACATTAGTATAATACATATTTTTTGGACCGAAATCAACTATTTTCCGTGATGGTATCCCTTTGAGTTTGGACCGATTTTGTAGTTTTTTGTATTTCTCCTCAATCGGAACTCTATTTTCGATGAAATAAATTTTGTATTCTTCCGGAATCGATCAATATATATTCTAAACATTCTTACTCAAAGTATAATAGCAAATGTTTTCATTTATCACATGTTTATAAGAGGTTAAATACTCTTTTCCTAGGTGCCACCCTATTAGTTTCGTCCCATTTCGTAGTTTTGTCAATATCTCATCACTCACAACTTCGTTTTCAGTGAAGTTAGTTTTATACGCATTCTAACTCGATATATTGAGGTAGTAACATTAGTATAATACATATTTTTTGGACCGAAATCAACTATTTTCCGTGATGGTACCCCTTTGAGTTTCGACCGATTTTGTAGTTTTTTGTATTTCTCCTCAATCGGAACTCTATTTTCGATGAAATAAATTTTGTATTCTTCCGGAATCGATCAATATATATTCTAAACATTCTTACTCAAAGTATAATAGCAAATGTTTTCATTTATCACATGTTTATAAGAGGTTAAATACTCTTTTCCTAGGTGCCACCCTATTAGTTTCGTCCCATTTCGTAGTTTTGTCAATATCTCATCACTCACAACTTCGTTTTCAGTGAAGTTAGTTTTATACGCATTCTAACTCGATATATATTGAGGTAGTAACATTAGTATAATACATATTTTTTGGACCGAAATCAACTATTTTCCGTGATGGTACCCCTTTGAGTTTCGACCGATTTTGTAGTTTTTTGTATTTCTCCTCAATCGGAACTCTATTTTCGATGAAATAAATTTTGTATTCTTCCGGAATCGATCAATATATATTCTAAACATTCTTACTCAAAGTATAATAGCAAATGTTTTCATTTATCACATGTTTATAAGAGGTTAAATACTCTTTTCCTAGGTGCCACCCTATTAGTTTCGTCCCATTTCGCAGTTTTGTCAATATCTCATCACTCACAACTTCGTTTTCAGTGAAGTTAGTTTTATACGCATTCTAACTCGATATATATTGAGGTAGTAACATTAGTATAATACATATTTTTTGGACCGAAATCAACTATTTTCCGTGATGGTACCCCTTTGAGTTTCGACCGATTTTGTAGTTTTTTCTATTTCTCCTCTATCGGAGAACTCTATTTTCGATGAAATAAATTTTGTATTCTTCCGGAATCGATCAGTATATATTCTAAACATTCTTACTCAAAGTATAATAGCAAATGTTTTCATTTATCACATGTTTATAAGAGGTTAAATACTCTTTTCCTAGGTGCCACCCTATTAGTTTCGTCCAATTTCGTAGTATTGTCAATATCTCATCACTCACAACTTCGTTTTCAGTGAAATTAGTTTTATACGCATTCTATCTCGATATATATTGAGGTAGTAATATTAGTATAATACATATTTTTTGGACCGAAATCAACTATTTTCCGTGATGGTATCCCTTTGAGTTTCGACCGATTTTGTAGTTTTTTGTATTTCTCCTCAATCGGAACTCTATTTTCGATGAAATAAATTTTGTATTCTTCCGGAATCGATCAATATATATTCTAAACATTCTTACTCAAAGTATAATAGCAAATGTTTTCATTTATCACATGTTTATAAGAGGTTAAATACTCTTTTCCTAGGTGCCACCCTATTAGTTTCGTCCCATTTCGTAGTTTTGTCAATATCTCATCACTCACAACTTCGTTTTCAGTGAAGTTAGTTTTATACGCATTCTAACTCGATATATATTGAGGTAGTAACATTAGTATAATACATATTTTTTGGACCGAAATCAACTATTTTCCGTGATGGTACCCCTTTGAGTTTCGACCGATTTTGTAGTTTTTTGTATTTCTCCTCAATCGGAACTCTATTTTCGATGAAATAAATTTTGTATTCTTCCGGAATCGATCAATATATATTCTAAACATTCTTACTCAAAGTATAATAGCAAATGTTTTCATTTATCACATGTTTATAAGAGGTTAAATACTCTTTTCCTAGGTGCCACCCTATTAGTTTCGTCCCATTTCGTAGTTTTGTCAATATCTCATCACTCACAACTTCGTTTTCAGTGAAGTTAGTTTTATACGCATTCTAACTCGATATATATTGAGGTAGTAACATTAGTATAATACATATTTTTTGGACCGAAATCAACTATTTTCCGTGATGGTACCCCTTTGAGTTTCGACCGATTTTGTAGTTTTTTGTATTTCTCCTCAATCGGAACTCTATTTTCGATGAAATAAATTTTGTATTCTTCCGGAATCGATCAATATATATTCTAAACATTCTTACTCAAAGTATAATAGCAAATGTTTTCATTTATCACATGTTTATAAGAGGTTAAATACTCTTTTCCTAGGTGCCACCCTATTAGTTTCGTCCCATTTCGCAGTTTTGTCAATATCTCATCACTCACAACTTCGTTTTCAGTGAAGTTAGTTTTATACGCATTCTAACTCGATATATATTGAGGTAGTAACATTAGTATAATACATATTTTTTGGACCGAAATCAACTATTTTCCGTGATGGTATCCCTTTGAGTTTCGACCGATTTTGTAATTTTTTGTATTTCTCCTCAATCGGAACTCTATTTTCAATGAAATAAATTTTGTATTCTTCCGGAATCGATCAATATATATTCTAAACATTCTTACTCAAAGTATAATAGCAAATGTTTTCATTTACCACATGTTTATAAGAGGTTAAATACTCATTTCCTAGGTGCCACCCTATTAGTTTCGTCCCATTTCGTAGTTTTGTCAATATCTCATCACTCACAACTTCGTTTTCAGTGAAGTTAGTTTTATACGCATTCTAACTCGATATATATTGAGGTAGTAACATTAGTATAATACATATTTTTTGGACCGAAATCAACTATTTTCCGTGATGGTATCCCTTTGAGTTTGGACCGATTTTGTAGTTTTTTGTATTTCTCCTCAATCGGAACTCTATTTTCGATGAAATAAATTTTGTATTCTTCCGGAATCGATCAATATATATTCTAAACATTCTTACTCAAAGTATAATAGCAAATGTTTTCATTTATCACATGTTTATAAGAGGTTAAATACTCTTTTCCTAGGTGCCACCCTATTAGTTTCGTCCCATTTCGTAGTTTTGTCAATATCTCATCACTCACAACTTCGTTTTCAGTGAAGTTAGTTTTATACGCATTCTAACTCGATATATATTGAGGTAGTAACATTAGTATAATACATATTTTTTGGACCGAAATCAACTATTTTCCGTGATGGTACCCCTTTGAGTTTCGACCGATTTTGTAGTTTTTTGTATTTCTCCTCAATCGGAACTCTATTTTCGATGAAATAAATTTTGTATTCTTCCGGAATCGATCAATATATATTCTAAACATTCTTACTCAAAGTATAATAGCAAATGTTTTCATTTATCACATGTTTATAAGAGGTTAAATACTCTTTTCCTAGGTGCCACCCTATTAGTTTCGTCCCATTTCGTAGTTTTGTCAATATCTCATCACTCACAACTTCGTTTTCAGTGAAGTTAGTTTTATACGCATTCTAACTCGATATATATTGAGGTAGTAACATTAGTATAATACATATTTTTTGGACCGAAATCAACTATTTTCCGTGATGGTACCCCTTTGAGTTTCGACCGATTTTGTAGTTTTTTGTATTTCTCCTCAATCGGAACTCTATTTTCGATGAAATAAATTTTGTATTCTTCCGGAATCGATCAATATATATTCTAAACATTCTTACTCAAAGTATAATAGCAAATGTTTTCATTTATCACATGTTTATAAGAGGTTAAATACTCTTTTCCTAGGTGCCACCCTATTAGTTTCGTCCAATTTCGTAGTATTGTCAATATCTCATCACTCACAACTTCGTTTTCAGTGAAATTAGTTTTATACGCATTCTATCTCGATATATATTGAGGTAGTAATATTAGTATAATACATATTTTTTGGACCGAAATCAACTATTTTGCGTGATGGTATCCCTTTGAGTTTCGACCGATTTTGTAGTTTTTTGTATTTCTCCTCAATCGGAACTCTATTTTCGATGAAATAAATTTTGTATTCTTCCGGAATCGATCAATATATATTCTAAACATTCTTACTCAAAGTATAATAGCAAATGTTTTCATTTATCACATGTTTATAAGAGGTTAAATACTCTTTTCCTAGGTGCCACCCTATTAGTTTCGTCCCATTTCGTAGTTTTGTCAATATCTCATCACTCACAACTTCGTTTTCAGTGAAGTTAGTTTTATACGCATTCTAACTCGATATATATTGAGGTAGTAACATTAGTATAATACATATTTTTTGGACCGAAATCAACTATTTTGCGTGATGGTACCCCTTTGAGTTTCGACCGATTTTGTAGTTTTTTGTATTTCTCCTCAATCGGAACTCTATTTTCGATGAAATAAATTTTGTATTCTTCCGGAATCGATCAATATATATTCTAAACATTCTTACTCAAAGTATAATAGCAAATGTTTTCATTTATCACATGTTTATAAGAGGTTAAATACTCTTTTCCTAGGTGCCACCCTATTAGTTTCGTCCCATTTCGTAGTTTTGTCAATATCTCATCACTCACAACTTCGTTTTCAGTGAAGTTAGTTTTATACGCATTCTAACTCGATATATATTGAGGTAGTAACATTAGTATAATACATATTTTTTGGACCGAAATCAACTATTTTCCGTGATGGTACCCCTTTGAGTTTCGACCGATTTTGTAGTTTTTTGTATTTCTCCTCAATCGGAACTCTATTTTCGATGAAATAAATTTTGTATTCTTCCGGAATCGATCAATATATATTCTAAACATTCTTACTCAAAGTATAATAGCAAATGTTTTCATTTATCACATGTTTATAAGAGGTTAAATACTCTTTTCCTAGGTGCCACCCTATTAGTTTCGTCCCATTTCGCAGTTTTGTCAATATCTCATCACTCACAACTTCGTTTTCAGTGAAGTTAGTTTTATACGCATTCTAACTCGATATATATTGAGGTAGTAACATTAGTATAATACATATTTTTTGGACCGAAATCAACTATTTTCCGTGATGGTACCCCTTTGAGTTTCGACCGATTTTGTAGTTTTTTCTATTTCTCCTCTATCGGAGAACTCTATTTTCGATGAAATAAATTTTGTATTCTTCCGGAATCGATCAGTATATATTCTAAACATTCTTACTCAAAGTATAATAGCAAATGTTTTCATTTATCACATGTTTATAAGAGGTTAAATACTCTTTTCCTAGGTGCCACCCTATTAGTTTCGTCCAATTTCGTAGTATTGTCAATATCTCATCACTCACAACTTCGTTTTCAGTGAAATTAGTTTTATACGCATTCTATCTCGATATATATTGAGGTAGTAATATTAGTATAATACATATTTTTTGGACCGAAATCAACTATTTTCCGTGATGGTATCCCTTTGAGTTTCGACCGATTTTGTAGTTTTTTGTATTTCTCCTCAATCGGAACTCTATTTTCGATGAAATAAATTTTGTATTCTTCCGGAATCGATCAATATATATTCTAAACATTCTTACTCAAAGTATAATAGCAAATGTTTTCATTTATCACATGTTTATAAGAGGTTAAATACTCTTTTCCTAGGTGCCACCCTATTAGTTTCGTCCCATTTCGTAGTTTTGTCAATATCTCATCACTCACAACTTCGTTTTCAGTGAAGTTAGTTTTATACGCATTCTAACTCGATATATATTGAGGTAGTAACATTAGTATAATACATATTTTTTGGACCGAAATCAACTATTTTCCGTGATGGTACCCCTTTGAGTTTCGACCGATTTTGTAGTTTTTTGTATTTCTCCTCAATCGGAACTCTATTTTCGATGAAATAAATTTTGTATTCTTCCGGAATCGATCAATATATATTCTAAACATTCTTACTCAAAGTATAATAGCAAATGTTTTCATTTATCACATGTTTATAAGAGGTTAAATACTCTTTTCCTAGGTGCCACCCTATTAGTTTCGTCCCATTTCGTAGTTTTGTCAATATCTCATCACTCACAACTTCGTTTTCAGTGAAGTTAGTTTTATACGCATTCTAACTCGATATATATTGAGGTAGTAACATTAGTATAATACATATTTTTTGGACCGAAATCAACTATTTTCCGTGATGGTACCCCTTTGAGTTTCGACCGATTTTGTAGTTTTTTGTATTTCTCCTCAATCGGAACTCTATTTTCGATGAAATAAATTTTGTATTCTTCCGGAATCGATCAATATATATTCTAAACATTCTTACTCAAAGTATAATAGCAAATGTTTTCATTTATCACATGTTTATAAGAGGTTAAATACTCTTTTCCTAGGTGCCACCCTATTAGTTTCGTCCCATTTCGCAGTTTTGTCAATATCTCATCACTCACAACTTCGTTTTCAGTGAAGTTAGTTTTATACGCATTCTAACTCGATATATATTGAGGTAGTAACATTAGTATAATACATATTTTTTGGACCGAAATCAACTATTTTCCGTGATGGTATCCCTTTGAGTTTCGACCGATTTTGTAATTTTTTGTATTTCTCCTCAATCGGAACTCTATTTTCAATGAAATAAATTTTGTATTCTTCCGGAATCGATCAATATATATTCTAAACATTCTTACTCAAAGTATAATAGCAAATGTTTTCATTTACCACATGTTTATAAGAGGTTAAATACTCATTTCCTAGGTGCCACCCTATTAGTTTCGTCCCATTTCGTAGTTTTGTCAATATCTCATCACTCACAACTTCGTTTTCAGTGAAGTTAGTTTTATACGCATTCTAACTCGATATATATTGAGGTAGTAACATTAGTATAATACATATTTTTTGGACCGAAATCAACTATTTTCCGTGATGGTATCCCTTTGAGTTTGGACCGATTTTGTAGTTTTTTGTATTTCTCCTCAATCGGAACTCTATTTTCGATGAAATAAATTTTGTATTCTTCCGGAATCGATCAATATATATTCTAAACATTCTTACTCAAAGTATAATAGCAAATGTTTTCATTTATCACATGTTTATAAGAGGTTAAATACTCTTTTCCTAGGTGCCACCCTATTAGTTTCGTCCCATTTCGTAGTTTTGTCAATATCTCATCACTCACAACTTCGTTTTCAGTGAAGTTAGTTTTATACGCATTCTAACTCGATATATATTGAGGTAGTAACATTAGTATAATACATATTTTTTGGACCGAAATCAACTATTTTCCGTGATGGTACCCCTTTGAGTTTCGACCGATTTTGTAGTTTTTTGTATTTCTCCTCAATCGGAACTCTATTTTCGATGAAATAAATTTTGTATTCTTCCGGAATCGATCAATATATATTCTAAACATTCTTACTCAAAGTATAATAGCAAATGTTTTCATTTATCACATGTTTATAAGAGGTTAAATACTCTTTTCCTAGGTGCCACCCTATTAGTTTCGTCCCATTTCGTAGTTTTGTCAATATCTCATCACTCACAACTTCGTTTTCAGTGAAGTTAGTTTTATACGCATTCTAACTCGATATATATTGAGGTAGTAACATTAGTATAATACATATTTTTTGGACCGAAATCAACTATTTTCCGTGATGGTACCCCTTTGAGTTTCGACCGATTTTGTAGTTTTTTGTATTTCTCCTCAATCGGAACTCTATTTTCGATGAAATAAATTTTGTATTCTTCCGGAATCGATCAATATATATTCTAAACATTCTTACTCAAAGTATAATAGCAAATGTTTTCATTTATCACATGTTTATAAGAGGTTAAATACTCTTTTCCTAGGTGCCACCCTATTAGTTTCGTCCCATTTCGTAGTTTTGTCAATATCTCATCACTCACAACTTCGTTTTCAGTGAAGTTAGTTTTATACGCATTCTAACTCGATATATATTGAGGTAGTAACATTAGTATAATACATATTTTTTGGACCGAAATCAACTATTTTGCGTGATGGTACCCCTTTGAGTTTCGACCGATTTTGTAGTTTTTTGTATTTCTCCTCAATCGGAACTCTATTTTCGATGAAATAAATTTTGTATTCTTCCGGAATCGATCAATATATATTCTAAACATTCTTACTCAAAGTATAATAGCAAATGTTTTCATTTATCACATGTTTATAAGAGGTTAAATACTCTTTTCCTAGGTGCCACCCTATTAGTTTCGTCCCATTTCGTAGTTTTGTCAATATCTCATCACTCACAACTTCGTTTTCAGTGAAGTTAGTTTTATACGCATTCTAACTCGATATATATTGAGGTAGTAACATTAGTATAATACATATTTTTTGGACCGAAATCAACTATTTTCCGTGATGGTACCCCTTTGAGTTTCGACCGATTTTGTAGTTTTTTGTATTTCTCCTCAATCGGAACTCTATTTTCGATGAAATAAATTTTGTATTCTTCCGGAATCGATCAATATATATTCTAAACATTCTTACTCAAAGTATAATAGCAAATGTTTTCATTTATCACATGTTTATAAGAGGTTAAATACTCTTTTCCTAGGTGCCACCCTATTAGTTTCGTCCCATTTCGTAGTTTTGTCAATATCTCATCACTCACAACTTCGTTTTCAGTGAAGTTAGTTTTATACGCATTCTAACTCGATATATATTGAGGTAGTAACATTAGTATAATACATATTTTTTGGACCGAAATCAACTATTTTCCGTGATGGTACCCCTTTGAGTTTCGACCGATTTTGTAGTTTTTTGTATTTCTCCTCAATCGGAACTCTATTTTCGATGAAATAAATTTTGTATTCTTCCGGAATCGATCAATATATATTCTAAACATTCTTACTCAAAGTATAATAGCAAATGTTTTCATTTATCACATGTTTATAAGAGGTTAAATACTCTTTTCCTAGGTGCCACCCTATTAGTTTCGTCCCATTTCGCAGTTTTGTCAATATCTCATCACTCACAACTTCGTT